>OZ024895.1:31431374-32031374 GCA_964017195.1 Siderastrea radians
CTGAGGTTTAAATAGATTGTCGGATGCGTACGTTATATGTAAGCAACCTCGTTCCCAGGGTGTTCTTTCTTCACCCCGCGAGAAAGAACCCGTTTCTCGAGAGATGAAGATAGAAGATCCTGGACACTACGGTGGAATATAACGTCATGAATAACCAACAAACCGCAAAGCGCCTAGTTGGTTATATCTGTCTGATATCCAACAAGCGGCACTTTACATGACATCTAATTTCCTTAGAAGGTTAAAGCCAGGGTAATTCGCTGATGACCTGTGTGGACGTCTGTGTGCGGTGAGCCAACAAGAAAGCTGAGAAATTCAATAACCGGGAGAATGAATGGTTTTCGCGTAATGGCGAAATTAATGGTGTTTGTGTGATAGCGAGATACAAAATTAAACTTGGCCCTGATAGGTTTACGCTTCCATACTCAGCCCCATTCAGCAGTTGGAGAGCTTGGTGCTTTTATATGATGAAGATTATGATGATGATGATGATGATGATGATGATGATGATGATGATGATGATGATGATGGTGGTGGTGATGATGATGATGATGATGGTGGTGATGATGATGATGAGGAGGAGGAGGAGGAGGAGGAGGAGGATTTATGTTAATCGATTGCTTCTCCTTCTTCGAAGAATTAGACTATAGCTTTTCCAACCAAGAGAGGAGCCAACTATCGTCTGGCTAATTTCTTTTGCTTTGCTTCGACCAGATACACAAAGGAAAGTCATTCAAGCTTCTCTTCGCTCTGTTTAGGGTTTGGGTGAAAGCTAAAGGCTATTGCTTCGAACCAAAGCCTTAAGATAGAAAGAAATAAACACGGAACTCCTTTTCCTACATAATAAGCTACCTGCATTTGTGCCAGAATGGAGCTTATTTGGTAATTTTGATTTGAGATGATCACTTACGCCTCTCTAGCACCAAGCCCTTCCATTATAAATGTCTTGCACAAATTACGCTTTTTTTTTACTGATATTCCGGCTCTTATTTATTGTGTATACCATTGCAGGACGTCGTATTGCTGAAGCTGAAATGTACATTTTGGCAGCAAAGGTAATCAACTTTTTCTCACCGTAAGGGAGGTCCGCAATTCGTACAAACTCGACATAATCCTTCAGGATCTAGAGCCAAGATATCCTACAGCCTCGGCCTCACCCCCCTCCCCCCCCCCCCCATTTGCAATGTTGAAAAGACTACAAAATTTGGTATTTTCTGCGTGAAACGGTGGATTGTTTTCCAACATTGAATGGGGAGATGGGTAGCCCCCTTAGCTTCATGCAAGGAGTCAAGTGTCCCAAGAATTTGTGGCTGAGGCTGTAGTTATAAAACTTTCGTTTGCCATTTATATGCGTGTTATTCTTTGCATGAGCCAAAGATAAAGGTAACATGTCGTAATGTTTTCATCGCTTTTTCAGCTGGTTCAGCGATTCATTCTGGAATACAAGGGACAACCCGTGGAGACGAAGCAAAAGCGTTTTATTATTCCAGACAGGCCTCTGAAGATAAAATTTATTAATCGCGACTAACTTGGTGGATGAAAAAGGCACGGAAAATGGACAGTTTGGGGAAACAGCGGTCCACCCTCATTTAAGCAGCGTTTTACTAACACGCGCACGCGGGGGGAGGGGGTGGAGGGCTTTTATGAATTGAATTTAAGACATGTAAATTTAGAGATACAAGCGTTTTTATACAGGTACATTTGAATAACTTATGGGAGCGTGAGGGATTTTCAAAGGATTTGTAAAATAGGAGACTCGGAGTAGCTAACTTGACGACCCAATTTTGCCGTGCTTCGTCATCGCTACCTACCTGAGACACAGATTGGACACATGCTGGATTTTATCATACTTAGTAATAAGGAAAAACAGTGAGAACATACTTGGGTATCTTGAAATTCCTCATGTGCTCTTAGGTTTTGATGAGAGTTTCCGATTCGGCAAAGGTTAGATGGCACTAAGCTTTCAAAAGACAGGTGGCGATCGTAGCAATAAGTTAGCGTCTTTCAAGGACGGAGGGCAAACACATAAGCGTAATTGCGGTGCAAGAATTCTATGCAACGGATGCTTTGAAACCTTGCTGACAGTAACACTTAAAGTCTCGAAACGTATTGAACTTAATTATAAACTGATTATGTGTTGTTGTCCTTTGAACTATTCACTTCATATTTTCCTCATGTAGTTTTAAGACCATCTTGAGTGTAAAACTTGTGTTTTAAATTATGACTTAATGGAAGTTTGACCCTGTGAGACATATAAATATCCATGATATAGTCCTTATCCCTTCAAGCCCTGATATAGAAATGAATGTTCTCCTTACTGTTCTCAATTTTAATGTTCTTCTACATTTCTTATAGAACTAGTAAGGAGAATTTGTCTAAATATCAAGACATCTTATCCTGGGCGATCACTGTCTTTACTCTCATCACTTGAATGTTTGAACGAATAGTGATAATGTGAAGAGAGGGCTCAAAGGGTCAAATGGTCAAAAATAATATCAATAATAATTTAAAGATTTATAGAGAGGTGTTTGCAGATGCTGATCAACAGCGCTTTAAATAACTTTACAATAAATAGATAAAAGAAACCACCCGAAATAATTATAAACTGACATCCAATAAATTACAATTATGAAACACTAATTAAAATGATAAAAAGGCTTTCCTTTTTTTCTTAAAAACGCTAAGTGATTGTGTATTTCGAAGATCAGCAGGCAAACTGTTCCATAAAAATCTTAAAGCTGCGGCAGAGAATTAACCTGCGTCGCAAACAGTCTACACCGCCGGTATAGTCCGTCTGCGTAACGGCTCCCAAAAGCTTGTTCTGATACCCCGCAAGTTTGCAGAGATATCTGTATCCGTTTTTGATTGGTTAGATTCTTATGCGCTTTGTTATGGGCATTTAGTTACGTGACAAATCACGCAATACTCCACATTGCTGAAAATAATAACCCGATTGTTTTCTTGTTTGAAAACCAAAATGTTTGGATCATCAAAAATTCCCTAATTTATAACAGTAAGCGAACGGAGGACAGATGAAAACTTTTTATATGAGTAGAGCAATACAGAAACGTTTCATAATCAGTGCAGACAGATTTATGTGAGCTAAAATACCATTGTGTAATACAGTGGGCCTCGTCGATAGCGCATAGCGTTTCCGATAAACATATATCTTCCATAATTTCAAAGATGCTTCTTTGAGACCCAGTAGAGAGGAAGCACTCAGGAGATCCATAAGCAAGCACGTAATTGCCGCTTAGTATGACCTGCTGTATGCGTTTGTTGTCCTCGTTGAATTGCTGGGCCACCAATATTATTGAGATGGCGAACCTGGTCTTTCATACGCAATCGCAACGATAATAATTTATTACAGTTCTACGATAACACTGGAACCACGAGGCCTTTCGAAAAGAGCACATGCCGTGATAGGAAGACACTGGAAAAATCAAAGATCTGTCGGCAAATTCATGAATATATTTTGACCTAAACGAAATGCCCGCAACGAGTTTTCCTGCTCAGGCAGAAGACTGTCAATTTCAAACTGCTCTTTTACGGCTTTGAACGCCCTATCCCAATTTTGTTGTGCAATCACCAACATTTTGTATCGAAATCACCAGCAATGATTTCAAGCTATTCTATGGAAAATCCAGGGAAATACAAAATGAGTTCAGAGTTTTTTTTAGGGAGTATTGCGTGATCTGTTGCGCAACTAGATGTCCAATCATAAAGCGCGTAAGAGTCTAGCCAATCACAAACGGATACAGATATCCCCGCAAACCTGCGGGGTATCAGAACAAGCTTTTGGGAGCCGTAACGTAGCGGACTATACCGTATCTAGGTTTTGAGTGACACGTCCGGCTGCAACGCAGGCTACAGAGAATGAACTGTCATCAAGTGTGGGAAGCAACTTTCCCATGGGGTGGGGGGTCCAACAAAATTGGAATCTTCATACCCCCCCCCTTCTCCACCATTGGATGTGTCCACGTATCATTGTATGTTAGCCAGCGAGTAGATATGGTTTTATCGACTCAATTGATTTAACCAAATTTTGGGCGAGCTCAAGTAACCGTACTCTAGTTAACCGTTAGTACCGTATTTTCTCGATTAAACGCCGGACCCCGAATAAACGCCGGGTCTACAGGGCCGAGTTTAAAATAAACGCCCCCGGCGTTTATTCGGGGTTCTGGCGTTTATTTGAGGTCCTGGTGTTTATTCGAGATAGGTATATTAAATCAGGATTACGTGTCGTGACTGCATACTAGTTCTCTTTCTACCACTATATTTGAATTTTATACACTAATTTATACACTAATATTCAAACCAAACTACTGTTTACAAAAGTACAGAAAGTATAGAATTCGTTGCAATCCCAGCAACCAGCTTTGCAGGTGATTTTAGACATTTGAGAGATGAAACAAACGATGCATCAGGTATCGTGTCAATTTCTTTTAAATCATGGTAACTTTTCTGCGGGCTTGTGCATCATGCAAGGATCATCTCCAGGGTCTCTCCAGCGTTTCTTCAGCAGTTCCTTGCAATTGAATCGTTCACAATTTTGCCTTTCTCAGAACTGATGGAGAAGGAACCTTGTCACCACCTTGCTCAAAATTGCTTGCACAGTACGTTGGCTCTCGAGCAGTTACCGATACACTTCCTCCGTGTTTCATGCACGTCTTTCAGTGATGTTTTTTTAAAAAATAACTTACCAGATTCACTAAGATGAGACAAAGTTGATGACATTGTTTCACATTTTTTAAACGTTTTTGATGAATGTTGGTTCTTGGTTTCATAAACTTCCAATACTGAAAAATGCATTTATTTAATAAACGCCGGGCCCCGAATAAACGCCGGGTTCGAATAAACGCCGGGTCTACGAGGCCAAGTTTTAAATAAACGCCCCTGGAGTTTAATCGAGAAAATACGGTAAATGACTGTAAAAATAGGGTCAAATCCACAGAAATAAGATTTTTTATTCGCGATACCGTGGCCGGAATTCGAAGGGAGTTAACCAAATTCCAGTTGTACTGCGATTGTGATTTATTGCGATTTATTACTTGCGTACAAAGAACAAAACTCGTGTGTACCGTATGTGTGCCAAGAATGAACGGAAGTTACATGCAAAAATGGCGTGGCATGGTGTGACTACTTAGAAACGGTAGATAACAGCTAAAAAAAATTATGCACTATATGTAGTTACAGATTACAGTTCATCACGTTTATTGATGCCAAGAGGCCCATCGGGCCTTCCAGAAAGTGTAGCGTCCATTTTTACGTTTTTCAATACGAATGATCAGCACATGGATGTCGGAATGTATTTGCTAAGCAAGTGTTCTGAAACCGCTGTATGGATATAATTACAAGTAAGGCTGAGAACTGGTTGTCTATGTTCATAAAACGGCCTTTGAGATGTGATGTACTTTGGCGCTTGCTGCGTCGTGTATGGTACAAACTGTTCTAATTTGCTTAAAATTTTCTCGTCTTGCAAAATGGATGGCACTCTGTACTTGGTTTTTTCGGCGCTGTTGATCTCAACCGCAGCCTGGTTATTGAATCCTTTTGGGAAACTGTGTAGCGTGCTCAGCTATCTCGGTTCAAAAGTCCGCAAACTGCGAATCAGAGCCGCCCTTAGAAGCTCACGCCTTCAGTGTTCGGGATAGGCGCTAATTATTATTCCCTATTTTCCATCAAATGGGGTTGGAATCTCTGTAGTTTTTGTTTATGCAGTTCGAGTTATCTGTCCAAAGAAGTTTATATTTTAATTTCCAAACCGGCAAACAACACGAAGGCAGACTTTATAGCAAGTTTCAAAGGCATTAAGCGACCGAAATAGAAAACATCTGTTTCCAGTCATTTCGCAACAAACAGAAAAAGGCTGTTATTTCCAAAAAAAAATTATCTGTAAGAAAAGGTTATTAAACAGCACAATTTTATTGGCTTATCAATTAAGAGATCATCAGCAAAATATACACATTTGATAATGCGAACATAGTGTTAAGTTTAGTTTCACCTGAACTGCGACAGAAAACGCTGTATCTGCAGAGGGGCACCATGTTCCATTTCTTAAAATTAGCAAACAAAACTTTTTCAAATAAATGTAAAGAAGATCCTCGCAGTTATTAACACAACTTATGCAGTTGCGAAAAGAAAGCCTGGAAAAATCAGGCTTGCCGGGACTCGAACCCTGACCTCTGCGATACCGGTGCAGCGCTCTAACCAATTGAGCTAACAAGCCAACTGGGAGCTGGTCACTAAATTGGTTCGTAATATACCCGGGAAAGATGAACATGAAATTATGAATATATGGAGTTCATATATTTGAACTGCGGAATGAAGAAATAAATGTAAAGAAGATAATAACTGCGAGGATCTTCTTTACATTTATTTCTTCATTCCGCAGTTCAAATATATGAACTCCATATATTCATAATTTCAAAACTTTTTCAGTTTAGAAAGGTTAGGAATGGCGTCATGCAAACTGTGTTTGGTGGGCTCATTGCTTTTATGTATTTAAAACGTGAGTATAGAGATCGTATAGTATAGAGATCGGCATTTACCCTTGTAGACATTTTATCTGCGCCAATGTAACACATCAGTGAACTACTAAAGTAGGCCTGTGAGGTTTTTCCTTCTGACAATTTAAAAGGAACAATGTCAAATATTGCGGGTCAGTCGACCTGTTTAATTAATGTCTCACTCCCTCAAGTCAGTGACATTGTTTCTTTTCTAATCGCTACTTAGATCAGTTTCACCTGTTCGTTATAATTATATGACTGTTAATCGTTAGGTTTCAAGCGGCTACATAAACCAGTCATCCCTATTTTGCCAACGTTAATCCAACATACAAAATTAAGTTATGCATTGAACTTTTATCCATCTTTATCTTTTATTTTTTCATTATTTTAATCCTTTATTGACAATCAAACAGAGTACAGATACATCATAATTAACATTACTTGCATTGCCTACAATACCTTAGATTACAATTTACAAACTTCTTGCTATTCTTGTTTTGTTTTGTTTTGTTCTTTCTTTCACTTATTACAGATAATACAATACTATTACTTATATTTATTTGCAATGTTAACCCATGTACTGGAGGAAAAGCAGAACAGGCAAAAAGGGAAGTAAAGGTAGATAAGAAATAAAAGGACAAAACTGCTTAAAGTTTTTCAAGCGAATATTTGTATTTTATTTGACTAACAAAATGTTGGAGCACCAATGAGTCTTCCTGGAGTTTCTTTTGATAAATATAGTATCGCAAGAAGAGCAAAGTATAACTTAATTTAGCTACTGACGGCCCGCATTCATTTAAGGTGATTCCATTCAATTGCATTGCGCATCCTTTCTGCGCATCATTTTTTGCGTGATTAGCGCGCGCACGAGCGCGCGCGAATTCGGAACTTGATAGGTTTCCTATGGAAGCTGAGCTGTTCAGAGAAATAAATGGTCTTTTTCTCCCAAACGAACTCGGTGACCCCACTTTTTTATTCCATTTATTTCAGGAAAATACGACTTTACATGATATATTCAAATTTGAAGAATTTTTCATTATTCAATTTTGAAATATTCCGGTTGATTCACTGTTACAGTCAGATTTTAGGCGTTTCACTGCAACCGTGCAGACGCTCGATTTGCCTAGTATTTCAAAGTAGTGTAGTTGTTACGGCAATTTTAAGAGGTTTTACTGTAACGTTGTTCTTCTATCATAAGAGTAATGCTTATATTTCATTGCTAGTAATAACTTTGTTGAAGTAATGGATGTCTCTAGTACAAGGATAGGTTTTTTTAATATTGCTGTCTAAAGATAGTACCTATATACTACAGCCCCGTAGCGTGAAATCGGACACGGTGACCCCCTCTTTTTATTTTATTTTTTTAATGTACTAGGTGTAATTAGTAACTGTGCAAAGTTTCAGCAAATTCTCATTACAACTTCTTTTTCGATGGAATCACCTTAATAGTCCAAAAACAATTTTTCGCGAATTTAAACTGAAAACAGTGCCATTGTCCAGGTTAAACCATTTTAGGACTTTTTCTACAAAAGACTGTATACAACGGCAAGCTAGAAAAGTATGATCTATCGAATCTGGCTCCCCACAATATGCACAGTTGCCATCAGGTTTTATCTTAAACCTGAAAAGTTCTTTTTTTGTAACAATGATACGGTGGGTAAACTTGAAACTAGATTCTTTCAATTTAGGTTCCTTACAATTTCTAAAAGTCGATTTGAAGATCTTGGACCATTCTGTCTTCTCCATTGGAAGGGCTTTATTCCACCGGCTTGGGCCCGTTTGATCTTTCTTATATAATCTGTTAATTAGAAGCCAGTAGAAATCGCTTGCTTTTGCTTTCATTAGATTAATCGCAACACTGCCGTCTAGTTGGAAGCATGTGACATCATCATCTATGTTTTCGCTATGCAGATTTTCTGGAGCTCTTGCTTTATTTAACGAGTGGCTTGGGATAGCACTAACTACTTGATAGAAATGCAGAAAAGAACTTTTCTCTAGGGAGTATCTAGCCTTAAGCTCCTCAAAAGTTAGGAAGGTGCCGTCCGGGTTAAGAAGATCTCCAATCGATTTGATACCTTTCGAGAACCATTCCTTATTGAAAAAAGGCTTTCCACCAATCAATATTTCTTTGTTATTGTACAAAATCAAATCCCTTTTGCACGTTTCATCCTCATAAAGGGACTTTAGGATGGAGAAGAAAGATAGTATGTCTCTGTAAAAACGCGGTACGTTTTCGCAATATTTTACATCATAGTTGCAAGTAAGTAAGAAATTTAATCCTCCAAGTTTACTGAAAAAGTGGACTGGAACAGTTTTCCAGTTTGCCTGCCGTTCTTGTAAAAGCCTGGAAATCCACGCAAGCCTTAAAGCTTTAATCATGGTCTCAAAGTCAACCATGCGGAGACCCCCTTTCTCATAATCCTGATAGAGTCCTTCTCTTTTGATTTTGTCTCTCTTGTTCTTCCACAAAAACCTGAAAATTGTACTTTTGACAACATTTATAAATTCAATATTAGCGGCTGAATACACCAGTGACGATATTCCCATAGTCTTGATTATGAGTACTTTACCAAATAGCGTAAGGTCCCTTGAGCACCAGATGTCGAGATTCGATTGTAATCTTTGAAGTTTGAGGTTAAAGTTCAATTCATTGTTTGCTTTCTCATCATAAGACAAGTGAATTCCCAAAATTTTTGTAGGGCAATTAACCCATTTCAGATTAAGAGGTTTGTGCTTCACCTTTGACCATTTCCCAAGCCACATGGCTTTCGTTTTCTCTATATTTAACTTAAGACCCGAAATCTCCCCAAATTCCTTAATGATGCGTAGACCATTTTCTACAGACATCAAGTCTGCACAAAAAAGGTTAGTGTCATCGGCAAATTTCCATACAGTTGAACGCCTTTAACCTCGTTGCTTTGCCTAATTTTTGTGGACATTAGCTCCGCAGTTAGAATGAATAAATAAGGAGAAAGAGGGCATCCTTGTCTCACACCGGACGTGGGTTTAAACCAATTTGTAGCAAAAACCGTTGTTGATGACTGCACTTTCTATTTCAGCATAAAAGACTTTTGCCTAGTTTCTTAAGCTATCTCCAAAATTATATAGCTCCAAAGCATAATGAATCCATGACCATTCTAACGTATCAAAAGCTTTGCGAAAATCCACCGATAACAGAATGCCTGATAACTTTTCTATTTTAGTCATCTCCAGTAAAGCTTTCTAGTAAATCCTCCCCTAGAAGATCGAAAAATTCTAAGTAAAATTCCGCGGTAAAACCGTCCTCCCCTGGAGATTTGCCATGTTGGAACGTTTTCAGCGTTTCTTTGCACTCTTCGTAAGTTAATAACCCCTCCAAATTAGCACTTTCTTCGTTCGTAAGGCATGGAGTCTCTAAATTCTCATTAAAGCGGGAGAAAGACTCAGGCGTTACGTCAATCTTAGAAGAGTATCCATCTTTATCCATCTTTATCTTTATTATACTTTAGTATAATACCAAACCAGTGGATAGCATTTTCTCGCGCTCTGATTGGCTACTCAAACTCGGGATAGCATCTGTTATTCACCTCCAGGCATTTTTCAGGATTTCGCGCGCGAGTTTTTCCTCATTTCTCAGAAAAAAGGAATTATTTTGAGCAAAAATTGACTGGTGTGACAGAAATATTGATTTTCCTTCAGAAAGAGCGCCCTGTAATGTCGGGTAATAATGAAATTTCATGAGGTGGTTTAGCCAGGGTGACTGAGCAACTCCGCGCCCCAACCCCACCCCCTTTTCCTCCCCCTGTTTTACCATTTTTGCTGTGATATGGTATTTTAAAACGGTTCTGGAAGTAAATGTTAACAGATGGGTCAAATAAAAGAAAGACATTTACATTTAAATTAAATGCCAGCACCTTTATTCTCTTGTTTAATTACAACTTGCAGTCCAGATAAAACCGTCGAGTATTATTCATCACCCAAATTACATTTGAAAACTAAAATAAGCACACGCAAGCACGTTCCAAAAAAGAACACGTTAAAAAAAAACCATTTTCCCACCTCAACAGAAAAGCTATTCAAAAGATTATTATTCTGTCTAAAATATGCCAAAAGCAAAAAAAGGACAAGACTTTAGGCGCCTTCACACGTCAAAATAAAGTTGACAAACTCACAATCCGCTTGAGAACTGCGCAGGTAAATCAACTCGCAGCTGCTTCTGCGGAACGAGCTCGTTTTGCAGACAGCTTATTTGCAGGTGATCGCGCGCAATACACGCAGATATTCTGCGTGCATGCGTGTTTTACAATCATCTGAATCATCTCTTTTACATCGCGCGCTATATAAACACATGGCATATGCCCACATATACATCTAAACAACTCCTTTTTCCTCAAGAAAATGAGCGACTTAGAGAAAGACTAACTCGTATTGATAATTAAGCTACAAAACGTTGGCAAAATTGTGTTTAGTTATCATTACGTAAACTTTGGTTTTAATGGCAGTTATTTTCTCGCATCTATGGCGTTAGAAGACTTTTAATAGAGTAAGCAGCCTCACATGTTTCACAAATTCGAGTCAAAGGGGAGTTTGAGAACACTAGATAACTGTTGAATAAGCTGCCAAAAAAATGCTTTTTCCTATTTCTCTTTAACAATTTGCCTGAAGATGCTTCTGGTGTTCACAAGCGTGGCGTTAAATTTCCAACAAGAATTTGTAAACTTTATAAACTAAGTTTGTCATATGAGGACGCCATCGTACTCGTAATTATGCTTTAATGGGTCTGATTTTCATTTCAGCTCGTTTAGCAGAATAGTAATATCCCTTCCATTTCTGCCAATGCACACCATCTGCACGTTTTCCTGAATACGTTCCATGGTGATAGATACCATTCAAGTTGGAGAAGAGGCAACTGTTATACCACCAGGCTCCTTTATGTTCCTTGGCGCAGCTTCCGCCACGGCTGTGGATGTCATTGTCTCTGTCTTTGGTAGAGAAAGCCATGCCACGATGGTATGAAAGCGAATCTCCAGCAGTTCCTACAGTAAACAAATGGCATCATAATAATACAATATTTGATCAAGTAGTAAGAGTTATTCGAAAGGTGCTCTCTTAAAACGTTTACTCCGTGAATGACAACTAAGTCGCTAAGAGAAAATGTTTAGCAGTCATCATGTAAAATGCCAGAAACAAATAGCACCATAGGAAGTACTTCCCAGTAGCTTTCATTGGAATGATCGTACTTTAGGATTTCATCCACAAACTCAAAAGTTAGAACCACCTTGAACAGCATTGCAAACAGCACCACAGGAAAGTGCTGCTCAGTAGCTTTCATTTGAAAGATCACACTTTAGAATTTTATCCACAGACTCAAAAGTTAGAACCACCTTGTATAACATAATAAACAGCACCACAGGAAAGTACTGCTCAGTAGCTTTCATTTGAGTGGTCACACTTGAGAATTTCATCCACAGACTTAAAACTTAGAACTACTTTGCTCAACCACAGAACAAAAATAAGTACCACAAGAAAGTGTTCAGTAGAATTCGTTTCAATGGACACACTGTAGAATTTCAACCACTGATTTTACGACCCTGACGACAGAAACGCGTTTTCTTTAGTCTCCATTTTCAGCTGCCCAAAAGAGCGTTTTCGTATTGATTCCACTCGTTTCCACATACTAATCCGAATTCATCTTAAAACGGATTCCTCTTTTCATGCGTTTTGGCTTATTTTCCACGCTAAACAATCGAAAATGTCGTCAGCGTCTTCGGAAAGTCTCCATTTTAATACATCTATTCATACACTTCAGCGTTTGCAAAACGGTACATTTTTACCTGTTCAGGCTAAAAACGATGCGTTTTCAAAGACTTCACTTTCGTTCCGTTTTGGGAATAAAGGGATCAAAACCAACCTCTGAGAGACTCACGTCGATTGAGCGTTTTGAATATATTATGTTCAAAACGCTGAATCAACTTCAGCTTAAAGCTATTGGATGGGTTATGCGACGTCACATTTCCATCCCCAGTTCCTACTTCACGTAATCATTTACCAGAGTATTTTCCAAGACTCAGTTTGAATTTGCCTATCTCACTCGCAACACCAAAGAGGTCGTACTCGGCGTAAGCCGTTTTTCCATTGAAATCTTCAAGATCCACTCGAAGCCTGCTTCGTTCTTTTGTCAGGCGGTGAATCCTGTCTAGTCCGAGCCAGAATTCTCCATTTAGATCTCCAAAGCCTCGTTTGTAGTCGTCCCAGCCGCGGTAGAAATCAACTGAGCCGTCCAGTCTCTTCTGAAACACTGTCCACCCCCCTCCGGCTGTTGTTTGGTCACAGTACACACCAAAGGCGCCGGCCTTGTCGGGGTCGATCTCATAAACGCCGCTGAATCGTTCACCAGCTTTGTAAAGTTCAGCACAGTTTTTCTTATAGACTGCAAATTTAAAAACAGAACTTTTTGTACGTTTCTTTCACGAGAAAAAAGTGATATCGAAAATGCTCTTGTTGTCTTTATTATTAATTCTCGAAGTTACAGCTGGATGGTAACAGTCACACTAGGATTTTCGCGGGAGCGAACACACTAGGCAATTGCCGGCGAATCTCGCAGAATCGCGGCGAATTTTCGTCGCCGACATCGACCATGTAAGATACAGGCGATTTTCAATTGCTCGTCGCGGCGATCAAAATCGCTGGGAAAAATCACCATTGGGCATTTTCTGCGATTTTCGCTGGCGACCAAAATTCGTCGCGACGAGCGTATGAAATCCTCTAATGAAATCCTCTCATTGTTACTAAGATAATTTGCACATGGGAGACAATAGAAAAAAGGCGAAAAAATGGTCACAAAATCAAAACTCACTCAATTCTGCTTGCAGTGTAATTTTGGCAATTTAGCCGTATGCATTTTCTCACTCACCTTTACCGGTGGTTTTGTTTCCTCTTATAGACTTGATTTCTTCCTTTATCTCGTTCAACTCATTCTTTACTTCATGAAGTAGTGCTTCGACCTTTTTGCTTGGACCTGCGTAAAAATTGTTGGATGTGTAGATGTTGTGACACTTCTCCTTGGAACTGGACAACTGAGTTTGGTTTGCACTTGCGGATGTGTTAGCAGTCATTGCAAATACGACAACGAGGAAACACATCGGAATCCAGAGTGAACCCATGATGAAAAAGGTCTCGAGACTGGACACAGAATCAGCGCTCCTAACAATAGCTTTACCAATAACTCAAGGAAACTGAATCAGTGCTGTTTACATTTGTGCTCTCAAACAAGATCATTCGCGTTCTAAAAGAGTGGCCGCTAAGGGAGAGACGAGTTGAAGTCCTCCCCTCCCCCCCCCCCTCCCCAACACACACACACACACACACACACACACTCAAACATGTTTTGCAGGCTGTTTGTCAATTCTAATACTACGCCATGTTGTGTAATGTTTTTTATACCTCTCTCCGCTAATTTCTTCACTTGTGACCTTTGGCACACCGTTGTTTGTCGTTGAAAACGTACTAAAGTTACCACAACAAATCAAGTAAAAGTCAATCTGACAAGCCTCATGTGATTTCCACAACTACGACAGACTAGGAAACTCCTACCCTGCATGTCCCGCTTCATGCTGCCACAACTAATTAACTGGTCACTCTCGAACTTATACAAAGCAATCAAGCGTGAATGTATTCGTGTGGATCGTGTAGGAATTTGGTAGACTTTGAACCCCTTTCATTCCCCTCAAAGTTGAGAGAGTTTTCCTGTAGTAATAAAATAAGCTTCATTTAGCGAATCGATTGCTAGACTTAATTTAAGATGCCACGACGACCTACTGCAGAATTGTGGTTGCGCCGGATCGATTAATTAATACTGTTCTCTATACTAAACGAAAATTATCATATGAGAAATGCCTTTGAAAGCACACATTCGCTGTCAAAATTTGTCGAATTCGGGTTGAATTACAAAGCTTAAAAGTTGAGCAAAATGCCCATACTCTCATGGTCATTTCGCCTCAATTTCCATGCCTTAGCTCTACAAAATACATGTCAAAATGGCGACCGAAGCCGTGATATTCGTGGTAAGGTTTATTTAAGGGGCACCGACGGCTCGTTTAGGCGAAATTAGTATGTTCGGAAGCCTAAATCGCCCGCAGCGGTATTCGGTTTTGTTTGTCGTGAACTAAAAGTAGTGTACTCTAGTAACATGGCAAAATTAATTTCCTTTGTCTTCGGAGGGACACGTATAGTATCTTAAAGAAAGGGTCTGCTAGCATTTTCGGAAAGCCAACAAACAGCAGCTAGGAAATTCGGGGAATAAAATACCTCTCCATAAAATTTCTGTGACTTGCATCTTCAAGTGAAGAATCCAAAAAGACAAACCGTGTTAGTTTACACGAATATCCCTCGAAGCTGCCCTGAAACCCGTGATCGATAAAAACGTTAAATTTTTGCTTCGATTTTCTTGTTGGATAGCATTTGTCCAATCAGTCGATTTCTGAACAACGATATCTGTGAATCGATTCTCGTGGCTGCTTGATATTTTGCTTTTAGAGCGTTAGTGATATGAGAGTTAACTTATAATATAAACCTGTCATCTCTTCTATATACTTACCGTCAGAGCGCAAATACTATGGCCACCACAGTACTGATAGGAGGTATTTTGTCGACTGAATGTTCAACATTCAGTTTTGCCATCCTATAGTGCCCTTGCAAACTTACGAATATTAAACGTCTTAACATTACGTCCTCGTACTGATCTTGATCATTTGGGCACAAATCCACTTCGTCTATTCTGAAGCTTTGCCAGGTTGAGTCAAACAACAACTAGTAGTTGGGGCTAACTAAAATCGAACGTGAAGCATTTTCTTGCTTTGTTTGTATATTGTACAGACGAAACTTTGCCGCCTTGCTCAAGGGTCGCTGCATTGAACAAACTAGGATCAACTTGGGTGTCAGACTAACAGACTTAGATTCTGAAAGTCTGTCTTTAAGGAAAGGAAAGATTGATAAATTCCATTAAATAATTTGTTATGGAAAATAGAATACATTTTGCCATTGGCAGAAAAAGTTGCAAATGCTCTTTCTGTGAATAAATTTATGTCACATGCGACATTTACATCCAATTGTTTACTCGAAACGGAATTCTTCTAACGCATCAGAAGGCAAACAGAAAATCAGCCAAACAAAGTTTTAAGTCGATAAAAGTTAACCAGTTACGAATTACGGAGGCCAAAAACGTTGAATGCGCACCATTAACCTTTCGGGATGAAAATAGAGAAGCCTACAAGACTGAAAATAAATTTTAAAAAGAGATAGTCTGTAGTCTGTTTGTCCAGGTATATTAGTGAAATTAATTAGGGAAATGCAAAAGCATTTTTGAGCTATTTTGTCTACAAAATCGCCTCATAGTCGGCATGCAGCCTCAAGTTTCTGGGAAGGTTGGTTCTTTGGTTGGTTGGTTGGTTGGTTGGTTGGTTTTTGGGTGGACCATGTTCGGCATTCCCGATGACTGTCGAATTTTACCGATAGGCTAGTTGTCGAGGCCGGAACAAAAATACAAATGAGAACGCACGGAAAATTCCGCTACTAAAGCGACACGAGGAAAGTATCCAAATTATTATTGTTTGACGTTCGATATTTATGTATCAAATAGAAATGGATGGCTTCCTTGTGGTACACTTCCTTAGAAAACGAATCGTCAGCACAAACCTGGTTTACACGTGAGCGGAAGCGAGTTCTAGTAAATAATTCTTGGGTTATCTCATATTTATGATGTTTGGTCTAGGAAATATTTGTCAGCTTCGTTTGTTTTGGTAGATGAGAATTGGAACAAATCCTTTGTACACATGCGCATAACTTACGTTTGGAGTTATATGGTTCAACTTTAGAGTGTGAGAAATAACGTGACTTCTGTGCAGGGATGTCCCGTAGTAAATGATGGTAAATAGATGGCAAATAGTTCGGAAGGTATAAAAAGGGCAGAATCGTGCATTTCGAACTTAAACGACTTATTGTTCGCACCTTTTGGTAGGTTTTAAAATTAATGGCCATGCCACTCGATCACTAGGTCCGTTAAAGGCACAAGGTCGACAAGGAAAAAAGATTGTATGGGTGGCATAAACGTTGCTCGTACGTGCGACTAGCTAAGCGCAAAGTTAGAGGCGACTTACCAGAGAAATGGGTTTCTGGTTAGGCTACGTGGCGGTAGTGGGATTTTTTGTACAAAGTTTGAGCGGAAAGATCAGCACGACAATCAAAACAAATCAAAACAATTGTCACCTCCAATACGAAGACAAAAACGCAGTAACTCCACGCAAGATTCGTTTCACAGTTTTATAGACACAAAAATGGGTTATCATTTTTCAGATTACAAAAAACGCATAAATTTACTCAGTCCCCTCTTCCTTTTAAGTTTCTCCCTTTGTTACACAATGCTCGCTGCCACGAAAGCCAATAAAAAGTGCCAAAAACTAACTTATGACAGTCTTATGAAAGTCTCGTGACTCGCCATTGAACTTTGTGTCATCACATGTTTGTACGCGACAAAACACCACTTGTTTATAGTAACCTGGTCTCACGCTTAATCAACATAACACGTTCTTTACACGTGAAACGACCCACACTAAGCATTATCACATGACTGCCTGGCCGTGCGATAAAATCCCCCCCTCACCCCCCCGGAGCTATTAAAGCAAAATTTGGCCTTGACTTGATCACATGTACTCCACGTGATAAAATTCACGTTGTTAACCACGCAGGCGAACCACTTTATTATTAGTCTCGAATTCGCTCGTTTTTCGCAAATTTCCAACTCTCTACATATAAACAAAACATCCCTTAATATTATTTTCACCCAATTTTGCATCTTACTTTCACATCAAAACAAAATTTATTCGCTGAACACAACCATTGATTTTTATGTGGCTTCAGCGAAGCTGAGACCATTACAGTGTGGCGCCAATATTTTTGCGGGAGTTTAATTTTGCGAATGGCGATTTTTTGTGTGTGTGTTTTGCGAGACTAATTTTTGCGATTGGGGAAACTGTTTATCCTTCCTTGGAATTAATTTTTGCCATTTTCCGGAAGCCGCCTTCTATTTGGAATTATAACATTCTCGTTTTTTGAGTATAAACAATTGAATGCAGGTGAACAACATGCAGACGTATAACACGTTAAATCAGTTAATCAATGGAGTACCTTCAGACGATCCTTTTCTTTAAATCTTTTAACAGCTTGTAATGTACCGACTGCAATTTCATCTTTTTGTTTCTGAATGTTTTGCTTCTAATTTCGTTTTATTTTTGAATGAAAGAGACGGTTTAAGTAAATGGACACCAACATAATATTACATCATATGTAAAAGGCGATGTTTGTATATAAATTTCGACAATGGAGTAAATTTGTGCGGGAATTATTTTTTTCGCGGAAACCTTTTTTTGCGGATCGTGACAAAAACCGCGACAATCACAAAACTTTGAATCCGGAAAAAATTAGTGCCACACGGTATGTCAGCACGTGCGATGTTTCTGGCTTTTTTGACAGTTTGCTACGTGACTAGTCACGCAAGACTTACACAAGTCACGCAATGGCATGATCTTTTCTAACAAGGCACGCTTATTACTCGATTTTAGCCGTGTGTTCCAAAATGTAAGTCCGTGTGAAATAACCTGGAAAATAAAACAGAGCTTATTTAATATATATTTGTCTCGATACGGGAGTTGCCACGTTCGTCAAGCATGATGTCACACAAGAAGAAGACGTACGTGACTTTCAAAATCGGCTATTCTCTTCTGGTTCAAACATTACAGAATTAATTTTTGTGACACGTTACGCTTCCTACTAGATCCAAAATATTTGTCCATGGAAAAATAATCTTTATAATAGAAAGCCACAAAATTAATTTTCAATCCATTGACCTTCCGAGAAACATCTGAGAATGAGCTTCAGAAAGGACTGTTTTGTATTATTTTGTTTGTCCCATATTCACACTGTTGTCAGATATTCTACAGGTTTTATCTCACTTTCTTCTTGTTTTGTCGTAATTTGAAGCCACGCTTGTACGCATTAGCGTACCATCTATTGATCAATAACGTGTACGAATTCGAAACCACTAACATAAACTCAAACATTGATCTTTGATTACCCTCAAATCTGTAAAAAGCCCTGGGAACGAGGTTGCACAATATCGGACACAGCTCCACTTATAAGGTTAACTCTGTCTAAAAACCAATACTTTTCGAATGCTCAACGCTACTCAAATAAACAACATCACAATAGTGTACCTTGGTAGACGCACGTTCATTCAATAACCATTTCCGTACCCCTCATTGACAGCTACAAAATAGCTCACGCACGCTATGCGTGCCTATGTTTTAGAATTAGAACTCAGTGATCTTGATCTGTTCCCCTTAGGGGGTTAGAAATTTTTTGGTGGACATAGTTTGGGTAGAAAGGTTTTTCCTGGACGTTTTCGGAGGTGACAATAAGGGAACGTACCTCAGGGTTATCAAACAATTCTTTCAGTTAAATTTACAAACCTAATTAAACCACGTACAAAAGAAATTTTTGAAGGGGTCTCGCCCTATGACTTATCAGTACTCGACAGTCGACATGATCAGATTCGCGAAAGAAAACGGGGGATTCATTGACCAGAAAAAGTTCAACACTGCTAGCAAATATGGATTTGACTCCTTGATTCTGATCGATCCAAGAATGCAGGTGATCGATAGCTACATCAGTTTTGTGAGGCCATTGCTAAAACCCCTGTGCGAGTAAGTTCTGGTCACGAGAAATGGAGGCCAACACAGCAAATTGGGCGACGTCATGAGTAAACTAGTCTTTGACGCAATTGGAAAGTACATTCATCCGACGCGCTATCGTCAAATCGTCGAAACACAAAGCCTCAACCAGCTCACTAGTAAAAGCAAAGGATTTTGTCGGAAGATCGGAAACACAGCTCAGCCGTTGCCATCACTATCAAAAGCAGAGGTCGCGCGAAGTTGCTACGATGGCCCACGAGTGTCTACAAAACTACAAGGCGCCAAGGGATCGGAGGTGGACAAGGAAGTCCACACAGGGTTTGGCTGTTCAACTTCAAGCTCGTCGCCATCATTTGAAACTGCAGAAAGAACAATCATGCCTCCCAAAAAGGTTGTCTCCTCAACTACGCCCTTGTACCTTCAACAGAGTCATCGTCGGATCTTAAAATTCACGGCCGACGAGGACAAATTTCTAAAAGAAGGGATAGATAAACACTGATTGAGAGATTCCGAATTCAATTTTCAAGAGAAGAATGGCAGACTCTTTAAAGAAAAGGGCCGAGCTCAAATTCATGTAAAAATAATTGCTTTAATGTACACGCTGTTTGTTGGAATCTCGAGATTGTGAGTTAAATCAAGGACAGCATAAGTCAACGGGAAATCTTTGTTATGGACTTATGTAATTATGTTGTACATTCTTTCACTGTCACTCTTTGAGCACTGTTGTCTAGTTCACAGCACTTGCAAAAACCAACCTTGCGTTTAAATTAACATCGCGATCGGGTAAATGTTAGGCTAACTTCTTCTACTATATGTACTACTGCTACTAATACTGCAACTTTCTCTGGGAGGATAAAGTGCCTAACGATTTAAACGTATTCAACGTAATACTATATGAACTGAAAAAGTTTCGCAATAAAATACCACCACTACAGCTTTCTCTGTGATAATAAAGTGTTTAACGGTTTTGACGTATACTACGGATATGAAGTGAATTAATGAAAATATTATTTCATTACTTAATTAGTTCAGTTCATATCCGTGGTACAGAGTGTGATGAACACTTTATATTCATACCACCGCTACAACTACTACTACGACGACGACGACGACGACGACGACTACTACTACTACTACTACTACTACTACTACTACTACTACTACTTTCTCTATAATGATAAAGTGTATAACGATTTTAACGTATACTACGGATACGAACTGAATTAATTAGAATGTTGTTTCATTTATTATTTCATTATCATCACAGTGAAAGTTAAGTTGTAGTAGTGATAGTACTTCTACTACTACTATTTCTACTACTACTACTACTACTACTACTACTACTACTACTACTTTAATTTCTCTATGATAATAAAGTGTATAACGATTTTAACGTATACAGCGGATATGACGGAACTGAATTAATTAGTAAGTAATGAAATAATATTTAAATGAAGTCAGTTCATATTCCGTAGTATACGTTAAAATCCTTATACACTTTATCACCACAGAGAAAGTAGTAGTAGTAGTAGTAGTAGTAGTAGTAGTAGTAGTAGTAGTAGTAGTAGCAGCAGAAGTAGTTCCGCGATGATAAAGTGTTTTTAAAACGATTTAAACGTGTACTACGGATGTGAACTGAATTAATTAATATTTAAGTAATCCAGTTCATATCCGTAGTATACGTTAATTAAAATCGTTAAACACTTTATCATCACAGAGAAAGTAGCTGTAGAAGTACTAATAATAGATTCAGTTCAAATACGTGGTATACGCTGAGACCTTTAAACACTTTAATGTCAGAGGAAAATTTCCTTTAGCACTCGTGTGCAGTCTTTGACTCAGTGCTCGCCTTTTGCAGTCTATGAACGCTATAGAAAGCTATATTGTATTCCATTGCCAGGTTTATAACGAATATAAAGTGGATGTACGGTGTATTGTAAGTCAGAGTTATTTCGTAAAAAAGCAAAATTTAAGTTTATCTTTCGGTTCTGGTTCTGGTTCTGGTTTTTTTATGCCAAGGGCTTAGCGGATTTAGCGCACAAAGCGTACTTTGAAAGTATAATTAAGCCACGTGGAGGGACAACGAGGACCGAATTATGTCTGTTCCCTATGGCGTTCTATATTAAGAGCAACATCTTGAAACCACTTGTGTTTTTCTGCTCGATTTGGCATTTCAACATCAATATGAAGACTGACTCATAATGCCAGAACATAACAAGTAACCAGTTTAGAAAACACGAATATTGGGAAACGATCTTCTTCTTCTTCTTCTTCTTCTTCTTCTTCTTCTTCTTCTTCTTCTTCTTCTTCTTTTTGGTCTTGGTCAGCTTTAGCCTGATGGGACTTGCACGGTGAGATTAACTGGTATTAAGGTTAGTAACGACTCCTCTGCTCCCTGTGTTTTCCTTGTGCGTATATTACCCCCATTGAATTTAGCTCAAAGGTCGAACCCTCAAACCCCAGGTACATAAGAATTAATATTTAACAACAACAAACAACAACACTTTATTTAGACGGGGTAAACCAGAATTACACAGAGTAATTTTCATCCAGGCCCTGCTAAAATAAAGAAAAATAATTCATAATGATAATAATGATAATAGTGGGTATCAAGCCTTAGCAAAGTAGTATCATCCTTTCCGTTTCTGCCAATTGCAATAGACACCATCTGTAAGTTCCATGATGCTAGATACCGTTCAAGTTGGAGAAGAGGCAACTGTTATACCACCAGGTTCCTTTGTGTTCCTAGGCGCAGTTTCCGGCACCGCTGTGGATGTCATTGTCTCTGTCTTTGGTAGAGAAAGCCATGCCACGATGGTATGAAAGCGAATCACCAGCAGTTCCTACAGTAGACAAAGAGTACCATTTAATACAATATTTGATCGAGTAATAATAGTTATACGAAAGGTTCTCTCTTAAGACTTTCACTCCATGAATAACAACAGAGCCGTTAAGAGGAAATGTTTACCAGTCACTATGTAAAATGCCAGAAAGAAATAGCACTATAGGAAAGTACTGCTCAGTAACTTTCGTTTGAATTGTTACGCTTGAGAATTTTATCCAAAAATTTAAAACTTAGAGCCACTTTGCTCAGCCACATGACAAAAAAGTAACACAATTAAGAAAGTGCTTAGTAGCTTTAATTTCAGTGGTCACACTTTCCATTTTCTGTCGCCCAAAAACGTAGAAAAATGTTTTTGTGCAGACAAGCGTTTTCGAATCGGCTTCAACAGTTCATACTAGTGCGAATTAATCTTAAAAAGGATTGCTGTTTCCATGCCTTTTGGCTTATTTTCCATGCTAAACAATCAAAAATGCCGTCAGCGTTTTCGGAAGGTCTCCATTTTAACACATCTATCTACACACTTCAGCGTTTCCTTACTATGGTACGTTTTCATCCGTGCTCACTAAAAACGATGTGTTTTCAAAAGACTTCACTTTTGTTCCATTTTGGGGATAAAAGGATCAAAACCAACTTCTGAGAAACTGAAGTTCAGATGTAGTAACATTTTTATCTGAACCGTTTTTGTTTTTGTTCAGCGATTTGAATAGGAGCTATTGAATCGGGTGTGCGACGTCAGAAAATAGTGCACCTCCTTCCAGGAGAGACATCACTTGAAAGTTTGCGGATTTGACCTTTTCGACACAGCTCTAAAGTTGAGTCTGTGGACGGAATCCATTAGTGTGAGCAGCATTCAAACGACAATTTTTTTAATGTTGTTAATTTTTTTTACATTTTTTATTGTTATTATTTCTCTTGCATCGCGGTAGAATATACTGTTCGAGGAGTTTAATTAACGTTTGACTCTCTGGGTGAAATCCTGAAGTGGTACCATTCAAATGAAAGCTACTGAGCAGTACTTAAGTGTCTGTTTGTTTTGGCTGTGGGATGGGGACGCGGGGACGCGGGGACGCGTGGGGACGTAAGATAGGGGAGCTGTGGGGACGCGACATCAGGGGCGCGGGAACGTGAGTTTGGGGACGTGAGGACGTGAGATTGGGGATGTGTAGACATGAAAACGGGGACGCAAGAAAAACTAGACCCATGTTTCGGCCGTTTGGCTGCCTAATATGCAATGGCATTTTCGACCTATTAACACTCGGACGTACAAGCAGAGTCACACCCCCTCCCCCCCGTGGTACAAGGGGGGTTGATGGACCCCCCTTGGGTTTTTTTGCTATGTTAAATATTTTGAAAAGATTTTACCTTAAGTAGAAAGCCTGTGATGTGCTCTACAAGATGAGGTACATATTATGGGTTGCCACGCTGCTGGGGGGCCTGTGACGTCATTCAAATTGGCCGTCGAAAATTCGAAATCGTTAAAAAACGTTTAAAATTGAAAATGTTTGACGCTGGACATGTTGAATATGACATAATTAAACATTTTGCTCCTTTTTGTTAACTTTTTTTGCATTTTTCACCCAAAAATGGTGAACAACAGGAATTTTTCTTCAAAAATGGCTAGACCACCTGCTACTTATGACGTCATATGTCGTAACCATAGCAACCGATTCTCACCAAACCTAAGTCAAAATGTGTCTTAGGGATAGGTGCACAGCTACTGAAAACGCCAGGTCTAGATGTTAATTCGTCTTGAAAAAATTTGAGGAAAACCTTATGGAGGGGTGGCATCCACTCCCCCCCCCCCCTTGTACGCCCGAGGGTTTTAAAACAGTTTTTTTGTGCCCATATTCGTTTTTTTTCCTTTTTCGTACCCTGTTAGTCACAAAAATACTCAAACAGAAAAACAATACACAAGTCACATCATTATAAAGGCTCTATGCAGATTTAGCGGAGTTACCGGAGTTTATATGCGTATTCAAAGTCTGATCGCACCTGGCAACTGTTCTCTTCAGAGCTACTGTGGAGAACAATTACTATCACAAGAACGCTCACACGGAATGACGACCTTTCAGAAACATACCGTTCCGCATAAAATCGTTTTTTGTTTTGGCACAGTAAAATTCAAATTCAAGGACAGTAATTAAAGGAAAAAAAAACTACGGCGATAAAAGGAAACATGACTTACCTCTGTGTCCACAACGGGTAACCCATGACGATTGAAGGCTTAAGAACTTGTTGAATACAATTTCATAAACATTTTCTCAATTGCCTCGCATAGCTAAAGCACCAGACTGAACGCAAGTAATTAAAAGAGTCTAAACGAGATGTTAGTTAACCATCCTGTTCTGATGACAGTGAGCCTTTTATTTCTCAGTTTGCGATGAACAATTTTAATTTGATTTGTTGGGTAAAATTTCAGGGTGTTTTCTTTTGACTACAGGAGTATTTCTTCAATTGTTGGTAGAACAAAAGAAGATGAACTAAGAGAGTGAATCCCCGTGCCCCATGATAATAACTTGAAATTTATTACTACTTCGCTCCCATCCTGCGAAGGTTATTTTTATCTGTTGCTTCCATGTCAACAATCTAAAATTATTCTTAATGATTGATCATTTAGAATAATTTCTAAATGATTGAAATGATCATTCTAAATGACCAATGAGGTGTCGTCCTTAAAATAACCACTCAGTATGACACAGAATCAAAAATAGATTCAAATAATTTTCATTGGAAGAGGCCCATGTATGGGGGATTCGCTTTCTTCCTTCATCCTCTCTGAAGTAGAAGAATTAATTGTAATTTTGATTTGTGGAACTAAAGAGGGCAAATTAAAAGAAACTGTAAATAGGACGAAAATGCCACCATATTGCAACCTGACGGCAGAAACATCGCCTACTTTCTCAAACTATCTGCTTTTCCGTTCTCACGTGCCCACCACCCCGACGTCCCCGACTTCGCGTCTCCGCATTCCCGACATCACGTCCCCAATACCACTTCCCCACTTCCCCAATATCACCACCCCGCCTCAAACACGCGTCCCTGTGTTCCCCTTCCCGCGTCCCCGTTCCACTTTTAGCCAGATATTTTTAATTATTAATTCTGATATTTTTTCTATTACAATAGACCGAGATAGACATAAGAGGGTTAGATTTCCATCCCCAAATCCTACTTCACATAATCACTTACCAGAGTATTTTCCAAGACTCAGAGGAAATTTCTGTACGAAAATGCTTGAGGTTACAGCTGGCTAAAGTGGGAGCAACGGTACGATGGCTCGGCAAATTTCCCTTTCGTATATGGTCGTTGCCATTTTTGAGACACATAAAATTTTTGAACTGTTATTAAAAGTTTTTTTACTAAAGAGAAAGACATTTACAACCCGGAATCATACCAGGTCCCTTCATATGCTAATAATCTCTCCCTTACCACCACGCGACGGCTCCATCAGGCATGGTATAAACTCTGTGCGTCATTTTCCCTCAGTCTCAAGTTTCCCCGAGCCTCTGAAAGAACCGACGGAGATGGAATTGGACAGCTTCGCCTTCGACCAGGAAAATTGGAACGAGAGCATCCACGGTATGGCCTTTACGTTTGGCACCGATGCACAATATCAGCCTGGCAAAGCACAAAAGGAAGAAGAAAAACCAATGTCCCTCAAAGTTGTTTCGGTCACTGAAACGCAGGCCACAGAACACGACAGTGCTCCTGAGATCAAGAAAGACCCACCGCCGACTTATTCAGTTGTCAAGAAACCTAAACAAGACAAGGAGGTGGAAGATGTCACGCTTTAGCTGACTTATGACAAATTTAGTAGAGGGAGTTAGAATGATTATTTTGGTTCACTCACGCAATCGTTTGCTGAGAGATAAAGATTGCATGACGAACCAAGTTAATTCCTGCTTAGGTGAAAGAAAAAAAATAAGGAGTTGGACGATGGGGCGCTTTAGGCGATGGGTAACGTATTTAGCAGAGGTAGTTAGAATTACTTTTTGCGATAGTCACGCAAATTATTTGCTAAGAGGAATGATGTCATGATGAACAAAGCAAGTTCCTTCGTAGGCGAAAGGTTGCTTAAGAGAAAATGCGCAGAATACCCAGGATGGAAGGTGTGCTGAAGCGAGATTTTGGCATATTTCCATCATTAAAATTTGGCTTCAATTCAAAAGGAGGGTGGGTTCGCCTGCTGGTTCTTTAGTAAGTTCCAGTTCCTCTGGTTATCATAATCCCACAATGCTTGGTGATTGGTGGGTAAGAAACTTGCCACCTGTACTGTTCTCAGTCAAGCGACAGCGCCAGCTCGTCCTAAAAAGCCAAAGAGGATGGGTTGTCCAATGCTGAAGATTACAACAATCTTTCCCTCTATTACTCTTTGGTACTAGCTTAACGGGGCTTACCTTTTCAATGAGATGTTGAGTCGTCAGAATTATGCGGTTGATTATTTTTTTCATTGGCAAACGGCTATATAAACCTAATTATCTCCTTCGTAGGAGTGGGTCAGGTATTGATTTGTCGAAAAATTCTTTTTTAAGTCATAACCAGAGACGTCATGGTGCATATTTTTGTACCCCCTTTTTTTTCTGGGAAGGAGGGATGGCGCAGTGGTGAGAGCGTTCGCCTCCCACCAATGTGACCCGGGTTCGACTCCCGGACTCGGCGTCATATGTGGGTTGAGTTTGTTGTTGGTTCTCGTCCTTGCTCCGAGAGGTTTTTCTTCGGGTACTGGCCCTCTCCTCAAATACCAACACATCCAAATCCCAATTACATCTGGAGTGCACGAACACGTCTTAACGAGCTTTCGAGCTCCTAAGTGTTTCGTGGATAAACAAATAACATTTTTTACATTTACATTTACATCCCAAGCTTAGGGACTGTGTTGGAAATGCGACAAAGCCAGCGTGTATTCATTTTGTAACAAAATAACAAGAAAAAGAACAAAGAAGCGGTAGCGTTGTCACATGATCGAAGCTTAAGGAGTTACCAAGGCCCACCTTGGCTTTACGAATTAGATTCTTAAAGGGCCTGAGAGCTGTGTCGAATAACGGCTAGTGCCAATTTAAGAAAATAGTTTTGGGTTTTGACTTAATCTTTCAGTGTACATACATGTATAGAAGTAACATAAGAGCGACAGTGTGCCAAAAGGTAATATAAAGTGATATTTTTTGAGAGCAATTTGTTGTTGTTTAAATCTCACTAGTTTAATGCTGGAGCAACGTGCAAGAATTGAAGATAAGAAATTAACAAGGTTATGTGGTGTCTGGGATATCATGTGAGTCTCAGCTTATAATTACGTGGCCCATCCCCTTTCCTTACCCTTCCCCATTCCCTTCCTTAAGCCCGGATAAACGATCAAACATCCAGCGTCGTGTTTGTCACTAAAAACGTTCGGAATGTTTGACGAAACATCAGAAAAAGTGATCTCACATAACGCTTTTTACATATTCCCGTTGAAAAAATAGGTGGACGTCACTCAGATTCCGTCTTTGATTGGTCACGCAAAACTTGATGGTAACGTCTGTCCGTAAGGTAAAATGTTGGTTAGATAATACATCTAGATCATATATGGAAAACTGTTTATAAAAATTAAGTCGAGAGAGGTGGGTAGACAGTCAAACCTGTTCTTCCGACACGCTGAACACGATGTTGGACGAAAATATTTGATCGTTTTTAAACACGCTTGGACCGTCAACTAATATAATCAAAGCTGATTTCCACAAGGGGCGTGTGGCTACAACACTGAAAAAGATTAAAGCTACTAAACATTCCTTACATAAACAAGTAAAAGCTAACGAGATTAAGTTCCAGCCCGCAAGGTATTGCAAGGCAAATTGTCGTTTTGCGTGTTAAGTTCAGTCGAACCTTGGAGGTGTGCGGGTCTCGATTACCGGAAGATTTCCGTTACAAGAAGCACCGAATTGGCCGAGATCGACGTTTATGCGTGTCCTTTTTACTAGTTACCGTAAGTATCTTTACAACTGATTAACTAAGGTTTCATTATAAACCAGGTTGATTACCTGATTATAAACGTGGTTTTTTGTCAGCTTTTTGTTACAGCGGTCGATGGAAGCAAAAGGAACGCGTGACGAAGCCTTAAGGACGTCTGCGTGGGAGGCTACAGTAATCCCGACCGAGGAGTATTTTGCAGTGAAAGCTAATCGAAGGCAACCTAATCAACTGCCCTTTCAAGGCGTTGTGATAGCTTTGATCTGTTTAAAATCGTAAGTTTCGAACAACGGCTTATTAACATCAGGAGTATTCGCTCCAGCGGCGAGCTTGTTTACTCACTCAACAAATACAGAGGGACTGCTGGCAGTCTACATCAGGAGTTACAATTTGTATGTTCAGAAAATCTCAGGAATATGCCGCGATTGGTACCAAAAATCGATTGTTGCAATTCATCCTGAATTTAAGCTTGCTGTTTTGAAGTACCAGCCCTTGTAGAACCAGACATATGTAAAACCTAAGTTGCTGCTATTTTTTTGCTATGTAGGGCTATGTCTGAGCCATGTATAGGGAGTATTAAACATAAAATCGAGTTTCAGGAAATTAAGGTTGTGTCATTGTATTGCAGTGTATGCTGGTTGTGCTAATTTCTCTTGTGTTGCAATTGAAATATAAATAAACAAAGGAATGCAGTACAAATTAAAGCAGAGGCAAATAAATGCATGTGTATAAATATCAAGGGAACATTGAAAACACTGTCCACCCCGCTCCGGCTATTGTTTGGTCACAGTTCGCTTTGTCGGGGTCGATCTTATAAACGCCGCTGAATTGTAAAGTTCAGCACATTTTTCTTATAGACTGCAAATTTAATCGAATTTTTGTACGTTTCTTTCACGAGGAAAAAACTAATATCGAAATTGTTTCTGTTCTGTTTAATTCCTAATTCTTAAAGTTACAGCTGTCTGGCTGGTACTAAAAGTCCACGATCGTCAAATTAGCGTGACAAGTCCTAGCGTGAACTTCTTTCAAAGGCTTCACGTCACGTGATGTGGCTTTCGTCACTTGTTGCGTCGTGTCTGGTACAAACTGCTGCAATCTGCTTCGAATGTTCTCCTCTTGCAAAATGGATGACATGTACACGCTGTACGTTTTTTTTTCGGCGCTGTTGATCTCAACTGTAGCCTGGTTGTTGAATCCTTTTGGGAAACTGTGCAGCGTGCTCAGCCATCTGTTCAAAAGTCCACAAACTGGGCATCATGCTCGCTCGTTCGAGGAGATGCCAGGGCCGAAGGGATTGCCATACTTTGGTGACGTGATTAACTACCTCAAGACGTCGGAGTTCAAGGACCAGATGGCGACCCTAAAGAGTAGTTTTGAGAAGTATGGGCCGGTATTCAAGCGGACAATAATGGGGAGAACGATCGTTTGCATTAAAGACCCCAAGGACGTGGAAATCGTCTTCAAGGCCGATGGCAGGTATCCGATGAGACCGACTCAAGCTATCAAGGCAAACGAAGCGTACCGCAAAAGCAGGGATCTGCCTCCAAGCATAGTGTCATTGTAAGTAAAAAGTTATAGTCAAAGTACTCGGCGCGTTCCGCTTATTATTTGGGAATGACTTTCATTAATCGGGAATGGATTGCGTTATTGGAATCAAAATTCCACTTTCAACGGTAGTCTTGTTCCAAATAAGGAATGCTGATTGGTTTATTATTGACATGAGGCGAATGTTCACGTACAAGTAGCAGACTGTTGGCGGCGTGACCTATCTGACTTGATCTGTGTTCGCTCAACAAAATATTACTGTAATTGCAAATACTTTTAAAAGTAAAGAAGCAGTCTGTTGCTATAAAACCGTGAAGAATAATTTCTAAAAAACAAGTCTGCTGTAAATGCACAAGAAATGTTCCTGAAAATTGAGAAAAATTCCCTGTAATGTCAAACCGATTAAAACGAACGGCCGGCAACGGTTTAGTGACAACCCAATCTACGGTGGCCCACAACTGTCACATCAAAACAAAATGCTCACATCAAATTCAAATCACTCACAGCAAATTCAAATCACTCACAGCAGATTAAAAATCACTCACAGCAAATTCAAATTGCTCACAGCAAATTACAAATCGTTCACATCAAATAGAAATCGCTCGCAGCAAATAGAAATCGCTCACAGCAAGTACAAATACGGTCAGTGTAAATGGACACGGAGGACTGCGGACTGCGGACTGCGGACTGCGGACTGCGGACTGCGGACTGCGGACTGCGGTCGGTGGACCGCGGACCAGGGGAAAAAGCACAATGAGGGTAAAATGCAGACTGCAGACTAAGGGTAGAATTCAGAATGGAGACCGCAGACTAGGGGTAAACTGCAGAATGAAGTCTGCAGACTACAGACCAGGGGGAAAATGAGAGAAAAGACAGCCGGAAATACGTCTGCGCTAGTAGAAGTTCGTAGAAATCCATTAAAATCTGGTGAAAATGTTTGCATTTTTTTGTGTGTTCTGATAGGAAAGTTTGTTTACTAATGAATAATTTGCCACTAATCGGATTCCTCTGTTATGCGCAAAGGTTTCTGGGATCGCTAGGGGGCAAACATTGCAAATCGCTCAAAGGAAATGTATGGCGAAAAGTTGTTTTGACGTCCAAAAAGACAATTTTTGAAGGAGTTCGACGCTTTTTCGCCGCTATTTTATCCGAAATGGATTTGGACCATGTTGGTGGGAAGTGTAAGTTTTAGTTTGTATAACCTCGAAATATGTGATAAAATCTACCGATAAACGTGTTGCTTGCGTAAGATTAATTGTGAAATTTTCATCGCGTAATGCTCTCGAAATATCACAAAGTTAGGCATAAATCGGGAGAAAATAAGTCAATAAACCCTATGCAGTTGTAACTACGTGTGTACAGACTGCTTTTTGGTTATCTTTGAACTCAGTAATACAAATAATATCGGAAATATGCCTGGTGGCGATCATTGTGCTGTGTGGGGTTGTGACAACGATCGAAGGTACCCAGAGAAGCAAAAAATTCTTCCTCACGCTGGAATATTGAGATTCCACTCGCCCAAGAGTAAAAAAGATGTTTTGTCGTGGGCCAGAGCTATAAATTGTGATCAATTTAAAGTTACAAAGAGTACAAAGGTCTGCTCAAATCATTTTGTGCAAGGTTATCAAACCCCCGAATTTCAAGAAGGACAGAAGGACAAGTTTGTGAATTTTGTTTAACAGCCGCGGCATATGAATTCCCATTGTTGTCTAAATCTATTGAAACAGTGGTTGCTGTATTCTCAGGCAAAGGAGCACTACAACAGCTACCTTGGGGCAGCAGGAGGTTGAAATGGTTTGCTTGAGAATAGTCATCATAATACATTAAAGTGATTGGACAACTACACTGATTTTTTGTTGTGATCGAAGAAAATGAATCAATGTTGACAATCGATTTAAAACTGAACCATTTTCTCAGTTTTGTTGAGAAGGTACAAATAGGTCGCTTTAGGAGTGATGCACAACTGAATATGTCCACAATTTCTGCCCAAGTTCCCGTGATCTTGCTGTTCTTGACATGTTCCTCCACAGAGTTCGAAGAGAAGAGAAGCGGCTCAAAACCTTCGGATTTTTCTCAATCAAACTAGAACTTAGCCTTCGGATTTCCTCATGTTTCTTATCGCTCGTTTCATCCCTCCAGAGAGCAATAGCTCTCGGCGCAGACAATAATTCCAAACCGCTACCAAGACAATACTCTATCTTATTGCAATTCTTATTTTGTCCGTTTTTGTCCATTTTTAGCTTTTTTACACTTCCATTGTATTCTTGTGTTTAATCTTTTCACACCCTCCCTTGCATATATTTCCAATCATGCGCTTTCATTTCTTTTTATATTCGTTAAAGGCTATAGTATAATAGCCGAAAGCTTATATTTCTCTTAAACTTTTTAAACCAGAGAACGCTTTTTATATTTTTAAAATTTCCATCTCCTCTGACAACAATTTCTCTCTTTTGAGGAGGTAAATTTCCAGAAGCCATAATTTCTTGCTTAAGACGTTACTAATAAGAAAACAGCCTGTACACATGTAAATACAACTGAAAGAGGTTTATTGAACTATTCATGCCGATTTAAAACCTACTTTTATGATATTTCGAGAGCATTACGCAATGTGAATTTCACAATAAAGGCGTCAATAAACCTTTCGCAAGCAACACGTTTATCGGTAGATTTTATCACACATTTCGAGGTTATACAAACTAAAACTTACACTTCCCACGTACCAACATGGTCCAAATTCATTTCTGATAAAATAGCGGCGAAAAAGCGTCGAACTCCTTCAAAAATCGTCTTTTTGAACGTCAAAACAACTTTTCGCCATACATTTCCTTCGAGCGACTTGCAATGTTTGCCCCCTAGCGATCCCAGAAACCTTTGCGCATAACAGAGGAATCCGATTAGTGGCAAATCATTCATTGAGAAGTAGAATAGTTTTTCCATCAATGATTCTCCGGAATACGTTGTTCATAAAAGAGTTTTGCTTCAACTCCAAGCCGTAGATTCATCTACAACGCTAAACAACCTGTGTGTAATAAGCGAATAAACTCGGACGGGAGTAAATGCAGAGCTAGATCGGAATCTGTAGTGTTCTAAAAGATCGCTTTTCTACGAATGAACTTCATTTGCGAATTAGCTGAGGTAAAAGTCAAACTCCGCTGGATACATATAGTTCCCGGGGGGGCATACCCCTTACCTCTCGCTAACGTTGGGAGAAATCGGCCGAAGGCCGACGCAACGAGGGGCTTGCCGCGAGAAAAAACCTCTGAGCCAGAGCGCTTTGATTTACTTTTCTCGTTGAACTTTGATCTTTTTTTTATCTTATTACATTTAAACTAATCACAGCGTATGTCTCGCGCAGGTCACAGTAGAGAACATAAGCTGCAACCGTAAACCGCGCAAGGAAAGCCTCTGGCACCCAGGGTAGGGCGGTCACCCATCCAAGTACTAATTCCGTCGAGAGAATGTTTTCTTTATTTTAGACGTTTCACTCCGTTATCTCCCACACAATTTTTTTTTCAGTACAATATGATTTTAAAAAATCAGGAAAAAGACGAAAGTGGAAAGCAAAAGGTAAACATTTTAACTAATTGAATTCTTAGATACCAGTCCATGATCAAGGTACCATAAGTTCTTCTGTCCTTACGACAAGCAAAGTTGTACTTGGATGGGTGACCGACCGGGAACTCCCGATAACTCGAGCCTTTGGTAACTCGAACTTCTCGCTAACTCGAAGCAGAATAGATTTCCCCTGGATTTAATTTGCTTCATACATTTGCTGTGATTTTACTTTCCATATCTTAGACCTCTCATTCATGACTCGAAGTAAATCCGTTCCCCTTTCAGGTCATTTCCTCACGAATTTTACTCTCGATAACTCGAACTTTACTTGACAACTGTGTTATGAAATCAAACGTACATTGTATATTAAAGCATGCGTGTTTTTATGTATTAAAATTGATGACAATTTATACTCTGGAAACCAAGCTTTGACAAAAACTACTGTTTTGCATTCACAAGTAAGCCAAAGATAATTAAGGATTCACCAAGTTAAAACTGACTCGGTACATTTTTGCCTCTAGTGTTGGACGTTTAAAGCAGAGGTTTCCGATAAAATTGAACCTTCTTTCGATTTCCCTTAAAGGTTCGGGAGTCCATTGTGCTGTTTCCTCCCTTATCTCCGCACGGTAATCATTGTTTTCTTCCAGTATAATACGAGCGACTTGGAGTAAGTCTAAAATGGTGGATTCGAGCTGGTCCGGAAAAACCGTCCGTCCCCGCACACGTCACCTGTTCATTTAGCGCATGCACACTTTAAGAACGGTGCGCCCTAGTACAAAAGTATTTTTGCGAAGGTTATATTTATGGCCAGAAAGCAGATCTTAGCAAGACCGATTGGAATCTAAAAAGAAAAAGATAGGTGACCACGCATTTTTTGGAGAAAATTAAGCAACCATAATATCAAAAAAGGCTTTAAGATACAGAGAATGTATCAGGCATTTTTCTTTCCAAATTTAAGCTCAATTATCTCTGAAAAATGCGTAGTTACCCCCCATTTTCTTTTACGATTCTGATAGCCCTTGTTAAGATCTGCTTTTTTGGCATGGTCATAAACCGCGCAGAAATATCCTTGTATTGGGAGGCAAATTTCTCAAGAAACCCGAATATCTCGGACCAGACCCGAGATGCGCAGGACGTATGCGCAGTAGCAAAAGGAGGCAACATCCTTAACATTTATTTGAGTATCAGTTTACAACTCCTTTTGACATTTTCCATTAAAATTAAGTGTTATGACAAATCACTTATTGAGTCAGTGCACCTGGAGTGCGTTTCTCAAAAACCCAGAATTTTTCGGGTCGACGTTGGGCACGATAATTCACCCTGTATCCTGTAAATGAAGACGTTTTTAAGCATCGAACTTTCCAATAAGTTATACATTTCTTGCCTTGAAGATATGTTAAAATAACAGCTTTGTAGAATGAGTGGATCATATTTTTATAAATGGCTTTTCGGGGCTTTTGAGAAACGCACCCCCCTAACGAGAAAATATTTGGCTCTCAGTTATGGCTTTCGGTCTCAGACTTCACTGCGCTCATGACAAGTCATGATCAAGCCGAATATTTTCCCGTCCGGCCCTGCCACTAATTCAGTAAGTGCATAATATTCATTATGTCACTTTGTCTTTTTGTTTTTTGTTATTGTTGTTTTTTCGTTTTGTTCTTTTGTTTGTTTTTTTTTTGTTTGTTTGTATGTTTTTCCTTCTTAGGGCTGGTGAGCCGTGGAGCCGATTGCGTAAGGCATTGGCACCAAAAATGCTTCGACCAAAAGATATACGTGACAATCTGGAAAACTTCAATAGTGTCACATGGGACGCAATAGAGCACTTGGTGTCAATTCGAGGAGGCGATATGGAGATCCCAGATCTTGACAAGGAACTGGCAAAGTGGGCCACTGAATGTAAGTCTCTATAGCGTTTCAGGCATTAATACGAACATTTTTAAAAACGATTTAAACTTATGCGCCACTAAACCTTTACGCCTTGAATTTTACACTGAGTTTTCAATAACTGCCAAAGTTGAACACTCGGGTCACCGAAATGTTTGTACAATCTACTTATTATATAATAAATATAAAGCGTGACCCTCTCGAGCATCTGTAATCCCCTGCAAAATCTCTCGCAGTACATATTGACCAAAACTCAATTAGGCCCGGTTTAAACGTCGAGCTTCACATGTGCCGAACCTAATGCAAGCAAGCAAAAATTATTGTTTTTGCTCATTTGTACTGGGTTCGGCACATGTGAAGTTCGACGTTTAAACCAGGCTTTTTCGGCATAGCATATAAGATCAGCAAACTGTAGGAACAATTTGGATTTATCAACTGACTTGATAAGGTAAATTGGCCACCGTAAAGAAATTGAAAGCTGACGTTTCGAGCGTTAGCCCTTTGCCAGAGCGAATCAAGGAATTGTGGGTTGTGCTTGTTTTATATGGAGAACGATGTAAGGCGCGAAAAAGTGACTCTTTCAGCGGGCTGTTCGAATGGGGACCCCAGATAGCTTTAATTTGGTGATTGTTTGTTTGCCTTTTTTACAGAATTACGTTTTTGGCGGCCCAAAGTTATATTAATTGTTTATTTATTTGTTTATGTTTGTTTGTTGGTGTTTTGTTTGTTTTTATTTTGTTTGATTTATTCGTTGGTTGGTTGGTAGGTTGGTCTGTTTGTTTACTTTTCTGTCAACATTTTGTGTAATCGCACGATTGTTTGTGCATTTAAGTGTACATCTCAACATAATTTTCAAATATCACTTAAATAAGGTGAAAATCCTTCGTTTGACTCCCACTCGTACAATTACCAGTGCTGTGCTGTTTCACTGCAGAGAAGCCAAGCATAAACTCTAGTATGCCTTATGTATTTTAGCTGTGGGCACCATGGCATTTGATGTCAGGGTAGGACTATATGATGATCCACCGAACAAAGAAACTGTCAAATTAATCCAAACTACTTTGGAAGCGTTTACACACTTGGGAAAGTTAAATCGAGGATGGGAAGGGCTGCTTTCTAAGTTCGTAAACACGCCTTCCTACTGGAAATTCTGTCAAGCGCAGGATACTGCCCTGGCCATCAGTCAAAGGATTGTCGAGAACAAGGTTATAGAACTGAACAAAATGGCAGACGAAGGAGACAAATTTGTGGAAGATGAAGGTGAGTGTAGGGGCAAGGTAAATCATACTGTGGTTCCGTCTACCCCGGCCAACCCTATTTGGTCCTGCCGACCTGTTGTAATGGACTATATATACCGTAAATCCTCTACTAAGCCCCCCCCCCCTGGGGGGGGGGGGGCTTATTTATTTCAACCACGTTTGAGGGGGAGCTTAATAGAGAGGGGGGGCTTATTTGAGAGGGGGGGGGCTTATTTAATTTAGCGAAACGCATTACCGGTAGACAACCAGAAGATGGTATCAATTCTCCATAAAGAACTAGAACGCAAAGTGGAAAAGCTCAAGCACATGAAGTTGGAGGTCATGCAGCCGAAGATCAAAAACAAATCCCAACTTCCAGCACGTGAATAAACCATACCAGATCAGTCCACATGAAATGTTACAGTCGTGTTTAATTACTAATACAGTCTATCATTTATTAATTTGGTTGTGAAGAATAAGGGGGGGAGGGGGGGGGGGCTCAAGAGTGAATGTGAGTAAAAATCAAAGAAAATTTAGAAAATCGCGGCCACGGTCAAAAAGTCAATTTGTCTCATTCTTTGTCTACAGGAACCTTAATGTATGTAAGAAAGTGAAAGGGGTTAATTTCTTGAAATATTCTGTTTACCGGAAATAAACGGTTAAAAACTGAACCAACCTATAAAATTCAAATTTCACTTTACGTGACCTCGAAATGTTGCACTTTTCAGGTAGTTCCTACGCTCATTAAAATGTAACAGCAAGACACGGATTGCGAAGCGACATTTGAGAAATGTAAAAAACACCAAAAACATGGACCACAGTAGCTCAACGAAAATGCATGTGGTAGTGCATTAAAATCTTCCAGTCTTTATCCAGGGATACTTGAAAGATGGTTCTTCGTTAGCGTTGCTTTAATTTTCTGGGACCTTCTAATATTGCAATGCAAACACAAAGTGAATTTCTGGTAAATTACAAATGGCGTCATGTTCAACTACAACAAAGCGCTCAGTATGTGTTCAACAAGAAAAATGTTAGGTACGAATACGGCAACTTGCCCTCGTAAAACTCAACGTAAACTTTTCAAGCGTATCTTATTACACTGTTTTGCTTATACTCTTTCAAGTTAATTTAAGGTGTCTTCAAATAACGTACCGTAAATTCCTTCGCGAATCTTCCCAGACAGTATTGTTTCCAATCAGTTTAGGACATGTCGGCACTTTAACTGCTTCCTTCGAAACGTCCATGAAAATACATCTTAAATGTATTAAGGAATGTTTTTGGGAAAAATTTTAAACCTTGGTTTTTGGTTTACTGAAATCAAACGAGCGACGATAAACCGAAACTCCACAACAGGTGCGAGCCGGATAGATTGAAGATCAACACATTGGCATGTCACGCAACGCCTGATCGTACATTCGTGACGGATTTTGCCTATCCGATTTCTGGTCACCAGATAATTCGCATTCGCTTTTTTCTGCAAAAATGAAGTAAAGTAAACATAACTTCCTTGTACATAAGGCTAGAACAAAAGAAAGTTATTTCATGAGACGCGAACAGACTATGAGTATGACGTGTTTCGCTCGTTAGAGAAGGGGGGGGTAGGGGAGAGGTGAAGCTGTCAATGTCTTACACACTGCAATGTTTTCAAGCTTGCTGACTTGCTGAACGTGTAGGCACAGGATTTATTGAATCCACAGGCCGGTTCATGGCGAACCAACGGGGAACATCAGGCATTGAGGCATTGTTGGAACGGGTATCCGAAGAACAGGAGGGCATTTTGCTTGCGCATGCGTCGATGTGGGCTAGTGAGCTCAAAGGAAACGTTCTACCATGGATTGTTTACATAATCGTCCACTATTTGTGGAAGAATTTCTCGCTCAGAGTGAAACGAATTTTAGGTTTTAGTCGGGGGATACGATCTTAAGAGTCCTTGCCTATTTTGTGTGACCACAGCAGGCGTATTTTGTTGCGGTGTGCCGTTCATCAGCTCCGATATTTACTGTGTGTAACGTTACACGAGGACAATATGGCGACTGAATGTTGTAGGGAGCCTGAATATCTGCCCGTGGTTTAAACGGCAAGAGGAGCTAAAAGGACAAAGCACTGCAGCTAGTAAGTACCTAGATGTAATACATCATTTCTTATTGCTTAATGTTATAATCGAGAATCCTTCTTTTTGATAAGCGGTGATATTTTGTTTTGGTTTTGTTTTGAAACTTCGATTTCACTGTTCTCCCGATTTGAAAATCTCAAAATCTAGCTATGATCTCCAAAGTGCACGCATAATAATTGCAGCATGGAGTTCCTTTACAATTGTTGGATGCTGCGAATGTGGTGTTAAAAAATGGCCTATTGTGGTAATTTTTAGGTTTCTTTATCGTACATTCTCTTTGGTTAGATTTATCGGGGAAACTCTCCTTTGCATTTTTCTTCATAACATAGAGCATTCCTGATAACAAATTAGACTATAATAATGTCACCATTTCTAAATCAAGAGAGAAAGAAATGACTGCGATCAGTCTTAATTCTGAAGTTTTTTTCTTTGTTTGTCCTAGTGCACTATTTGTTTACATTTTATTGAGTTAATTAGTACATTATTTGCCTCCTTAATCAAAATCTAGCCTAGATCACCAGTCCAAAAATACCATGAAATGAACAAGCGATAAATACATAATTCAGAAATGTTCTCATAGCTGCTTAAGAAAATGGCTTAAGAACTAAAACCAAACCATTTTGTATTTGTTTGTTTTTGTTTTTTTCCCATATTTTTTTATTTTATGGTAATTTCTTTAAGATTTACACTATATATCCACTCATAATGACTGTTTTACTGCTTTGTCAGCTAAATGTGTTTCTTAAGAACAGAAACGTTAGTTCCGGGAATTTCTGTATGCCAATCACGAGCAAGCATATGACCAAGATACCTCACAAATCCACTTATATCATCATACTGTCCAACTGTAATTACACCACCATGTATGTTGTGTTTATGGCTTTCAAATAAGCCAAGCTTCCTCTGTGTGTAGTTGAAGCAAAGAAGCATTGACTTGTCAGGGGGAACTATTAAAATTGCACAGATCTGTTCTGGGATCTGACAAATTTCCTGCAATTTGATTTCTAGACATGCAATGGAGAACAAGCCAAGATCATCCATGATTGTCAAGGAGAGATGGTCACTCCTTGTGGCTAGAGCCTCTTTGAGGTCAAGATTAAGTTGGCCTGGTGGTAAGTTGATTTGGCTGTAAAGGGTATTTCCATACTTAATGATGTGGTAGTTTATGGCCCTTTACTGGATGACCACACTGCTTGCAGTGGGGTGTTTTAATCACTGTTACAACTTCTGTGGCCATTTGGGTTTGTTGTTGTTGTTGCTGTTGCTGCTGCCGTTTCTTTTGAGACGGGGGTGCAATAGGTGCCAAAGAAGATATGCGTCTATTGATGTTGACAATATTAGCTTCCACATTACTTGTTTCACATTCAGGTATATTTATATTAGAATCTTCCAATGTGCCAATTGAACCAGCTTCACCTTCTGGTGCATCTGATTCACTTTCTTTATTTTGCTGACTGCTCCTAATCCTAGGATTAAGGATAGCATTCTTTGCTGTGATTGCCAGGCTCTTTGCTTTGTGTTGTAGTAATTTTTGACATAGTGGACAGTATTGAATTTCTCTGAGACAAGTAAGGTGGAATGAGTGAGAGCACCCTTCAAACAAAACCCATTCAGTATCATTGGTAACGATACAATGTGGAATGTCACATACCCTTTCTGGATCTGGCTTTGGTTGACTGCAATATCCCAAAGGAAGTACTTTCGGTTTAACAGGGTCTGGGACGAAGATTGTTGGCAAAACCACCCTTAAGGTTTTTCCCTTGCCTTTAAATTCTGCTTTACCCTGGTTCTGGGCTATTTTGATGAATATGTGTGAAAGTATGTCTGCACACTTGATTTTCAGATACCTCAGTTGTTTTTGCCTGAAAGTGAAGCTAGATGGGGGTGTAAAACACGACTTAAATGTACACTTAGCTGCTTTTGCTTGAAATGAAGCTTTGCATTTTGCTGTAACTGTTCAACTGTGTCACTGTCATTAGTCTTTGATCTAATGATACTGTGGGCATTTTCAACAGGATATTCATCAAACATTAACAGAAACAAACGGAGCATGAGTTGTAAATCAGGGTTATGAATTCCCCAGTATGTGCACATTGCTATCCACACAAGAGGAGCTTTGTCATAATGATGTCGCTCAAGAGACATGAACATGGCCCATATTCGTATCATTGCATTGAAATATTCCAAAACGTTATTGCTGTAAATTGTAAAAACAAATGGTATGTAATTGTCAAGCAGGTTCAGCAAAGACATGTATTCTGTGTCCTTACAGACTTTGAATTTTTCTTTAACAGCGTCCTTGATGAAGAGCCAGCCGCTATAAACTATCTGAAGAACAAGGCTTATTCTCCAAGGCCTGGGAGATTTTGGTAACTTCGGGGAAAGAGCTTGATGTAGATATTTTCAAAGAAACCCACGAACTCTTTGAATACAGTTTCTCTACCATTCAAAGAGATGTGTAAAGGCTCCATGCATTTACGGTATAACAGACAAGATGGCCAGCCGACTCACACTGATGTTTACGTTATCTTCTCCAACTTGTGCCTCCCGAGAATGTACTGACGTGAAGGGTGTGGCTCAATCATGATCAGTCGGAGTAAATATTACGCACTGAGCAGTATCGGAGGTGCGGCAGTATTTTTGCAGTGTTTCATAGATAATCTGCCGACTGTATAACTTTGCTGGCCAGTCTCGAGGCTGAAATATCAGAAATCGCTTAAGGAACTCAGCCAGATTTGTACTCAAAATAACGTCAAATGCAACAGAAAAGTCATCCTTACTTTTCAGCGTAAGCTCAATAAAATCAACGAAGTATACGTCTGTCATCTGCCTCATTGTTCTTACTGAGTCACTTTCACAGTAATCGTGCACCGCAAGTCTGTGTCTTTCGCGTTCGCTGACTACCGTAAAACGTCCCTTTAATCGGGCAAATTTTCCGTCAAGCTGTACATCAATAAAAATGCGAATAATAATGATATATGTTATATGTTCTAATGTACAGAAGGAAAGTTGTAACTCGATTTCCACGCACTAAGCGATCATCAGACTAATGCTCCGCACGAGTAGGTGTCACTTTTTTTTAAAAGTTTTTTGTTATATGTTCTATATATTTTTTCCACCAGCTGTAACATCGATCCCAAAGCAAGCCTCAAAATCTGCCTGATAGCCGCCTAACGGGACGTCCACCCTGTCCTTTAACGTCCTTGCTACGCACAACACATTTTTCCTTAGTGAAAATTACCTTCTATATAAAAACTCAAGAGGATAAGCAGTACGAAAAATACAATTTGAATCTCCCGCGCCATTCTTATTCCCGCGATCACACTCTTTTTGTACAGCGGTCGCACGCATGCTCACGCAAAATGCCCTCCTGTTTATCCGAAGTTGAATTTCCGCAGCCTTATTACAATAAGTAGTAGGCTACGCACAGACTGGAGTGGTAAGCCTCGGCTTAAGCTGCAAAGTCGGTATCGTCATTATCACGCTCTTTCCCTGCTTTTTTCCACTAAGCGTTTCTTAGCTGGTAGACGACCAAAGAAGCCGGTGATCTGTTGTGCACTGAGACCTCGTCGGGTTGAAATCGACGCGCCCCGATTGGTCCCTCACTGACGTCGTAAGGATTACATTTATGTCCAGTTTCCCCTCTTTTTTGAAACTGCTCCGTTAGATTTTTTTCTGCTTGCCAGTGGATTACGTCTCCTTTCTGATAGTCTTCAAGGCCCAACCCTTTGTAGGCGGCGGTTATTTATCACAAGTCTGCAGGTTACTCTGAAGAATACGAATTCATTTGTAAACCTCCGTCAACTTGCAAGCGTACAATCTCGTTGCTTTATCATATAGAGTTTCCTCTTACAGTGCTATTTTATGTCTTATTGTATCGCAGTATGCCTACAGGTAGGTAAAATGGCCGTACGCTTTCACGCTTCTTTCTTCAGAGCAGAGAAGAGCACGCCCTCCTCCCTGTCATTAAAATTGCCTCCAGGCAGGATTTCAGTAGAAGAGTGTAGAGAGGCTTTCTTAAAGTGTCTGTGCCTGACAGCTCTAAAAGTTCGCGCACTTGTTATACGCTGGAATGGAGGAACCAGAACTTCAATTGGCAATTGTATAGTTCCTTCGAAGTTGGCACATGGAACTAGACTGTCAGATCCCAATGCTCACTCTCGAGCTAGCAAGTTTGTCCTAAGCTAGCAAGGAACTTGCTATAGTTTCTGTACTATATTATAACAGGACAACCCAGTAGTTCTCTCCTATCACGTAGCCATTCAAGAGGGTCTTTATGTGACTCTTGATGGTAGCCAGTCCAAATGTATGTGTCCAAATCTTTACAATCTACCCTTCTATCCCGGCTAACAACGGTAAAAAAGTCCTGTCATTCATCGGTGAAAACCTCCCGTTTGCGGTTAAAACTTAACGGTTGACTATAATTGCATCTTTTCTTGTAGCTGTGCCTCTGCTGACCTACCTTATAATGAAAGGCGAACTCACTCCAACCGAGATTACTCTCAATTCTATTGGGATGTTCAGAGCTGGAGTGGAAACGGTAAGAAATTAACCAGTAAAAACGGTGTGACGGGATAAGAGGCAAGGAGAGCGGTGGGAAAGGGCAAAATATTACCCAGTACGGCGGAAAGAGAAATGTGCTGAAAAAAAGGGATACTTGCCCTCTTAGCAGAAACTGCCACTTAGGGTTTGATTATTCATTAATTGTCACATTTTCATATGCCCTCGATTAATACACGTAACTGGTTGGTTGGCAAACCACAACGACAACAACAACAACAACGACGGCGGCGGCGGCGGCGGCGGCCCGCACTATTACAGTGCGTTTAACTTGCTGTTCCATTTGGATATACCATATACAGTATCGTGAGTTGGAAATAAAGGTAAACTTATCTTATTCATTGTGTTTTGTCTTCCTTGTAGCTCTAGACGGCTAATTCTAGCGATTTCAAGGGTTGCGCGGCAGTTGTCTACTGTCTTCCTTATAACGTACAGTAGACAGCCTCACAATACCCATCAAATCGTTAAAATTCGCCTTTTGCAGCCATGACGACGAACTCAATTGTAAATATTTCATGTAAATAGGGACGTTTCGGTATTCCCATACATGTCCTTATATCATTGATTTTGAAACTACTAACGATCACTTGTTTTGTGTGGGATGCCTGTGTATGATGCTGGGAATTTTTGTTGGCGAAGGGTTCTTCTTCATCTTAACCCACCGACGTACAAGTAAAGTCCCACCCCCACCGTGGTATATATAAGGAGGGGAGGGGGGGAGGTTGATGGAACCCCTTCCCAGATCCTTTGGGTTTTTGCTGTGTTAAAACAATATTTCACAAACGTTTTATCGTTGTTAGAAAGCCTTTGATATGCTATACTAGATGAGGTATACATTATGGGTTGGGGCACTGCTGGGGGCCTTTGACGTCATCTTGGTCACCATCTTGGATTTTGTCCAAAAGTAGAAATTGTCAAAAACGGCGGAAGTTGAAAATTGTTGATGCTAGACATGTACAATATGACATAATTAAAAACTTTGCTACCTTTTGTGAACAATTTGTACTTTTTTCGCCTAAAAAGGCGAAAAACACGCGATTTGGTCAAAAAATGGTTTGACCACCTGCTACTTATCTCGTACCCGTAGCAACCGCTTCTCACTAAACCTGTGTCAAAATGTGTCTGAGGGGTATACGTGCAGCTACTAAAAACGGCAGGTGCTAATGAAACATCGTCTTGGAAAAACTCAAGAAAATCCAAATCGGGGGGTAGCATCCACCCCCACCCCCTTGTAAGTCCGAAGGTTAATTGATCTATTGACACTTTACTGGCTTTCTTTCAGACGTCTAACGGGATGTTGTGGCTTCTTTACGATTTGGCGAATAATCGCCAAGTACAGGAAAAGGTTTATGAAGAAGTGACCTCTCTAATTGGCCACCATGGTGATTTTACACCTGAGAGTTTTGGAAAGCTGGATTACCTCAAAGTTTGCGTGAAAGAGACCATGAGGTAATAGGGCATTCTTTTTATTTGTTTGTTTGTTTGTTTGTTTGTTTGTTTGTTTATGTTATTCAGTCACCCTGGACATGCTTGAACCAAAAATCAACGATTTTTGTATAATGAATGATTTTTGTATACATATTGATTAGATCGTAAAGTTTATCATTTGAATTCCCATTCAGGCCCTTCTGTTTTCGCTTTTTCACATTCAAATTAGTTCACATTTTTAAATGCAGACTCAAAAAACACCTTTTTATAAATGCTTACCATGGAAACTGATTTTCTCGCGTTGTAAAATTTTATTTTAAATAAGGATAGTTTCTTTCTCTCTTTTTTTTTTTTCGACATTGAGAGTTTTTAACAGTTTTTAGTATCTTTTTAACATCTGTTAAGCGCTGTTGAACCACCGGGAAACAGCGCTAGATGATTGTATTATTATTATTATTATTATTATTATTATTATTATTATTATTATTATTATTATTATTATTATTCAAATAACAAACGCGTACATTATAAGCTTGAAAAGCTGGAAAAACACCCGTCGTGTTTTAGAAGAGTTTGATTGACTTGTAAAACCTGATTGCGTTCTTTCATCAGATTGCATCCGGTTGCTCATGCTTGGCCACGCGTTCTGTCTCAAGATGTGGTTCTAGGGGGTTATGAAGTTCCTTCAGGGGTAAGTACAAGGGATACCGCATCTATAGGCTGAGCCTTCTTGGTAGTGTGGGATGGCTCGTTTGCGTATGCTTCGTTTATTTCGGGTTGAGACTATTAAAGCTCTACATTTTAAGAAAAGCTCTCCTTTGGGAGGAACACCACTTTTTCAACAAGTTTAGTATGTGCTCTATGAACTCTTGTTCTTAGGCTGTCGTAGCTTGATTAGGAATAAAGCACAAACAGCGGTGATAAACATGGTAAACAAACGCATTTTGATAATGAACTTGACGTTTCGTATGCTAAGCAACATACTTTTTCAAAAGTAACAGACCCCTTTTATTTACTATATAAACAATTTTCAACCACTGTAACGGTTACTTTTAAAAATGTTGCGTAGCATAGGAAACGTCAAGTTTAACATCAAAATGCGTTTGTTTACCATGTCTATCACCGCTGTTTTTGCTTTATTCTTTGTTATGCGTTTTTCGGAGCCTATCTACTAAACACTCTACTGCTGCAGCTGCTGTTACATATGATTCAGTAAATCAACTTTTCAAGGGCTTGCAACAGTCAAGACATACTAAATTGGAAGATTAGAGTAGCAAGTCTCTTTCTGTCTGTCTGTCTGTCTGTCTATCTCTTTGCCTGCTTACCTGCCTGCCTTTCTGTCTGTCTGTCTGTCTGTCTGTCAATCCCTGTCGGGCCAATCATTCATCGGTCCGTCCGTTCTTAACACTATTTTTCCCAACCTGTGTCTATTTTCAGACCTCCGTTATCTATAACAATTACCTCGCTGGACGCTCGGAGGAGTTGTTTAAGTGTCCTTTAGAATATAAACCTGAGCGTTGGCTTAATGAGGACCTGGGTAAAATCCACCCTTTTTCAAGTCTTCCATTTGGAGTTGGGCCTCGTATGTGCATAGGTACGTTTTTATTCTGCCTTGATCTACCTACCTTGATGAGAAGTAATTAACCTTTGGCATACTGTCAGATTTTCCAATCAGAATTCGATAATAAATTCAAGGAAACCAACTTGTGGTCTTGAGTCAGATTCCTGCAAGATATCGACCACTTCTGATTGGATGGGAGATCCAGTAGTAAATTGGATATGATGGTAGTAAATTCATAGCTTTGGTGATTGTTGCAGGATTTCTTTATTATCGTTTTTGACAAACCTTTTGAATGGCGGTGAAGACTTGAACTTGAAGGTATCCAAATTCGTTACAAGGCAAAAAAAAAGCAGGGTTATTCGCCGACAACCTGTGTGCAGTGAACCAATCAAAAAGCTGAAAATTTCATTTAAACAAGATTGAGAATTAGATAATTTTTGATATCATGATAGTACCATATTGCATAAACTACGCTTGTTTTCACTGCTATTGTTTTTTTTGTGTGTGTTGCACTACAGGACGTCGTATTGCTGAAACTGAAATGTACCTTTTGGCTGCAAAGGTAATCCAACTGAACTGCAAGCAAACCATAGTGTAGGTCCGCAATGCGTTCTTCATACCGGACGGGGTGGGGAGTGAGGAGGGTGGTTGGTCGGGCTTTGGTTGTAATATGATTATATTTAACAATTATTCAACGAAGTGGTGGTGAGTAGCATGCAAATATTACCCCAAGTTTGATTAGCCAATCAGAGCGCGAGAAAAACACTATCCACTGGTTTGGTATATACCAACTATGGAATATCCTAGGATCTTCAACTATATACCAGTATATTGTTATTATTTATGTGTACTGCCTGATGTAATAAGCAAAAAACGAAATAAGTAGAAACGTTGCTCGAAGGTTTGGGATCTTCGTTAAGCTCTCTATCATGAAGGGCTTGCATCTCACAGCTAGGTAAACTTTCGGGAATGAATACGTGCTCGATCCGGCAAACAATTGTTGACAAAAAAGAGCGAACAAAGAAAACTCAGTTTATAAAGCTCTGGCGTGGTTTTAATGTATCGATTATTATTCTCTAGCCAAACTTAACTGTCATGCTGTGTTTTTGTGTGTTGTTTTCAGTTGGTACAGCGATTCATTCTGGAGTACCACGGGGAACCTGCGGACATGAAACTCAGACTTTTGGGTGTCCCAGATAGGACCCTGAAGATAAAATTTATCGATCGCGAGTAGTTTGTAAAGTACAAAACAAGAGAGGATCACTGAGATAAGAACTCCTTCACCAACACCTGCCATATACCGTAGGAAATCCGCGTAATTTTTTTTTGTTTTTGTCTTTTTTTGTTTGTTTATTTGTTTTGTCTTGTTTTGTTTTGTTTTTGATCAGCCACAACCAGCAGTTATTATAGTAGTTATTGAGTGAAAACTTCAAGATCAGGTGACCTTCTGAAAAAAGGTATATTGGATTATAAAGATACCAGCCTCTTAGAACATGGCCACTAATTAAAATGTTTACTTGAATTTTTTACGCTCTTTCGTCGTTTTATCTTTTCATTATGGAAAAATATGCCAATTGCTATCCCCCCCCCCCACCCGAAGATTTTTGCAGGGGCCTGCGCTCGGCCAGAAACTGGTATGGACTTTGGCCTCGCTTTCATGACGCCCAGGCCCCAACCGGTCATTTAGCGTGTAAACACAATGGTTGTTTACCATTTACACGGGCATACCGGTCGGTTTACCGTTTGGGTTGGTTTGGGCAAACGTTAAGGAAATTTCCGTATTGGGAAAATTCCGTTCGGGAATGGCGCTTACCATTTGCAGAAATCCCTACCAGTTACCAAAAAATTTGCACGACGCCGACGGCTAACGAGAAGGTCGCAAAACAAAAGCTTTGATTAACAAAACAACGACTCTGCACGTGCGTTATTTTTGGTATATTTCTTTCCCGTTCTGTGCACAACTACAACTTGAAATGACCAAATTCAACGTTTTGTGTAGAACACAAACACACGACGGTGAATTTTCGTTTTTATAATAATAATATAATAGTAATAACTTTATTCACGTCTCAAGTAATCTAGCACCCTGTAAAGACAGGGCGCTAATTAGCGGACACAGCTATTTTCTAATTAATTTTCTAAATCAGTTCTTCCTGAACTGATACGCCATCCTTACAAATTCAGCTCCTGGATAATTCGACCGCATTAGACAGGTTAAACGAGTCGGAATAATCGCCAAGAAGTTTCAAAGGTTGTGAAGTCATTTTAAAAGTGACGTTTTCCTTCTTTTTAAGCTCCCTAATTAATTGTTGTTGGGACAGAAAATGGCCGCGAGAGCCTGAAATTGGTATCAAAGAATAGGTTTGAACAAATGGTACACGAATTTCCGTTTGGAACATTCCGTCCGGAAAAACCACAGGCGTCCCAATCTCACGATTCGAGAAATCGATCGAATAAATGATTTATGTAAGCGTATGAATGATTTATGTAAGCATATGAGTGATTTATGTAAGCGTATCGAGTGGGATGTGACTACTTGAAGTGCGCGGTGTTGTGTTACAATTTAGGCCGTTGGAAATTTGAGCGCTCTATAAGGGCCTCTCATATGATCCCGGTAACCGGGCTGGCTCGGTTACCGGGATGAATTTTGTCGTCTGTTCATGTGGGAAATTTCAGCCCGGTTACCGGGATGAAATTCAAGAAACAAAACCAAAATGGCGCAACATTAACAAGTATTGTTCGCGACTATCATAGCTTTGCCGACTCTTGTAACTTTACTAATAAAGCTAATTCGAATACTTTTGAAGTGGAAATGCACACACGGCAAAATTATGCTATTTTGGCCGCCCAGTTTCGAAAGCGAAGCTAATTTGTCAAAAACATTTTCATCCCGGTAACCGGGCTGGAGTGTTCATATGGGAAAATTTTCATCCCGGTTGCCGAGATCTCGGTTGTAGAAACCGAGATCTCGGTAACCGGGCTGGCCCGCCTTCTCATATGAACACATTGCAATTTTTACAAAGGAAATAGGAGTGAGGCGAGATCTCGGAAACCGGGCCAGCCCGGTCAACCGGGCTCATATGAAGAGGCCCTAAGACTTTGTATGGAGTTTAAAATAACGTGCAATAAAAGCGCTCGACGAAATAAAATTTTACCTTTTTTTCAATAAAATAAAGAAAATGTACTTACCTTTCTTGATTTCTGTTGTCCTTTTGGGCTATTTCATCGTTTTTGGGGGTTTTGAGGTTTTTGTCGTAGCCTTCATAAGACTCCATACAAAGTCTTATACAGCGCTCAAATTTCCAACGGCCTAAATTGTAACACAACACCGCGCACTTCAAGTAGTCACATCCCACTCGATACGCTTACATAAATCACTCATATGCTTACATAAATCATTCATACGCTTACATAAATCATTTATTCGATCGATTTCTCGAATCGTGAGTTTGGGACGCCTGTGCTGGAACGACCCGAAAAGTCGTGTACCATTTACTTTCCAACCGGAATTTCCGGAAAGTTGTTGTAAATGGTAAACAACCAATGTCACCCGAGCAAGCGAGTATTGATCGTGGTTTCAAGAGCTACTTTGTTATTTTCTTCGAGTTTTTTAGAAAAGTTTTCGAGTTTGTCGACAAGGCACTATTTCAAGTCCACTTATAAACACAAGCGGCGTACCGATGTAAAGCGGTCGAAAACATCGATTATTCGTACGGACTCTTGAAGAATTCGTTCTTCGAAGGTAGGATTTACGGCGCTCGAGAAAACATCGATTATTCGTATGGAGATTTTGCTATTCCTCGTTGCCAACTTTTAAGAATTTTAAGAGTGATTTCTGCTGACTTTCAGAGCGAGAAACTGGTCATGTTGTTATTACAAGTCATGATGATAAAGACTGATAGGAGGGCTAAATATTACTTTAATTGCAGGATGAAAGTGGACACTTCTGTTAGGACATTTGTCAAGACACGCGACAGCCTTAGTAGCCTCTGTTATTTTTGACACGAGGAATTAAGCGAGGGCCGTTGACAAAAGCTGGATCGGACCGGATCGGATCGGATCGGACTGACAAAACCTGGATCGGATCGGACCGGACTCACAAAACCTGGATCGGCTCGAATTCTATTAAAGAAACCCATATCTACTCATTGAAAGTAGGGGCATTTCAAATTTCTATTAAAATGGTCAAGTGGTATCTCTGGATCAAGATGACGAAGTGAGATCGGGCTTTTTCCTTCACCATTCTGTACTTAGGACTTACCGTTTGTTGTTATACATTTAAACTACTTCATTAAACGATTACTTCTTTCTCGAGGGAGAGTTCCAAGCGGAAAGACAAAGAGGAATTGAGCCTAAAGTAACAATGATATCAAGATAATCTTGTCTTTGCTGTCCTTTACTTGAAATTTGAACTATTAATGAATCGACTTGTATACATGAAAATACTCGATGATGTTGGATATATACAAAATAACATCTGCAGAAACTGGTCACTGAACGATTTACCCCTTCTAAAAATCAGTGCCAAAAATTCGATTAGTAAGGACAAAAATGCTTCAGTTTGAGACCCTGTTTTGTCATGTAACAACTAATGAAATTTTGCATATGAACTGTGTGTTTTCTTTGGTTTATGCTGAATCACGTTGAAATGAACCAGAAAAAGGTTAGATTATTATTTTATAAAATGTGGATGGATATTTGTGTTCACTGTAACGTCTTTGAAACATTTTGCATACAAAAGCTTGCAAAGCTAATATAATTTGATTAGACACTTTAATTGTGAATATCGAAATGAAACTATAATGCTCCTGAATGAACACGGCTGTCGTTTGAAAAGAAACTTCGAGTATACAATTATCGTCATGCGGGCTTACCGCGAACACTGTACCATCGTGTGAATCAGGCTATCGTAATTGTCAGCGCAGATCTAATATTCCACCATTCTAGAATCTGGACAAAAAACGGAAGCAGCTACATATCCTTGTTATACGGTTATTCTAAGAGCTTTATGTTCCGTTTTATTACCCTTTTGTAAGGTAGCTGTGGTTACATTCTAAAAATCTTGTAATGAAAAAGAATGAAGAATGAGAAAGACGCGAGTTATCTTGATACCGTTGTTCCTTTATGCTCAATTCGGTACATGTTTTGGCACACGCTTTCAGTTCCTTTCCTCTTTATAATTCCGCTTAGATCTCTTCCTCTATAAAAATATTCTCTTCATGAAGTAGTTTACAGAGTGTAAACCCATAACAATGAACACAACGTGTTCACGACAGAATGGAGAAGAAAAAGCGGCAAAAACAGTGCAATGACAATCACTTTCTTGATCTCTCTTCGTCATCTTGATCCAGAGATACCTCTTGATCATTTTTAGTGTGAATTTGAAATGCGCCTACTTTCATTGAGTAGTTATGGGTGTCATCAATAGAATTCGAGCTGATCCAGGTTTTGTGAGTCCGGTCCGATCCGATCCAGGTTTTGTCAGTCCGATCCGATCCGATCCGATCCGGTCCGATCCGGTCCGATCCGGCTTTTGTCAACGGCCTTAAGCGAGTGAATCAATTTGTGGGCAGAGACATCCAAATGCTTCTTGGTACTAATTAATAGTTGTTATGTAGTGCTTGAAATTTTCTTGTTAATCTGCATACCTTGATGGTCATTTTAAAAGTATATCACTGGCAAATTCATTGATGTAAAGTCGTGCACAAACCACCAAAGGGTAATTATAATTGAATTGATTCCAGTTATTTTGTATATTGAGATGCTTGCCTGTGACGTTGTAGAGCCCAAAGCCCCATGCACACCAGCAAATTTTCTATGGCAAACCTTATTTGCTCGTGTAGATGAGAAAATGTTGTCAATTTGTTTTGCTACAAATGTCTTTAATTATTAAACTGGCATGTCAGTTTCATTTGTCATAGAAAATTTGTGGTGTGAATTTGCTGGAAATTTAGTTTCAAGCCCTTTGTTAGTACATGTTTTGGAGCTTTTGTGCTGGCTAACCAGGCAAGTAATAATAGCTGAGTTGAGCACTCGCTGTTCCACTGACTGAAACACATTGTCAGCACATATTCAAGGACATTTGTCAGCAGAAAATTTGTTCACCGTGGTCAAAACAATATGTAAACCCGAGCTCAGAGCCATGCTTTCATTTACGGGAAAGCAAAGGACTCAAAGGCTTTCATCTCTTTGGTGACAACTTGGGATCCAGAAGTGTTGGCTTTCTGATATAATGCAACCAATCGAACGCACTCTCTTAATCTTTGATTACTACTAGTTGGTATTTGATAACTGAGTAAATAGGAAATGATAAAAACGTAATAGAGCAAGTGGATGAGCAAGTGAAAACTCGATAATGGGTGTAAGATATAAATAATCAAGACCTGATCAATTTGCAAAAACCTTTTTTTTTTCTCGGTTTCGAATGAACGGTTTCAAGATGAAGTTCATTCAAAGTTTTTAAAGTTAGTTAAAGAAGATTACGTGAGTGGTACAATGACAATCTGCTTGTTCACTTATAAGAATAAAATTGAATGTGTGATTTTTGTTTTGTTTTGTTATGATTATCATAGAGTGTATACAACATTTCAGCTAGCGAAAGAATTAGTCGATTTTAGGTACTTAGAGAATTTTGTGCAATAAAAGTTGCGTCTTTTTGATGCAAAAGTCATACAAGTGGCTCTTTAGGAAAAACGCGTCCCTGTGAAGAGGGCCTCGGAGAAGTGTACGGGGAAATTGTTTCTAGTACCTCGCTAACTAAAACCGATAGCAATGGGTAACAATCGATCATCGATAGGTCATCGATTGGCCAATACCAATCGCCACCAATTGGCCAATGTGTGTGGGTTCGGGCTTTTTACCTATTGATCGATTCACAGGCAGCCCAACCTCACTACATGACCTTTGCGGAAATTATGAGGGAACTGCAGTATGCCCAAAAAATTCGCCGTACCTTAGCATGTAAACAAGGAGATCATTAAAATAAACTTACAGTTGCGATATATTGTGTCCCGTTGATTGTCTCCAGTATCGCAATTCTTTCCTTTATAAAGCCCCGGCAAAACCGAGCAAACATTTTCGTTTAACATCGTGTTCAGCTTGTTGGAAGAACATGTTTTACTGTTTAGTTGCCTCTCTCGACTTTGCATTTTTCAAAATAGCTTTCGATATTTGATCTAGATCAAACATTTTGAACCAACATTTTGCCTTACAAACAAACTTTTTATCGTTTAGCCACCTCTGCCAACACGTTTTGCGCGAACGGAAAAGAGTGGTGTCCACGAATTTTTTCAGCGGCATTGCGCAAACAGTGTTAGGTGGGCTCACTTTGAACTATGTTTCTTCAAACATCGTTTGCCCGTTTAGCCACCGAACGTTCTAAGGTAGGAAAAACGTAGGCCCTTTTTCAATATTTTTCTCGGTCATTCCACTCTTAATGGGCCCATAAAGTTACGAAAACTGGTCGTCATTTGATTCATGACCAAGCAAGTAGGGGCATGGGTCTATTCCTGAAATGATGTCACAAACTGTTTTGCATCGCGGTCGTTCTTTGAAAATAGCGATGCAAAGCAGTTTGTGACGTCATTTCAGGAATAGACCCACGCCCCTCATTACCTTGGTCGTGGATCAAATATCCGCAAGTTATAGTAACTTTTACAGCCCAATTAAAGTTAAATTTCCAGGAGAAAAAGGCGAAATATAGTTGAGACAGGAGCAGAGATTTATTTTACCCCCCCCCCCCCCAAAAAAAAATTTGAAGTTAGGTGCACTTTAAGAAAAGAAATGAGGAAGGATAGATAAAGGGGATGGGGCAGGTAATTATAAGCTGAGACTCTTTCACATAATGACCCAGACACCACCTGACCTTGTTAACATTTTTCCGGCATTTAATTAGTTAGTCCTGGAAGATGAATACCTAATTTTTTTCTGAGTTTCTCATCTATGTCCTCACACGTTGCTCTAATAATAGGTGAGTTTTAAACTACAAGAAATTGCTCTTAAAAATAATCACTTTATTCAACTATATTGTATTTTGTCACACTGTCGCTCTTATACTCATTCGCCAATGGATTTTTTTTTTATTTTACGATCTACGTGTATATACTAAAACCTTGTGCATTTTCTTAAATTGGTATTAGGCGCTATTCGACAAAACTCTTAACCAAAAGAATCTAATTCGTAGAGCCAAGATGGCCCTTGTTAACTCCTTAAAGCTTCGATCAACTTACAACGCAACTTGTTTTGTTTTTGTTTTTTGTTGTTGCTACTGTTTCTGTTGTTGTTTTACAAAATGAATGTAAGCTGACTCCATTGCATTTCCCCCAAGGTCCCTAAGCTTGAAATACAAAAATATACAGCATTTAGTCTCTGGCTAAAGTTAAAAGGCTTTTAAGCGGTTTACCAACCAAAAAAATGAACTACATAATTTTGACGACTCGAAATTTCTTCGAAAAGGTAAGCCCCATTTAGCTAATTCCAAAGAGTTACAGAGGTAAAGATTGTTGTAATCTTTAGCATTGAACGACCCACCCTATTTGGCTTTTTAGGCCGAGTTGTCGCTTGACTGTGAAGAGTACAGGTGAGTAGGCTTCTTGTCCACCAGTCACCGATCACAGATGAACCGGTTACCAACATCTTAGCAAAGAACCAGGAGGGGAACCCACCCTCCTTTTAAAACCAAATTTTAACGATGGAAATGGAAATATGACAAAATCTTGCTTCAGCACACCTAACAGCCTTGGTATTTTGCGCCTTTTCTTTTAAGCAACTTTTCTCCTACGAAGGGATTTGCTTTGTTTGTCACGCAATCATTCATCTTAGCGAATGATTTGCGTGACTAACCCAAAAAGTAATCCTAACTACCTCTACTAAATACGTTACCCATCGCCTAAAGCGCCACATCGTCCAACTTTTTTTTTCTTTAACCTAAGGAGGAATTAGCTTGGTTCGTCATGCAGTCTTTCTTCTCAGCAAGCGATTGCGTGACTAACCAAAATTATCATTCTAACTCCCTCTACTAAATCTGTCATAAGTCACCTAAAGCGTGACGTCTTCCACCTCCTTGTCTTTTTTAGGTTTCATGACAACGGAATAAATCGGTGGTGGGTCTTTCTTGACCTCAGGATCACTGTCGCGGTCAATGGCCTGCGTTTCAGTGACCGAAACAACTTTGAGGGACATTGGTTTTTCTTCCTCCTTTTGTGCTTTGCCAGGCTGGTATTCTTCATCGGTGCCAAACGTAAAGGCCATTTCATGGATGCTCTCGTTCAAACTTTCCTGGTCGAAGGCGAAGTTGTCCAGTTCCATCTCCTCCGGTTCCTTCAGAGGTTCGGGAAAACTTGAGGCTGAGGGAAAATGACGCATGGAGTTTATACCATGGCTGATGGAGCCGTCATACCGTCGCTCAATTGCATCCGCCATGCTCCTGCGAGAGGAAGTACGTTGATCACTATAATGGAAACTCATAACAAAGAACCTTTCGACAACATGGTCCCAAATGAGTTCAGGGATGCTGGTCTTTAGGGCCCCACGACAGAAAAATTAGGGCTCCATTTAACCAGAATTAGTATTTTTGTCTGGGTCCAAGCGGAGAAACCCTTGGGGCCTCGGGCTCCATAGTCAAACTTTCGAGGCTCCAGGAGACTCTTCTTTGGGACCCTGAGAGCTAGAAAAGCAATAAAAAAAGCTGGGAATATCTATGTAACAGCCTGGCATCAAATGGGGGATGTCAGGCTAGTTCCTTCGCACTACATAAACCGCGGTGAAATTAGAATTAACACTACTGTGTACTCACTTGGCCGTTTTTTCTTCCACCCTTCTTAGCCTCTTTCTTTCCTTAATGTTACTGCGACAAAGAATAATGCTGATGATGCTTGCCACAATAATTGCCGCACCAATCACCGCCAATGCAATAATCATTTCTAAAGCTGAGTAAAAAAATAAAACAAAAATTTGTTAATTCATTTAATAGCGAACTGCAGGTTACCATAAGAGAGGAGATGAAATGAGAAGAGGAAATAAGATGCGATAGGAGATCAGAAAGCATTTATGATTTTTCATTTGAGGGACTCGGTAGGTCCAAGTTGCCTTCAATAGGGGCATGGAGCTTAGAGGTTACATTTCGTTCTGATGGTAGGAGGTTTCAGCCCGGCCTTTGATGTCGTTTCGTCTTGTTTCCCTAGACAAGAAACTTTGCTCCACTTTAAGTTGTGGCCTGGACACACTGCTATCAGTAAAAGTCACAAGTACAAGTAATACTCAGTGGTATCTCCGAGGCATTTTTGCATTGTAAAGGCCTGACGGCCAGGTAGGGCTAGACATGCTCCCCCGACAAGTCAGCTTAATTGTTTGAAGGCTTATGCAAATCGTATTTAGCTAAAGTTTTCTAACTTCCTTTATTTCTTATTTTGAAACAAACACCGTTTGAAGCTATTTGAAACAAGGAGTTTGTATGGCCAGTGTAAATTTGTTTTCCCTCGGTTCAACGTGCCCACGTTGTCGGCTAGCAGCATTCAATTTTTGTACTGCATGCAGAGGCCACTCCTCCGGCTGACAGTACCTGTTTTTCGTAAGGTGCAGATAGCTTGCATCATGCTTCCCTGGCTTTCTGTTTCTCTTTTTCGCTTGGTTATAGCTTTTCATGCTGATTAGTAAAATAAAACGCGAAGAAAAATGAGGACTGGACTCTTCAGCTTTGACCTAAGGCAGGAACATTCCTCATACTCACAAAAACAGCCAGTACTCCATGTAGTACTACTGCAATCTCTTTCCTCCTCTAACGCTTCTTCACACTTTGCTGACGAGTCAGTGCATTCCCTTGTTCTTGTCTGTATACCATCGCAGTCCTTTGAGCATGTACTCCATGCGCTCCAAGGACTAACATATTTCTCAGCTGCTGAAAAATCAACACCATAGCGTTAAAAACTCATTAATTGATTTTTCAGAAAATTTTAGCCTGTTCTCAGGCCATCTATTTTCTTCGTAAGATCGTTAAATTGAGTGCTCGAGTGACCCCGCGTTTTTTTAGATTTAACGTATTTTGGGAAAAAATAACCAGAAAAGATCTCTCAAGTCACCCCCAAACATAGCCTGCGTCGCAGCGTAATTCAACATCCTGCGGTTAACCCTTTAAGCTCTGATATGGAAATGCATATTCTCCTAACTGTTCTTCATATATTTCTTATGACACTAGTAAGGAGAATTTGTCAAAATATCAAGACAGCGTATCCTTAGTGATCACTTCTTTTATTCTTATCACTTGAATGTTTGAACAAGTAGTAAGGATGTAAAGAGAAATTATATTTTCGTCACTGTTAGGGCTTTATAAAGAGTTAAGCCGTCTGCGAGGCAGTCTACAGAGTGAGCAAATATATGTTACGTTAATTTGCACTCATGTGGTTCGCCTTATTCTAGAATAAGAATACAACAACAATTAACGCTTTTTGATCTGGCACTTGCAGTACTAGAACGAGGCTTGTATCTTAAATTTCGCGTGACAGCAAAAATAATCCATTATCAAAATTCAAATGTTTGTTTAAAGGTGATCTCTCAAGAACCTTCCTTTAATTCTACGGCCATTCGATTCAGAGAATCACAATCGGGCCGAAAACCATATCATCTGATTTACATGAAAAGAGGTATTAGGATGGAAAATGGGTTTTGGCCTTAAAAGCGAGTCCGCGGGGTTTCAAGGCCTCAGCGGCAACAAGCAAGATCCATTTAGCCCCAAAGCCTCCCTCCAACAAAGACGTTATCTCAGACAAATGCCCCAGTAGCGCCACGGTACATGAACACGCCACCGCATGCAAATTCACATTCGAGAAGCATGGCCGAGTTATGACGTTGATGAAGAAGACAGTCAGTCAGCCATTTTCCACAACAATTCAAACATGGCATGCATAACCATGTTTTACTTTTAACAGCGGTTCCGCAGTCATTCGAGAATGGTCTTAGTCCTCACACTAACCAAACATAAACAACGAGAACACGATGCCATAGCAAAGACAAACAATTACGCCTGACTGATTTGTAAGTCGTATTATTGCAATTGAAACCAAAGCTGGTATATATTCTCCATTTTGCTTGTATAGCCACAACTGATTGACGTCGTGAAACGTAACAAGCTTAAGAGTGAACAAGCACAGTCCTTAGTTAAGATTGTCATTATTTGGTTTAAGATTTTAGTGTGAAGTAACAAATTTTATCTCTTCCGTCTCTTAACTTGAATATTAAAATAACAGGAATTAAATTCTAAAGTACCGGAATCTACTTGCTGTTTTTGACTATCCCATCTAAATCCTAACTGCTGCTTATATTCAGAACCTGAATGACTTCTTATCGCTCCAAACACAAAAAGCATTTAATATTTTCCCGTATTACGAATGTTCCAGATAATATTTACTTAAAATCTCTAATTTTCTTTAAACTCAGTTTAGAATATTTGCAGCGACAGTGACTCGCTTGCCTTTAATTGAGTTATATGAGAGCGACTAAAATGCGACGTTGCCTTTAGGCCTCGGGTCAACGTATTCAACATCACTCAACTCTGTTGTAGATTTGTAGGAAGTGGCCAAACGAATTTAACATTGTTCCTCGCACCAGTTACACGAGAGAAAAGCCCGGGGGGGGGGACTTCCCGAAGATTTGGGTGGGGTGTGCGGCGTGTTTCTGGAAACTCTTACCCTATTTTGGACCAAAATATGTGATTTTCCCTACCCTATATCAGACCTGACCCAAAATTTGATAACCTATTTCAGACCAGACCCTAACCCTATGACGACCTATTATTGTTTGCATAAACATTTGAGAAGGGCTTCAAATTCCCAACGTTAATCAAACCTCAGTTCTTTGGGGAAGAAACTTAATAAATAAAAAAGATAGCTTCTTGTAAGAACCATACTAGATCCCATGTCAGAGTGCACAAACCTCAACCTATTTCAGACCAAAATGGTCAAAATCTATACCCTATTTCCGACCAAAAAGGCCGGCTCAAAAACCATACCCTCTGGCACCGCACATTATATAAGGGTGTACCCCCACCCCGAGGGGAGAAACGTTGATTTGCCACCATTCAACAGGGTGGCCAAACGCGTTTAACATCATGTTGAATTCAACATTGTTGAACGATGTTGAATAGAAATCTTGAATCCGTTTGTCAAAGGCCTTAATTAGCTGAAGCTCTTGAAAACTTCGCACCAAAAACTCCTGTTGTGTATTTTAAGCAAATTTAAAAGGAATTTCATAAATAATTTATCTAACAGTCTCCATTGTCTACTTCTGGCAACGTTAAAAACTGCGAGCTTGTTTCTTCAAGCTGTGGAATCCTATAACAATGCAGCTAGCTTTTTTAACTCCGCGTAAGAGTTTTTTCCATGCTCTTACAAATTTAGTTCAGAGACCATGCTTATTCTGGGCCCCACTTTTAAAGTGAAACTTGGCTTGATGTTAAATTCACTTCATGCAAAATTAAGCTACATGCCACATAGAGGAACGATAGTTTGAGCGATGACAAAAAGTAGATATCTCAACTGATGAAATTCTGAGAGGAAAATGCCCGATGAGTGCTCATTGAAATAATATGTACAACCGTTTCATACAACGATGACACGATCTTGCTTGTTCCATCGTATTTATAGCATGGCGTAATTGTCAGACTGAGTCCTCATTCCGTATAAACACACGACATATCTTTTATTTCCTGGTGTTTGTATTCAAAAGCAACTCTCACTTTGTAAGGTATAGATGATGGGGTGTTATTCCATTTGTTATTTGAAACCTGTACGCTCATCAAAGGTGTGCCACAAGAATATGTGTATTCGTAATAATCCGCCTTATACACCGTATACACATGAAATTAATCAAGAACGATAAACCAGACTCTTGTACTGTTATGCCATGTGACAACGGTTGGAATCCCGTTAGAATACAGTAATTTTAGAGCTCTGTTCCTTTGCTTTGCAACAAGGAAAATCATTTTTTCATTCATTAAGATATGTTAACTTTATTTCTGAATAAACGGCGGATTAAATGAGTGTATTATTAAATTAATATAAGCGAAAATTCACTTACCAGTCACTGTGAAAAAGAACGTGATTTGCAAGGCCGAGAGAAGAAGGGCCACAAAACAAATTCTTGTCGAAGTGAAAGCCATATTCATCAAACGGGCTCTTTCTTGGACTTCGAAAGGATACCCTCCAAAATTAGCGGCGACAGTCGATGTCAGACGTGCTTAAGATAATTTACGCATGAAACCGATAAACAGCGGCGAAATAAATCAACCAAACAGAGGTACTCTTATATTGTTAAGGAAACAGTTCCCGGGTTTGAGTCTAAGCATAAAGGTTTCGATTCAACCTCTCAGTTGTGCATTAAAGCAGCTTCCGTCTTGGAAAGAATCAAAATGTGGCCGATGTTAACAAATTCTGTCATTCTGGTTACGTTGCTTTCGTCAGAGCAATTAAAACTCGCACGGCTGGACACAAAAAATACAATGAGACAGTTTTTGCCCGCAGGCTGGCAGGGTTCTCGAAACAAAACTTAACAACAGCTTTGCTCAAGCGTGACTTCAAACTTCTTTTGTCAGAATGGCATCATTTGGCTGTCGGGATTTGTGGTTTTGTTTTTATTTCTGGTGCTTTCCATACAATTTTAAACATAAATTCCTATGGCGGTTTACCCAACGCGTAGAATAAATTGCTTCAAAGCTTATAAATTAATATTATATTGAGGCAGCTGTAACTATAGTGACGAAAAAGCCATGTTTTACCAAGAGATAATTTCTTAAATTGCTGTAGTTTAACTGGAATCCGACGTTCTCGTCACCAGAGCTGCGCGTCGCTTACTCTAGATTGTGGAAAACGAAGCACAAGGAGAGTTTCTCCATGGTTAAATTCTCTTCCTAGGTATTTAGGGTGTTAAACGAAAAAAATTGACTGAGAAAACGAAAAAAACTGATTGAGGCAAGTGCCTCGGTTTGCCTCATACTGCCCTGCCTACTGATGAGAAGACTTGCAACAGTGAAGAGGGCACTCATACTCCGATGTAAAATCCACTTTAATTTTGCAACACAATGACTGGTTAAACAGTACGTTTAAACAGTATAAGCAGTGCAGTATATAGCAGTGCTGAAAACACACGCCTTGAGAAAGATTCACTGGACACAGACAAGCAACGAACAATGCAAATCACGCCAGTTCAACTGCTTATGTTGCTTCCCACTTCGACGGGATGTCAGGACAGTCCACAACAGACATGAAACTAGTACCCTAGAATTATACTATTGTCCACTGTAAGGCAAGATTTTTTTATCCAGAAACTAAGATATTATTCCCAGCTTATGACCTACTATTTTCCATTTAAATTTCAAGGGCCGTTATATTTTTTTCACTCCTATTCCTTGTAAAAGACTCGTTCTACTGGTCGAAACATCAGGTAATTGAAAATGTGTCACTGAGCCCTGTTTAGCAAACTGCTTATGTCAGTATACTTCGATTAACGTCTATTACAAGTCGCCTCCCCTTTGAAAGGGGATCTGGGAAGTGCTGTGTCGATGCGGATGTGAATGACGAAAATTTGGATTTATCATGCAACTTAGTTGATAAGGTAAATTGCCCACGTTAAAGACATTCCAAAGCTGACGTTTCGAGCGTTAGACCTTCGTGGCTCTGATGAAGGACTTCAGAACTGATTGACAGCGATGCAGTGAGAAATTCTAGGGTATGAGTCTTATGTCTTTTGTGGAGAGTTCAAGTCAGGCATGTTCACCAAGCACGATATGTGTTGTTCGTTCCCTCGCCGTCACCGTGAGAGCGGATGCCTTGACGAAGGGCTAAGGCTCGAAAAGTCGCCTTTTAAATTTCTTTACCGGGGGCCAAACTTATCAACTTAGTTGTTAAATCCAAATTTCCGTGGTGTGGCCTATCAAGTCGAGGTGTACTCTGTGTTACTGTGTTTGTATTTTAATTGGTAGAATTAACGACGCTCGGAAGCGGCTCTAACTTCTTGCTATAACAGTAGCAAATAGGTGAATGTAAAAGATAGTTAAAAAAGAAAAAGGCTATAATGGATACTGACAATCAACCGTGCCTAAATCAAAGTTACTTTTAACTGTGTTGGAGCAACTAGCCAATAGAAAAGTTCCTGTAAGTTACTCAGCCATGTGCAAACGCAAAAACAAAGGTTGTGCATGGTTGTGGTGCGGTCAAACTGAATTGCGGAGTCTCTGTTTTGAAACTTGTAAGGTTTCAAAACCATTCCGACTCGATTAACTATGAGATAAACCAAACTGACAAATACTTTATACTGTGTAAGGCAAGATCCGAGTGCAGTTGCATATACTGAAAAGAACAGGCCGTAAAAGAACCGAAATATACGTTGAAGGGTTTTGTGCAACGATGGCGACAAAATCCACTAGAACACATTTTTTTTTGTGCTCGGGCCTGGGTAAACTTGCAGTCCTACCGTAAAAGCTTTATTAAGCCCCCGGGGGTCTTATTTAATTTCAGGCCTTGTGAACGGGGGCTTAATAGAAAGGAGGGCTTATTCCAAATCATAAAACTTAGTGACAAATTTAATTATTTTTTTACCAACATCCTTTAGATCGCTGACTAAAAGGGACGAAAATAATGTATGTAGCACTGAATTTCAATTAAAGCGTCATTTACACCCTAATATAATGATATAACTCTGGAAAGTGAAAGACCGAATTTCCCGATAAATTCGCTGAAACATATTCATATTGGCTGAATGCAAATCATTTTTTTTTACATTTTTTGTACGTGTTAATTCGGAAAGCTATATGGGTAGGTTGTAAGTGGAAGAGGGGCTTAATAGTGGAGCTCGCGACCGCAGCGCGCCAGCAAAGCACCATTGCTAAGCAAATTTGGTAACCTATCGATCGAAGAATTTTGGTTGTAACGTCAGAGTACGCCCGCCAGTCCGTACAGACTCTTGGGGGAGGAGGGGGGGCGAGGGGAGTTCCAAGACAACCCAACGGGACATGTTGAATACCGTCCAGTTTCTTCGCGGTAAATCGCACGGTGCTTTTGAGCAATCAGCGTTTTTCTTGGCGGGAAATCGCATGACCGCCGTCGCTTATGAAAAAAAAGTCTTGAAAAAAAAACGCTTAGCTTCTTTGGCAAAACGATTCAGTTCGGTTCGTTTAATTTAGTTTTCAAGCTTAGAACTTGAGAAAAAATATCAAATATCTATTAATGGAAAGAAAAAGTTCAAAAAAATACTCAGTTGTCCAGTTTTGGTGGAAGGCGAAAAGTTCAAGCTACGAAATTTGCCTTCGAGGACTTCATCTTTGTTGTCGGTTCTATTGCGAACTCATTCAGTACAACACTTGAGTTCGCAGCATACGGCAGCGGTCCCGACGCCAAACATCGCAGAGCTAGTGCCTTCTGGTTCTCTCTGTCCTCAACCATGGTTTTTGCGGCGGTCCGAACACATTTTCCCAGGAAAAACACCAGCATGTTCATGTCGATCGGCATCTTGTCACGGAAAAAAAAAATAAGTAGTAAAATTAACTTCTTCATATAGTGTCTATGTGCGTGGCGTAAAGGTGTTTTTGTTGGCCTGCGATGCCGGCACGAACAGAGGGAACATGAATTTTTTTCTTTTTTTTTCGTGTTGTTGTTGTTTCTTTTTTTTTTCCTTTTTCTTTATTTTTTATTTAACGACTTGAATGAGAGTATTTTCACAAATTAATAAGTACCAGTAAAAAAAATGTGGAGCTCCGCTTAGGCTTGGCTAGGTAAATCTAACTGAGGGGCTTATTACAACATCGGACATCCAAAAGGGGGTCTTATTAGAGAGGGGCGTGGCGTAAAGGTGTTAATGCCGGCCTGCGATGCCGGCACGAACAGAGAGAACATGAATTTTTTCTTTTTTTCTTGTTGTTTTGTTTTGTTTTTTTTTTTCCTTTTTCTTTAGTTTTTATTTAACGACTTGAATGAGAGTATTTTCACAGATTAATAAGTACCAGTAAAAAATGTGGAGCTCCGCTTTTAGGCTCGGCTAATTCTAAGAGGGGCTTATTACAACATCCGACATCCAAAAGGGGATCTTATCAGAGAGGGGGGGGGGGGGCTTATTAGAGCTTTTACGGTAATTTCATTATCACTTTCGTCTTATATTTTTTAAATATATTATCAATGTAGAGTACATTCAAAATTAGTGTTCAGTGTCAGTGTTCTGATGGTGTAAAAAAAACCGCCTTTTAGTAGTAAGCTACAAGCATGCGCATAAAGATGTTTTCGGTTTAAGAATAAATCACAAACAGCGGTGATAAACATTGTAAATAAACGAATTTTGATAAACTTGACGTTTCGTATGCTAGAAAACATACATTTTCAAAAGTAACCGTTACAGTGCTTGAAAACTGTTTATATAGTTTACAATAATTAAGGGTTTGGAACCGAGATTAAGAAAACGATCGTAACAGTAATTTAATAGTTCGGACTGTCTGTCCTGAGAAGCTGTAGCAAAAACAGCAAGAGCTTCTCACTGCTAACGTTAACATTTAAAGATGGTTTTGGTTCTTGAATCAGCCAAGTCCCCTTTATTTTACAATACAAGTCCGTTTTGCCGGACGCTAAAATGTCAAAATGATCCCATTTAATATTGTGACCAGTGATTTTCGAATGATCAGCCGTATGGCCGATGTATGGTCACTTTTAGTGAGGGCCTTGAAATCAATGTTCAGTTTTTCTGTCAAGTTTATCAAAATGCGTTTATTTACAATGTCTATCACCGCTGTTTGTGTTTTATTCTTAATCAAGCATGTCAAGCTACGATGGCCTAAGAACAAAAGTTTATTTGACACATGTTTTCGGTTTCTTTTGTCGTTATTCCAACGGTTAGATGATATCAGTCAGGACTGGCACATTTTCTTCACCGAGTGTGACTAATGTGCGGGATCGGTTGAAATAATTGTAATGCTTACAAGGACGAAACAGCTGTAACTCCATGAGAAAATTGGCTGTAAGTATGAGTTTTAAAAGTTCTGGCCAAACCACGAGGATTTGCTTTTGTGGCTCTTCACCCGTATGTCAGTTGCTGTTTATGGAATATTGAACCGGTAAACGTGTTTTCCTCCCTCAAAAGTTTACGTTCTTGCAAAAAGATATTATTTTTGAAGAGAATATAGAATTTCCACAATATAGCTAGAAATGAAATAAATATTATATTTGAAGAAGGCTTCCACGCGCGGATCCGCGCTGCCGCGCACGCGATCTGCAAACTCGCGACGCGTGTTTACCCACAATCCCTTAGATATACATTAAAACGAGGTTTCCTCTGACCCAGACCCCAATGCTGCATGATCTGAGCCTCGCGACTGATATTTCCGAGCAGTTCTCTTCAAAGGTTCTCTGACAAATTCGCCTTTTCTAAACTTTGGGGCCTTACTAGGCCCAGAAAGGAATGAATGCTGCCAACAACGAAGGATGCTGACCTACCTCAGGGGTCAAACGTGCACGAGCGAGACACAAACGTGGCGGAAAACGGCGGACCGAGGAAAAAACGTCGACTGAGTAACAACGTTAAGAACGGAACGTGCATCAGTACGTCCGATCCACTTCAAAGTGAGTTGAATTTTCACCCTCACAAGAAACAGAAGACACTGCTGAGCGTGGAAGGTGTCGAAAACGAGGATTCCACAATGGCTGAGCCGCAAAGGAAAGCGAATTTCTCCGCTTATGGAAACCACTTCCATGAGCGCTCCCCACTGGCCAACAACTCCGCTAAACCGGGCCAGGCTAAGAAGCTGGTGATCAAAAACTTCAAAGGTGAGGATTGTAGTTGTTCTACAATTGAAGAGAGCAACTCTCATAAAATTTTGGTGCCTTTTCAAGGAAACGTGGGAGTAATGAATTTGTTTACTTCCCGTCAGATTGAATATATAATCGCTCGGACGGCGTAAACTTCTCTGTTTGTGACAAAAACAACAGCAAACTTCATCAACCAAAGTACGCTTTCTGTGATGTCTTTTAATAGTTTCTTGCAAGTCCAACTTAACTGTCTCTATTAATTTACTGATGATTTAATATGTGCGTAGTAGTGTTATGGTAATTTCCATAAGGGAACTGGTCAAAACTATTTTACATGCTAGGGACCCACTTTTCGGGGGACAGGGCAAGGAAGAGACCATGGGTCTCTCAAGCTGGGTGGGGGGATATATGAGAGAACATGGGTCTCTCAAGCTGGGTGGGGGGATATATGAGAGAACATGGGTCTCTCAAGCTGGGTGGGGGGATATATGAGAGAACATGGGTCTCTTAAGCTAGGAGGGGGGATGTATGAGAGAACATGGGTCTCTCAAGCTGGGTGGGGGGATATATGAGAGAACATGGGTCTCTTAAGCTAGGTGGGGGGATATAGGAGAGAACATGGGTCTCTCAAGCTAGGTGGGGGAATATATGAGAGAACATGGGTCTCTTAAGCTAGGTGGGGGGATATATGAGAGAACATGGGTCTCTTAAGCTAGGTGGGGGGATATATGAGAGAACATGGGTCTCTCAAGCTGGGTGGGGGGAATATACAAGAGACCATGGGTTTCTCAAGCTGGGTGGGAGGATATATGAGAGAACATGGACCTCACAAGCTAGGTGGGGGGATATACAAGACACCATGGGTCTCTTAAGCTGGGTGGGAGAATATATGAGAGAACATGGATCTCCAAAGCTAGGTGGGAGGATATATGAGAGAACATAGGTCTTCCAAGTTTGATTTATATCTTTCAATCTATCTACAAGAATACGTTTATCCAATTAAAGAAAGGAATGCGCACGTGAAGAATGCAATCTTCATTAAATGACCGTTCATGCGTGAAGCGCGTTGACTGTAAAGCTGTGGAAGTCCAAATTTAAAGAGGCTATTTCACGCTATTTTAGTTCACTTTAAAAATGAAAAATATGTCCTCACATCAATGAACGCTCACAAATAATGGTCTAGTTTTGTTACCAGAGACTATATTACTTCACTGAAACTATTTTCTGTCGTCTGTTGCTACGGATAGCACGGATGGAAATGGATTGCAATTTGAAGAAAATAGGCTAAACTTTTCAGATTCTTTCAGCGTGTTGACATTAAATATGGTTTGTTTTCTCTTAATGGAATTAAGTTACAGTGGAACCCCGTTAATACGGACACCAAAGGGACAAGCCAAATTGTCCGTATTAACGGGGTGTCCGTATTAAGCGGGTTCTCAGAAAAAGTCACGGATACATGTTTTATCGACACAAAGACGGCAAAAAAACGTTGTTTAATTGTACTGTAACTGTAACAAGTGCAAACTGTGAACTCTCTGATTATAATTAATACTTTTTTAAGAACAACTTACGATCTAGTCAGACACTCGAACTAAACTTTAATAAACGCAACGGTGGAATGATTTGAAAATGTCGCAGCTTTACTATAGTTATATCTGCAAGAAATAAAACGCATTTCGACAGCAACAGAACGTTTTCTATAAATTTTCCTTCGTCTCTGGAAATCTGACCATAACTGTTCTTAAACTCTACAAACTCATTCGAAAAAGTCGGTAACTTTACTTTGCACGGAAGCTTTTAGCTTGCCACACAACCAGGCGGACTGAAGATTCACGCTATTTAGCTACTCTTTGTAATAAAATCGTCTTAACTCGTCCAATTCTGTCATTATTTGACCAGGGTGAAGTTAGCAAATAATCGCGACCATGAAAATTGACAGTGCACAGATAAACAGTGTCCGTAAAGCGGGGTTGACAATGTATAACAGTTTGTCACTCGGGACACGGAAAAGTGTCCGTTGTCCGTATTAACGAGTGTCCGTATTAAGCGGGTTAATTTAAGAGAAAATGTATGAGGTTTTCGTCGGGACCAACGAAATTGTCCGTAATACCGGGGTGACCGTATTAAGCGGGTGTCCGTAAAGCGAGGTTTCACTGTAATTTGTTTCTTTAAATGTTCAAACACAATGTTGGATATGAATAAAGTTAGCTCCCGTTAATTTTAGCACAGATTTGACCAGAAATCTGCGAAATCCTCGTGACTACGCCCCTTTAACAACTCTTCCTCTGTTATGAAGAACAGCGTGGTTCTTTTAGCAGAATAATAGTCATAAACTACTTTTATCTGTACGGGAGCCATCTGTGTTATTCTCGATAAAATCTGAAAACCTAAAACTTGCCAGCCGATCAAGAGATTATATGAGGAAAGGTACAATCGAAAACTTGAAAACCTGCCAGCCATGTGAACAAAACATGCAACTGTCGTTTGACAAACGTTGTTCGTTTCCCGCCCAAAACAGCGCATTTTCATTGTGCCAGACGAGACTGATGTCTGGGAAACTGTCACGTTTGAAAAGTAAACATACGCGAAAAAATCGTCACGCGCGCTTTAGGGACGCTTTAGGGACGCCAAGTTTAAGAAAAATTGTATGTGGGGAACCACGAGTTTCCGAAGATGATCATCCTCGGAGACCCAGGGGCAGCTAGTCGGGACGACGGGATTTTCAGGGGCGAAAGTTTACAATAAGAGCGGGAGAGCCCCTGGGCACTTACTCTTACCGAACGAGTTCCAGAAGCGTTTGAAATCCCGCCTTCTGATTGGCCAGAAAAATATTTTTCTGGCCAATCAGCGAGGAGGAACAGCCGGGCCACTCTCATGTCTTCTTACACGAGGTTGTTTTCCTCATCGAACGCCGTAGTAGCGTGGCCCGTTCAACGGGAACATTTTGAGGAGAGCTTCAGAAAAAATGAATAAATAATAAATAAACGAAGTCGAGGAAATCGCAAACTATAACGTGGCCGCAAGAAAACAAACACCCACCGCGATTTTTTACGGCGGACTTACCGAAAGTATCGTAAATTTTTAGAGCTAGCGACTTCCCCTTTCTCAAGTGTTGCGTGAGGCTAATAGCTACTCGGGTAAACGATGTTACTAATTATTTCTCCTTCTTCGTTGAACTACGTCTGAAACTTTCCACAGGAATCTCCGATGCACGGGCCACGCAACTATGTCGCTCGAGCGTGGGAACCACAGTTAACCAAAGCGTAATATGAGTGTTTGTATGGAACTGAAATTCGATCGAAAATAATCGGCGGTTTTCCGCTGAAAATGCATTAAAATGGAAATACAGTTTGAAAAACATTACCTGCTATGTGTTTGCTGCGTTTTTATTGCTTTTCCGAGCTTCGACCTGGAGGCCGATCTGGGCGATTTTCTGCTTAACGGTCGATGCGACGTCACGTCACGTACTAGAGAGAACTAGTTCTCTCTAGTACGTGACATGACACGCTCGATCAACATAGTTGCGTGGCCCGTGCGTCAGAGATGGAAAGTTTCAGACGAAGATCAACGAAGAAGGAGAAATAATTAGTTACATTGGAGAAAGGGGAAGTCGCTAGCTCTAAAAATTTGCGATACCTTCGATAACTCCGCCGTGAAAAATCGCGATGAGAGTTTGTTTTCTTGCGGCCACGTTATAGTTTGCGATTTCCTCGACTTCGTTTATTTATTATTTATTTATTTATTTTTTCTGAAGCTCTCCTCAAAAATGTTCCCGTTGAACGGGCCACGCTACTACGGCGTTCGATGAGGAAAACAACCTCGTGTAAGAAGACATGAGAGTCGCCCGGCTGTTCCTCCTCGCTGATTGGCCAGAAAAATATTTTTCTGGCCAATCAGAAGGCGGGATTTCAAACGCTTCTGGAACTCGTTCGGTAAGAGTAAGTGCCCAGGGGCTCTCCCGCTCTTGTTGTAAACTTTCGCCCATGATAATCCTGTCGTCCCGACTAGCTGCCCCTGGGTCTCCGAGGATCACAGGGCGCAGAGGAGTCATGTTTGACCGTAATGCTAGCTCAATTCATCGCGCAAATCGATCTTGTAATTCAAAACAATGAACGTGACTGAACAGAGCTTCACGCTATCGTGTTACCCGTCTGGTGAAATTCTACCCGCAAGACAAAAACCGCATACAGCAATTACTGTGGGCGTATCAAGTCACTAACAGCCGACAAACAGTAAAGAAAGAGACAAGGGACGAAAGCAATTTTGGCCCAATTTTCAATCCCCGATAAATCGCCACATTTCGAACAAAAAGGCCTCGTTTTTGGCAAGTGATATGGAAATAATATTTTGTACCAAGCTGGATTAAAAAATTAATCAGAAAATTCATCAAATCTAACTTTTGGGAAGCGAACTTTTAGAGTTGAACGGTGCGCTTTCGTTCAATGTGGACCGGAGGATACCGGTGACGGAAATGCGTCATCAATTACATAATGAGGCGTTACGCGCATAATCGGAAGTGATTTTAATTGAAGATTTTAATTCGTGTAATACACGATTACCGTTACACAAATCTTGCGTATCCACTTTTATCCATTCGTGGAATTCGTCGTTACTACTAGTTAACTGCCATCCGATTGGAGAGATTTCTTGCGGTAGGTTGAACCATTCTATTTTGTCGCTGCTGAGAGGACCACTCGAGGACGCACAGAATAGCTCTGAGCTTGCTGGAATTTCTGCGAGGTTGTAGTGCCAGGTTGGCTTTCCGTTGACTCGCTTCTGGACTCTTTTCACATCTGGGAAGACCTCCTTTACAATTCTACCTACCGTTTTCCTTCTGCTGTTCGTACTTTGTCATTAAGTCTCTGTTTGAGGTGAAGGCGTTCTCGTCGCATTTGAAGTTGTTTAAAAGCCTTAAATAAAATACATAGTACACGAAATATTAAGTAAATTGCTCGCGAGTGAAAACGTCTCACCAGAAAATCAGTTACGTCGTGTACTGAATTTTCTTACCAATTTTTAAAGAGGGATTTGTTTTCCAATTTCAACTTTTTACTTGTCTGTCCATTCTCTAGCGTTAAATTGGGTTTTTCCCGAAGAGTACTTTCCATCGTTGTACGAACTACCGACTCATCGGCTGTTGTTTTGAATTTGAATTAGTAAAGGTTGATTTCACTTCCTCACAGCATGCAGAAAATCCTCTTCCGTTTCCGTCACCGGTATGTTGCGGCCCACATCGCACGAGTCACGTAGTACTTGTTTCTTCCCTTGTCTCTTTTTTCTTCTCGGCACTTCGTGCCTCGCTTCGGAAAGCTTCGCTTTCCGGAGACGTCGCCCTTCGGGCGACAATTGTCGGCCTTTTGTCTTGCGGATAGAATTTCACCAGACGCGTAACACGATAGCGTGAAGCTCTGTTCAGTCACGTTCATTGTTTTGAATTACAAGATCGATTTGCGCGATGGATTGAGCTAGCATTACGGTCAAACATGACTCCTCTGCGCCCTGTGGTGACTCGTGCGATGTGGGTCGCAACATACCGGGAAGTGAGGTCGTAGAAGCAATTTTGTACAGCTACAGTTCGAAAACTCGGAATTCCACTGTATTTTGAAACCAAAACTTGTCCGTTTTGATTGACGGTCTACATAACGAACGACAAAATCTATGCCTTGATGTACGCATTATTTATAGTTTTGAAATGACTATACATTGGGAAACAGAGTACTGTATTTAGTACGGAGACAAGTCAAATAGAACCTGGCATACATTTCTGTTTGTGACAAGGTATTATTTTGCGATGCATTTCAACTTTCATGCGAAATTGAAATTCGACGTTTTGTACACCCGGTGTACACCAAACACTAATAATGTATTCGTAAACCGGGCTCGCCGATCAGTTTGACCTGAGTTTAATCTGTTTGATGACGTTCTCTCATCAATTATCCCTCCCGGCCACAATCAATTGTCTACCATGTACCATACTTCAGTGTACAACATATAAAAAGCTTTCACACAGGAAGAGACTCAATTCGTAGATCTGATTGGTGTTGAAGACTAATAAGTTAAAAGGCTACAAAATCATTAATGTTCTACTTGAGCGGAAATAACAATCTACAGAGGACAATGAGTTTACTGTGTCACTGGTAAGCTCGATAAAATAGAGCTATGGCGTCGATCGCGTGTCGTCCGAGTATCCTTGGTAGGTTTCCGCATGTTTCCAGAGTTACTGGCTATAATTAGGACCCAGGAAAGCACTGGTATGTAGTCACTAAACTTGCGTACGGCTTAAGGCTTCAGATGAATTTGCTAAGAGCGACATTTTCACCACTTTCCTGACGAAATTCACTGTAGCATCAATACATCGGAAGCCCGCCAAGCGAGGTTGTGACTTCAACAGACAACCAAGCCATAGTTTTGTTGTGTCGTAGTTTGAGCTTTATGCTAGATTGCCTCGGCAGCGAGAGTGTGCGAAAGACGGGTTGGCTCGCTCCTCAAAATTTGGCCCTGTTGTGGAAGCGGTAAAAGGAATTGCTTTGGACTGTGACTCACCGTGTAGTTTTGGCGGGAGAAACTTCGAGTCGAATCACTGCCCTTTTAGGAAGCATATACACATAGATAAAGGTAATTTTGCCTTCGCATTAATCTGCTCTGTGCTCTTTTAGGTAGCACATACCCAAGGACACAAGTAATTTTGCCTTCGCATAATCTGCCCTATGCCCTTTTAGGTAGCACATACCCAAGGGTTCAGTTAATTTTTACTTCGCATTAATCTGTTCTGTGCCCTTCAGGTTTAGGTAGCACATACCCAAGGGTTCAGTTAATTTTTCCTTCGCATTAATCTGCCCCGTGCCCTTTTAGGTAGCACATACCCAAGGACACAAGTAATTTTGCCTTCGCATTAATCTGCTCTGTGCCCTTTTAGGTAGCACATACCCAAGGACACAAGTAATTTTGCCTTCGCATTAATCTGCTCTGTGCCCTTTTAGGTAGCACATACCCAAGGGTTCAGTTAATTTTGCCTTCGCATTAATCTGCTCTGTGCCCTTTTAGGTAGCACATACCCAAGGACACAAGTAATTTTGCCTTCGCATTAATCTGCTCTGTGCCCTTTTAGGTAGCACATAGCCAAGGGTTCAGTTAATTTTGCCTTCACATTAATCTGCTCTGTGCCCTTTTAGGTAGCACATACCCAAGGACACAAGTAATTTTGCCTTCGCATTAATCTGCTCTGTGCCCTTTTAGGTAGCACATACCCAAGGGTTCAGTTAATTTTGCCTTCGCATTAATCTGCTCTGTGCCCTTTTAGGTAGCACATACCCAAGGACACAAGTAATTTTGCCTTCGCATTAATCTGCTCTGTGCCCTTTTAGGTAGCACATACCCAAGGACACAAGTAATTTTGCCTTCGCATTAATCTGCTCTGTGCCCTTTTAGGTAGCACATACCCAAGGGTTCAGTTAATTTTTACTTCGCATTAATCTGCTCTGTGCCCTTTTAGGTAGCACATACCCAAGGACACAAGTAAGTTTGCCTTTGCGTTAATCTGCCCCGTGCCCTTTTAGGTAGCACATAGCCAAGGACACAAGTAATTTTGCCTTCGCATTAATCTGCTCTGTGCCCTTTTAGGTAGCACATACCTAAGGACACAAGTAATTTTGCCTTCGCATTAATCTGCTCTGTGCTCTTTTAGGTAGCACATACCCAAGGACACAAGTAATTTTGCCTTCGCATTAATCTGCTCTGTGCCCTTTTAGGTAGCACATACCCAAGGACACAAGTAATTTTGCCTTCGCATTAATCTGCTCTGTGCCCTTTTAGGTAGCACATACCCAAGGACACAAGTAATTTTGCCTTCGCATTAATCTGCTCTGTGCCCTTTTAGGTAGCACATACCCAAGGGTTCAGTTAATTTTTACTTCGCATTAATCTGCTCTGTGCCCTTTTAGGTAGCACATACCCAAGGACACAAGTAAGTTTGCCTTTGCGTTAATCTGCCCCGTGCCCTTTTAGGTAGCACATAGCCAAGGACACAAGTAATTTTGCCTTCGCATTAATCTGCTCTGTGCCCTTTTAGGTAGCACATACCTAAGGACACAAGTAATTTTGCCTTCGCATTAATCTGCTCTGTGCTCTTTTAGGTAGCACATACCCAAGGGCACAAGTAATTTTGCCTTCGCATTAATCTGCTCTGTGCCCTTTTAGGTAGCACATACCCAAGGACACAAGTAATTTTGCTTTCGCGCTAATCTGCTCTGTGCCCTTTTAGGTAGCACATACCCAAGGACACAAGTAAATTTGCCTTTGCGTTAATCCGCTCTGTGCCTTTTTAGGTAGCACATACCCAACGGTACGGTTAATTTTGCCTTTGCGTTGATCTGCTCTGTGCCCTTTTAGGTAGCACATGCCCAAGGGTAGGGTTAATTTTGCCTTTGCGTTAATCTGCTCTGTGCACTTTTAAAAAGCACATACCCAAGGGTAAGGCTAAAATTAATCTGCTCTGTACGGCTAATTTTGCTTTCGCAGCATATAAATACGCAAGGGAATCAATCGCGCGCTCGTCACGATTCTACGCAGCGGGCGATTTTCGCGCTGGCTCGCGTTCTTTTTAAATTGGTCGACTGTCCCTAAGCGAAAACAGAGATTGCTCGTAATGTGTACATGAGCCGAACCTAATCAGAATCAACAAGCAACCCCTTTTTTTATCGGAGACGCTAGAATGTAAATAATAGTTAACGTTACGGCAGAGGTTAGGTTACGCAAAGGTGTTATGGAAGACTTTCATTCTTCCTCTGACGTTACGGTTAAGGCGCCGTCTTGATAACTCCGCTCTTGCGGAAACTTTGTTTTATAAAGGGTCACCCGGCGTGAAATATAAATCCAGCTGATGTACACATCTCACCCAACGCGCGCCGGCTTGAATCAGTATTATATCTCGGAATCATTCACGCTGGTGGTCCAGGGAAATTTACACAGAACAAATCGAGAACCACGTAAAGCAGCGGAAATACTCAATGCCCAGGTTAATGCTACTTTGATGTATGCCCAGGATCCAGAGAAGCGATGCCCCGATGGCCTTCGATGTCCAATCACGTCAACAAGGTCGAATAAACAGTAGCAGAGATTGCGGTGAAATTTATCTCGCAAGCAGGCTTCCTCTTTGGCTTATGTCTTATGCAAGCGACAAAAGCCGGGGTACTTGTCCCGCCTGTGCCCTCGAAGTAACTACTCTCTTTGTTTGTTTGTTTTTTTAGTAGAAATCAGTTTAGTTACTTGACAAAAAATAAGCTGCAATCAGGTTAAAATTTCACTGCGATCTTGTTTTCATTAGTCATACAAAGGGACAGACAAAAGAAATTCAACGAAACCAAGCCAAGAGATTTCTTGCGAACACTTGATCCACGCCGGCTTTCACGTTGTAGGGCAAACTGAAGTGCCTGGCAAAGGATGTTAAAAGCGAACAAATTTCTCGATCTTATGCGAAAAATTACGCGTGACCTGCGGCCAGACTCTATTTCCGTTAGGTTAAACAGGCCCGCGGTAACCGCAGAGCAAGAAAAGTTTTTAGCGGACGACCAAATAAGAGGAAATACAAAGAACGCTGCTAAAATTGGGCCCGATAGAAGATTATATTGCACGCTTTATTTTCCTTTTTTTTCCCTCTTCTCTGTTTGCCAACAGGTCTCAATAAATTGTAGTTATCTGTCAACATCGACATATTTTGCAGCAAGAAGCTAACACCTCGTTTCATTCTTATGAATCCTTAAGGTGACAAATCATGGCGTTAAGTCACTGTTAATATTAACTGAGGGGAGATTCAATCCCCCTTCAGTTGATTTGCATAACAAATCCTGAAGCGATCAAAGCCCGTCATGGATTAAGTCTCACCTGTGATAGCAGGCGATCCGAATTCTTTCTTTCTTTCTGGCAGTGTTCAGTGAAGAGTTCTTGCTCCGACCTCAATGAGGTTAGATGATCATGAAATTATATCCTTTTTACTTGAAGCCTCAAAAAAATGTGGTTAGCGTTTAAGTCCGAGGGTCGTCCGCCATTTGTGTAAACGAGTAAACGCGCAAGTATTAATGCACTTCCCATATTTAACATGAAGCATAGTACAAGGTACGTCGGTCATCGTACGGACACGTGACGTCATGACCATCAAAATTGAATAGCATGGATATATATATTTTTTAATTTCTATGAGTATGGTGCTCCGCTCTGAGGCCTACAGCCGCAAACGGAAGCTCCGCAATTAAAACGAATAACACTCTGGAAAGCAAGCTTTGAGAAAACTACTGTTTTGCATTCGCGAATAAGACAAAGAGAATTAAGGATTAACCAAGTTAAAACTGATTCGGTATACTTTTTGCCTCAAGTGTTAGACGTTTAAAGCAGACGCTTCCGATAACTCGAACCTTTTTTCGATTTCCTTTGAAGGTTCAGGAGTCAACTGTACTAGCGTACGGTCTTCGCTGATGCAATTTTGTACAGGAAATGCTTTGGCAAAATGATGTGCGTAGAGCCGGACGAGAAAAATGCTAGATTCGCTTCAAGTCGCTTTATTCTGATTATAGAGAGCGTGCGCCTGGTCCACGTGCGAAAATGAAAATGGCGGCTGGTTCACTGTTTGCATCGCGTGCGATACACGCAGTGTTCTGCGCGCTTGGAGAAAATTATCGCGCGCTCTACACAAACGTAGGTATCATCCCTTATCTCCGCACAGTAATCATAGTTTTCGTCCAACGTAATACGAGCGACTTGGAGCAAGTCTAGTAAAATGGTTGATGTGAGCTGGTCCGGAAAAAGTCGTCCGTCCCCGCACACGCCATCTGTTCATTTAGCGCATGCACATTTTAAGGACGGTACGTCCTAATACAGAAGTATTTTTACAAAGGTTATGACTATGGGTAGAAAGCAGATCTTAGCAAGCTCAGTTGGAATCTAAATATTAAAAGGTGGGTAACCGTGCATTTTTCAGAGACAAATAAGCAACCATAATACCAAAAAAAGCTTTAAGATACAAAGAATGTATGGCATTTTCTTTCCAATTTTAAGCTCAATTATCTCTAAAAATGCATGGTTACAACCAATTTTTCTTTTTGGATACTGATAGCCCTTGCTACGATCTGCTTTTTCCACACATAGTCATAAACTGGGCAAAAATACCCTTGTGTTAGTAGGCAAATTCCTCAAGAAACCCGAATATCTCGGACCTGGTGTGCATTTCTCGAAAGCCCAGAAACTTTTCGGGTCGATTTCGGGTGCGATAATTTGCATTGTAACTTGACTGAAAACAAAGAACTCAAATGCTTAGGAACTCAAGGTTCTAAGCATGAAGCTTTGCTATAAGTTAAACTATTCTCATCTTAAAGACAAGTTAAACTAACAGTAGAAGTGGTTCTTCTTTTGAAGAATGGCTTTTTGGTGCGTTCGAGGAACGCGCCCCAGACCCGAAATGCGTAGAACGAATGCTCAGTAACAAAAGGAGGCACCGTCCTTAACATTTATTAACTATCAGTTTACAAGAATCCTTTGGACATTTTCGATTAAAATTAAGTGGTATGATAAATTACTTATTGATTGAGTTGAGTCACATCTGGAGTGCGTTTCTTAGAACCCCGAAACTTTTCGGTTCGATATTGAGCCCGATAATTCACCCTGTATCCTGTAATAACAACGTTTTAAGCATCGAACTTTCCAATAAGTTGCACATTTCTTACCTTAAAGAAATGTCAAAATAACAGCTTTGTAGAATGAAGGACTTTGGGACTTTCGAGAAACGCCCCCCTCCCCCCTCTCACGAAAAAATATTTGGCTCTCAATCATTGCTTTCGGTCTTGAACCTCACTGTGCTTGATCTGTACGCCATGACTTCGAGCCAAATATTTTCCCGTTCGGCCCTCCCACTCAGTCAATACACTCTCTTTTTTTTTATGAGAACGTCTAATTTTGCGGCTGAGGCTGAACCGAAACTGAATGTTCCTATTTTTTTCACGTTTTGAGCCTAAAATGTTCTTAGCATGTCCTTAAGTGGTATAGAAGTTCAGAAAACTGATATAAACGTGACCAGCAAACCTTATAACGCCCATTGTGCGCTGTATCATGTCAAATTTCTTTGACATACATGCTGTTGTTGTTTTTTTTTCTTAGCAAAATTCACTTTATTACTCTTTCACAGTTGAGAAAGAAAGAAAGAAAATATAGCCTGAGCTCTACATTAAACAAACAAAACAACATAAAGAAAATGTGATTCGATAGAAATTCATGTTGTTACTCTGTGTTTTTAGCTCGATGCAAAAACAGATGCAGAGCTGAACAAAATTACTGCTTTGTCTCTTAGTCTCAGCTTGGGTACGTTCTTAGTATGTTCTTAAAATCTGGGTCAATTTCAGCCTCAACGTTCTTATAAAAAAGGTTCTTATTAAAAAAAAGAGTGTAAATGCATAATATTCGTTACGTCACTTTGTCTTTTTTTTTTTCCTGTCCAGGGATGGTAAGCCGTGGAGCCGATTGCGTAAGGCATTAGCACCAAAACTGCTTCGACCAAAAGATATACGTGACAATGTGGAGAACTTCAATAGTGTCACAAGGGACGCAATAGAGCGCTTGGTGTCAATTCGGGGAGGCGATATAGAGATACCAGATCTTGACAAGGAATTAGCTAAGTGGGCCACTGAGTGTAAGTCTCTGTAGCGTCTCAGGTATTAATGCGAACCTTTTTGAAAAAAGATTTATACTAATATGCGCCACTAAACCTTAACGCGTTGAATTTTACACTGAGTGTTCAATAACTGCCAAAGTTGAACTGTGAGGTCACCGAAGCGTTTGTACAATCTACTTCATAAATATAAAGCAGCTCGACCAACTATAATCCCCTGCAAAATCTCTTGAAGTCCATATTGACCAGAATGTGTATTAACAAAGATGTAAATGCCCCCCCTTCCCCCACCACGGGTTAACAATACAATGAAGCCAAGGATAAAATTTATACTTTAATTGTTTTAGCTGTGGGCCGGCATGGCATTTGACGTCAGGGTGGGACTAAATGACGATCCACCGAACAAAGAAACAGTCAAAATGATCCACGCTACTTTGGACGCGTTTACACACATGGGAAAGTTAAATCGAGGATGGGAAGGGCTGCTTTAATTTCTAAGTTCGTAAACACGCCTTCCTACTGGAAATTCTGTCAAGCGTAGGACACTGCGCTAGCCATCAGTCAAAGGAGTGTGGAGAACAAGGTTATGGAATTGAACAAAATGGCAGATGAAGGAGACAAATTTGTGGAAAATGAAGGTGAGTGTGGGGGCAAAATAAATCATATTGTGGTTCCGTTTACCCCGGCCAGCCCTATTTGGTCCTTCCGGCCTGTTGTAATGGACCATATATACTCTTTAATGGATAGACTCTGACAAGAAACAGGATATCACCCTTTGACAGAAGGATACTCCAGGTAACGGCGGTGCAATAAATAACAAGTTTAACGCTAGAAAAAAGAAAAAATACTAAATTCAAAATATAGCTTAGATCATGCACCATGCAGTTTTTTACGTGCTCGGTTCCAGTTCTTCTTTTTTTCAAATCGTGACCTGCGCTCTATGTTAATCTGAGCGTTCACAACTGATCTTTCCTAAGTAAATATCCCTCGTACATTCCCCGTTTTCCAAGCAAATTAATGATCAAGTCTAAATTAAAAAGTAGCTTTCGGTTAAGTAAAGCTGAAGGACCAATTTACCTTTTCATGTTTTGTTTTTCACCAATATTCACCATTTACAGCTGCAAAGACGACAAAATACATTAAAATAATTGACTTAACTTTACGTTTATTTTGAAGAAAAATATCAACATTATCCCCAATATTTTGCTTTAAATACGAATGTTGTAGTATCCCATACAAATCCTTTAAATTTCGAACCAAACAGATTGTCTGGGCTCCCTGTGGTCAGTCGTAAAAACTTCCCTTGTGTCCAGGGTTAACGGTTAAAATTCCACCAACGCGAATCGTTACGCTCTACCCTTCAGTATCACGGCTAACAACGGTAAAAAAGTCACGTGTTGCATCGGTTAAAATTTAAGGGTTGACCATAATTACATCTTTCTTGTAGCTGTACCCTGCTGACCTACCTTCTAATGAAAGGCAAACTCACTCCAGTTGAGATTACTGACAATTCTATTGGGATGTTTAGAGCTGGAGTGGACTCGGTGAGAAATTAACCAGTAGAAACGGTTTGACAGGATAATGGGCAAGGAAAGTGATGGGAAAGGGCGAAATATTACCTAGTACGGCGGAAATAGAAATGTGCTGGAAAAAAGGGATACTTGCTCTCTTCTTAGCAGAAAACGCCCCTTGGGGTTTGATTAATTCTTTCCTTTTCAGAACGTAAGCGCAGAACGTAAGCACAGTAACAAAAGGAGGCACCGTCCTTAATACTTTTTTTTTGCAACCTATTACTATTTTCAGACCACGGTTATCTATAACAATTACCTCGCTGGACGTTGGGAGGAGTTGTTTAAGTGTCCTTTAGAATATAAACCTGAACGTTGGCTCAATGAGGACCTGGGAAAAATCCACCCTTTTGCCAGTCTTCCATTTGGAGTCGGGTAAGTTTTTATTCTGCCTTCACCTACCTACTTTAATCAAAAGTAATTAACGTTGGCATACTGTCAGAACTATCGTTTTGCTTTCATGAGAATTTGTAAACACATTGAAGGAAACCAACTTAACCCTAATCAGACCGAACTTTTTTGGGATCTTCTGGGACCGGGGGGGTGGATTTAACCCCCTCCTCCTTTTTCACTCCAAGAATTTTAAAGCTACGATAACGAAACTTAGAGGGCAGATAGTATATCCAAAAATGTTTCCTTGGAGGTCCGCAATATGATCTGTGACGTCACATGGCGTAAGAATTACGTCATATTCTCCAACGTAGGCCATCTTGGATCCGCCATCTTGGAATTCTTGATTTTTCCGGAACCTTTGAAAATCGCCAAAATTGACCAAAACTTAATCAAAACCGATAAAAGAATACGAAATCATATTAAAATGTAAAACTTACTTCAAGTAAGTTACAATTTTTCATTGGAAAGGTGAAAATTCAAACTTCTTAAAAACGGCTGTCAAAAATGGTTGCCGTGGTAACGTCAAACTTCATGGACAAGCACTTGCTACGCCAAATTGTTTCCAGGTAAATTTTAGGAAAAGTCACCAAGTTTGGTGGTCTTAGCATGCTTATTAGAAAAGTTATGAACATTCAAAGTCAGTGCCGGCAGAATTGACCCACGCCCCGGGTCTGAAAAGGGTTAAGTTCACTTTGATCTTGAGTTAGATTCCTGCTGAAAGACATCCACCAATTTTGATTGGATAGGAGATCCAATAGTAAATTGGATGGGATAGTGCTATATTCTTAAGTTTGGTAATTGTTACTGGATTTCTTTATTATCGTTTTCGATAATTCTTTTGCATCGCGGTGAAAACTGTTGAACTTGAGGGCATCCAAGTTTCTTAACAAGTTCCTGCAACAAGCAGGGTCATTTAGTAAATAATTCCCTTCCATTTGTTAAAAGAAAAAGTAATTTTTTAATGCTAACAGAGAAAAAATTACAATTTCGCGCCAAAATTGGACGCGGCTACACTGGCGGGCGCTCGCGTGTACGAAAAAATAACGCCGGGTTTTAGGACCAATTTGGGTACGATAAATACCTAATCGCACCTTTTTGGTACGCTTCATTTGGTCTCGCCATGGTCTACGAACCGTGGCTCGACCAAACTCGCCTGATATGCTGCCGAAGCGTACCAAAAAATGTGCGATTAGGTATAATCATGATAGTACCATAATCCATAAACTACGCTTGTTTTGGCTGCTGTTGTTTTATCTTGTGGTGCACTACAGGACGTCGTATTGCTGAATCTGAAATACACCTTTTGGCTGGAAAGGTAAGCCAACTTATTTACCTGCAAGCATAGTGTAGGTCCGCAATGCGTACTTCATACCGGAGGTGGGGGCTGGGTGGTGTGTTGGTTAGTCTGTGGTCGTAATATGGTGTCAGTATATTTAACAATTATTCAGCGAGGTGGAGGGGAATAGCAGATACTATCCCAAGTTTGAGTAGCCAATCAGAGCGCGTGGAAAACACTATCCACTGGTTTGGTATGTACTAACTATGGAATATCCTAGGATGTTCAACTATTTAACAATTATCCTGCGAAATCGCGCGGAATATCACCTGATACTTAGCCGACGAGGCCGTAGGCCGAGTTGGCTAAATCAGGGGATATTCCACAAGATTGAGCAGGATAATTGTTTTATTATTCAACAGTTTCTCATCGACTACCATTTTCAGAACGAGAAAAACTATGGTTCTATGATGAAAACGCTAAAAGCTAGCAACACATAATATAAATCAAAACAGAACTTCAAGAAATCGAAGTTTACTACCGTTCACTTAAAAAGACTTATTTACAAACTCATGTTTGGAAATAACAAGACAAAGTAAAAAAAATATTGCTACCTTACCGAGAATATGTCCTCTTCCTGTGAATTAAAATTTTTTCAACTTTACAACTTTCCGTGAGCAAGTGTGCTGCTTCGTTCGCAATAGCATTTTCTTGGTTGAGTTCTCACTACGAAAATTCCAAGTCAACCTCTTGATATCTTTGTGAGCTGAAGCAAATACTTGTTGACTTTTTGTGAGCATTTAATCGTGGAAAGTTTCTTCCAGGGAGTTAAAATTTCTGGAGAACACTGCTAAAACTGCCTCGCTTTTCAAAATGGCCGCCAGACAAGCAATGAAAGAAAATTTCCATTGCACTTCCAAATATGGTCATTTACGTATATCGCAGGATATCTGTCATGTACGGATGACAGATATTGAGGGCTTCCTTACCATATATGGGCATAGTGACAATTTGTTGAATAATAAATACCAATATATTGTTATTATTTATTTGTAGTGCTGATATAATAAGCAAAAAGATATGAGTAGAAACGTTGCTCGAAGGTTTGAGATCATGACGGGATTCTATATCACAATTAGGTAAACTGTGTGGAATAAATACATGCTCGACCCTGCAAATAACTGTGGACACAAAAAGAACGAACTCAGTTTATAAAGTTCTGGAGTGGTTTTCATGTACCGGTTATTACTCCCTAAGCCAAACTTAACAGTCAGGCTGTATGTTTGTTTGTTGTTTTCAGCTAGTTCAGAGATTCATTATGGAGTACCACGGAGAACCTGCGGGAGTGAAACGCAGATTTTTTGGTGTCCCAGACAGGACTCTGAAGATAAAATTTATCGATCACGAGTAGTTTGTAAAGTACGAAACAATAGAGGATCGCTGGGATAAGAAGTCCTTCATCAACACCTGTCATATTCCCTAGGAAATCTGCGTGATTTTTTGTTTTTGTTTTTGTCTTTGTTTGTCTGTTTGTTCGTTTGTCAATTTCTTTGTTTGTTTTTTGTTTTCGATCAATGGCAGCCAACAGTTCAGTACTGATTAATTGTTTAGTTATATTTAGTTATATTATAAGTGAAAACTTAAAGAACAGAAGGTGGCCTCCTGAAAAAGGTATGTTTTGTTAAAATACCAGCCTTTTGATACATGAGCACTAATTAAAACGTTTAATTCAATTTTTGAGCTCTTTTATCGTTTTATCTTTCTACTATGGAGTCTACGCCAATTGTCACCATTGTCTATAATGTAATGTAACGTAATGTAATGTAATGTCCCTGATAGTATGGACTGACTTTAAGTAGTTCGAAGGAATGCGGTTAGTTAGTATTTGATACCTAGTTAGTAATTATGAAATAATGAAAACCTAATATAGAAAGTGGATGCAATTTGTGTGAAAACACAATAACGAGTGTAAAATATAAATAATCAAGACTCGATCGGTTTGCAAAAAACATTCATTTTTCTCACTTTTGAATCAACGATTGCAAGCTCATTCAAAGTTTTTAAAAATATTATCACTTTAATGGTACAATGGTAATCTGCTCGTTCACTTATAAGAATAACATTGAATGTGTTTTAGTATTTTTTGTTAGAATAATCACACAGTGTATACAACATTTCAACTCGCGAAAGAATATTGGATTTTTAGGTACAGGGAGCATTTTGCGGAGCATTTTATGTAGTAAAAATTGCGTCTTTTTTAAAGTCATTTAAGGGGATCTTAAGGAAAACGCGTCCCTGTGAAGAGGGCCTCAGAGAAGTGTATTGGGAAAATGTCTGTAATATCTCGCTAATTAAGACCGATAGCAATGGGTAACAATCGATTATCGATTGGTCATCGATTGACCAATACCAGTCATTACCAATTAGCTAATTGTTGTGGGTTCGGACTTTTTACCGGTTGATCGATTCACAGGCAGCCCAAGCTCACTACATGACCGTTGCGAAAAATTGTAAGGGAACTGCAGTATGCCCAAAAAAAAATCGCCGTATCATAACAAGTTAACAAGAAGATCATTAAAATAAACTTACAGTTGCGATATATTGTGTCCCGTTGATTGTCTCCAGTATCGCAGTTCTTTCCTTTATAAAGCCCCGGCAAAACGAGCAAACATTTTGGTTTAACATCGTGTTCAGCTTGTTGGAAGAACATGTTTTACTGTTTAGTTGCCTCTCTCGACTTTGCATTTTTAAAAATAGCTTTCGATATTTGATCTAGATCAAACATTTTTAACCAACATTTTGCCTTACAAACAAACGTTTGATCGTTTAGCCACCTCTGCCAACAAGTTTTGCGCGAACGGAAAAGAGTGATGTCCACGAATGTTTTCAGCGGCATTGCGCAAAAAGTGTTAGATGGGCTCAATTTGAACTATGTTTCTTCAAACATCGTTTGCCCGTTTAGCCACCGAACGTTCTAAGGTAGGAAAAACGTAGGCCCTTTTTTCAATATTTTTCTCGGACATTCCACTCTTAATGGGCCCATAAAGTCACGAAAACTGGTCGTCATTTGATTCATGACCAAGCAAGTAGGGGCATGGGTCTATTCCTGAAATGATGTCACAAACTGTTTTGCATCGCGGTCGTTCTTTGAAAATAGCGATGCAAAGCAGTTTGTGACGTCATTTCAGGGATAGACCCACGCCCCTCATTACCTTGGTCGTGGATCAAATATCCACAAGTTTTAGTAACTTTTACAGCCCAATTAAAGTTAAATTTCCAGGAGAAAAAGGCGAAATATAGTTGAGACAGGAGCAGAGATTTATTTTACCCCCCCCCCCCCCCAAAAAAATTTGAAGTTAGGTGCACTTTAAGAAAAGAAATGAGGAAGGATAGATAAAGGGGCTGGGGCAGGTAATTATAAGCTGGGACTCTTTCACATAATGACCCAGACACCACCTGACCTTGTTAACATTTTTCCGGCATTTAATTATTTAGTTAGTCCTGGAAAATGAATACCTAATTTTTGTCTGAGTTTCTTATGTCCTCACACGTTGCTCTAATAATAGGTGATTTTTAAACTACAAGAAATTGCTCTTAAAAATAATCACTTTATTCAACTATATTGTATTTTGTCACACTGTCGCTCTTATGCTCATTCGCCAATTTATTTTCTTTGTATTTTACGATCTATGTGTATATACTAAAACCTTGTGCATTTTCTTTAATTGGTATTAGGCGCTATTCGACATAACTCTCAACCAAATGAACCTAATTCATAGAGCCAAGATGGCCCTTGTTAACTCCTTAAAGCTTCGATCAGCTTACAACGCTACTTTTTGTTGTTGTTGTTGTTGCTGCTGCTGTTGTTGTTTCACAAAATGAATGTAAGCTGACTCCATTGCATTTCCCCCAAAGTCCCTAAGCTTGAAATACAAAAATATACACCATTTAGTCTCCGGCTAAAGTTAAAAGGCGTTTTAGCGGTTAGCCAACCAAAAATATCAAACTGCATAATTATGACGACTCGACATTTCTTCGAAAAGGTAAGCCTCGTTTAGCTACTTCTAAACAGTAATAGAGGTAAAGATTGTTGTTATCTTTAGCATTGAACTACCCACCCTATTTGGCTTTCAGGACGAGCTGTTGCTTGACTGTGAAGAGTACATGTGCGCGGGCTTCTTGTCCACCAGTCACCAATCATTGTGGGATTATGATAACCAGATGAACCGGTTACCAACATCTTACAAGGAACCAGGAGGCGAACCCGCCCTCCTTTTAAAACCAAATTTTAATGATGGAAATGGAAATATGACAAAATCTCGCTTCAGCACACCTACCATCCTGGGTATTCTGTGCCTTTTCTTTTAAGCAACCTTTCTCCTACGAAGGGATTTACTTCGTTTGTCACACAATCATTCGTCGTAGCGAATGATTTGCGTGACTAACCCAAAAAGTAATTCTAACTACCTCTACTAAATACGTCATTCATCGCCTGAAGCGCCACATCGTCCAACTCATTATCTTTTTTTTTTCTTTCGCCTAAGCAGGAATTAGCTTGCTTCGTCTTGCAGTCTTTCCTCTCACCAAGTGATCGCGTGACTAACCAAAATAACCATTCTAACTCCCTCTACTAAATCTGTCTTAAGTCACCTAAACTGTGACGTCTTCCACCTCCTTGTCTTCTTTAAGTTTCATGACAACTGCATAAATCGGCAGTGGGTCTTTCTTGACCTCAAGATCACTGTCGCGGTCAATGGCCTGCGTTTCAGTGACCGAAACAACTTTGAGGGACATTGGTTTTTCTTCCTCCTTTTGTGCTTTGCCAGGCTGGTATTCTTCATCGGTGCCAAACGTAAAGGCCATTTCATGGATGCTCTCGTTCAAACTTTCCTGGTCGAAGGCGAAGTTGTCCAGTTCCATCTCCTCCGGTTCCTTCAGAGGCTCGGGAAAACTTGAGGCTGAGGGAAAATGACGCCTGGAGTTTATACCATGGCTGATGGAGCCGTCATACCGTCGCTCAATTGCATCCGCCATGCTCCTGCGAGAGGAAGTACGTAGATCACTGTAATGGAAACTCATAACAAAGAACCTTTCGACAACATGGTCCCAAATGAGTTTAGGGCTACCGGTCTTTAGGGCCCAACGACAGAAAAATTCGGGCTCCATTTAACCAGAATTAGCATTTTTGTCTGGGTCCAAACGGAGAAACCCTTGGGGCCTCGGGCTCCATAGCCACACTTTCGAGGCTCCAGGAGTCTCTTCTTTGGGACCCTGAGAGCTAGAAAAGCATTCAAGAATGCTGGGAATATCTATGCCATAGCCTGGCATCCCATCGGAGGGGGGAGGGAGGGGGTGGGGGGAGTAGAAACACTTTAAGTTCCTTCGCACCACATAAACGATACCAGAAGTAACACTCGTGTGTACTCACTTGGCCGTTTTTTCTTCCACCCTTCTTAGCTTCTTTCTTTCCTTAATGTTTCTGCGACAAAGAATAATGCTAATGATGCCTGCCACAAGAATTGCGGCACCAATCACCGCCAATGCAATAATCATCTCTAAAGCTGAGTGAAAAAATAAAAAAAAAACCTTGTTAATTCATTTACAGTAGTGAACCTTAGACTACCACAAGAGATGGCACGGAATGGGAAGAGGAAATAAGATGAGATAGGAGATCAGAAAGCATTTATGATTGTTCATTTGAGGGACTCGGTAGGTCCAAGTTGCCTTCAATGGAGGCGTGGTGCTTAGAGTTAAAATTTCGTTCTGACGGAAGGAGGTTTCAGCCCGGCTACCAGCCTTCAATTCCTCTGGGGCGGATCTAGGGGTGGTTCTGGTGGTTCGGTCGAACCCCCTAAACTGACATAACAAACGTCTAAAACCGTGCGGTTTCTAAAAAAAAACTGACTAATAACTATACAGTCTTTCTTAAAAAATAAGCTGTTGTCTTTTGAACAAGAAAAACAGCAAAAATAACATTAAAATTTAAAAAGCCCCACTCAGTAGGCAGTCGAGTCTACGGTATCATAGCGCCTCCATTTCTGTCTGTCTATTTGGTAAAAGAACCACCTATTCACGCTCCTGTCCTACGTCACGCCAAAGCGTCAGTTTGTATACGCCGAAGCCAATCAACGTAGAATAGAATAGAATAGAATAGAATAGAATAGAATAGAATAGACACTTTATTAACGTGTCTAAAGTGTCTAGCAGGGAGAATAGAATAGAATAGAATAGAATAGAATAGAATAGAATAGAAACTTTATTAACGTGTCTAAAGTGTCTAGCAGGGGGAAATCCCCTAGCTAATATGGGACACCTAACTAACAGTTAAAGTTTAGGCAAGGTCACGCCGTTCTTTCCCAATCAGTTTTGGATCGTTCTCTGGAACCTATTTTGAAGTCTGTCAGACTGAGAGGTATGTCCAAGAGGCCGAAGGGGAAAGCAGCAACAAATTGACCGTTTCTTTGCATGATCAGCAAGGCAAGCGTGCATTGAAGCAACCGCTCAGCTGTTTGAAAGAGCCGAGTCTGATTTATTTCTAGTAGTCGACTTTGAATTGTCTATTTGACTTTCTGCTCATTTTACAACAGAATCCATTCATAGTTATGATTTGGATATAATTTTTGTTCTTTAGGTTTTTTAACTAGTTAGCACAAAACTAAGATGATTTCAAAGTAATATAAAAACAACTTGAATTAGCCTCCAGAACGCTGGAATTCGCATTTCCCAGGGGATATTCAAAACTTCCCGGGGAAGCATGCTCCCGGACCCCTCTAGAAGCTCCCACCTTCGGCGGTCGCTTACTGAACCCCCCTTATTTAAAACCTGCATCCGCCCCAGATACTGCATGCAGAGGTCATCTCCTCCAGCTGACAGTGCCTGTTTTTCGTAGGTGCAGATAGCTTACATCATGTTTCGCTGGCATATTGTTTCTCTTTTTCGCTTGGTTATAGCTTTTCATGTTGATCATCAGAATAAAACGTAAAGCAAAATGCAGCCTAGACTTATTGGCTTTAAGGCAGGAACATTCCTGATACTCACAGAAACAGCCAGTACTCCACGTAGTATTACTGCAATCTCTTTCCTCCTCTAACGCTTCTTCACACTTTGCTGACAAGTCAATGCATTTCCTTGTTCTTATCTGTATACCATCACAGTCCTTTGAGCATTTACTCCATGGGCTCCAAGAACTAACATATTTCTCACCTACTGAAAAATCAACATTTGATAGTAGCGTTAAAATCTGTTATCATCATGACGTACGAACCGAGTCCACCCAGATAAAATTTGGAGGCCGATTTTCATAAGTATCGAAGGTTCCGAACACATCGCAGACTTCAGAATGCGAACCGGTCAAGAAGAATTTGTAGCCAATTCATCGTTATGAACTATACTTCTGATGGGCTCGTTTAAAAATGTGTCTCAAAATTGTGTCTGGGTAGCCACGGTTGGTGTAGTCGCACGGCAATTGATTTTTCATAAATTTTTAGCCTGTTCTCAGACCATCTATTTTCTCATTAGATCGTTGAAGTCTCGAGCGAACGCGGGATTTTGAGAGTTAACCTGTTTTAGGAAGAAATTATACGAAAAGACCTGTCAAGTCAGCCCCAAATTAAACATAGCCCGCGTTGCAGCATAATTCAACATTCGGCGGTTAACCCTTTAAGCTCTGATACGGAAATGCATATTCTCCTTACTGTTCTCCATACATTTCCTTATGGAACTAGTAAGGAGAATTTGTTTAAATATCAAGACATCTTATCCTTGGTGATCGCTTCCTTTATTCTCATTACTTGAATGTTTGAATAAGTAGTGATGATGTAAAGAGAAATTTGAATTCATTTTTGTCACTGTTAGGGCTAAAGGGTCAAGTCGTGAGCGAGGCAGTCTACAGAGTGTGCAAATCAGTATATATGGTTCGTTAATTTGCACTCAAGTGATTGGCCTTATTCTAAAATAAGAATACAACAACAATTAACGCTTTTTGATCGGGCACTTGCAGTGCTAGAACAAGACTTGCATCTTAAATTTCGTGCCGGGTACAGCAAAAATAATCCGTTATTAAAATTCAAATGTTTGTTTAAAGGTGATCTCTCAAGAACCTTCCTTTAATTCTGCGGCAAATCGAATCAGAGAATCACAATCGGGTCGAAAACCATATCATCTGATTTACATGGAAAGAGGTATTAGGATGGAGAATGGGTTTTGACTTTAAAAGCGAGTCCGCAGGGTTTCAAGGCCTCAGCGGCAACAAGCAAGGCCCATTTAGCCCCCAAGCCTCCCTCCATCAAAGACGTTACCCCAGACAAGGTGTCCCAGTAGCGCAGTCACGGTACATGAACACGCCACCCGGCATGCAAATTCACATTCGAGCCAGAGACACGATGCTATCGCAAAGACAAACAATTACGCCTAACTGATTTGTAAGTCAAATTATTGCAATTGAAAGGAAAACTGGTATACACCTGATTGATAAAACGTTGTCGGGTGCAAACTACAAACCTTGAACGATGCGACAAGATGGAATTCTGGGAAGACAGCAATGACAAGCTTGTTACTCAGTTCCATATATTGATATCCAAGATATTTTCATTGCTAAGAAGGTTTTGGAGTAGATTTGGGTATCCTGTGTTAATAATATCTCAATGGTGCCTGAGAAAAGAAGCACGTTTTCCCGCTTCCCAGAAAACCACTGGGTCGTATCATTCATAGTATATGCTTTTCACACGACAACTTTTCTTCAATAAGGTGTATATTCCCCGGTTTTGCTTGTATAGCCATCACTTATTGACGTCGTGAAACGTAACAAACGTAAGAGTGAACTGGGCTCCGGTCCCGTCAAGCACAGATCTAAGTTAAGATTGTCGTTATCCGTTTAAGATTTTTGTGTCAAGTAACAAATTTTGATCTCTTCCGTCTCTTTACCTGGATATTCAAATAACAGAAATTGAATTCTAAGGTACTAGAAACTACCTACTGTTTTTGACTTTCCCAACTAAATCCTGGCTGCTGCCTATGTTCAGAAACCGAATGATTTTTTATCTCTCGAAAGACAAAAAGCATTGAACATTCCCCTTAGTACGAATGTTCCAGATAATATTTACTTTAAATCTCTAATTTTTCGTTAAACTCATTTCAGAATATCTGCGGCGACAGTGACTTGGTTGCCTTTAATTGAGTTACAATATGAGAACGACTAAAATGCGACGTACAAGCTATGCCTTTAGGCCTCGGGTCAACTTATTCAACGTCACTCAACTCTGTTGTAGATTGTCGTACGAAGTGGCCGGGAGAAACGAATTTAACATTGTTCTTCGCACCAGTTACAATAAGAGAAAAGTTGATTTGACACTATTCAACTGGGTGGCCAAACGCGTTTAACATCGTGTTGAATTCAACAATATTGGATGACGTTGAATCGAGATCTTGAATCCGTCTCAAAGGCCTTAAATGAAGCTCTTGAAAACTTCGCGCCAAAAACTCCTGTTGTGTATTTTAACCGATTAAAAAAAACATATTAAAAAATTTATATAACTGGCTCTTTTGTTTATTTCTGTCAACGTTAAAAACTGCGAGCTTGTTTCTTCAAGCTGTGGAATCATACAACAATACAGCTAGCTTTTTTAACTCGTGAGAAAGTTTTTTCCATGCACTTACGAATTTCGTTCAGAGACCATGCTTGTCCTGGGCCCTGTACGTTTAAAGTAAAACTTGGCTTGATGTTAAATTCACTGCATGCAAAAATTACATGCCACACAGAGGAACGATAGTTTAATGAGCAATGACAAAAAGTGGATGCGTACAAAAACTAAACTACGGATATCTCAATGAAATTTTGTGAGGAAAATGTCCGATAAGTGAATGCTTGTAAAATAAGATGTATAACTGATTCATATACAAGCTGATACGACCTTGCTTGTGGCGTTGCATTTCTGGCACATGGCGTAATTTTCAGTCCTCGTTCACAAACACACCGTGCATCTTTCATTTCCTGGTCCAGTTGAATACAAAAGCAACTCTCACTTTGTAAAGTAGATAATGCAGCGTCATTCCACTTGTTATTGGAAACCTATAGCCTCATCAGAGATATGAGGCAAGAATATGGGTATTCGTAAATAAATCCGCCTTATACACCGTAGACACATGAAATAAATCAAGAACGATAAAGCGCTTGTTCGCATTGTTATTTCATGTGGCATAAGTTGGAATCCCGTCAGAATTCAGTGACTTCAGAACTGTCTTTTTATATTTCTTACAATCAAACTCCTTGCAGGCTTCCGTTGAGTCAACGACGAAAACTGCCTTCTCATTCGTTAAGAAATCGTAGCTTTTGGGGGGAATAAACGGCGGAGTAAATGAGTGTATTATTAAATTAATATAAGCGAAAATTCACTTACCAGTCACTGTGGAAAGGAACGTGATTTGTATAGCTGAGAGAAGAAAAACCATAAAGCAAATCCTCGTCGAAGTAAAAGCCATATTCATAAAACTGGCCTTTCTTGGACTTCGAAAGGAAACCCTCCAAAATTAACAGCGACAGTCGAAGTCAGACGTGCTTAGGTTAATTTGCACATAAAACCGATAAACAACTAGAGCGAAATAAATCAACCAAACAGAGGCTTTTCATACGTTAAGGAAACAGTTCCGCGTTTTGAGTCTAGGCACTGATGAGGTTTCGATTGAACCATTTAGTTGTGCGCCAAGGCAGCTTTCGTCTTGAGAAGAATAAAAATATATCCGAAGTTAAAAAATTCTGTCAGTTTTGCTACGTTGCTTTCGTCAGAGCAATTAAAACTCGCACGACTGGACACGAAAAATACAATGAGACAGTTTTTGCCCGCAGGCTGGCAGGGTTCTCGAAACAAAACTTAACAACAGCTTTGTTCAAGCGTGACTTCAAAGTTCTTTTGTTAGAATGGCATCATTTGGTTGTCGGGGATTTGTGGTTTTGTTTTTATTTTCTGGTGCTTTCCATACAATTTTAAACATAAATTCCGATGGCGGCTTACACAACGCGTAGAATAAATTGCTTCAAAGCTTATAAATTAATATTATATTGAGGCAGCTGTAACTATAGTGACGAAAAAGCCATGCATTTACCAAGAGATAATTTCTTAAATTGCTGTAGTTTGACTGGAATCCGACATTCTCGTCACCAGAACTGCTGGTGGCTTCTAGGTTGTGGAAAACGAAGCACAAGGAGAGTTTGTCCATGGTTAAATTCTCTTCCTAGGTATTTAGGGTGTTAAACGAAAAAAAATGACTGAGAAAACGAAAAAAATGATTGAGGCAAGTGCCTCGGTTTGCCTCATACTGCCCTGCCTACTGATGAGAAGACTTGCAACAGTGAAGAGGGCACTCATACTCCGATATAAAACCCACTTTTATTTTACAACACAATGACTGGATAAACAGTACGTTTAAACAGTATAAGCAGTGCAGTATATAGCAGCGCTGAAAACACACGCCTTGAGAAAGATTCACCGGTCGGGACACAGACAAGCAACGAAGAATGCAAATCACGCCGGCTCAACTGCTTATGTTCCTTCCCGCTTCGACGGGATGTCAGGACAGTCCACAACAGACATGAAACTAGAACCCTATAATTATGCTAATGCCCACTGTAAGGCAAGATTTTTTTATCCGGAAACTAAGATATTATTCCCAGCTTATGACCTACTATTTTCCATTTAAATTTCAAGGGCCTTTATATTTTTTTCACTCCTATTCCTTGTAAAAGGCTTGTTCTACTGGTCGAAACATCAGTTAATTGAAAATGTATCACTGAGCCCTGTTTAGCAAACTGCTTATGTCAGTATACTTCGATTAACGTCTATTACAAGCCGCCTCCCTTTTGAAAGGGGATCTGGGAAGTGCTGTGTCAATGCGGATTTGAATGACGAAAATTTGGATTTATCATGCAACTTAGTTGATAAGGTAACTTGGCCACGGTAAAGACGTAAGGTTCCAAAGCTGACGTTTCGAGCGTTAGACCTTCGTGGCTCTGATGAAGGACTTCAGAACTGATTGACAGCGATGCAGTGAGAAATTCTAGGGTATGAGGCTTATGTCTTTTGTGGAGCGTTCAAGTCAGGCATGTTCACCAAGCACGATATGTATTGTTCGTTCCCTCGCCGTCACCGTGAGAGCGGATGCCTTGACGAAGGGCTAAGGCTCGAAAAGTCGCCTTTTAAATTTCTTTACGGGGGCCAAACTTATCAACTTAGTTGTTAAATCCAAATTTCCGTGGTGTGCCCTAGCAAGTCGAGGTGTACTCTGTGTTACAGTGTTTGTATTTTAATTGGTAGAATTAACGACGCTCGGAAGAGGCTCTAACTTCTTGCTATAACAGTAGCAAATAGGTGAATGTAAAAGATAGTTAAAAAAGAAAAAGGCTATAATGGATACTGACAATCAACCGTGCCCAAATCAAAGTTACTTTTAACTGTGTTGGAGCAACTAGCCAATAGAAAAGTTCCTGTAAGTTACTCAGCCCTGTGCAAACGCAAAAACAAAGATTGTGCATGGTTGTGGTGCTGTCAAAATGAATTGCGGAGTCTCTGTTTTGAAACTTGTAAGGTTTGAAAACCATTCCGACTCGATTAACTATGAGATAAACCAAACTGACAAATACTTTATACTGTGTAGTTAAGATCCGAGTGCAGTTGCATATACTGAAAAGAACAGGCCGTAAAAGAACCGAAATATACGTTGAAGGGTTTTGTGCAACGATGGCGACAAAATCCACTAGAACACATTTTTTTTGTGCTCGGGCCTGGGAAAACTTTCAGTCCTACCGTAAAAGCTTTATTAAGCCCCCGGCGGTCTTATTTAATTTCAGGCCTTGTGAACGGGGGCTTAATAGAAAGGAGCTAGGGCTTATTCCAAATCATAAAACTTAGTGACAAATTTAATTATTTTTTACCAACATCCTTTAGATCGCTGACTAAAAGGGACGAAAATAATGTATGTAGCACTGAATTTCAATTAAAGCGTCATTTACACCCTAATATAACGATATAACTCTGGAAAGTGAAAGACCGAATTTCCCGATAAATTCGCTGAAACATATTCATATTGGCTGAATGCAAATCATTTTTTTTTTTTACATTTTTTGTACGTGTTAATTTGGAATTAAAGCTATATGGGTAGGTTGTAAGTGGAAGAGGGGCTTAAAAGTGGAGCTCGCGACCGCAGCGCGCCAGCAAAGCACCATTGCTAAGCAAATTTGGTAACCTATCGATCGAAGAATTCTGGTTGTAACGTCAGGGTACGCCCGCCAGTCCGTACAGACTCTTGGGGGAGGGGGGGGGCGAGGGGAGTTCCAAGACAACCCAACGGGGCATGTTGAATACCGTCCAGTTTCTTCGCGGTAAATCGCACGGTGCTTTTGGGCAATCAGCGTTTTTCTTGGCGGGAAATCGCATGACCACCGTCGCTTATGAAAAAAAGTCTTGAAAAAAAAAAACGCCTAGCTTCTTTGGCAAAACGATTCAGTTCGGTTCGTTTAGTTTAGTTTTCAAGTTTAGAACTTGAGAAAAAATATCAAATATCTATTAATGGAAAGAAAAAGTTCAAAAAAATACTCAGTTGTCCAGTTTTGTTGGAAGGCGAAAAGTTCAAGCTACGAAATTTGCCTTCGAGGACTTCATCTTTGTTGTCGGTTCTACTGCGAACTCATTCAGTACAACACTTGAGTTCGCAGCATACGGCAACGGTCCCGACGCCAAACATCGCAAAGCTAGTGCCTTCTGGTTCTCTCTGTCCTCAACCATGGTTTTTGCGGCGGTCCGAACACATTTTCCCAGGAAAAACACCAGCATGTTCATGTCGATCGGCATCTTGTCACGGAAAAAAAATAAGTAGTAAAATTAACTTCTTCATGTAGTGTCTATGTGCGTGGCGTAAAGGTGTTTTTGTTGGCCTGCGATGCCGGCACGAACAGAGGGAACATGAATTTTTTTCTTTTTTTCGTGTTGTTGTTGTTGTTGTTGTTTTTTTTTTTCCTCTTTCTTTATTTTTTATTTAACGACTTGAATGAGAGTATTTTCACAAATTAATAAGTACTAGTAAAAAAAATGTGGAGCTCCGCTTTTTAGGCTTGGCTAGGTAAATCTAACTGAGGGGCTTATTACAACATCGGACATCCAAAAGGGGGTCTTATTAGAGAGGGGCGTGGCGTAAAGGTGTTAATGCCGGCTTGCGATGCCGGCACGAACAGAGAGAACATGAATTTTTTCTTTTTTTCTTGTTGTTTTGTTTTGTTTGTTTGTTTTTTTTTTCCTTTTTCTTTAGTTTTTATTTAACGACTTGAATGAGAGTATTTTCACAGATTAATAAGTACCAGTAAAAAATGTGGAGCTCCGCTTTTAGGCTCGGCTAATTCTAAGAGGGGCTTATTACAACATCCGACATCCAAAAGGGGATCTTATCAGAGAGGGGGGGGGGGCTTATTAGAGCTTTTACGGTAATTTCATTATCACTTTCGTCTTATATTTTTTAAATATATTATCAGTGTAGAGTACATTCAAAATTAGTGTTCAGTGTCAGTGTTCTGATGGTGTAAAAAAAAAACCGCCTTTTAGTAGTAAGCTACAAGCATGCGCATAAAGATGTTTTCGGTTTAAGAATAAATCACAAACAGCGGTGATAAACATTGTAAATAAACGAATTTTGATAAACTTGACGTTTCGTATGCTAGAAAACATACATTTTCAAAAGTAACCGTTACAGTGCTTGAAAACTGTTTATATAGTTTACAATAATTAAGGGTTTGGAACCGAGATTAAGAAAACGATCGTAACAGTAATTTAATAGTTCGGACTGTCTGTCCTGAGAAGCTGTAGCAAAAACAGCAAGAGCTTCTCACTGCTAACGTTAACATTTAAAGATGGTTTTGGTTCTTGAATCAGCCAAGTCCCCTTTATTTTACAATACAAGTCCGTTTTGCCGGACGCTAAAATGTCAAAATGATCCCATTTAATATTGTGACCAGTGAGTTTCGAATGATCAGCCGTATGGCCGATGTATGGTCACTTTTAGTGAGGGCCTTGAAATCAATGTTCAGTTTTTCTGTCAAGTTTATCAAAATGCGTTTATTTACAATGTCTATCACCGCTGTTTGTGTTTTATTCTTAATCAAGCATGTCAAGCTACGATGGCCTAAGAACAAAAGTTTATTTGACACATGTTTTCGGTTTCTTTTGTCGTTATTCCAACGGTTAGATGATATCAGTCAGGACTGGCACATTTTCTTCACCGAGTGTGACTAATGTGCGGGATCGGTTGAAATAATTGTAATGCTTACAAGGACGAAACAGCTGTAACTCCATGAGAAAATTGGAGGGTTGTCCAATACTCCGACAAATTTATGCATGGCATTGTATTGTATTCACTTCACATAACAATACTGGACAAAAGCATAACAATAAAGAATGAAGCAAAACAATAAGAAATTTAACAATGCTATGCATAAATTTGTCGGAGTATTGGACAAGTATGGAAAATTGGCTGTAAGTATGAGTTTTAAAAGTTCTGGCCAAACCACGAGGATTTGCTTTTGTGGCTCTTCACCCGTATGTCAGTTGCTGTTTATGGAATATTGAACCGGTAAACGTGTTTTCCTCCCTCAAAAGTTTACGTTCTTGCAAAAAGATATTATTTTTGAAGAGAATATAGAATTTCCACAATATAGCTAGAAATGAAATAAATATTATATTTGAAGAAGGCTTCCACGCGCGGATCCGCGCTGCCGCGCACGCGATCTGCAAACTCGCGACGCGTGTTTACCCACAATCCCTTAGATATACATTAAAACGAGGTTTCCTCTGACCCAGACCCCAATGCTGCATGATCTGAGCCTCGCGACTGATATTTCCGAGCAGTTCTCTTCAAAGGTTCTCTGACAAATTCGCCTTTTCTAAACTTTGGGGCCTTACTAGGCCCAGAAAGGAATGAATGCTGCCAACAACGAAGGATGCTGACCTACCTCAGGGGTCAAACGTGCACGAGCGAGACACAAACGTGGCGGAAAACGGCGGACCGAGGAAAAAACGTCGACTGAGTAACAACGTTAAGAACGGAACGTGCATCAGTACGTCCGATCCACTTCAAAGTGAGTTGAATTTTCACCCTCACAAGAAACAGAAGACACTGCTGAGCGTGGAAGGTGTCGAAAACGAGGATTCCACAATGGCTGAGCCGCAAAGGAAAGCGAATTTCTCCGCTTATGGAAATCACTTCCATGAGCGCTCCCCACTGGCCAACAACTCCGCTAAACCGGGCCAGGCTAAGAAGCTGGTGATCAAAAACTTCAAAGGTGAGGATTGTAGTTGTTCTACAATTGAAGAGAGCAACTCTCATAAAATTTTGGTGCCTTTTCAAGGAAACGTGGGAGTAATGAATTTGTTTACTTCCCGTCAGATTGAATATATAATCGCTCGGACGGCGTAAACTTCTCTGTTTGTGACAAAAACAACAGCAAACTTCATCAACCAAAGTACGCTTTCTGTGATGTCTTTTAATAGTTTCTTGCAAGTCCAACTTAACTGTCTCTATTAATTTACTGATGATTTAATATGTGCGTAGTAGTGTTATGGTAATTTCCATAAGAGACCACGAAGTTTTATATCCTTCATTAAAACTGAAAGATAAATGAAATTGGACTGGGGTTCATATTTCCCAAGCCCAAAAATTAGACGAAAATAGGTCCATTTATGTACTAATGTTCATGCAATAACCGTTTTATGGGTCGACCTTTCAGAATTGCCGTTGTAATATGGATTCAGTCAGTCAAAAAATGTTTTTTGTAGATTTGATCTCGCATTGCAACTTTTGCTTTTATTTATGAGTAGACAAAATGTAAACAAAATATGCCTGAATTATTTTTATTTTGATTCAGCTGTTGCATTTGTTACATTGCAAAGGTGATTCTGAATTGAAATTGAAAGTGGTGCTTTGTAAAGAAAGCCCGGGGGTGCTCCGGAGCCTCAAACCCTTGCCCTTCAATTGATATACCAAGTTGTAACAAAATGGCACCCCTTTCATACACCTAGAGCAAAATTGCACCTCTTTCTTGTACCTCAAGGATAAGCCAAAACACAAGAATATCACATGATCACCACATTTTTCCTGGGCTTTCTTTCATTCTGGTTCACTTGCTCACGGGCTTCAAGCTTTTATGTGTTTTCATTGTTATTTCTGCCAGAATGTTGTATACTTAGCTTAAGCCGCCATCTCATTCACTTTGCAGCAGATTTTTGACCCTTCTGTGTAGCAAATTGACAATTTTCCCCACCCTTTAGTATACTGTGAGTAAGTAAGGCACCCCTTTCTGGAGGAGCCTCCCCGTGTAGCCCACTATAGCAAGTATCCCTCCCCTTCAGAAAAAGAAACACCTGATTTTACCCCTGTCAAAAAAACCCTGGCATTTATTGCCTCCCCCCCCCCATGGGATGGGGGGAGGCAATAAATGCCACCTTCCCCACCCCTGACATTGTTGGTCAATTTTGCTAAGATTTTGTAGAAGCAACTGTGGTTTTCGGTAGTTCTTTGTCAATCCCTTAGCAGATTTTGTGACAGTTAACATGGTAAAATCAGGTTATAGGTGTCCAAGATATGGTACAATATTAAGGATGGTGCCTCCTTTATTATTGTGCGTACCTTTTGCACATCTCGGGATGGTCTGACGTACCGGGTTTCCTAAGGACGATGCCTATTAATACAAAGGTATTTTTGCGCGGTTTATGACTATGCTTGAAAAACAGATCTTAGCAAGGGCTGTTGGAATCCAAAAAGAAAACTGGGGGTAACCACACACTTTTTAGAGATAATTGAGCTTAAATTTGGAAAGAAAATGCCTTATACTGTTGTGTATTTTAAAGCTTTTTTTAGAATTATGGTTGCTTAAGTATCTCTGAAAAATGTGTGGTTACCCACATTTTTATTTTTGGATGCCAATAACCCTTGCTAGGATCTGCGTTTTCTTTATAGTCAAAACCTATGCAAAAACACCTCTGTATTACAGTGCTTTCAATAAGCACCGACAGCCGACGAAAAGCGTCGGCTAATTTGCTCAGAAAAGTCAGCTACTTTTTGCCCTAATTTAAAGTAATTAACTCATTAACGGCCGCGTGTTTTTTGATCGCTTCGCTAAATTAGAAGTTGGTAATAAACAACCCCATGTGCAGTACGAATCGACAATTTATAGCCTAGAAAAAACAACACTCACTTGATCTAGAATAGTTAAAATTTCTAACTTTTGAATAAAATACACCAGTTGTCAATTAAGAATTAGCCAAAAATACAATCTCAAAGTCAAAATTTTGAAAATTTACGCAAGAGCTTTCACATGTTGTCTCGCGCGTGAAATCAAACCACAACAGAGGATTTCTGTTTGTTCAGGCCAGATTACTATTTTTCGAAATTTCATCAATGAAGATTCACAGAAGAAGAGACAGTAAGCTTTTCTAAGTAATACATTTATTAATACACGCCTTTATTCTTTTCTGAAAACCAAACGCGTTTAATTCTTTCTTCGAGGGAAGCTACGCGCAAGCGATTTCGCTCGATGTGCAAGTTATTTTGAAGAGCATTTACTGATGCGAACTGTTCACGTTTTTCAAAACTTTTACAAAAACTTTAATGAACACTAAGAATCTCTCAATTAAAAAGCTATTTCGGTACAAATTTACAATCAAATGTGAAGTTTACTCTACCGTAGACTCGTAGAAGTGCCAGAACATTTCCCAGAAAGTCCGCGGCTCGAAAAATCTTTGGAGATGGAAGATTGTCCTTCGCTTTGACAAAACGGTAGTTCATCCTCGAAAGATGTTTTCTTCGCTCTAAAAGCTCTAAATTCCATCGCTTAACTTGTCGAGTGTTCCTTAGAGCGTCTTCTTTCGATTTTTAAGTTTCAAAAGGTAATCCTTCCTTCCAAGAGTGAGATATTGCCATCTTGAAAATTCACGCGTGAAGAGCACGGCAGCCATTTTGAGTGAAATGTGATCTTCTTGCAGAGTGACAAGAAGTCTTCCCTTTTAGAACCCCCTCAAGCCTTCAAATATATGCGCAGTAGGTGGATTCTGATTGGTTGAACTTTCCCAAAGACAACTAGGACAAAAGGGGACCAAAAAAGCCTTTCTAGGGGAGGCTGGGGCCAAAAGCGAACACGCGCAAAATCAAGGCCGGCTCAGGCCGACACGGACGTTAATGAGTTAAAGGAAGATTGTTTCAAACCCCTAGTTAATACAGTTGGTTACTCTATTCAGACGAGCTGCCTACTTCAAATTTTATTGAAACCCCTGGTATTAGGAGGCACTGTCTGTAAGTTGTGTGGGGTCAAGTAATTTTTGAAAACAAAGGCGTATGTTACAGCTTAATAAATAAAACATTTTTCAGACCAAAATTGGCAGTAGCTAACAAAAAAAAAAGTAAATTACATGCAGTTACAGATTCATTCATAATGTAGATGTCTGGTGTGCAAAAGCTTGTAATTTCCATACATATAGTTTCTGGCCCCCTTCAAGGGGAGGGAGGGATCATTGGACATTTTGAAAACGACCCCCAGGAAAGGAAAGTAGCACTGGCCCGCTCACCTAGGCCATGGCAAATCTTCCTGAGTGAGTAGAAATTGTGAATTTTTTGGTGATCACCCATGACATTCTTAAAGTCACTCACCCGGATGTGCCTATACAAACGCTGAAGAATGCTGCGACTTTATACGCTCAAACGTTTGGGTGAACTTTCGCTCGAAAGTTTGCAAGGACAAAGAACGAAATTCGCACATTTCGCTTGCATTTCTTTTGCACAATACTGTATGTGCTGTCTGAATTTATGAAGCTTTTCTGCAGTGTGATATAAACTCTAAGTGTTCCTTAACAATAGGCTTTTATACCTGAGCAGTACTTAAGTTTGAAAGAGGCTTCATGAATCTGGCCCCATGCAAATAATTTGGTTTTACATGTATCTCACAGTAAATGTAACTCTAGGAGATACATGTGTATGTTATGATTTTGCCTCATCTTATTATAATTGCAGTCAAACCACATCTGCCTGAAAACTTTAAGGAAGCTACATGGCAAAAACTGAAAGAAGCCGTCCAGGCAATCCACAATAAGACGCACGTCGTTTACAGCTCTGAAGAACTGTATAAAGCGGTTGAAAACATGTGCTCACACAAAATGGCTTCTACTTTATACGATTTGTTGAAAGCAGAGTGTGAAACTCATGTCAAGTCAAATCTGCAGCAGTTTGTTTGATATCCTTTTGACATTGTTGTTTCCAAATTTTTATTTAAAGAGCTTGACTTTAGAATTACTTCATTATAAGTGGTCTTTTCTTTGTTTCATAGCTTGCTTGATATGGCCTTTCTAATTTTAATTTAATTACCGTGCACTGCAATTCTATCAGAGTTGAGTTATAAAATTATTATGTGATCACATCTCTAGACTGCACTGTATGCATGTTTCCAATTCAAACATTAGTAACACTATTAGACTACATTTAAGTTTTGTGAATATTGGATACCATCTATACATGTTAAGGGAAAATTTGTGGAAACCCATAATCAAAATAAGTTATAAATTTTAGGTCTGAATTGTGCCACATTGTTCTATTTGCACTTGTAGTAAAAAAGTAGATTGTCTACAGCTGTATAAAATTATTGTGGTTCAAATTTGTTTGGTTTCATTTTTTTTTTTTTTGGCATTGTCTTTCAGTCTTTTGTTTCAGATTATGATAATTTGTGATAATAAGTATGCAATAATGGAAAACAAAAGTTCACAGTAAACAAAACCAAATTTCAACCACAGCATGTACACTGTACATGAACATGCAATCTTTGTACATACATGTAACAATTGACTCTCAAAAACTTGAACCTTCAAGGGAAATCAACAGAGGTTCAAGTTATCGTGATTTCGAGTTACATGTATCTGTAATCGGTTAATAATAAATGAACTCAGGATAACTCGAGTCGAAGTTACAGAGGCTTCGAGTTGCTGGCCAGGAGTCAACTGTATACAGAAACAGATATTAATACCAGTTTTACTAGTTAATACATTAAATATCCTTAACTTCTGTGCACTGATGCCATGGACAGTGAATTATATTTGGGGAAACTGAATCATTGCTGGGAAGACCACTGCAGAGACATGGTATGGTGAAGTACACCTGATATGCTTTATGTGTGGTTTATAAAATTTTGATTTAGTAACACCCGCTCTGATGGGTTACATAGCCATCTTAACCCTTTAAACCCAAGTGACAGCATATCAATTCTCCTTACTGTTTGCCATACATTTGTTGTAGTGCTAGTTGGGAGAAGTTGTTCAAATATCGAAAGAGTCCATTCCTGGTGATCATTTTCTTAATTCTCCACACCTGTGCACTTAAGGAGAAATTTGTGCCGATCACTATTGGGGGTTAAAGGGTTTAGGCAACATTTTCCTTCAACTTGTCATGCAACAAAATGTTGCATCACAAGTTGCAGTCTAATGTTGCACATATTACTAACTCCACAGGCAACAAACTTCACATTGTAGAAGGTAGAAGTGAAGAACTTGTTGCATGACAAGTTGCTGGAAATGTTGCCCATATTACCCAGCCTAAGATGATATTCTAATTTTTAAACACAGGCATGATGTTAAGCGGTTACTATGCCTGCGCCCTTTTTTAACACCCCATACATGTAATTACTCTTAAACTTGAACTTGTATTGTTGAGCCTAACTTAAGCCTTTAACCCCCAAGAGTGACAAGCATCTAATTTCTCCTTACAGTATTACTAGTTGTTAAAATATACAGTACAGGTCATGAGAACAAAGGAAATGATCACGAGACATGAAATGTGTTGCTGTTTAATCAAATTCTCCTAATTAGTAACATAAGAAATATATGGAGAACATTGAGGAGAATATGTATGTTGATGCTGGGGCTTATTCTTCTCTTGCAGATCATGATTAGGAGCATTTTTCTGTACCTTGACAGAACATATGTTCTTCAAAACTCATCAATTTTATCCCTGTGGTAAGATGTACAGTATGATTAAAAACTAGTCAAAATACGTGTCATTACCTCTGAGGGAAAATTAACTTTCAGCTTTTGAATAATATCGTACATTATAACCCATCTATTAATTTCTGCGTGCTCATTGGACAAAACACATCACGTGGAACAAAATCAGACAGCTGGTATCACTCGATATCCGTCGTCCGATTTGATATCTGTCCTCCAATTTTATTGACAGGAGAAAAACAAGAAAGGAAATTACTTTTTCAGTTTTTAACTTTTCAGCTCTTTTCATCGTGTACTGTCAGTAATAAATGGAGTAAACTAACTAGCTTGAATTTGTATAACTGGAAATGTGCTGCTCCCCATACTGACTGTTTTCTCTTTATTTTTTGAACAATCTTTCAGCCTCGGACACTATCCTCTGATTTACCAGCGGCTGGAGGGGTTCATTAACTTAAATAGCTGAAGAGTTTTTTTCTCCTTTAGGGATATGAGCCTTAATTTGTTCTGTAAGCACATCATGAGTAATCCAACAGTTCAAAACAGAACAGTGGATGGATTATTGCAGCTGATAGAAAATGAAAGGTGGGAGGAAAATTCATGCAGTGTATTTGAATAAAGCTGTTTCTTGACATCTTTTTGTGAGTCAAGTAACATGTATACACTTGATTCTCAGAAAAGAATTGAGGTTTTTTACCCTTCAGGGTTCATACAGGTCATGGAATGCCTGGAAAGTCATGGAATTTTAGAGTTTCATCGTTGAGGCCTGGAAAGTCATGGAAAATTAAGTTCATTGTATAAAATAAATTTAGCAGCTCCTTGAAGAAGAGAAAAATTAGTGTGTCGTAAACTGGATCTATCTCACCTTTTTTGTCGACAAAAGGCTAGATTTACATGTAGGTCTTAGAAAAGGTCATGGAAAAGGTCATGGAAAGTCCTGTGACTTTGTCACAATGTCTGGCAGTTAGCATGCATGTCCTTGTCAAAAATTTATGCACTGATCTAGCTTTCATCCCCATAACAGTTTCATGGAAACAGTCTTGTTGTTCCCGGTCAATTCATTGCATTCATGAATGATGCTATATCAACCAAGTCAAGTCAGTTGCTCAGAATATATCCTATTAAACAGGGCCTCACTACTCACATGTGCACATGTTGCCATGTATTCTGCATCACATTGTGTCAATTCAATGTTAGCAAGATTCTGTTATTATTATAGACATGGAGAGGCTGTGGACAGAACATTGCTCAAAAGTTTGTTAAGAATGCTAGCTGACTTGCAGGTAACTTGTCCACTTTATGAAACTACTTTATACTGTATTTACCCATGTATAATGCGCACTTAAAAAGTAAAATTTTGAGTTATTACAGTTGTAAGGTAGGTAGAGTCTACACAAGTTTTTAAATGTTTGTAAATAAGCTTAAGTTTAAATAGGAAACAATGACTCTTCTAAGAGACAAATATTTATTATTGTAATTGCCTTTGCGAATTCCCGTTTCTTGTTAAATCAATAATTAATTTTAGAGAGATTTGACATTTGCATTTGGTCATGAAATCTTTTTTTATTTGTAAACTTGTGGTAAATTTAGGGTGCACATCATACATGGGTAAATACGGTACACTGTATATTGTAATTGGTGTGTGCTTACATGTACCTTTGACTTATACATTAAAAGATGTTGAAATCACAAATACATGTAAACAAACAAATAAATAAAGAAATATATAAACTGTCAACGTGGGTGATGACAAAGAGATGACCTGCTCATCCCAAAAATGCTACAGAGGCCACTCTTGAATCACAGTCCCTGTAATCTTTTAACGCCTTAAGCCCCAATAGTTGCAAGCATCTAATTTCTCCTTACAATATCCCTAGTTGTTCAAACATACAGGTCACGAGAATTAAAGAAATGATCACCAAACATGAAATGCCTTGATGTTTTACATGCAAATTCTTTCAACCAGTACCATAAGAATAAGAACACTAAAGAGAATATGCATATTGATATTAGGGCTCAAGGGGTTAACTGAGGGTGCAGCCTACTAGCCACAGCACATACGCCATTGTAATCACACCCACTGAGGTAGCCAGGAGTTTCTGTTAACAGGGATTTACGTCAGCATGAGTCCACTTTCGCATGGATTTAGTTTAACTTTTCCTTGGCTAGATGTATGAGGATGCATTTGAAATAAAGTTCTTGAAGGCAACAGAAGCCCTTTATCATGAAGAGGGAAACAGATACATGCAGGAAACCGATGTAAGTTGTATAGTGTAAATAATGAATTCCAACAAGGCTAAAAAAGGGTGTAAAAAGGAAAAAACTGAACATTTTTGACTAAGATGACTTTTACATGTAATTAGTCAAAATCGTTTGGGGGGTTTTCCTTTTTTAACCCTTTTTTAGCCTAGTAAATAGTATTTTTAACTTCAGTCCTGTTATGAAGGTTTGGACACCTTTGTTATTCAACATTTTGAACACTGTTGAACAGAAAAGAGCAGAGGTCTGTTTCTTTTAGCAGTAGTCAATTGCTTTAACAACAAAAAGAAAAACTTCAAACATTTTATTGTGGCACCATTAAGTCACAACACTGTTCAATGTTTGTTGAGCAACAACCAACACAAGTTGAACAAATTTGAAGCGGGTGTCATTCTTTTTTAAACGGATATCCAAGGGCCTTCGCCATGACCCACCCATCCCCTTCCTATTTATATTGTTCTGCTATCATGGCTTGTTATCCCCACAATGGAGACGTGAGCCGTAATTATAAAAAAAGAGTATTGAATAGTATTGCTACGCTTTTAGAGTGTTTGACATCAAATCGTGAACTTAATGTTGGACTAAATTTTATAGGTGCCCAAATATCTTGCACATGTGGACAGAAGATTAAAAGAAGAAAATGACAGATTGCTTCACTATCTTGACCAATCCACAAGGTAAGGACTACAGCAGTACATTTTTATTTAACCCTGTAACAACTGTTATGTTTTTGTGCCAAGCCTTAGGATTTTATTTGCAGCTTTAATAGAGAAGTCAGCACTGCCCCCCCCCCCCTTCTTCTCGCCAAACCCTGCGGCATTTGAATAAAATGGGAGTTAAGAGTTGTTTATTTTTTAAGAGTCTGAAGGGATGAGGGTGAGCATTTATAATTAGAGTTGGTGGAAATGTGAACAGCTAAAGGAGATTTTAAAGGGATTTTGAGTGATAACCCTGAGAATTTTACCCAGTGGTGTAACATACATGTACAGGTACAGAATTTATTTTTGTCTTTTTTTTTCCCTTTTGCAGAAAACCTCTTATCCCTTGCATTGAGAAACAGCTATTAGGACAACATTTAAACAGCATTCTTCAGAAAGGTTTGTTTTCAAACAAGTCAAGAGTCCTAGCCCCGAACAAAAACTGTTCAGACCTGAGAAAATGACTGATAAGTTTTGAAATAGTTCCTGACCATGAACTGTATGGAAATGCCCCCAGATACAATGTAATTTCTTTGTCACCTCTGCTTGTTCCTCCAGGTTTTGATAGCCTGATGTTGAGTTACAGACTGAGTGACCTGGCCCTACTTTACCAGCTGTTCAGCAGAGTCAAAAGAGGGCAAGATGAACTGTGTACTGCTTTCAATGAGTACATCAAGGTATGTACTTACACTGTACTGTTTCAGTTTCTTGATTAAAGGTAATGGCAGAGTCAGACTTGGCTCTCAGGCTGCCTACATTCATCTAGCCAGAGGTTGAACCAGTTTCCATCATGTTACAACCCCACCAGAGTACTCTTTGAATTTTTGGGTGGAATATCACAGTCCTGGGGATGGGTCTCTGTGAACGTTTTGGTAGGGCTGTACCATTGGGTCTCAGAAGCACTCACCATATTCTAGACAATGTTCAGCTCCATTTGGCAACCCAATTCTAGACTGCACACAGAAAACCGTTACCCCATCCCAGACTTGTTGAATGTCAGTTGTAATGCTAGACTAAATATGTAATTCTTCATACCACTGATCAGTTTCTTGAAGATATCCTATTCTAGTCTTACCCACACTCTTCACAGTGGCACACAGATATGTACCCATATAGCATAAATATGGGAACACCCCCTTGGGATTACAACTTCCCCCCCTGGATTACTCAGGGCTACCCCCTAATTTTTGTTGCAAAGGTTTCCCTGACAATTCCCTGCAGTTTCCTGGTTACCCATTTACATGTACTTGTGTTCATCGAGAGAGCTATTATGGGAAGAAAACCTTGTCTAAGGAGGCAGTGTAACAGCAGAGTTCTACCAGACTGAATCCACAGGTGTCCGATCCAGTGTCCAGTGCATTTACCGCTAGACCGCGAACAGCTTAGTCTGGTTAATTTTTGTATTTCGAACAGACTGTAATTTCTTGGTACATGTTATATGAGAAAGAATTACCGGTAAGTGATAAGGACAGTTGCACATAAAGCATACATTTTACTGCCTGTAGGTACGTCAACAAGAATAAATTGATAACAAAAAATAATGATGATCTCGTTTTTTGTGTGTGCATTAGAAACAAGGAGCTAGCATTGTTTTGGACCCTGAAAAGGACAAGAGCATGGTACAGGATCTGCTGGACTTTAAAGAGCAGCTGGATAGCATTATTGAAGATGCTTTTATGAGAAGTGAAAAATTTGTCAATTCAATGAAGGTATGCTCTGCCGTTCTATTTCTGAAGGTTATGTATACATTAATAACTTCTTAACACTGTACGTCACATGTGAATGTTACTGACATCAAAGTATTACGTGATAGAGTAGTGTGAATGTTACGTCCAGATATTACGTGGTATGGTAGTAATTTTATCTTCTTTCATTGTAGGATGCTTTTGAAGCTTTCATTAATAAAAGACCAAACAAGCCAGCAGAGCTAATAGGTACAAATCACAAGTGCTACCGACTTTGTTTCTCTGTCTGAGAAATTTCCCAAATGTCAAAGTACTGTAATAGTGGTACATGTACGTGTGATAACAGTGTTAACAGTGTCCCTTGCTTGCATGTTGTAAAATGATTTCTTCATCGGAAGGTCGGATGTTCTCCACATGTATAACATATACATCTGTATACTCATGCAGAAAGAATGTAAGGATCAGCTTTGGAGCTCTTTTCAAACAACTTTTTACAACAAATTGCTTACATTAATTTTACTTTTTATTTGCAGCAAAATTTGTTGACTCCAAGCTTAGAGCTGGAAATAAGGTAACTATATCACAAAGAAAGCCATTTATGAAACATGAAAACCTTTAATTAATCACTCGCCATTTTCAAGTAGCAGCTGTGTGGGATATTTGACTTCAACATTTATTTTTCTGTCCACCTTTCAGGAAGCTACTGAAGAAGAACTTGAAAAGCTTTTAGACAGAATAATGGTTCTGTTCAGATTTATACATGGTAGGAATTTCTTTCCGAGTTTCCCTTTAACTTGCTCATATTAAAGAATACGGTGTTTTCAAAAGATGCAGAACAGGTGGTGTTGGACTATTTTTCCCGAGTTAAGGGATAATTTATTAAATGCTTTAAGGGATTGTTGTTATGCTGTACAAGGTGGGTCTAACTTTTGGACAAAAACCTAAAACGTGAACAGTCAATTGAAAGCTATTAGTTGAACAGTACTTTCTTGTGGTGTACAAGATGCAGGGTGGTTCTAATTTTTGAGTCTGTGGATGAAATCCTAAGGTGTGACCACTCAACTGAAAGCTACTGAGCAGTACTTTCCTGTGGTGTTGTTTATTATGCTGTACAAGGTGGTTCTAGCTATTGAGTCTGTGGATGAAATCGTAAAGTGTCACCATTCAAATGAAAGCTACCGAGCGGGGCGTTTTTAACTTTTGAGTCTGTGGATGAACTCCTAAAAGTGTGACCATTCAAATGAAAGCTTCCGAGCAGAGCTTTTAACTTTTGAGGCTGTGGATGAAATCCTAAAGTGTGACCATTCAAATGAAAGCTGTTAAGCAGTGCTTTCCAGAAGGATTGTTCGTCATTCTGTTGAAGGTGGTTTTCAGGTTTGAGTCTGAGGATAAAATCCTAAAATTTGGCCAGTCAAATGAAAACCTTCTAGCAGAGCTGTTTCTTTTGTGTGTGAACTTTTATTCCGTGGAGGAAAATAATATTAAAGTGCGACCACTCAAATGTAAACTTTTGAACAATGGTGGTTTACATTTACATTTACATTTAATGACGTTGCGATATCATTCGACATCAGTGCAAGTGATGTTGGATTCAGTTTTCTGCGAATGTAAAGCTGAGAAAAACTTGTGACATCCATAATTATAATGTACTCTGTTGTATGCTATTTCCTCAGGCAAGGATGTGTTTGAAGCGTTCTACAAGAAGGACCTGGCCAAGAGACTATTAGTAGGCAAGAGCGCTTCGGTTGATGCAGAGAAGTCCATGCTGTCCAAGCTAAAGCAAGAGTGTGGTGCAGCGTTTACCAGTAAACTGGAAGGCATGTTTAAAGACATGGAGCTTTCCAAGGACGTGTTAGTTCACTTTAAACAGGTACAGTACCGCTCAAAGTTAACTCTCTCGCGTGACGTGAATCGAGTCGCCAGCTACGTGATTCTCGTAACGCGAGACGCGATTCTCGTAGCGCGCGAAGCCCTAAAAACTGCCGCATCTCCCTCTACATCTCCATTCAACTGGCAATACATGACGCATACTTGACGCTTTTCGGAGTGAGGAAAAGTAGAATAGTTTTGAGATTTATCAACTTTTGAGACCTTTTCCAACTGTAATTGTTGCCAACACTACAAAATTTAACGTACATATCTTCTTACACTGCAGCTCAGAAATAAGCGGCCACAGAAATGCGCTTCAAACGCGTTAGCTAGCAGCGCGTTAACGCGACTGCGTTAATCTAACGCGCTTTAAGGACAGTGCGTCCCAAGATAGAGCTTTTTGTGCTAAGGTGATGTCTATGGGGGAAAAGCAGATCTTAGCAAGACCTATTGGAATCTAAAAAGAAAAATGTGGGTAACCACGTATTTTTTCAAAGAAAGCCACTATAATTCTAAAAAAAGGTTTAAAATACAAAGAATGTTTGTGGCTAACCCCAATTTTCTTTTTGTAGCCCTTGCTAAGGTCTGCTTTTTCCACATGGTCATAAATCGCGCAAAGATACCTTTGTCTTTAATAGTAGGCAAATTCCTTAAGAAACCTGAATTTTCAGACCAGGCGTGCGTTTCTCGAAAGCCCCGAAACTTTTCGGGCCGATTTCGGGCATAATAACTCGCGCTGTATCTTGTAAACAAAGACGTTTCTAAGCATGAAACTTTGCTAGAAGTGGCTTTTTTATCTTAAGGAGCTTTTTTGTTGTTATCCTATGTATTGTTATTAGCATACTCTAATTATGAGCGGAAATCAGGTTTTTAAAATATAATTACAAAGTCAAGTTAACAAGACAGAACAAAGTAACTGATTGCCAAAAGTCTCTCTGTTAAGATGTATTGTATTGTATTGTTGAGGACGATTCGTGTTATTTTGTTCCTTGCAGTATCTGCAGCATCAGGATCTTCCGGGCAGTGTAGACATGGTTGTCAGTATTTTGACAATGGGTTACTGGCCAACTTACACACCGGTGGAGGTCCATTTACCCACCGAGGTAACAACCATGTGGTTGGTGCTTTTGTAGGTTTTCCTGCAATTTATGAAGACTTTAGACCAAAAAAATGCACTTTTGGTGCAAGATATGAATCCAGCCAAATGGAGTTGCAAACTTGGGTGGCTAAAACTTTGCAACTTCCATACAGCTATTTCAATTAACATTGTCGGATTTTAAAGCTTCGAGCTTACTCGACAAGACCGAAAGGTAGTATAAGTACATTATTGTTGTAATACTATGATAACTATTTATGTAAAGCGCATTAGATCATATATGCATGGATTTTTGCGCTATAGAAATAATAAAGTTAAGTTAAGTTAAGTAGCTGGAAATCTTTTGTGATTCGGCTGTAATTTCACGGTTGTCACTACCACAGGATGGGTGAAAGTACCATAAACACTTGTCTGTGTGATTTATTTTCTGTGGGGGTAAGCCATAGCTAAGTTTGGTAAATTTACTAGTAAATTACCCATATCACCTGGCGGTCTTATCGCGTAGGCTTTCCGACAACGTTAATTGAAATAGCTGTATCCCTACGAGGGCATACAAGTATCCATCTGGCTTTATATGATTGAGAAACAGAAAATATGCACAGTTTTCGCTAAAATGATGTAACAAGAAGTTTTTGTTTTATTTCGGGAAATCCCTACCTTTTGTTGCAGGGAACTTACCGGAAAAACTAAGCAACCATAATTCGAAAAAGGTTTAAAATACGTAACAATGTATGGCATTTTCTTTCCAAACTTAAGCTCAGTTACCTCTGAAAAAATGTGTGGTTATCCCCAATATTGTTTCACTGAAACTGTTTTCTGTCGTCTGTTTCTACGGATTGGATTGAAACTTGAAAAAATGAGGCTAAACCTTTCAAGTTCTTTCAGCGTGTTAACATAAAATCAAAATTAAATGGTCATGTTTTGTTTACTTTTAATGAAATTAAGTTAATATGTTCCTTTAAAGTTTTCAAACAGTGTTAGTTACCGATAATTTTAGCATAGTTTTGACCATACACTGCGAAATCTTCGTGACTTAGCCCCTTAAACGTCTTTGCTTTGGATCCCACTGCAGATGGTTGAGTACCAAGAAGCATTCAAGAAGTTCTACATTGGAAAACATGGTGGCAGGAAACTTCAGTGGCAAAACACTCTGGGACATTGTGTGGTCAAGGCTGACTTTGGTCCCACTGCAGACGTGAGTAATTTGTAGTTCATTTAGAGCTTCATGTATAGCGAAGGTTAGATGTCACTCGATAACTCGTAAACAGTCAGGAACCACTCGGGTGCTCGTGAGGCAATCTTGTCTCAGACCAGCCAGTTGCATCATGGCTGTTTTTTATCGGAGCTATCTCAAATGGAGCTCAGTTTCCGACATCAGGATAGACCCAGTTTGTACGAGTGTTCGAGAATCAGTTAGGTTTTCGCTAGCAAATCACATTCTTTGGTCTAAACTCGGCTGGGGAAACTCGGCTTTCCGGTCACGTCTTTGCTGTACGTGTTTCCCTCGCTTGTTACCCCTTCTACTTAAACAGTAGAGTTTTTCTGTCGAGAAACTATCGGCTAATAGTTGCCCACTGAAATCTGGGGTATTCCTAAAACAAGTAGTAGCGGGAGAAGGAAATGTTCAAGGTCTTATTTGCCAGTTGTTAGTGGGTCTTTGCGTTACACGTTCAGTACCGGTCAAATGTAAGTTGACAATCACTCGAAACTGGAACGACCCGACTTGATCCTCAAACCTCGAAACGTGAAAACATCGGGTATCAGGTCTCAAGGGGAGAGCTTTTAGTGTGGAGTCCAGTGCTCCAAGTTTTGAGGCGAGAAAAGAGAGCTTATCACTCGAATGTTTTTTTTCTTAAGAGTAGTCGAAGAAAACACAGCACTTCATTTCGTCTCAAGGAACTTACGCTCGTTTGCAACAACGAAAATCAAAGGGCCTGTTTATATTTATGTTTCAGGAGAAGAAGGAACTTCAAGTGTCCTTGTTTCAAACTTTGGTCTTGTTGATGTTCAACGAAGGAGAGAAATTTGGCCTTGATGAAATCAAACAAGCTACAGGAATAGGTGAGATCTGCGAGTGTTAGAATATGCCAGAAACTTATAGGGACCATGTACCTGGGGCTTTCCTGATTTTTTGTCATAACTGTGCTAGTAGTATAACTTGTTAATGTTTTTCTTGCACAAAATGCCCCTATCACCGCAATAGGATATCAAGTGAATTTTCGAAGGGAGAGCAAATTATAACTAGTTTTAAGTGGTTTTTCTAAGACACAACGATACAACTTGAAAAAGTTGGCCCAACTTTTTCAAGGTGCAATCCATTTCCATCCTGGCCATCCGCAGCTTAAAACACTAACTGATAGTTTTGATACACTAATATAGTTACCTTCAACAAAACTGGGCTATTATTTTGTAGCTTTTTATTGATGCATATGTGACTTGCGGCTTTTCAAAGAGTTACTAAAAATAGCTGACATAGTCCCTTTAATGATCAATGATATACAAGTAACCAATTGTTTTCTTTTGTCTTACAGAGGATGGTGAATTGAGAAGAACGCTTCAATCACTTGCCTGTGGAAAAGCACGAGTTCTTATCAAGAGACCCAAGGTGGGTATACTTAATACATTCAACAATAATTTTGCGAAATCAAGTTGGCGAAGACTTCACTTACCACGGAATTTGGTTTGTTAGGCTGTTTTCTTTTGTAGACAAATCCTGGCTGGATCGTGAGAAATCTTACTGAGTTTCCAAAACAAACTTTAAAAAAACCATTTCTTTTCACTATCTGTTTTCGCGCCTCTTCTCTGCTCGTAGGATATTTAAAGGCCCATTTACACATGCGATTTTTTGTGCAATTTTTGTCGCGCTCGAGCTTGCGATAAAATTGCAAGTGTAAACTAGCGGCGATTTGTCGCCGCGATATCGCAGAGGTTTCAAACATGTTTGAAACTTGATGCAACTTGGCGGCGATTTGGAGGAAATTGCAGGAAATATCGCAGCGAAATCGCTGCTAGTTTACACTTGCGACAAAAATTGCGCTGGATATCAAGTGATGAATAACCAAGGCGATGCGCTTCAAGTTGAATATAATCATTTTATATACAGCAAGCCCAAGTATTTTATGTACAGAGTCAAAAATCAAAACCACCTTCTACAGGACGATGAAAATGTCATAAGAACAAACCTCTCAGTAGTGTAGCTTTGATTTGAATGATCATCGCACTTATTTGAGCTTAAGGATTTTATCCACAGACTCAAAAATTTAAGTCAAGCTAAGCCAGGTTTGCTGCTGTTCAAACGTTAACTCACTAAGTAACATACGTTATGAGAATTGTGGCATACATCGTATCTGGAGACTGCGAAGTCATGGCAAGGTATCAGTTCCTTACCCATAAGTAGGGCTGCAACGATACACCGATGCATCGGTGAACCACGATATTTTTTCCAAGGATACGAATATCGATTTTTAGATAAGATATCGCTATATTACGATACAATAAAATATGCTACATCAACAAATTTGGAAATCACTGTCTTTAATATTCCTTACCCAAGCTCTACATTTTAGCCCTTGTAAGGCGATTTGATGTTGTGTTATTACTGTGTCAAATTTATTATTATGGAAATAAATAAAATAGTTTAAAAGTAGTGTAAGTTGTTGGTAACTGGTTTTGTCGCGCACAGTAATGTATCGTATCTTATCGTTGCCTTTTTATCGAGATATGTATCGTATCGTGGGAAAATGTATCGTTGCAGCCCTACCCATAAGCACGGCAAATGTTCGCGCGCCAACAATTGTAGTACTATTAGCTGCGAGAGATGTGCAATCTTCCGTTGTTTTAAATTGTTCATAAGATGACTCTTCCTTTTAACTTGAATTTTTTTCTTCTGTTAGGGACGAGATGTTGATGACGGCGATATCTTCTCCTTCAACAGCGAGTTTAAGCACAAACTCTGTCGAATTAAAATAAACCAGATACAGATGAAAGAAACGGTGAGAAAAAGGCGTTTTAAAACTCTTTGCACAGCGGCATTTTTTCTCTCTTTTTTTATGAGCAACGGCATTTTCTATTTTCTCTTTTCTTTTTGTAGCAAGAGGAAAACGTGAACACGACCGAGAGGGTGTTCCAAGATCGACAGTACCAGGTAACAAATTTTCCTTCTTTTCACGAAAAGTTGAGCTAAGTCTGTTCGCCATATTTCTGGCGAATGAGCCCTGAACATCCCTTTGTATTTTTATGCGGACACTTTCATAGGAAACCGCTTCAATCAATCTGTGAATAAACTCTGAGCCCGTGTCCCTTTAAGCCAATCTGAATCCGGATTTTCCAATTGAAAATTGAATTTTCCGTTCCATTAATTAAAGGATAAACCAATTTTAGGTTGCAATCCGGATAAACCAAGTTCGCAGCTGGATCGATCAGATTGGAGTCAGAGTCTGATTTCGGATTGTGCATTCCGTTTTAGTGAACTTTAACCTTGTCATAGATAGCGCTTGTCCATTCAGGGTGCAACCAAACCTGGCTTGATCCTATTTCGGATTTTTCCCGGCAAGCACGATAATCCAAACGATATGTTTCACCTACATCTGAAAATAAATTGACGACAAGGAAGGCAACGTCAGGTGAACACTTACCCTTTCACTCCCAAGAGTGCCTAAAATCACAATTCCAGACGAATCCCAAATTTCTTTTTGTAAAATACTAAAATATAAATAGTACCATGTGAAAGTACTGCTCAGTAGCTTTCATTTGAATGGTCACAGACTCAGAACCACTTTAATGTCTCCCAAACTGACTCTGGGAGTGAAAGGGCTAAACAAACACATACGAATGAATTAAAATTCCCCGATTTCTAAGTTGTACAACCAGTGCTTCACTACACAACATTTCATGTACCCTTCACCTATGTACTTGCCCGTAAAAGCACCTTGCACTTCTGGTATTCATCGTAGACGCTTCAAACTCCCAGGGCCGATTTTTTAAACGAGGTCTACCATGGACCTGGGTTAAGAACATTGTAAGTAGAGCTTTAACTACTCATAAGAGGGTCAGTCTAAGTTGTTAGTTGGCTTTTTTGTGTTACGCGCCTTCTAAAACTTGTTCACGGTAAATGACGCTAACACGTTCGGGTTGACCAGGTTAATTTTTAGTGAAACCACGGTTTGTTAAGCCCGGTATAAACTTAATAAGACGTTTCATTTTGGTCACTCTTGGTGCAAGACAACTTAACCCGCAATTCTTAATCCGTGTGTTTTGTTGCAGATCGACGCAGCCATTGTGCGTATCATGAAGACTCGTAAGACACTGAGTCACACTCTTCTTGTCAGCGAGTTGTACAACCAGCTCAAGTTTCCTGTCAAGGTAACCAAAAATAGACCTTTTTACCGATACTGCAGCCAAATTGATTTTGGCCCCTGGGCATCCCATAGCACTGGATTTATTTTATGGTTGCGATAATGGCGCACTAATGCAACCAAATAAGGAATAAATTTTAATGAGTATTCTGGGATGCCCGAGAGGGGGCCAAATCAATATGGCTGCTGTCTATTCCACAGGGGGCGCGGTAGTGTAGTTGTAAGACTTTCGATCTGACGATCGCGAGATCAAAGGGTCGGTGATTCGAGGCTTGATCTTTGCATTCCATTGTGTTGTTTCCTTAGACAATAAACGTTTGCAATGTCTCTCTCTACCCAGGTGTACACATGTATAGATGGGTACCGGCTAACTGTTAGAGAATCCTAATAGAAAAGCCGGGGGGGGTTAACCCTGCGATGGACTAGTGTCCCATCCAGAGTAGTGATGCTCCTTGTTGCCACAGGAACCGGAGTTAAGCACCGGCTTGTTGAGCCTTATGACTCGTTGAATTCAGTAGATTGCACACAAAACTTTCCCTATTCCACACTATTTTGAGATTACAGCAGCTTGTTATTATTTCTGAGCACCGTAGAATCAAACCCAAATCTACTAAGAATTCAAACTATCAGTCTGGGCCCGGTTGTTCGAAGGGTGGATAACGCTATCCGCCAGATAAATCGTTATCCAGCGGATAAATGTTAACAAAACAAAGCACACTATCTACTGAATAGTTATTTATTCGGTGGATACAGTTAACTGCTCTTTGAACAACCGGAGCCTGATGTTTCATTCGTCACAAGTTTAAATCTACGTTACTAAAGCCTTCTACGACGACTTTCTTGAAAACTTTCAGACAGTAGACACACTTGTGTATTCAGTCCCATTTTACTTGTTTGCAAATTTTTGTAGACTCGTTCACACGTTATTAGGGAATTATTGGAGTTTTTTTTTTCTTACGTTCTCGTTTTCCACACTACAGCCTACAGATCTGAAGAAACGCATTGAAAGTCTCATAGAGAGAGACTACATGGAAAGGGACAAAGAAGTTCCTAACCAATACCATTACGTAGCGTGACACCGAAAATCTCTTCTGCATGACACATGCACCCTGTCACGCAACAGCAACTACAGATGTTCCAGGATGAGAGGTGCCAGCCTCAGTTGCCATCGATAAATACCAGTGTATAGAACTTGTTTAAAACAAAAACACGACGGCAGACTGCAAGACAGTCACGCGTTACTCTCCAGAAACTGTGGCAGAGACTGTGACGCTAGAGTTTAAGCGCTTCAAACTATAAACCTTCTCAAGCTCAAGCGTCTGGTTTATCAAGAATATCCCCTCGACGATCATTGTCTTTATTCTCGTTACCTGTTTGCTTGGCAAGAGAATTTGGTTGTTGATCCGTTTCGAGAGTTGAAAACCAGGGAGTGTAGGCTCGCGCGATCACTTACTATCCACGCGCGTTTTAGCGCGTCCCGACACGCGCAACTTTTGTAAAAGAAAAAAGGGCTGACTCTCTTGCAGTCTACACGAACATGTTACGTGAGCTTGCTCCGCGCGCGTAAGTCGCGTATTATCACGTGCAAACTCGTGTCAACCATGTAAATGAAATTAACCTAGAGGCATATTTTAACGATTTTGTCCAGCTTGCTGGGGCCAGGAAGATGTAAAGATAATCGCGAAAGGCTTTGCTCGTTAGTTATTGAGTTTGTATGTAAATCATTCTACTGCTTACAATCCCCTGTTTTTGCATGTGATCACCATGTTGGATTGTAGAGTTGCCATCTTGGGTAAATAACTATAAACGGATTGGTCCAGTCTGTAGTAAAACAACTTAAGGATATTCTGCCACGGCTTGGAAACTGTACGAAATCGGCTTTAGGTAATTTCTGAAATATCGGACTGATTTCAAAATGTACTAAACATCGTGTCTTTGCACAATAATGACATATTTTGTCTTCAAGGTCTTGTGTGGCTTTCACTGATTTAATAAGAAGAGACATCACTCTTATCTTTTATTGGCCGCTGAAAGGCCCTTCTGAATGTGGCATGCGATTTCAAATCAAGTTCTCGCCCCATAATGCATTGCAAACACCATTCGTTCTGTCATGAATGCCAATGAATTGTGCGTTGGTTTAAAAAGTGAAGATAGTGGATGTTCGACCTATTTTGCAATGCGTCCGACCACATTTTTGTACGACCAGTTTCCTCGAGATAAGCAGCACAATCTAACGCAATGAACCACAGTAGACAAAAATAGGGGACCGTTATCAGTTATAGTAAACTGTTTTGTACCTGTAATCACCTTGCGTGACAGAAAATCGCAGTAGAAGAAGGCAGTCGCGCAATTCAGGTAGTATAGTAACGCTAAAGTTGTGTATAGTTTTGTGACGCGTCTACTAATTTTATGTTTCGGCCATGGCAAGGGCTCTACGTTGTATAGATCAGCATGCTTGGCAGCTGTAGTCAAAAGTGATAGTTGAAGGGGAAACTGGGGGAATTGTGATAACGCTAATCCAGGGTTTAAAGACAGCGGTCTGTTTTTTCAGTGCTTTTACTGCTTGTTTAGTTGCAGTTTCTATATGCCTCGAAGCAAAAATTGCTTGGAAAAAGGAATATGACCGACAACATCTTTGCTTAATCTATTGTCGTTCTAACTTTTGACTCTGGACAAAAAGTAACTGGATTAAAAAAATCTAAGGTCTGACCAGAATGAGAGTTTGGTTCGAGCCTTTGAGTCTGCCGGCGAAACTTCAAGTTATGAGCGTTCACATAAAGCTACTGTGCATTAATTCTTGTTGTACCGTTTATTACTCAGTTCAAGTTGGTTCTGCCAGAACCAACTTGAACTGAGTAATTGCTTGGAAAAAGGAATATGACCGACAACATCTTTGACTCATGTGTGACTACTCAAATGAGAGGCCTTGAACAGTACTTTTATGTGGTGCTTTTTCTTTCAATGATATTTTCCAATCGGAAAGACTTTGGGAACTCAAACATTTGTGCTGTTTATGTAACCAACCTTTGATCTTTATCCTGGATTTGCTTTAAAAACCGCACTTGGAACAACCATAATGACCCTTGGCCCATGCAGTGTATTTTATGTTCTAATGGCTTTGTGTACATTTTCACTTGTCTTCTACGCATTGTCTAATGCGAGAATAGCTTGTTAATAAAGTACGGTACAGTTTTAGCTACGTTGTTTAGTCTTCTTTGTTCTTTGCGTTCCTTATTGTTTGTTTGCTATTTTGTTCTTTTCGATTTTTTCTCCATTTTCCCTTCTAAATTGATCCATTACCTTGGGTATCAGCGAGTTTTCCTGACGAGAGTTTTTGAAGCAAGGGGTCTCTAGTTAGCAGTTCGTATCGTTATGTTAAGCGGCCGTCAGGAGAGGTGGTACTACGGCAATCAGGCCATTTAACAGTTGTGTGCTGAGTGCCCCGGCCTTAAACCCTTCAAGCCCCAATATTAGCCTGTTCTAGGCTCCAAGATAGTCGGGAAAACGGATCGAGAAAACAAACTGGCGCGAAAAATGCGTGGGGGCTGGGGAGAGACTAGGCCGTTTTTCCCGCCGTTTTTCGCACGCCTGCTTTTCGCTGCTCGTCCGCTTTTTCGCTGCTCGTCCGCTTTTTCGCTCGTCTCCACTGACCGAGAGCCTGGCACAGGCTATATCAATATGCATATTCTCAGCACCGTTCTCCATTTATTTCGTGTGATACTACTTAGAAGAATTTGACAAACATCAATTCACTATCTTTGGCGATCATTTCCTTTATTCATGACCTGTATGTTTGATGAGGTAGTTATATTCTAAGGAGAAATTACATGCCAGCAGCGTGATATGTTGCTGATGCCGGCCAGTCACTATTTGGGGCTTAAAGTTAAGGGTAAAGTGGAATTGAGGGTTCTAGCAACGTAGGAAGCGTTTCCCTAGCGTTCCTCTTATTTTCGAACCATTTTGTGCATTTATTGAGTCACATACAATCTCCCTCCCCATTGTATAACTTTTAAGTCGAAAATCGGCAAATTGTAACGCAAGTAGGGTGTGAGAACATTGGTAAAATTATCGAGTTTTTATGTTAAACACTTAGTATTTCAAGAAACAACACAACACTTTTAAGTTTTAAAGAAGACATGTTACGGCATCCCTGATGCCATCCTCAGTTGAAGGAAAATGTTACAAAAAAGCTATTTAAATGCAGCAGTGATTAGAATTGTAAATGAAAATATAAGCAACAATGAAAAACGTGATTATGTGAAATCTAAACATACAATTTTAAATTAACATGTTTAACCTGTTGATTTAACGCGGGCTTTTCCCAGTGGATATGTAAGGATTCTTTGATCTTAAGTTGAAAGCTAGTAGTGGCGTAGTCTGAAATACTGAAGCAATTGGCCGAACACAAATTGTGGCAACTTTCAGATTGTTGTAAGTGTTTGTATACGTGAGAGGCCCTATCCGTAGCTAAATGCTCACGTACGCGTGTTGAAAAGTGACGGAGGGTTTCACCAACGTAACAAGCGTTACAGCCTGCACTTGAAAATTTGTAAACAACACTCGAACGGAGATTGCTTGGGACAGGGTCTTTCGCACTAAATAAGTTTCCGATTTTAAAAGAAGAGAAAATTAACTTAATATCAAGGTTATTACAGTAGCGGTTTATAAGGTGGCGAATGCGTTTCTGAGTGACGCCAGAATAATGGCCTATATAAGGGACTGTGCAATAATTACCTGGAAGGGGGGGGTGGGGAGTGGGTAAAATAAGGCTCAAAATTAAGTCGCACCCCCGCCTGTCACTAAGCGAGAATTAACTTAAACCTCTCCTCACCTAGTGATAATATTAAGGTCAACCCCCCCCCCCCCCATCCCCTGCTTCCTCCCCGCATTGGTTCCCTCATACCTAATTTACGTGTTGAATGTCTTGCTCAGGCACAAAAAGTACTTCAAATGACTCTTCAACGTATGAGTTCTCTCCATCGGAATCATTTGACTCTGATTCTGAAGTTGTGTCGTCTTCACACGAGTTATAAAACTCTTCATTTTGCAGAACATCAACATCCCTGGCAGCATTTTCACGCGCATGGCTGAGAATTCGTTTAGTTAAATCAGCTTTACTTCCGCTTATCTTGAGACCATGTTGTTTCAAATACATTTTCAGCTGGTTGTTCGTAAGCGCTTCCATATCTGTTTCATTTTCCAAGAAATATTAGACGGAAGAGCGTTCCTTTTTCTTACTCTTTTTTTCGCCTTTGCATCCAAGAACTTATGGTGCTCTACATAACTTTTACACGCAGTCTCGTCCACGTTGTACTGGGAACAGAACTCTTGCAAAGACCTTTCTTCGGAGGAGGAAATTTTCCCTCGTTGAACAATTTTTTTATTTGGACACTCCGGAGAAGTTTATAAGCTTACTTTGCAAAGTAATCAAACTGTTTATATTTACATAGATTAATTTATTGCTATTAAAGTCAACAGTTGGGTTTTCCATTCTCTTTAATTATAAAACAATGTAGGCTATCCTACATTGGCATCTTTCTTTTTCATTGGATAGCATCATAGTGTCAGGGCCGTAGCGAGACTTTTCTGATAACCGAGGCAATTGCGAAAGTGCCAAAGGCGCGAGCTTCTAGGAGGTCTGGGGGCATGCTCCCCCAGAAAATTTCGAAATCTAGATGCTCGGAATGCCATTTTAAGCGTTTTCCTGGTGGTATTTTCCCCCAAACATAACCAAAATCAAAACTAACTTTAACAGCATTCCTGGTGCCAATAAAGTAGGACTGTTTTATATATAACAAAGGCATTCCTCTCTTACTACATAACAGACAGGAAAATATTAAATAATCAGCCAGTTCAGAGATCAAAGCACCTGGAGTTGATATTTTCCCAGTTTAATTCCAGTGTAAGCAAGTATAAATGTTTGAACTCTAATAGCTCTTCTACCACTTTTCCAGTTTGTGAAAAAGAGTGAAAAAAGTAGTGCCCCCCCTGTATGTATTAAATTTTACATCCAATCCCCCTCTCTCTTGTTGTGATTTCCCGTATGCCCCCCCCCTCTGGTTTCCCAACCCCCCCCCCTCCAGGTAATTATTGCACAGTCCCTAAGGTAACTTAAAATAAAAAGTTGAGACCTTGTCAGGAACACAACCCACAGATCAAACCTCGCTTTCGACCCTGGTTACATATTGATTAATAACCCTTTCAATAAGATGGGTAGGGAAAAGGTTCTTCTTGAGAATTTGAATGAGGTACTTGATGTCTTTGTGAAAACCAGCCCAGGCGTTATTGATTTTGTAGGTTCTAAATGTAAAGAAGATCCTCGCAGTTATTATCAACAAGTATCCTGATGAGACCAAGTTTGTAGGAATATGAAGTGAAACTGAAATAATTGGTAAAGAGGGAAGTGAAGGTTTTCTTGCGATAAACACTAGTGATAGGGGCATGAGAACAGTTATTGTCGATAAGGACATCTAAAAAAGGTATTCTGTGATTATAGTTAATAAAAGAATAATAATAATAATAATAATAATAATAATAATGCAATTCTTTATACAGATGGCCTCAGATCACGCAAGGTGGTTTTCAATAGGGCACTGTGAAAATATAAGATAAAATTTAACTAAAAATACTAAAATGCTGATATTGAAATATTAGTAAAGAATTAGGAGGGATTAAACATCTAAGTTCTGCTTAATAGTTGAAGAAAATGGAAAGCTGTTTTAAAATTTAAACCTATTATGTAACGATATTCTAAAAGCATCTGATAAGATAGGTTTCTCATCTCCATAGGCAGGGCATTCCAGTCAAGTAAGGCACTATTTAGGGATCTAAGCAGTCCCCAGTTAGTATCTGATTTTATGATTCGAACAGTGTCCTTTGACCGAGTGTTGTGACTGTGACGGTCCGAACCTCGGATGATCATGTTGTTTCTATCGTCCGAGTTTATTAAATTGTACATATAAAGGCAGCGTTTCATTTGTCTTCTGGTTGTAAGATTCACCCAATTCAGATCTTCAAGTCCTTCAGTTGAAGACGAATGTGGCGCCCTATCCAGGACCATCTTGGCTGCTCTATTTTGGAGAACTTGGATAGAATCCATTAAAACTTTGTAGTTTTTGTGGCCCCATACGATACTTGCATATTCAAGTATTGGGATGACCATTGTTGTGACATAGATCTTTCTTGCATAAACAGGGAGCAGATGCTTAATTCTCTTTAAAACCCCTAACCTCTTCGCAACTTTGCTTTGAAAAATCTGGTTATGAAGCTCAGCAAAGTCCTTTGTTTTATGTTTTTGTTACCGTTTTTAGCCTTGACGGTGCACAAACAACAATAGGTTTTGAATTTTGCATGAGCAACGAACCAATAAAAATGTCGCTGTTAAGTTATTCATCCATAGTGCGAGATCGTAAAACAAAAGATTGTGCACTTTCGTAGAACTTTCAACATAAATTGCAGCACCTTTGTTATGGCCTTTGAAACTTGCAAGGTTTCATAACCAGTCCCTCGAGTTACTATGCTGTGATCTACTTCTTTCTCCATGGTGAACCTAATGTTGGGGTGTCTGGAATTTATTTAGCTTTCCACTAAAGATCGAAGAATCCTTACATATCCACTGGGAAAAGCCCACATTAAATCAACAGGTTAAACATGTTAACTTAAAATTCTATGTTTAAATTTCACATTTTCATTCTTGCTTATATTTTCATTTACAATTCTAATCACTACTGCATATAAATAGCTTTGCTGTAACATTTTCCTTCAACTGAGGATGGCATCAGGGATACCCAAACATGTCTTCTTTAAAACTTAAAAGTGTTGTGTTGTTTCTTAAAATATTAACTTGTTTCCTGCTACCAAGACCTTTTGGAAACACTTAGTAATAAATAATCTATCTTGTTGAGAAATGCTGCATGTAAAATTCGCATCCACTTGTTCCTCGTCAGCCTATTCTGAAACTTTTTTCAATACCTCCTTTACCCCCTTCCCACGTTCTCCCACGCCCTTCCCCTCGCATGGATATAAAAAATCATATAAGCCCCTCCGTTTAATAAGCCCATCTCATGGCCTCACACACCCACCTCATGTAATCCTTTACATTCTCCGACTGAGTTAACGAGATCGTTTTATTAATTGTAATAAGATTTGCAACGGGAAAACAAAACAAGACGGCACGATAGATTCAGCAAAAATAATAACAACCAAAGCATACCGTAACGGACTCGTAACGGAGCATAGCACATCTGTAGCAATGTTTATCAATGAGCTTAGAATTAAAGAAACAAATTGTTCCATGTCAACGAGAAATCTTAATCTTGGTTCAATCGAGAACAGCGAGTAGAAATCGTTTCGTTTGAACACCGGCTGCTACTACGTGGGCTTGATTTCAGCGTCGCTTAAAGGTGAGGCTTTATAGGGTGGGCTCATTTCACAGCACAGCTGAGACTCTCACGCCCTTTAAATTTGCTCAAATTCTTTCTGGTCATAATCAATTAGAGTTCTAGCTCGAGATGTCTCCAACCTTTTTTTCACCACCATAATTCTTTTGTGTGCTCTTATAAATTATTACGCGCTCTATAAAAGTTTTAAAAAAATCCCTTCGCTCGCCTGCTGCTCTCGTGTGCGTTTATCGACAACACTCTGTTAAGAGCTCAAGCGATCGTTCCTGTTTAGTGCTGACTCTCCTACGGTCCTATTAATCCTCATGAGCTCTTAAAGTTCAAACTAACTCTCAGACTCGATTATTAACTCTCGGCATGCGCTCTAAAAGTTAATCTTCTGGCTCTCGCACTCACTTATCGCCGGACTCTTCTGCTCTCTAAAGCCGTTCAAAGTGTCGCCAGTTCATGTTTATTTTCACTCTCATTTGCACTCTTATCAACTCTCGTGTGCTCAAAAGGGTTTGAACCCCTGCTGTCTTTTGTCATTCCCCCTTTTTTCGTGATAAGAGCGTCTAATTTTTGAGCTGTGGCTGAGCTGGGTCTGAAAGTTCTGAATTTTTGGCTATTCGCGCAAGCCTCAACACGTTCTTGGGGTGTTTCAGAAGTCATGGTAGATACATGACGTGGGAACCTACTCCTATGAAGAAAACAGTATATATGTAACTATTTACATGTATATTCTAACATTTGGGGTGCAACTGGACTTCACATTTATTCAGGCTGCGTTCTTGAACTTAAATGTTATTTTTACTTATTTAAACGTACCTTAAGGGCTCTTAAGAAACATGGATAAAATAAGGACATTCCAACTAAATCTCAGCCAGGGTATTTTCTTAGCACGTTCTTAAAATTTTTGCCAATGGCAGCCTCTGACGTTCTTATAAAAAAAGATCCTATGGAAAAAAATGTGGGTTAAGTTTGTTGTTGGTTTTCGCAATCTCTACGCTCTCTCAGGTTCTCGTTGGTTCTCGTCCGGGGTGACTTTCCCCGGGTCAGTCTGTTTATCCTACCTCCACCAAAAACAACACTTCCAAACTTTCCACTTTCTTCCGAATATGGATGACCAGTATGTTCGAAGCGGTGGGTGGTGTGCCCTTTCCCCCTAAATAGCATGAAGTTATTTACTTTATTTAAATCCTAAAATCCTCTTTTCCAAATTAAATGTGAAAATAAGTTTACTAAGTTTAATCCATCCAAATCCACCAGCAGAAATATAAAGTCAAGTAAGGATGGTCTGCAGAAACTGGGTACTCAGGTGGATTAAGGAATGGCTCCTCAAGAAATATCACCTTTTTTCGAAATTTTTGTAGAAGCGTTGCTATTCAAGACAAAATGGCTTATAATTGTGTAATAAGAGACAAATCAACTTTTTGGATAAATTAGTGTGTTTGCTGCTATCACATGATCGGCCACGCCCTAATTTATGCAAAATTTGCAATAGTTCTATTACAACATGATAATGAACGTTACAACTACCCATCTTTCTTCCAAAACCTCCACATTGTGGAAAGGTAGCTTAAATTAAACGGGGTTTTCTGAAAACGTTAATTGTTACGTAGCTATTTACTGTTTTTCTCTAGTCCCAGTCCCTCTCCAAAATTAATACGTCATAGTTTAAAGAAAGTACCTAAATTCTCAAAACCCCAATTAGTTCCCTAAACCTTTTGCCTCGAGTCATTGATACAAGGCAAACTTAAGGAGAATTCGTTTTCTTAAAATATTGTAAATTTCAATCAAAATAAATTGTAAAAATTGGGCGTGGTATGTCACGTGACGTAAAAACAAGGTTCAGGAAGACAAAAATTAAATACTTCAAGGAAATGCTCGACTCTGCCAAACTTTCTAATCAGTACCTTGAAAGTATTCTAAACTAGACCACCCCCCTCCAAATCTGCGGAGACCCTTTCCTTAAGGTGATTCCATTCAATTGCATTGCGCATCCTTTCTGCGCATCAATTTTTGCGTGATTAGCGCGCGCACGAGCGCGCGCGCGTTCGAAACTTGGTAGGTTTTCTATGAAAACTGAGCTGTTGAAGGAAATGAGATGTCGTTTTCTCCAAAACGAACTCGGTGACCCCTCTTTTTTATTCCATTTATTTGAAGAAAACACGACTCTGCATGATATATCCAAATTTTAAGAATTTTTCATTACTCAATTTTCAAATATTCTGATTAATTCATTATTACAATCTGATTTTTAGGCATTTCACTGGAAGCGTGCATGTGCTCGATTTGCTTATCACTTCATTACTTTTATTTTTTAGGCAACTTTAAGGCCTTTTACTGTAACATTGTTTTACTATCACAAGAATAATGCTTAAATTTTATTGCTAGTGATAACTTTCTTACAGTAGTGGGCGTCTCTGGTACAAGGAAAGGCTTTTTAACATTGCGGGCGATAGCTAGCAAGGTACCTATATATTACAGCCCTGTAGCGTGAAATCAGACACGGTGACCCCCTCTTTTTATTTTATTTTTTCGATGTACTAGGTGTAATTAATAACTGTGCCAAGTTTCAACAAATTCTCATTACAACTTCTTTTTCGATGGAATCACCTTAATTCACTTGAGTAAACTGCGACTCTGGGTAGGCGTCGTTACGGTTTGTTCCCGGGTTTCTTGTTTTTTTTTTTTTTTTTTTTTTTTTTCGCTCTCTCGGGTCAAAGATACTAGGCGCTCGACTTTGCTAACCAATCAAATTCGTGTGTGGATGCGCTATCAGCTGCCTATACCTCATTCTTACATGGAGTTGCTGTAAATCGCAGACTTGACGCCTACACCTGATGATACTTTGCTTTGCAAGATTTTTTCAGTATGCTTTTCTTCCCCTGCTTCACTGTCATCTGCCGGGGCATCTGCATCATCCTCTGCAGTGTAAATCTTTTGAAACCTCTTTTGTGCATTCATCGAACCTTTATATTTGTCGGTTCTTTGTATTTAGCTCTGGTCTTTTAATACTGGAGAAATGAGAAAATCGCGAAATTGAATACGGCGCGTATTTTGTTCTCCCAAAATCGCGAAATTAAATACTCGCGAATTGGCGAAATACGGCTTCGGAGACTTCGTGAAATTAAGTACGCGCGAAAAATAGTAAGAATAAGGTAGCTATCGTGCTAGCCTTAGTAATACTGTATTCGTTCGAATGGCCATCTTGAACTACGACTCAATCTCTTCGATAACTGAAGTACACATGCTTCTGAGAACAATAGGACATATATCAAAACTTCCTGAACATTAGATTTCTATGTGTTTTGTTTTACGACAAACACCTTCAACAATATTTAGCGCCCTAACAATTTATAAAGAAAACAATAGTTTTGGGCGTCAAATACTTTAGTGTCGAATTTCACTCAACACCGCGTGATGATACAAGCGAGGTATTTGTGAGATAAATTTAGAGCTGACATGCTGCATTAATCCGCTTTAAACGTGGCTGAAAAGCCGAAACGCTGTGTGTTTTTAGTTTATTGTTTTTCGACTCATCTACATTCAGCTTAAAATGTTTCTTTTCGGCCTTTGTTTGATTTCGTTTACGCAAACAGTCTTCGCTGAAACAAGCAGCAAAGCAGAAGAATTCCTTACCGAATTCAACCGGCGTGCTTTGATCGAGAGGAACAAATATGAACTCGCTAGTTGGCGGTACTCTAGTAACGTGTCGTCCACTGAAGCAATCGAGGAGAAGAAATCTGCAACGTTGGCGTACGAGACATTTCTAGAAGAAGCACGGAAGAATGCGTCCAAATTCAGCAGTTTAGAGGACTTGCCTGTTGATTCACAGCGACAAATCAAGTTAATTCGTGTGTCCGGGGCTGCTTTGAAGGACAAACAGAAACGCCAAAAACTCGCCGATATAAAGATCCAAATGCAGACGATTTACAGTGCTTCTTATGCTCAACACCCAGTAACAGGGAAAAATTTGTCTCTTTCGCCAGATTTGACAAATATCATGGCTTCATCGCGGAAGTACGATGAGCTGGTATTTGCGTGGCAGGGCTGGCGTGACGCGGTTGGTCCGAAAATACGACCTCTTTACGAAAAATACGTGAAGCTCGCAAACGAAGGAGCGAAGGATAATAATTTCTCAGATTATGGAGCTTACTGGCGCGAATCGTATGAGGTTGACAACCTCCCCGAACTCGTGAAAACTCTTTGGGGAGAGCTGGAGCCATTTTATCAAGAGCTGCACGCGTATGTTCGCGCTCAGCTTGCGAATGAATACCCCCAAGTACACGGAAATAAGGGAATTCCTGCCCATCTACTCGGGAACATGTGGGCGCAATCTTGGGTGGAAATTTACCCTCTAGTTGAACCATACAAAAGTAAATCAAGCCTAGATGTGACCAAGACAATGAAAGAGAAAAACTTCACCGTGGAGAAAATGTTTGATGTGACAGAATCGTTTTTTGTGTCCCTCGGAATGGAGAAACTTCCTGAGAAATTTCTACAGAGTTCCATGATTAGAAAACCCAAAGGACGGGAGGTCGAGTGCCATGCTTCCGCCTGGGACATGTATTTGAGAACTAAAGAAGGGGGAAAGGACGTAAGGTTAGTGGTATAATAAACTTCTATAACATTTTCCCTGTTACTCGTGTAAATGCGAGACAGTCACGCTATCGACGCCATTGTTATGGAGCTCACGAGGTAAACAAACAGTTTCAGTGATTACTTGATCAATATCAATTATTTTCTTGTTACTGAAATGAAAGCGCTTGAAGGGTACGTTCCGGTACTGCTATACAAGGTGGTTCTAACTTTTGAGTCAGTGGATGCAAAATCCGAAAGCGTTGCTATTCAAATGAGAGCTATCTTGAGTACTTTGGTGTGGAGCCGTTTTTCTAGAGTGAAAAAAAAAAAGGTTTAAAGAATCGTTATTTCTGAACTGGGTATTTTTTGAAAATGAAATTGCGCTCTCAAGTCTAAATTTTCTCAGAAACATACCTTGGCGTACTTTTAGAGCGTTCGGACTTAAAAAGTAGTTTGCCTATCATATCAGGAGCGGATCACAACGGATGTTATTTTTGGTGTGGAATTAGTAAAATTGCGCTGGTGTGATTTCCTGTTATCTTGATCAAGATAACAGAGTCACTCCCACATTTTTGTTGCTCTGCAATGTTCCACCCATTTGCCGTCCATTTTGCTCTTCTCTTCGTGAACAGTAAAACCTTTTTTAGCTTTTTTTTTATTTTTTAAAGCTCCAGTTGCTTTTTACAGTCTGAGGCATCGTGGTAGAGAAACGCGGTGGACGGGTGGGGTCGCGATAAAACCATATGTTATCCCGACAGTCGCACACAAATTAAAACATTCAGCATTCCTTCTAGAACTGAAAATCTATCTAGCGGTTAGAAAGAAAGCTCAAAATCTGGGCGACCCTAAAACGCGGAATGGCGGAATGACGGAACGGCAGAACGGCGGAAAATCACCCGTAATCCTAAAACGTGGAACGGCGGAAAATCACCTATAATCCTAAAACGCGGAAAACAAAAATAGATGGCACTGATTCGCTTTCACGGGATTCATCGTGAAGAAAAACAGTCACGCTAAGCCAAATGGCGTTAATGGTGTAAACACACGTCTCTTGCGCTCAGTTATTAAAATAACGCCTGTTATGCAGGCTACAAGTCAATCATTTGGCTCAAAATTGCAATGCATTGCATGCTATGAACATACATGTTCTTCTCCCTTTTCAAAAATGTGGAATTAATTGCCATAATTATCTCTCTTCTTTGATACTCATGTTTAGTCGGAACACTTTCGAATTCCTCAGATATTAAATTTCCTAAATTTTGTGTTAAGAATCCCGGCGGGAGTGCTCTATAAATTTTAGAGTAGGGGTGTGCCGCTTTGTGACCCTGAAACCCTTGGCCTACACCAGACCATGTTCAGCTGCAAGGTGTCCCGCGACCCCTCACCTGTACAGCGCGAATTCTAACTAGCTTCATATTCCCATACCTCACCTCCGCCTTCAGCAGTTTACTACCGTAAAACACAACAGAAGACATCTACAGATGTTGCACTTCTCTTCCTGATTCTCTTTTATTCAACTGTTTATCATAAACATTGGTTACTCAGTAACTACTCTTGTTTAAGGGGTCACCACTTTCGTGGTAGATAATCTCAAAGTCACAGAGTCAAAAATAAAATAATGAAAACGATAATTTGGACTTAATTTCGACGGATTAACTGTTTTTCTGTGGTCACTCAATCGTTTATCAGTCAATTCATTAATCAAGATATATTATTCTTGTACTAAAATGAAAAATATATTTTGATATTTTTATACAGTTCCATAAGCCGTGACTTACCTCGTCTACTAAAACAAAGTCCAAAGTACAATAATAAATCATAAAAAAATCATAAAAAATCATACTTAACAGGATTACCTTTGTTATCGACATTCCCTATACCGATAAGCTAATAGAAATGAGACTGAAATAAGGGGTGCTGAATGGTACTGTAAGAACGGGTATCGAAAAATTGTCATACGATGTCCAAATCTCGAAAGTGTTTTTGATGGGTCACGAAGTCTCGTTTTAGACGTTTTAGTGTGTTTCTTTCCGTTTCGTCGGAGTTGAAAACTTTTCGCCCGACATCGGGTGAGTCATTTAATTTACCATTCCCCACCCCTTGTGTGTTATATTGCAAGACTAATTAAGAGAGTTGATTTGACCTGGAGGGTCGTTACTTTCAGGGATTTATTTCCCTGCTCCAATTTTAACGTTCCTCGTTTTAGGATTATGGGTGATTTTCCGCCGTTCCGCGTTCTAGGATTATGGGTGATTTTGCGCCATTCTGCGTTTTAGGATTTGGGGTGATTTTCCGCCATTCCGCCATTCCGCCATTCCGCCATTCCCCGTTTTAGGGTCGCCCCAAAATCTTTTGTTTTGCTTGCTTGGTCGCCATGGGTGTTTTTGAGGTCGGGTTAACGACGCCAAGACAGAGAGACTTCCTGTCCCAAGAGTTCTACTTAGCAAATTCCAAAATATCCAAAAAGAATCGGACCACATAACATTATTTTTTAATAGCTTTCGTTTGAATGGTTACTTGTACAGCCAGAACAAACAGCATCATAGCCATAGGAAACTACAGCTCAATAGCTTTCATTTGAGTGGAGATACTCGTCACTGAAGTGAAATAGTATTGTACTCCTGGGTTTATTATCGTTTTGCGACTTAGCGGCTCGTCGCCACTTTACGACTTGTAGTAATATGAAATTTCTGAGAAAAGGAATTAAAACCCTCAGTTGTCGAAACCACAGCATTAAAGGACATGAGATTTCCTGACGCCTGGCTGAGTAGAGATAAAGCGTGAATAAGATCTTTTACCTTTTGTCAGTGATTAAATCTAACAGTTAATCGATCGATGAGAGGGTCTAATCGCTGTTATTACAAGAACCCAACAAAAATCCCTTCCGAGCTACACGCACGTCAATACGATGCCATTTCCGGTCCCATTATTTTTTACTTCATTACCTAGCAATTTAAACAATTCTTGTAACAATTGCCACCAATAGTTTTACTACAAAATACACGTGGAAAAAGACGGCTACTATATTTATTTTTCAAAACATCAAATCAAAGCAAATATTGCAATCGTCTAAAGATAACATTATTTTTCAAGTGCTCTGTAGGTACATTTTTTAGTCACGGTTTATCTCCAGCGGTGCGGGCGAGATTCCAAACGTGTTTTCGATTTCTGGCAAGTTTTCTTTGTTCATTTCTCTAGCGTCTAAAAAAAAAAAGAAAAAGCAAGCCTAGGATAGAAGACAGACTTTTTTGTTGGACAATTGCACTATTTCAACGTTTTTGTTCGATATCTGGGATATATTTTACCGTAAACGTGATTTTAAAATAAGCCAACTTCAAGACACATTTTCTCTAGCTATTTCAAGTTGTAAGTAACAGAGCAACATGTTCAGCGTGTAAAATAATAATATGTCTTGAGAGCACTGGCCTTAACTAAATTTCTAAATTTCTCTGATTCCCACATCCCTTCAGGCAAGGCTCTATAAGGAGTTTTTTGAGTCATCACATGCATCATGCATCTATTTCCATTCTGACCCGGGATTCAGAAAATCTAGTGTTGCATTTCAAAAGCCCTCACTATTCTGAACTTGATCGTTTATACAGAAAAAAGCCGTTTTCCCTTTCACTCCTTCCACAGGAAAAGCTGAAGTGAGGGCGGTTTACCTCTCAATCAAGTGCCCATCACCCCACCCCTCGTAGTACCCCCGCGGGTACTACTCTTATAGGCCGTAAAGGCTGAAATGAACCACCCCGAAGGGGGTGATTTTTGAGCCGCTTAGATCTTGTTTTTTTTTTAGCAATTTGGGCTGAAATTGTGCATGTTTTTGCCTGCTAGTCTGAAATATGGTATAGATTTTTCCACATCGGCTTAACAACGCGGAATTTTTTTTAGGAAAGGTAAAAAAAAAGAGTGCTGCACACCCCCAGCGTTCGTAGAGAGCGCTTCCTTGGGTTTTGCGTTTTAGTCGCTTTTTGGCCGTGCGAAAAATGGGACAAGGTTTTTTCCACCATTTTTTATTCGCTCACCATTTTCTTTCGCGCAGCTATAATGCGAAAAACGCTCACGATGCGTGAAAACCCCACGAGAACGCTTGTTTCGCAGGTTAGCACACCCTTGCAAAAAACTTCCAGGCGTACTCTCAATGCGTTTTCTTCTTCCGTCGGGTGTCGGCGCGGTCATTACTTTACAGCGGTGCATTTGACCAGAATTAATATAGTTTTCCTTTACTAACTGAATGTAAAAGTGGGCGTGAGGAGACGGCTTACCCAAGGAAACGAATTGACACTACGGAACAGTGGTGAACAGTAGTGCTTTATGCCTTAGTTTGGCTTGAATTAACTTTTAATAGTATTTGCAAAAGCCCAGAGGCGAGGATAGCGATTTTCCGATTCATAGGTGTTGGAGCTAATAGTACCAAAGTTTTTTACATTTCATACATGACTAGTTTCCGTGTGTTAGCTGTTGCTAAAATTATTGGAACAAGTTTGAAAACTCCTAATTCAATTCAATCTTTCAGCTTAGTCCTTGGATAGTCTCCCATTTCTCCCAGAGCTGGGATAGTTGACCGAGCACAACATACTGAAGACAGGCCTGACATGCAGGCGAGAAGGAAGACTTGATTTTGAGTATATGGGCTAGAACGGCTTTAACAAGTTCTACAATTTTAATATTTTGACATTTTTGCCGCAGAAAGCCAAAGAAAATGGCGAAATGCTCCAAAATTTGTAATATTGTTTATGTCGGAACTATTGCTTGGTACTGTTAGTGCCATAATGCCGTTTGTACTCATTAATCGGAAATCTCTATAATTGGACCTCATTTTTCTTGTCCCGTGCCATGAAGCACTTTAGCAGCTTGTTCGTATCCATCGTGGGTCATATGCCATTCTCAATGTTTTCCAAAATTGCTAATACCCGCAGGTTGGGTGGGGATGCCAGAGGCTTTTCTTGCGCGGTTTCCGGTTGCAGCTTATATCCGCTCGTCCACACGGCTTGGCCTCCGGCCGATTTCGCCCGACGCTATCGAGAAAAAAAAACCTCTGGTACCCAGGGTAGGGGATGGGCGATTCTGGAAACTAATGACTCATGACAGCAGAATGGCTGAAGTTTGACAGGGGCCAACTTATTTTCTGTTACAGAAGTACTTAGTCTGGTTTTGTCGGAAGTATCCGGTAACTGACAGTTGACTGTGCTCCATAAGCATCGTCTCCCATATGCAGCTGATTGACACTTTACGCCCTATCAGTGACGAGAATGAAATTTCTCTTTACATCTTCACTTTGTTCAAACATTCAGATGATGAGAATAAAGGAAGTGATCACCAAGGATAAGATGTCTTGAAATTTAGACAAATTCTCCTTACTAGTTCCATAACAAATGTATGGAGAACAGTAAGGAGAATATGCATTTTCATATCAGGGTTTAAGGGATTAAACGTATCTCAAAGCGCAGAACCCATCCTGATCTCTGTACTTTGTCCCTACGTTATGATTTGGGAAAGGGAAGTGGCCGGCAAACGCGTTCCTCTTGCGCGTATCGACGCGCTAACTAATCTCTCGTATTTTCTTTTATTTTCTTATCACTGGTATTTTCTTATCTCTCGTATTTTCTTATTTTTATTATATTTTCGTATTTCATTCGCCTGACGACTGCTTCGCAAAAGCACACGAAAGAAATCTCTGGGCATCCAGTGTAGTTATCATGAAATTGTGTAGTATTTTGTCTAGTGTGCTCGGATTGTCCAGTTGAGGGTTCGTCTTACTGAGGACGTTGTTTAAATTAGTTCGAGTTTCGATGACAATCGGTAGCCCCTCCCAATAAACTGCCTCTCATCATCTGACTTACTCAGTTCTTTGAAGAAAGTCGAAAATGGTCCCAATTCATCTTCTGCGCCTCTTTTTCGGGAGTCTCTAAGTTTTAAGATGGTTTGTACACATCTTAAAGTAACTCTGTTATCTAAATCGCTCTCGTAATGAGATCTTCAGAGATCGCGGCTCGTTGCATAATTTTTTAGTGGAGGTGAGGATATGGTTGAGGCTCCCATACTCCAATTATTATTAGAATAAAAAATAATTTTAAATAATTTTGTTATATTTTTATTTTCAGGATTCATCAGTGCACAGAGGTAACGCAAGACTGGCTTGTCACGACACACCATGAGATGGGTCACGTCTACTACTTCATGTCGTTCTGGAACCAACCGTACATCTATCGTGACAGTGCTAACCCTGGATTCCATGAAGCTGTGGGTGACACCATGTCTCTTTCTGTCTCTACACCTCAGCATCTAGCTAAGATCGGTCTGCTGAAGGACTATGTGCCGGATGAAGGTGAATTAACCCTGTTACCTGATAATTTTTAGTTCAAGTAGATTTCACTCATTTTGGGAAATATCGCAGTCTTTGTAACCGAAGGAAAAGTCGTATTACAACTCTTCAGTAAACGTTTCTGAGTTCTGACTGTAAACGAATGAGTCAGAATCAAGGTACCCGATCATACTGATAAACAAAACTCCGATCCTTTTGATGTAGAAATATCCCGGTCGGTAGCAGAGCAACTCTCGCTCAGCCACGGAGCTTAATATACCCCATAGCTCCTGTTAAAATTTAAAAATTGTGTCATTTTGATTGATTCCGAATATTGTCTGGTAGCTTTAGTTCGAATAGCCCCGCTTTGAAAGTGCTCAGAGAAGATACTCCTGGGATGCCTCACGCTATCGCGTTGGCCTCCAAACCTCCCACTGCTACTAGATAAGCTCACAAAGGCCTGGGGACGAGGCTAGAGAAGCTCTTCACAGTTCTCGGCTACTCGCTCGAGTTTTTCTTTTTTATTTGTTTGTTTATTCACTGTTTATGGGACTCAACAGAGTAAAAGGGACAAGTTTAGATCTCCTTTATAAAATGTGTCAGGATTTGCTCACGCTTAACATCCTGACATGGCTGTGCTCACTGGATCACGGATCACACCTGTGTAAATTATGGCAGCTGAGTTTATTTCAGAGCTTAACTAAGTTATTTCTGTTTTTGAATTCTTTCTTTAGGTTTAGAGATAAATGCACTCATGAAAATGGCCCTAGATACGATTGCCTTTCTTCCGTTTGGATATCTAATCGACCAATGGCGCTGGAGCGTGTTCGAAGGCAAGATTAAACCCGACGAGTACAACACTGAATGGTGGAGACTGAGAACTAGGTACCAGGGCATCACGCCCCCGGTGGAGAGGATGGAAAGCGATTTTGATCCTGGGGCCAAGTATCACATACCTAACGACGTATCTTATATAAGGTTCGTCTTTGCTGTCATTGTTATTGTTGTTGCTGTTGTAAAAGTATATAAAATCAGGCTTGTTTCTTTTTTAAGCTTGCGGTTACTCGTTATATACTCAAGAGTGAGTGATTTTTGGTTCTTTTTCGTGTTAGGTACTTTATCAGCACGGTGCTTGAGTTTCAATTCCACAAAGCGGCATGTAAAGCTGCAGGCTACGAGGGCCCTCTGCACCAGTGCTCCATATACCAGTCGACGGAAGCTGGCAAGAAGATCAGGTAAGAGCTGGGACTAAATGAAAAGAACAAAGAATGCATGATTACATTAGACGTCCTTTGCTTATACATGTTTATACTTGTTTACCTGGGGTGTCATTATTATTATTATTATTATTATTATTATTATTATTATTATTATTATTATTATTATTATTATTATTATTATTATTGAACGTCGCGTTCTACGGCGCCATAGTTAGGCCAACCTGCCGTCTTACTTCTGTCGTGTACTACGTCGCATTTTCTTCTTAAGTTCTCCACAGACTAACTAAAAGAGAAGAATGCAGTAGAAAATAGCGTTTTAAGTATTAACCTAAGCAAAAGTTAAGTTTTGAGCACCCTTTTTAGTAAAAGAAAGTGAAAGCTCGAGGCGGCAACTGTTTTAATGTAAACTTTACTTTTAACATCGTTTCGCTCTCTTGAAGTTTTCTCTAAGACAGTTAAGCAGTTATTTTACGTCGATATAAACTGAAAAAGCGTCAGGATTACAACTTAGTGTGGTAAATTATGGCAAAGTAATGAACAAATATTTAAAATAAATGTTCTGGCGACAAATGGCGAGAAATGATGACAAACAGGAAAACCCGTCGATCGCTCGTTAAATACACACACTGGCAAACAAACGAAAAATAGTGATTCAGTAGTGGGCTTTGAATTGCCCCATTTCACTGAAGTAACACTAAAAAAAATTAGTCTTCAGTGTAAGCCAATTGTCATTTTGCTTAATTAATTAATCATTTTTACGATATTTGAGAAGTTTGAGTCGTTCACAATTTTCAATATGCTTTTTATCAGTACTTCGACGCTATTTTTCCTTTCCACAATGGGCATAGTTCTCACTACCGGTTTCTCAACAAAATGGCCTGCTAACAAAAAACTGCTTTGACGGCAGCTCGGACGTTGGGAGTTGGGACAGGCTACAAAGTAAATGTTTTGACCCGATTTTTTTGAAGAACCTCTCGTTCCTCCTTCTTGGTCGATCTTCTTGCGTAAAGTGAGGCTCTTCTCGTAGGGTGCTTTTTATGTAGTTCTCCTTTTTGTGTCAATACCAGATTTGTCACAGCTGACCTATACTCCGCACACGTTATCTCGGTTGTATGACCCTTGTAGCTTGTAGCTTCCTTGCAGCTTGCATTTCAAGCTTCAAGGGTAATTCAGGGAATTCTGCATATAGACCAGGGGTGCTTTTGAATACAAACAAGCCCGACCTTCGACGGTTCGACTCCTGTTGGGAGCACTCGGATTTTTTTCCGAGCCGCCTGTGTCATTAACTGATTAAAACATCTTTCTCAAGCCCTACCTTTGTGTTTCTCCCGCCCTTGCTCTACCCACGGTTGTTGCGAAATGAAAGATATGAAGTTCAACAATTATAAGCTGTGAATGAATTGAAGCCTGCGAGCAAATTAAGGTTTCTTAGTCGTGGCCTACAAATCTCTACTCACAGGATACCGTTTAACATACGTTGCATTTATAGTACCTTTTTTTTTCTCCCTGTTCAGGGAAATGCTAGCATTGGGCAAGAGCAAGCCATGGCCCGAGGCCCTCGAAAAGCTCACAAACACGAGGTCCATGGATGCGGGCCCCATAAAAGAGTACTTCTGGCCCCTGTATCTGTGGCTAAGAAAGGAAAGATGTGATTCCAAGTACGAAATTGGATGGCCCGAAAATGCAGGTCCTTCATATGATCCATGTGTGGTGCCCACAACTTTACCGGACACAAACTCGCAGGTTACGCCTCCAAACACGCAACCAAACGCAAAAGGGCATGCTCGGTCTATGAGCCCCGCTGACAAGTTAATAATGACTGTATTTGCAGTGCTGTTCGGTTTGAACTTTAATTATGGACTCGTTAAATTCTTTTAATATACCTGACACTAATTCCAAGAGAGCAAAAGCACATTCGAGTGGTCACACTTGATTCAGTGGATTTCATTCCTAGAAACGATTGTACAACAGAATAGACAGCACCACAGTAAAGTACTGCTCAACAGCTTTCAGCTGGTCACACTTTAACCCTCTCAGTCTCAGCATCATTATACAAATTCTCCTTGCTGATTTCCATACATTTTGTTGAGTACTACTTGTAAGAACGTGTTAAAACATCAAAAAAGCACGTTTTGGTGATCATTTACTCAATTCTAAAGACCTCTGTGTGTTATAATGCACTGATTTGATGGGGAGAAATTTGATGCGGACCACAACTGGGGCTTACCGGGTTAAGATAGCTAAAAAAACACCAAACCCCCACTTCGTTCCCAGGTAAGAGAGACCCTGGGAACGAGGTTGGTACAACCCAAAGGAAAGCACTTCTCAGTGCCTTTCGCATTCAGATTATACAACTTTAGGATTTTATCCACGGACTCTAAAGTTATCACCACATTACTTTAACTGAGGCTCGATTTTAGGAGTTAAATAAATGGTTTGTTTTAATAATAATTAACAGATGTAAATATATAATACCTGACTTACTATATTGTAATGAATTGTTCAGTTTTATTATAAAAACCATGAAACGAAATTTATTTTTAAATGTATTTTCCATGAATTTAGCCATGTTGGTAAGTAACAAAATAATATGTTAAAAGTGAAGCCGGCCACGTAAGACGAAAACTGTATTTATTTAAGTTCGTGACGATCTTGAGACTGCAGCAAAACGGAGTCCCCTAGGGCTGTTGAAGTAACGACCTTCCGTAGATCTTTGTACGCTGGTTGGATGTCGTAGATTCGACTGCCATCAAGGACTCCATGTTGTTGTTGTTGTTGTTGTTGTTAATGTTGCTGTTGTTGTTGTTATTGCTGTAATCCCTACTCGTGAAAACCTGAACACCGTTAACTTATTAACGCAGATTGAAGTTTTTTTTATTTTTCTTTATTATTATTATTATTTTTATTTTGGAGCTTGATGATTAAAGCGTAAATAAAGATACCTTGGGTACCAAAGGATTTCCTCCTGTTTTTTCGTCGAGTGGAATGTAAAAAATTATCTGGCGATAAAGATTACTAGAAAATGGAACTTCGTCAGTGTTTGTAACTCAAAAAAGGTGATGTTAGGTTGCAAAAGTCACTTTTTTTTTTAATGGCCAAATTGTAAACTCTAAACACTTGGGAATGCTGTCTTGAAATAATCTCACTCGATTTCCAGCATTAAAGCAGCGAGATTTAAGAAATCTAATCAGCAGTATGCGACTTGTTCCATAGCAATGGCCATAGCAACAATTGTTTACATTTATTAAATGCGCACAAACAAGCCTCAATAAGAACATAACCCCCCTCCCCCCGCCTCTCTGTAAAATGACATCTAGTACTACTGTGGAGAAACACCTGACTGAGGAGAGATTCCTGAGGTCAGAGTTTTAACCGACAAAACATGACCCAAATCTTACAGAAACGATGGTTTTTGCATCAAATTACCGTTCAGCTTGTATTTTAGTGTGGCAACTTGAATTTGACAATAGTTTTAGGATAATGAGCGACGGATAAGCTGTCTAGAATCCGTTCCCTTATCTTTAAGACTGTTTTTCTCCAATGACAGAATTTCTCGAACTGAATGAATTTTTGAGCACGATATCTCCGGGGCATTGTAACCTAGTGTTCTGAAATTTTCAGCAAGATTAAAGGACTTAATTTCCTAGGTCGTAAACCTAAAAAATGCTCACGATCTTGAACTTCTTCTCAGTAAGTGAATCCTTGCCCTCGTTTTTATTTCCTTCTACTTTACTTTCTGTAAAAAAAAAGAATAAAAATAAACTCGAAAGAGGCCAAGCTGCTAATTTTCGAGGTTTAACCCCTGAAGAATTCATCTGTGGACAGATCTAAGTTGATTTCATACTTACCCAACCATGCATTAGTTAGATATCGTGCTTACAATGAACCCCCTATTTTTTACTGAGAAGGCTGGTTAATCATTAACTGTTATGTCATGTGACCTGAAAAGACTCAGTTTGAAGTCAGGGTGTGAATCCCTATAAAATGATGGTAAAAATATCCCGCAAAGTTCTTTTCTAAAGAAACTCACTTTTTGGGTATAAGACCACCTTAATAGATGAGTCGAGTAAAGAGAACTTTTAGAAGGTCCGACAAGTGAGAGGACCCTGGGAACGAGGTTGAGGGGTGGGGTCTCCAGGTACGCCACGTTCAGACGCAAAACCGTAGAATTCCGAAACTAAGTTTCGGCTCCGTTTATTTTTGCAATTAGCTGAGGGCTAAGAAGCCGCAACACGAAAAGTTGCGAGATTTGTCATTTAAAAAGGGGTAATGTCATTAAAATGGTGTTTTTCCTAGTTCAAAAATGCTCTTAATTCACACTGTAAGTTGGAATGCTTGTTCATGCATTACCGTAAACTGCCGCTTATAAGCCCTGGGCTTATACAACTTCGTAAGGGGTTTTGAGTGGGCTTATAAACGGAGGGGATTATATCCGGGGGTGCTTATAAGCGGACTAAAACAAACGTTTCGAAATGAGCCACAGCAGTGTTGATCGAAATACGTTTTTAATTTATCAGTTTTTAATTAACCTTTGAAACGTCATAATAAATCCAATTCATTTCAATTTTAAGAAAAAATCAAAACTGTAACAACACAAACGTAACCGGAAGGTAACAAAACAGAAGCTCAGAGTTCATCTTCGCAGTGTTCTGTGATTGTGCTTGATATTAAGGAAACAAGGAAAACTAAAGGGGGGCTTATATCCGGGGGGCTTATAACCGGATGTATTTTTTTGTTTACAGGTAGATGGGCCTATAACCGGAGGGGCTTTTAACCGGAGGGGCTTATAAGTGGGGGGGGGGGGGGCTTATAAGTGGCAGTTTACGGTATTTGCTTCTTGACCACCAAGGGGACGATATTATCAAGTGGATTTTCAAAGAAACAACGAGCCACAATCAGGTTTTTCTGATTTTGTAGAAGACACAAGGAGAAAAAAAATTAAAAACGTCGGCGCGACTTTGTCAAGTCGGAAACAGTTTCGTCTGGCCCTCCAAAGTTAAAGACACTTGTTGATGATTCCTGTGGACTAAAATAGCCATTTTTATCATAACTGGACCATGATGTTTTAGCTTCCATTGATGCAAATGTGTTTCTGGTTTTTTCAAATTGATGCTAAATAGGGGTTGATCGTGTTCCTTTGGTCTTTAAAAAACCTTCACATGGATCCTCCAAAATGAAAGGCACTAAGGTAACTGGATAAGAATATTTTGAGAATGTTTTGAGAACAACACTTTAACCCTTAGACGTACAAGCAAAGTTACACCCCCACCTTGGTACAAGGGTCTGGGAGAATTGATGGACCCCACTTGGGCTTTTATTGTGTTACAATAATTCGTAAAGATTTTAACTTTAGTAGAAAGCCTGTGATGTGCTCTACAAGATGAGGTGATATGAGTTATGGGTTGCAGGGCTGCTGGGGGCCTGTGACATCATCCAAAATGACGGCTAACTTGGATTTTACCAAAAATTAGAAATAAACAATTACGCCGGAAATTGAAAATGTTTTATGCTGTAGAATATGACATAATTAAACACAAGGGTAAAACGTGCATTTTCCTTGAAAAATGGCTTGACCTCCTACTACTATGACATCATATCTCGTAACCATAGCAACCCATTCTCACCTCTTGTGTGAAAAGGTGTCTAAGGGGTATGCGCTCAGCCACTTAAAACGGCAGGTGCTGGTAATAAATCGCCATTGGAGAAATTCAAGAAAAACCTTATGGGGAGGGGTGGTGCCCCCCCCTCCTTGTACGACTCAGGATTAACATTAGAACCATGTATAAGATAACTATATTTATACACGGTTTTTCCATCAGCATTAGTAATCATTATGAACTAACTATCTATCTACCTAACTACGATTATAAAAGAATTAAATTTAAAGTGCATCTAACCCTAAAAATTTTTTCCCCGTCAAATAAATCCTGTCATCATTTAGAGCATTTCGTCACTTGAAAAGTTTTTGATTTGGTTTAATCCCTGATTTTCTGTGCGCGGTTGAAGTACGGAAAATCGGCCGAAAATAGACACCATTTTGGTTCAGGGTCGAGCAGTGAGGGCATGGGACTAGTCACCTTGTGACGTCAATCAAGAATCCGTCTCTATCGGAGCTATATTTCTCTTGAGCTCTCGAAGATGTACAGAAAACTGTCGCCCGTTCGTATTGCTCCGAGACATGGTAACCAAAGAAACGAATCACAAGACGTATCACTACAAAATACAGCATTTTTTGACGACGAGCGACCAGAGGCGAAGGGACGAAATGAGTGGATTTTGTAAAGCAATAGCGAGCAAAGCGGCAGCCTTCCAAGCACTCGATACTACGCTCGATGCATTTTCAGCAAAGATCTCGTTGTCGCAAAAGAAGGTATGAATGAATGAACAACTTTAGTATCCGATTAAACGATAGCTTTTTGTGTATTTCCAATGATTCAACGGCCGATTAACCACAGAATACGCGCGATACGCAGTACGCAGAAAATTATTACCTTAGCGAATTATTCAAGTTGGCGACACGGTAAGCGCTAAATAATTACATGAAAGCGGTGCTCAAAACAGCGAAGGGTTTAAAATTAAAGACCGTATTTATAGAAAGTCCTCCTTCAGCAGAACCGAACGCGCTTTCTCCGCAATAACAAGCCATTGCAATTATTCCTTATTCTAGTCTTTGAACGTGCCTCGCTATGAGAATTTTATCTTGAGTCATATCAAATCACTCGAGCACAACAAAACATTACTGTGCAGAGACATAACATCTTAGAGCAACAAACAGTCAATTTTAGAAAAAAATCCGTTGGGTACTCCTGAGAGATCCCTTGTTCATATCCTCCGTTGAAGTAGAGGACAAGCAGTCTCTTTCTTAATTCTTTTATTACCATTTTTTTTGCGAAAAAAGGCCGCAAGAAGATCGAAGTGTGAGCGATGAGCGGCGAAGCCTCAAGTCGCGAGTTAAGCGAGGGCCGGTTGATTTACATAATTTGTACGTTTCCGCTCGCGCTGAGATCTGAGGAAACTGCTTGTACGTTGACGCGAGAAAAATGATTGGTAAGATAACCTCAGTTGAACCCGTACTAACAAACTCTCGTGCTTATAATTCTCGTCAATGTCCTTTAGAAAATAATTGCCTTCCTGATTCACTAGTGTTATAAATTGTTGTTATTGTTAATGCTGGTTACAGAAATGGACAAGACGTAAGTAATATCGCAGTTTCCACATTTACTTCTACGTAAAATAAATAAATGAAGAAAGGAATGCTTTATTAAAATCTCCATTTCTATAAGAGGTTCCCTCAGCTTGAATATAAATCTCAAATGCGAGAAGCGGAGAGCAGGAATACCAAGACCAAACGTGAAGACCGAACGTGTGAACTAAAATGTAAACACTCAAGGGCGAAGCTCAGCATTCCGGTTTCTTCGCGGCCCTCCAAGGCCAATCGTAAGTTGCTTTATTTGCTGTTCCAGTTCTTAGTTTGCCTTTATTTCCTTTTTGCATTGAGCAATTCATTCTTCGTTGGTTAGCGGCTTTTTAGCAGATATGGGCAGGACGGCACTTTCTTCATCCTTTGGCGGTGTACTGTCGACTTCGTGTTCCGCATCTATCTCGTATTCAGAGCTAAAATTCATCTACAAACCAGCAGAATCCGCGTAGCTCGTCTCAGTATCTGCTTTGGATTATAACATTGGAATTTTAGTCATACTATGACTTTGTTCGAATTAGCTGGAAGGTCAGAAGGCTTCGATGAACAAATAAAGTCAGAGAAGCACAGCTAAAAACTAAGCCGGGTGGAATTCTTAGTTCTTGATCTGACGTCACAACTACGGCTCGCCCCAGGTTCCTGTTACTCGGACGTGAACCAAATTTTTCTTGAATTTAACAGGGCACAGAAAATCGAGAATTTAAAATTTTACTTAAAAACTGTGGCGACTCAATTTTGTCTGAAAAATCACTTAAAGAAGTCGCTCGCCGTAATTCTGAGGGTAAGCTGTTCCACAACTGGGCTCCGCTGTAAGAAAAACTTCTCTTTAGATAATCAGTGCGGGGTTGTGGAAGGGCTAGTTTGTTCACAGCAGTAGTGGGAATACACTGTAGTTGCTTTGGAATCATGTTCACAGTAATTTCTAAAATAATGTTTACAGTAATTTCTGGGTTGCACCGTTTCCTCTCAGAGGATCCATCACCATCGATCGGGAAGCAGATACATCGGGGGCTCTCTACTTTTAAAACTCTAGTTTTTCGGTCTTCTCTCTAGTTTCCCAGGATCTAGCACTTCCTGTTTTGACAGGGTGCCAGACAGACCTGCCCCTCCCCCCCTAACTACTAGCGAACGGGATTTTCGGGATTTTTCCAAATCGTGGATTTTTTCTAACGTGGCTGAGCTATCCAGAAGCTAACTTTGTTGAGACGGCGTTCTCATTCTGATACGGAGGGGAAAATTTATATTAATAATTACCTTCGAAGACGGCAAAGAAAAGGCAAAATGTACAATGCACGTGCTGCAGAGTCATTGTTTTAATTTGTTAATTTAAACCGTATGTTTGGCGATATTCTCATTGCTGTCCCCTATTCTCTTCAGCTCACTCATCATGGTCGGAAGTTTTATGGCCTCACGGAACGCAATTACACGCCACCCATGCCGGCCCCTGCACGAAGCTTGAAGTCTCTGTATACAATTCACTGCTTTAAAGAAAATATTTATTTTCTATTTTCCAGGATGACAATGTTTACTATTTCTCAGTGACCAGAAATTAAACAAAACACTTTCTTTTATTAATTAAAAATTCCTACCTTGAACAAGTGGTATCTAAGCACCGCGATAACTGCATTCTCCCAAAACTGGTTGATGTCTAATTTCACTGACCTTACAGACACTCATAGGCTGTCAGACGGGCAGGGTAAGAGAAAAAGAAAAATAATTAACTGTGGGATAGTTTTCATGAAAGACGAACGTTAAAAAAAATGGTGGTAAATACATTGTAGGCAGGGGTGTTATATTGGGCAGGGAAAAAAAGGTTTTAATACCCAGAATCCTTTGTTTGTGTGTCATAAATTGGTTCCATTTCGCCGCTGATTGACAAAACGTGTTATTTGCTTGACGATCAGGAAATGAGAAACTGTTTCGTACGGCTGCTAAGTGGAAGTAAGTGAAGCTGGAAACAGAGGTAAGCTTGAAGATTCCATGTACTATGTGTTCAGTATACCTAGCTGAAGCGATTTTTCAGATTTTTTGAAAAATTACGTGCACGACACTGGTGCACGTACAAAAACAACTCAACAAGCAAGAGGCATAATCATGCATAATAATAATTGCAGCGTCGAATTCAGTCGCAACTGTAGAAAAGTGCGCAGACAGGAAAACCTGATGCGTTTTGAAGGTACTCTACACGGATTGCGAAACTGGCCGTTTAGTAGACGCAGAACCAACAAGTTAGCTCTCACCAGCTTTTTAAGGCATCAGACTTGGAATTGTTATTTTTCAGTTCTGGCTGACTATATTTATTCAAAATCGATTATGTAACTCGACGTGAGAACTGTTGAGTTAGTTCACGTTATGATAAATGCATGTAAAGCTGGTTCATCAATCTAATGTTGAGGCAATTTATTTTTCATCTTAGTAGCCGCATTTCAGAGAACGAATAGACTGACGAATCTGAAGAAAAAGCCAGACTTCAGGTGAAGTTTATTTTTGGAATATCACAAGAGCACCAAACGAGAAAATTCAAGCAAAATGGTTAAAACGTTGTTTTCTGTTTTCTCAGGGATCCTTAAAGCATATTTGTGTAAGCTAAGACGGACTGGTCTGTTCGGTTACTTTAGCTGAAAATAATAAGTCCCAGAACATTTAAGGAAACGGACTCTTTTTTTCCCCCAAATTTCCTAGCTTCTGTTGATTTTCCGGAAATGCCAGCTGACCTTATTTCACACTCTAATGGACATATTGGTCCTTCCAAAAACGAAAGGAATCAACAAACCCACCTCTTACAACAATTAATTTCGAATTTCTGGCGCAATTTATGCCTTCCAAACAGATATTCAACCGAAATGGATCGTTGGGTTCCCCTGCTAAAGAAAAACAAAATCGTAACACTATCTGTGTAAATTCTTAGTTGTTGCTGAAATGCAAGAGCTTTATATACCTTCTATATTTGCGAAAGACTTGCGACATGAGATCTAGAAATCCTACTTTACAAATCCATCTCCTCGTTGTAGATGTCTTTCTTGTTTTACTTTAATGGAAGGATGGTTACATAAAATTTTGCATTGAAAGCACCACAACCATGCACGATCATTTCTGTTTTTTTTTAATTCCCACATGGCTGAATAACTTAACAGAGGGCTTAAGATTGGTAGCCAAAAACCGTTTTCTTTTCAATTATTAACTGTGTTTGAAAGTTTTTTTTTCGATTTTTTGCTTTTGCAATCAAATGAGTAAAAAGTATGGCTGTCAAACCGGTTGCTGTTGGTCAAATAAAAGTAATTCTGTACAGTTTATACAGTTGTGAAAAGCATGAAAAGCTGTCGCTCAGCTGCAGTCATTTACAAACTGGGTTTTCAAGGTCTCGTAAATTTAGCCAAATGTAACAGGTCTTTTTTAAATGGTGTTTCTCCTTCTACTTATTTAGGTGGTGTTTATTTAAATGGTGTTTCTCCGTCTACAATTATCTTTTTTTTTTCGTTTTGTTAACTCAGTTGTCGCTAAGAAGATACAAGATGCATGTATTTGTGCGTGTAGTTCATAGGCTGTGCATTGTATAGCGCCAGTCTCCCCCTTTAGGAGAGCGGGTGGCTGAAAACAGGCTTTCGGCTCGGCATTCGGACACTGATGTGCAAGCTAAGAATAAAATACTGGAATATAAAGCCCTGTTTTCAAAATAACGTTAGTTTGAAAATATCGCTTTCGCGAGCCTTAAATCGTGTCCAAAAACCTACAACTCAAAGAATGTTTGTGTTCGTAAGCCGGCCAGCCTCGCAGTCCGCCTACCCAAAAGCAAACTATATTCAGCGAGTGCTCGTGGAATATGATTTACAAGCGAATCTAGAATCATAAAGGTTTGGAATCTTGACTCTCCCATAACCATAAAACACAAAAGGCGAATGCACGGAGGACAGAAATGTTTCCAAAACTCACTCGATCACGCCGCTCTTACCACCGCTCCGAACCGCATTATATTTAGTTTTAATTAGCGCTAGATAAAGCGAGAACATTTCACATTCCTTTCAAATAGAAGAAACTCTTTTGTTAATAGCTTTCATTTTCTTTGTTATCATCACACAGGATGGATATTCATTTCAATTTTCAAAATACATGAATTGCCATGAAAACAAAACGTACTGCAGCTAGCTAAGGTGTCGACTGCGGCTAACAGATCTGATTTACAAAGATTCTGTTCGCAAACCATTCTTTCTCCTCCTTTTCTGCAATTCCAGGGATCAGTTTATGGAAAAAATCGAAGTGTTGTCCTTAGGCATCGAAGGCCTTGAAGCTGCCGCTTTAGCGTCGCTACCGGCACTACAGAGCGAGTCCCGTCGTCACATTTAGAAGACCAAAACATTTCAGCACGTGAAGATCGCGTACCGTAATGAAGTAAAATGTCGGCGAATAAGCTTGACCAGCATTTCAATCTATTGGATATCTTTTGCTTGACTAGTGCAATAACCAAGAAGGTCCTTGAATAATGATTGCTTTCACAAGCTTGACTGTTTTGGTACTGCCACGCGAAGGAGAGCATAAACCGGTTAGAGTCCTGGCGTTGTCTCGCACATTTCACGAGAAAAATGGCAAACAACACCAAAATAACCAGCTATTAATTTTTTAAGGCCAAAAAAGTGAATGAAGGCCCAAACTGGCCGTATTGGCGCAGATGTAGCCGGATTTCAATTCACTGTGAAAAAATCCTGATTTTAGATGGCATAGAAAATGGCGGATTTCTCACTCGATGCGCGCAAAGCACTGTGGGTGACTAGGATCCTTTAAACACGAAGACGCGCTATAAAAGGAGAGGTACCTAAGGTACCTCGAGATCATTTGTCAATCAACCTCGCTAGCCTACAGACGTGAAAGCGGCGCACAGTGAGAAGCTCACAAAATAAATTCACACACACACTTTATGTGAAGTTTTACTAATAACAACTAAATTATTTTAAGAATAAATTGGCCAAATTTTATATCTCGATCTACCTTTTTGGTTCTTTGTTTAAAAATACCTTGCCTTTTGTGAGACACGGCAGCACGCGAAATCGTGGTAGAGGAATTCAAATTATAAACGGTTACTCCACAAGCGTAGTCTGAAGACAGGAGCTTTTTGAGTTAGATAATTTCTTTGTCAATTTGAGAATATTATTTTACTGAACTTTTAAAATGTTCAGGTCAGTATTTCTTGCAGACTAAACCATATGCATGATCTCAACAAATCTAACTCTTGTTTGAATTGTGCGCCTTTTCATAACATTACGAGCTAAGCAACTTGATTCCCTTTTAGCGTAGGTCATGTCATCGCATTTCCCTATACATCTGAAACTCTGATATGTCTACTTGGTAGCTAGCCAATAAATCAAATCATATTTGTCGCGAAAACTCACGGGTGAAACAACACTATAATGCAACGTTTTGGGAGCTAAAGGACTCGAACGTGCTACACCACGATAGAAGCTGTCAAGCACTATGCGGCGAAACACGAGCATACAATTCAGAGAGCATATTTCAACAAAACATTAAAGCAATTTGCAATATTTTACCTCAATTGTAATATAGAAATCCTCCTCAAAGAACCCCGGTCTGTGCAATTCAGATACAAGTCGAGTACCGCCGCAATATAAAACAGTCGGCCGGTAAAGCATGTCCGTGTCGAGCAACTGCAGCCGTTCACAATGGCGCGTTGTATAGAACTCAAAACACTTCCCACACTTATGAATGCAGCATAACTTTTATTGGGAGCTACGCAATGTTTTTAGACGAAACAAAGTAGTGTGCAAATATTCTGCTTGTACAACTGAGCTTAGAATCGCCAGTCTTCTCTTTATGGGTCAAAATGCAAGGCCCGCAGCATCCGTTTGTGTGAATATATTCCACCCATGGCGTTCACCTTTAGGTACATTTCGTGGTACACAAGTAGGCGTCTTTTAGGTTTTTCTCAGAAGAATCAGCCGTAACAATATTGAAAATCAAAGGTAAATGGACGACAAACTCTCGAAGCAAAAGCAATGCATTCAAAGCGCCTTGATTCGAAGCAAAAGCTGACTAATGAAACGGCCAAACGCCCGCCATGAATCGAACAGTGAACTTTTCTTTCACTGAATCTACAGTTTAGTCATTTATTAACCATTAAACCAAAGTTTAGCAAGAGCATGCTGTGGTAGGAAAGTCCACAAGCCATGCATTTTGAAGGCTCAGCGAGGCTTCATCCGACTGAGAGGAGTCTGTGTGCCATCGTGCAGCATCTCGCGATTGGGAGAGCCGTTACGAGCGCGAAATTCAAATTTCGTACGCTAAAATATTATATTTGAGCTAAGGAAGAGTCGTCCCTCTTGTTACTTTTAATGTTATCTCACAAAGTAAGTATTTTATAATCGAAATTCAACAGCTGTAGGTAGCATTTGCCCTGTTTTTCGAATAACGAATTTTCCCCCGTTCCTCGCGTAATCCGCCATTTTTGATTTTAAGTCGTTGAAGCAGTGATTTCGTGACAAAGAGGGGGAGGAGCTCTCCCTTTTATAGCGCGTCTTCGTGTTTAAATCGCCAGAGTAAACACAGAAACACAAAGCAAAACAACATGACAGCAGTTTTATGAGTTTTTGTTTCATTTCCGTCAGTTTTAAAAAGCCTTAGTTTGAGCTTTAGTTTTGCCCGTTTGATAAACCGATACAACTATAATAAATGCACAGCCCACCGTACAAACAGAGGATGGTAGGCCTGGTTTGATATCATGAAGTCTTCATAGAGTTGCCGTAATTATTCATATCATCGCACTGCAGCTCTATAACTGAAGACATCATCACCTCAAATTTGCATTCGAACCTTACAATGCTCTCATGAAGACAGCGAAACGTTTCTGGATCAATGTATTCATTTTGTCTGAAAGTACGAATGGGGGGAGACATGTACGAGCATCGAGCGCATTATTCCACTTTGTTTTTCGCCTCACTTGTGAGCTTATAGAGCCGAAAAGATGACTGTTTTGCAGCTATAACATACTAGTACGCTACTTTCTCGCATCGCCAATTTAGTCAATTTAGGGTCAAAATTTGCAGTCTGGTGTAAATGAAAGCTTAGCCGTGTCGTTTACTCAGAAAAATGAGAGCCACAAACGAAGAAATTACCTAGAAAACAAAAGTCGTTGTATCACTTTTCACACCGTTATAAATTGGGATACCCCGTGAGCAGTGTTTCCTGTGAAAAAAGGATAAATGGAATGAAATCATTTCCAACGTTTGTTTACGAGATCACTGTCGAGTAGTTTCAGCCTTCAAGCTTTTAAGCACCAGCAGATAAATATCCTGGTTTTGTTACATCTTTCCACTTTGTTAACTCCAATCTGCTGGCGAATTTCTCGTAAAAAAAATTTTTTTACGTGAATACTTTTCTCCCAAATCTAATGAGAGTGTTTTCCTTAGCGTGGGCCAAGGGATAAAGATGCCTTACACTCTTGTTTTTTTATAAGAACCTTCTTTATAGGAACGTCGAGGCTGGAATTGGCCAAAATTTTTAGAGCATGCCAAGAACATACCCAGGCTGAGATTTTGTTCAGAATGTCTTTGTCTTGTCTTCATATTTGTAGAATAAGCTATGTGGAAATAAAATTAAGTGTAATAATTTGGTCAGAGTATGTTACCGCCTTTTTGAGCCCCAAATGCTAGAATTTTTGTGATGTCGCAAAACAAGAAAACACGTATAACTTTTAAGAAATTGGTAGAGCTTTGACCTATTTGTTCTTTCTTTCATTCAGAACTATGATTTATGAAATGTTGTTCAATTAATCTTAAGAACATTGTTAAGAACGTCTGAGGCTCAAATCGCCAAAAAAAAATAAGAACATTCATTCCCGGTTCAGCCTCAGCTTAAAAATTAGACGTTCTTATAAAAAAAAAGAGTGTATTTATTTTCACTCATCTACTACGTATTTTCTCTCTATTGAAACGTTACGCCGTATAATAAAAAAAGAAAAACAACAAGAAACGATTTGTCGCTGAAACTTCCAGAAGCAAAGACGCTGTTTATTTGTTTTCCAGGGACAGACACAAACTTTAGCAGGTGTTTCGGAACAACAGGCTGGTTGTTAAATTTCGGTTATAATGTTATTTTTTTGGTATTATTTATTTCCACCATAACTCGGCAAGGACAACGTCGCAGCACTTCTAAGCATTTCTACGAATCTGCCGAAGGCTGGTATTTTCAACAGCAGTTCACATCCTTTTAGCTAGAGAGATAGCTATCATTTAAATAGTCACACTTAAGGATTGTTTTCACGGACTCAAAAGTTAGTGCCACATCGGAAGATTTGAGCCGGGTTTGACTATGGAACAAGGCTAAGGCCGGAAGAAAAGCATCCTTACCGGTAAGGTTTTTTGAAGGCATTGTAGCAACTTGTTTTCTGCTAAATGGGCAATAATTTTAGACGAAAGGTCAGCAGAATGTGGTGTGATTTCGAGTTGTGGGAAGTATTCAAATTTCCGAAGGATATTAATGATTCGCACCGTCAATGTGTGCTAATTAACATGTGAACGGAAATCTTTCTTCATTTGATTCGGATATCATGTCTAATGTAATCTTGCTATTCGATTTCAATTCACGCGAAGTACAGAAACTACAATACAAATAGTAGTTCTTTCGCGTCACGTTAGCTTGCGAAACGGCCCCGGTTCAGTTAGGTTTTCGCTAGTCTGGAGTTTCAGCACAGCGAGCCCGCACAAACTGACGACCCGGCGTTTAATAGTAGTTCCAAAATGTAAAGAAATGTTTGGAAATATCGAAACGTCGCCATGAAAATGAAATATTGGTATGTGTAATCAGATGGTGACGAGTGAAATTAGCCTAAAGGCTCGGGAAATAATTAGAATTGAGACAAAACGCTCACAATCCTTGTCGGCTCCTTCTTGCTTACGTACGGAGGCAAAAAACCGCCCGACTACTTCATCCAGGGTTTATGTCAGGGTTTTTCTCAAGGCCATTTTCGTCGTACCACTTCTTCAAAACTTCCTGGAACGTCTTTTATGCCGTATTAATTTTCATCCAGACGCCCTCTCGGTACTGAGCTCTAGGAAACGTTGCCATAGCAGTTTTATAATTTCACATATGAAATTATAAATTAAAATTTCGCGCTGAAATTTCGCGCCGAAATTAAGGGGTAATTTGTCACTTAAAATATTATGAGGAAGGATAACACTTGAGTTCAAAATACATCAGTTGAGTCATCTCAGTCGTTGTCGTTCTTGTGACTCTAGACGGCCATTTTTTCCACAGTATACTCTTACACTGCCTATTAGGACGACAAAACAGACGCCTTTTACCTTCGCAGGCTAGACAACACAACGACTGAGGTCGTCTTGTGGTTTCAGATTCTTTGACGTGTTAATTAACGGTTTCGATTTTTTATTTACCTGTTTGCACTCCTGGGTTGCACTGGAAGAACACAGAATAATGTTTTGAAGTTTTTCACACAAGCAACGCAAGGACCATCATAAGTGTTATAGCTTGCGATTAACCCTCGGCTACATGATTGATTTTTGTGCGCAAGGCCAAGTCAATGGGTCGAAACTGGGTTTCACACATTACACGACGCTGGGTTTCGCGGCCTGCGAGCAGTCGTTATTTCCTATAGTGGGCTATACGGGGAGGCTCCGCCCGAAAGGGCTGCCTTTTTAAATAGACTGCAAGGTTGATCGTACTACGTGAAAAGTAGACTTTGCAAGACACCCACACGACTAGAACCGATACAGGAGGATTGCAACCGCGGACAGCTGTTTCACGTAGTACGATCAGCCTTGCAGTCTTGTTTGCTATTTCATTTTATTTGCTGATCAGATCTCTCAGTAGATCCTACGAATTACAGCATTATCGTTTGCGGTCCCTTGCTGTTTTAGTCTCGCCTTTTTAAAGCTCGCTGTAACAACTAAAAGGTAGGGAGAATTGTCATTTCGGTATACGAACGGGTCAAAATTCCGCTGCAAAGTGGAAGAGATGGCGGCTAAGGCTAAGTATATGAAATAACCTGAGTATCAGGCCCTCCCTGGGGAGAGAAAAAAGGGGCCTGATGGGTTATATATGAAAGGGTCTCAAATTTTGACAGAAACGACAACGCAAAACACATATAAGCTTGCACTCTTTGAGCAGCTGAACCAGAACGACTGAAATTCTATTATTTTGGCTTATCCTTGAGGTATAAGAAAGGGACGCAATTTTTTTTCTAGGTATATGAAAGGGGACCATAAAAGGTAAAAGTTAGTACATTGAAGGGTAAGGGTCTGAAACTCCAGGCGGGGCCTCCCCGTATAAAACCTTGTGTCCCCCCTTCCCCCTTGCGTCTACGGTTCAGTGACTGTTTAAAAATAGTTTTCTGTTTGTATTTACTCTATCTACAATTTCAGTCGGTGATTGATGAAACAAAAGACAAATCTTGACACTAATACCTGCTCCATTCAAACTGACAGATTCATGATTGATTTGTTGCAGATTATTTTTCCGACCGATAAGCGATATCTCCAAACTCAGGGGTCAACCAGAAAGAAACGCCCACTAATTTGTGACGCTGGGGTTAGCAGCAGGCGTTTGCAAGAACAACGTGAAAATGTGGTATAAAATCGCGTTCTTTCTCTTTTTCTTGGCGGTGATTGCGCCTTTTCTTGTCTCCGCTGCTGTTGACCAAGCGGAGGAGGATAAAGCGCTAGCATTTCTGAAAGAGTTTAATAACAAGACGCGGATCGAGGACAACAAGTCAACAGTTGCTTCATGGAATTACGCAACGAACATCACCAAATACAACAGCGAGCTGAAGACCAACGCCAGCCTCGCATTTTCAGCATTTTACAAGCAGATGCGATTGAACGCGTCAAAGTTCGACGTTGATAAGCTGTCTGAGGACACCAAACGTCAAATCAAGTTTATCACTTCCTCAGCGACGCCCAAGGATGAAGCTGTGCTTAGAAAAGCCACCGAGTTAGAATCAACCATGGAGGGAATCTACAGTACTGGTAAAGTCAAGGATGAGGATGGTAAAATGCTAGAACTGGACCCTGATCTATACGGCATATTATCAACATCTCGTGTTTACGACAGGCTTCTATTCGCGTGGAAAGGTTGGCGAGATGCGGTTGGCCCGAGGCTACGATCCCTCTACAAGCAGTTCGTGGAGCTGAAAAACCAGGGTGCTAGGGATCACGGATGGGAGGATATCGGAGAGTACTGGCGTTCATGGTACGAAGTTGACGATTTGGAAGGCATGGTTGAAGGTTTCTGGAACGAGCTGAAACCGCTTTATCAGGAGCTTCACGCATATGTGAGGTACAAGCTTAGCTTGAAGTACAGACAGATGTCTAAGACAGGTCCCATCCCCGCGCACCTTCTAGGCAACATGTGGGCGCAATCGTGGGTGAATATTTACGATCTCGTGGAACCTTACAAAAACAAGCCTAGTTTAGATGTGACGGCTAACATGAAAAAGCAAGGATACGACGCGCTGCGAATGGCCGAACTCGCCGAGTCATTTTTCACATCGATTGGCCTCAAGGCACTCCCAAAATCATTCTACAAGAACTCCATGATTACCAAGCCTAAAGACAGGGATGTGATATGTCACGCATCGGCCTGGGATTTCGCCATCAACCGGGACGTCAGGTGAGCTCAACTGACTTCCTTGTATCGCTTTTACTAGCTGCACTGAGAATTCAGTGATTTTTTAACAGAGTATCCCACAAAGTACGCCAGGCAATGCTATATATGTTTCGTTACTGATCTTGTTCCTCCATGGCCATGAGTGTTAAATTGACGGGAGCTACTCTTCGCAATTTTATGCCACCAAATATTGGAGATCGAACTCCATTTCAGGCAGAAGTACTATACTGAATCTTTCACACCCTTTTTCAGACCCTCCCAAAAATCTGTTCCCTTTCGCAGGGCGATTAAAAACAGCAAAATGTCAGTATACACTATCTGATTTCGGAAAAAGGCAAAACATGCTCAAGACAAATCTATAAAATTCTGTTTCAGACAAGAGGGCAAAATACGCTCATTTTTTCATAGAAACAGTCCAAAACTGTACGGGGGTACGCTTATCCAGGCGGTTTTAGCGACTGAAAAATTTTAAGAAGCTCACGCTAGCTGGGGGACCTCGAGGGCAAGGAGAATTAAAAGCAGTTTGTTGTCAGCGGTGCTTCGAAACATAAACTGCCAAGACTGTAAACAGTGATACAGTGGAATTTCGATATTTCGAACCTCGAAAAGGGAAATGGAAATTGGTTCGAGAAATCGGGAGTTCGAAAAACCAAGCATTCGAAAAATCGGCGGGGTAAAATTACAGTGTTTGACTGAAACAAATCCAAGGGAAACGACTTTTGGTTCGAAGAATCGGGAGTTTCGAATAATCGAGTATTCGAAAATCGGGATTCCACTGTAGTTTCAAATGGTTGACATCTCGTATTACATTTTTAAAATGTGTCATTTTCCACCCATTTTTTTAGAAACCATTAAGACCAGCTCCGCGTGGCTATCACCTAGGCCGGGAAATAACCAAAAATGGAATTTCGCCAAACTTGGCAAGAATGATGCCCTTGGGGCACTAGTTACAAAAATATTAGTATAAGCTCGATCGGGCTTGAGGTCTTCGCGTACGGGTCTACTTACTTAGCTAGTATGAACCCACCTATTATGTATACCCATATCATATCAACTGTTGTCATGTTTGGCATGACCCTTGATCTGTAATCAGCCTTTTATCATATCCTGTCTGATTGCTGTCTCACTGATGTTTAGACGTTCTGTGGCAAACACAACAGAAGAAACAAATAAACCACGACCCTGTACAAATTGCCATTGTTTGATAGTATAAATAATGAACAATTTTTAAATCTCCTAGGGTCATCACAGGTAGTCCAAGCTCTACGAGTTTGACTTTGTAATGTCTACACTAGCGTCATGTAATTTGCGCGTCACGGTAACTATTGCATAATAGCGCAAATTATAAGGTTTTGTATCGCGGAAAAAAATCCAGTCTACTGGAAGGCAAAATTGCGCTTGACTTAGATCCTGATAGACGTGCGTGAGAAACTGTTTCTTCTGTCTCCCACTTTCTAGGATCGATGCCACCTGCGATTTCTAATCTTCTTAACTCTTAGTTAAATACTTTTAACCAGACAAAAGTTTTGTGGATAAAAGAAAAGCATCCCAGGAACCACATGAGAATATTGCGCACCAGTCATAGTTAGAAGAAAACTTCACGCGAGTGCGTGGTCAAGCTTCTGTGTGGAGAGCGTCTCTCGCGCGCGTTTTGCTTATCGACTTCCCTCGAGAAAAAAAGTATACCGTTCGCGTTGTTTACTTCACTCGTTCTCCTTTTCACTTCTTTATGGAGATATTAAAGCTGGAGTGGGCATAGACTACGCACATTCCTTCTTTTATGGCTATTGAGATAGTGACACGAGTAGCAGTGCGCGTGAAATTCGTGCGCCTCTAAAAGATACCCTACGTAGGAAGGGTTAGGGGAACGAGAACGCTGGAGGCTACGGACAAGCCTAGCCCCCAGTCCCCGATGGCCTTAACATACGCGAAGAAACCTATTAGTTTTTCTACTTTTACTATTTTATTGTCACTTTTAAACTTAGCATATTTTAAATTTTTTATTTTACACTGTTTACATATTTCCTGTATTTAGTTTTACGTATTTCCGGTATTTCGTAAGATTCCATTATCACCATATAAATTTAAACATAGCCAATGTAAACTCCATTGTACCTGAAGAAGGCTGGTTTGGTCAGCCGAAATATAGTACAAAACTAATTCTCTTATTCTACGTTGTATCGGTCTCTGCTTTTCAATTGCCATTTTTCTCCCGCGTTCTCGCTCCCTTAGCCCTTCCTCGTTATTCTTATTTTTCTTCACCTGAAGGCTCCGAAAAAATAATATATTAAAAATGACTCGTAAAAATCCGTATTGAACATGTACAACTTTTGCGCTGAGTAACAATGTACTGTTTTTTCCTTTCAGAATCAAACAGTGTACCAACATCAACCACAATGACTTGGTAACCACCCACCACGAGCTGGGTCATATTCAGTATTACCTACAGTACTGGGACCAGCCGTATGAGTACCGCACTGGCGCCAACCCAGGATTCCATGAGGCCGTTGGCGATACCATGTCACTATCCGTTGATACACCACAGCACTTGAAAAACATTGGTCTGTTAGAGGAATTCAGCAATGACACTGGTATGGAAATGGCAGGGCGGGGGTTGTCTACTTGTATATTATTGCTAAGAACAGTATTTTCCTTGCATGGGGTATGGCGGAGTAGACACCAGCTTATTATTTTAAGAACTGGAAATCAGAGAAATAACTCTATAGTATTAGTTTGAGTGGATAAGAGAACCCATTTAGCTTCCTACCGACCGTTGCCCTATTGAAAATGATAACTACTCTCAAAGTCAAGGAATTTTTTTGGTGATTGATAGAATTTCAGACAAAAAAGGGTAGTGATTTGTAATCTAGTTAAACTGGATAAAAATGTTAACTTAGAACCTTTATGTTATGTCCTAAGAATCTGACATAAACGCCTTGATGAAGATGGCGCTTCGTAAGATCGCGTTCCTGCCGTTCGGTTTTCTGATCGACCAGTGGCGATGGAAGGTTTTCAAAGGAGACATCACTGACGAAAACTATAATACTGAGTGGTGGAAACTGAGGACAAAGTACCAGGGAATAAAGCCAGCTGTGGAGCGCTCAGAAGAAGACTTTGATCCTGGATGCAAGTACCATATCCCTGCCAATACGCCATATATCAGGTATGAGAGCTGTTTGGTAGAATTCAGTGATCGTGTCGTGAAACTGTTGGGTGAGATCACGTTTTGGAATCAGAGATCAGCATCCCTTTCTTCCCTCTGAAAATAAAGTATTCGTTTTTACTGAATCATATTATTTTCTTTCTTTTAGGTACTTCATGAGCTACGTACTGCAGTTCCAGTTCCACAAGGCCGCTTGCAAGGCAGCCGGTTATACGGGACCTCTGCATACCTGTTCCATCTACAACTCCACAGCAGCAGGAAAGAAGATCGGGTAATGCTAAAATGAACAACTTATTGCACAAAACTTTTCGATAAGTTTATTTTAGAGATCTTTCAACTACTGGGTAAACAGCTATCCAGCTGTCCATTGGGTAAACAGCTATCCAGGGAGCGCGCTGGTGTAGCGGTTAGCGCGTTGGACTTCAGATCTGAATGTCGGTGGTTCGAGGCCCAGTTCCTGCCATCGAGCCTTTTTCCTCAGACAATAAACTTTCACAGTCCACTTTGTCTCTCTCCACGCAGGTGTATAAGTGGGTACCAGCGACATACTGCTGGGGGTAACCCTGCGATGGACTAGCATCCCATCCAGGGGGAGTTGCAATACTCTCAGTCGCTTCATGCTACAGAAACCGGGGTAAGCTCCGGCCGTGCGGGCCTGCTTGGCTCGTGTGCAACTTTACCTTTTACCTACCAAACATGTACAGCTATACAGCGGATAAAATGTAAAATGGTATAACAAAAGATAATGCCCGTGACTGTAAGAGTACCCTCAAATATTACATTTTCCTTCGACGTTTTACTTACCTAGGGGCTATGCTAGCCTAGGGCCTTGGACGCTATGCTGCGATGTACAAGCCTCCGGAAGAATGAATGTATTTGCTAAATATTTTATAAGTGGAGAAGTCGTATGTCTAGATATTTTTATCGTTATCACAAGTGTTATCAACTCTTTGGCTTCGTTTCTTCTAGTGATATGCTTCAGATGGGAAAGAGCAAGCCATGGCCACAAGCACTCGAGAAGCTGACCGGAAGTCAAAAGCTCGATGTTGGAGCCTTGACCGAGTATTTCAAGCCTCTGCGTGATTGGATGGTGAAGCAGCGAAAGGAACTTGGGTACGCCGCACCGGGTTGGGGAGAGGACGACACTTCAGCAACTTCAGCACCGCCTACGGCTGGCGTTCCCTCGCTCGTTCCCGTCTTGTTTAACGTGTTTGCCTTGTTGTTCGTGCTAGCTGCGTTCTTTTAGTAAACGCGTTTGTCAGTCGGGCTAGGTCACGATGTTTTAGTCATTCGAGTTAAACAGCTGAATGTCTCTATCTTATTCACATGCAGCTATCACCCTGTAGCGATAGTTCTTATAAAATCCCATTTAAATCATTTCTCAGAGAAAAATAATGATCTGTTTGAAAAAGGAAGCGCTTTCCTTTTATATGGAAAAACCCGTTGTTCCTTGAGAAATCAAGTGGAAAGGTCACTTTTTCAAAAAAGAAAAGAACAGCTTCAAAGCTAGTCCTCTTTTCCCCTTTTTACCGCAATCGGAAAATAACTGTACCATTTGCGTCATCACACTACTGCCATGCTCCTTGATGAAATACGTGGTTTGTTGTGAAAACCTCTTTTTCCCTACAAATAGAAAGCGTCCAGGTGTTCCAAACGTATTTTATACTCGTTTAGTGAGATCAACTATTCAACGTAACAAGAAAAAGATTTCGCTAGTGTTAACCAAGCTCTTACTTACACAAATTGGTCTGAACCTAACCTTAGTCTTCAAGAGCTATACTGAGAAATCAACTTAAAGTCAGTCGATGCAAGTGTTTCAACCTTTCCCAATAGGTGCAATAGTCCATTTCCGAGTTGCCTTAACCCTCTGTTTGAAAGAGAGGTCTCGTGCAAAACCATTGATATGAAAATGAGTTTTATTTGCAAGTGAATGGAAACTAATATACACGTGAAAGGTTTTGCACTTCACCTCGTTTTAAAACAGAGGCGAAGGGCATCTCGGAAATGGCCTAACGCCGTGAGTGGTCCTGTATGCCTTTCTGTGTGCAGACTAGAACTTAGTTTTTTCGTTGTTGTCTCGTTGTCCGTGAGAAGCCTGAAGCGGGGTTCTCGCTGACGATGACATCATCGTTTACATCATCGCAACCTCGTCCCCAGGGTCCTATCTCTTCCTCCCGAACGAGGTTGACATCATCGCTGATAGATCAGTTTTCTAAAATAAAGTGACCTAGCCGGCTTCTTTTAGTAGCCCGCGTTTAGCCACATCCAGTTGTTCAGAGAACACTTTAGTGTACTTTGAACAGTACACACACTGTATACCGTACTTGATTGCTTTTTAGTTTGCGAAATAATTGAAACAAAATATAGATAACATACTTAAACATTTTGAAATCGTGTCTGTTGTCTGTTCAACCTCGTTTCGTTCGCCTCAGTTATACATTTTTCTCTAAAGACTACAAGTGGCTCTTCTTTTCGGTTGGGGGCAATCGAGAGAGAGAAACAGCGAGAGAATCATCTGGTGGAAGGAAGGAAGGAATGAATAAATGCAGGATAAATGTCCACCGTGGTAAAGCGTCTGAGGCAGTTTTTTTCGTTTTAATTCGTAAGATTTATTCACGATGCAGTCGAAACATGAGCAAGGATGTATAAATTAGTGGCTGAGTGTTAATATATATTAATTTCTCTCAAATAAACGAGTTTTTTTGCTATTTAAATGTTCAGTACCTGAGAGAAATTACCCTTAGAATTAATGGCGCCGACAAGTCTTTTCCCCGTTTTCAAACACCTAGAACTTTTTAAGTAAAGTTCGAAACATTTTAGTAAATCAACAGGATACTGGTACGGTGTCAGACTTTAAACAGTGAATAATTCCGATCTTTTACCTTTGAAGGACTTTTCTTATTTTTCTCGTTTGACCGCGGTGAAGGATAAATGAATGTTTATTTCCCATTAACCGCTATAAAAATGTCATGGGCTCCTGGATGCACAGACATGTTACAATTTCAGTTTTTACCGAAGGAAGACTAGAGAGACCGCGGGCCCTCACGCCATAAAACTGGGGCCCGGCTAAACGGTATACAAAAAGCAACCTCGTTTCCAGGGCTATGGCTTTTCTCTTGTCAAATTAAAAAAAAGGGAAAATCCCTGGGAACGAGGTTGGATAAAAAGTAAAAAGAAATGTCATATTCTTTTGTAAAACTTCAATAAAGAGAATTGTAAATGCTTGGCTTTTCCTTGACGCCAGCAATCTGTGGAGCCCTTGCGAACCCCTCGCGGAAATTTCTGCGGATGCGGAAAAACGAGCCAATGTGGTCAGCAGTATCAGTTAGGAAAACGTCATGCGCATGCCGGTTCACGTGCGCCTGGTAAAAATCGTACAGAAAGTTATACCACAGCACTGAATGTGATGTTTTAAGGGGAAAAATGAGTATAACCACGTTCCTAATTCAACGATGTGGATGTGGCCTTCTTAATCGTCATGTAAGCTTTCCAATGTCTTAACTGTTGTCCTGTTTTGCACGTTTTAATGACATTCAACTCTTTTTCACCTCAAGTCGAGCCCTCTCATTATGCAATGATGTTTTGACGAATATGTTCGGATTTGTGGATGAAATCCTAAAATATAATACGACCATGCTGATGAAACCTTTTGAGCATCAATTTGCTTGATGCTATATGTTTCCATTTCCTCCCCGGCGGTATAAAAGGGCGATTTTCTTGACAACACAGCTTATCGTACAGCTGTACATATATGGTAGGCTTATGGTACTCATGTATGCTTTATACTTGTGATTTGTGGTGCAGATTGTTTTGTGACGAGGAACGTTTTGCCTATTTTTGCAGGCTCAAGTTGTGACAAGACGGCTTCTATCATCTGAAGCTGTGGTACGTTAAAGCTCCCATGAAAAGTAGCTCTATGATTGTTGTGGTTTTTTACTTGGTATAATCATAGGTGAACTACCTCTCCTCAAAGACAAATTTTCGTCTTTAATCAAACACTTTACTGCCTTTCAAAGAGAGATACTGCCATAATGACACCTTCAAATTGTATTAAATACCCTTTTCAAAGAGGTATTCACTCTAAAAAGGCGAAACTATCTTGTAAATCTGTCAAACCCTGCAAAAACTGGAAAAAACTCATGGGCATATTACATCAGAACAAGAGTTAAATCTGGTTCAAATTCCCCACCCTTCCAATGCAACATTCAAATTCCCCCCTCCCCGAGCACGGTGCCAGTCAAATGCCTGGGGTATGCCGGGGGAGGGGGTGGGGATGTTGAAGTTTTAAATTGATGGGTGCATTAGTTGACTGAAAATCCAAAAACTCCTATGAAAATAACAGTTTCTTTGTTCATTTCTTACTTACGTGCTATCTCGGGCAAAGGTTGGAGGGTAGTTTGATTGTTTTTCCTTTTTGCTGTTTTTTAACCGGCCGTCTCCATGTGGTGACCGCCGGTTTATAAAATGGACACAGTTTTTTCGTGATGGTCAGTTGGCTTAACATATGAACAAAGTGCTGTAAAGCTTGTGGTACGGGCACTCAAGAGCAAGAGCAGTACTCTCTTATATAAGAGGCATGCGCATATTAGTCTGCTGAGTGTTACCTTTGTGTGTTCTTGTCTTTTAATTTACAGTATTTAAGTTATGAACGGCGAAGGGTTGTTAAGCATGGGGTCTCAGTATTTGTCTTGTATAATGCAAGCACAACTGAGTAAAGCAGCTAATAGGATTGCATGCGAAATTGGCTGTGTTGTCTGGTCTAGTTAGTGGTTATGGTGAAAAATTTTTTAGCGCAGGAGTTTGTTATGGGGATTGACATTTTGAGGGATGTAAAAATGTGCGAGTGGAAGGATTTGTGAATGTGAGAAGCATTTTACGCTTCTGTGAATGTGATTTGCTTTGAAAGGTGCGTTTTGTATAGCAGCGGTATAATATTGTGTTGCGTGAGAGGCAGTTTCCCTCGGCGTTTTATGGGGGAACGGTTTCCGCAGTGGATTGTAAGTTTTCTCATTGGGTAACCTGTATTTCGCAGAGGAGATAAACAGCAGCTGAGTTTGCAGCTTATTAGCGCGGCAAGGAATGGTGGCTCAGGAAGAGAAGGGATTGGCCCTAGTATGATGATGCAATTGCTGGATTGCAACATTGACACATGTACATCATAGTTCTTGAGAAGAGAGAGAGATTGGTGTTTATTTGAGGGGAGAAGTTGATTTGAATTACATAAAGATGAAGGAAGTGGTCATTAATAAGGAGATCAATTAATAAGGTAGCTGAATAACTGAATGTCATCGAGCGATGCGTGTGGTTTGCGTGTGGTGTTCGCTGTTGCCTTGGTTGGGTTTGAGGTAATTTGTTTACGTTATGAATTCCGAGTCAACTTGTTTACTTTTGCAAGGGGATTCACGGGTTAGCAAACCGGATTTAAACATCACGTCATGAGATATGCCTTAACGTGCCCGATACTCTGACGATCTGCTCGAGCTCGTGTTTATTAAGCATTATATTTTGATTCTACTGCTATGTTCACTGTTTGTATTTACCGTCTAGGCACAACAGTAAATACTTCGTTGTCCCTGTGTAAGCATTCTCAGTTGTGGACCAGTTTATACCGACATTCAACGTTTGAGTGAATTTGCGTTTTTCAGCAGAAATAAAAGCGTTAAGAAAGATAAGCTGAGTCATCAGAGTTTAAACATTACGTCATCCAGTAACGCTATAGTCAAAATATTGTGTCACACAATCACACTTTTCTTCACGCCGGTTTGTATAAATAAAGGATCGCGCTAACATTTGTGAAACCTAGGGGTGGGAGGGTCAGAAAGGTCGGTTAAAATGCCCATCGGGCTTTCTTGTCTTCTGTACTTTCCACAGAGAGATGTATCAGCCATTAGAAATATTGGTGCACATATAGATTCAGGAAAGACAACTCTTACTGAAAGATTGTTGTTTTACACTAGCAGAATCAGCCACATGCATGAAGTAAGTCTTTTACTGGTTCTCTCCTGTGTAAAATGTTCAAATGTTTCTTGTGAATATTTTTTTGCAGATTATTTAAGTAATGCACTAAAATAAAACCTGTCCTTTTTCTTAGCCATGCGATACCGTTCATGTACATTGTACAGTGAGGGGTAGTGTTACTATCTTATTTTGTTTTCGTTTTTATTGACCAGGTGCGAGGGAAAGACAATGTTGGTGCCACAATGGATTTTATGGATCTTGAAAGACAGAGGGGAATCACCATACAGGTAAAAAATCCAGACAGTGAGGTCCTCCTCCAAGTGCCAATAAACAGCTCACATACATGTATATACTAGTTACTTTACTTTGAGAGATGCCCACTTTTTTAGAAAAAAAATGTGTACCCTTACACGGTAGATGGAGCCTCCCCCCCTTACTTGTTGTATTAAGTTCCCTCTAAATAATTCTATTCAAAAACTTATTGTGTCTTGTACAATGACAGGAGAACTCTGACTGTCAAATTTATCCTACGTAAATGAAGCACTGTGAAAAAAGTGCACTAAAGTTCAACAGTCACAGTTCTTGGGCATAAATGTGGCCTGAATGCTTCTATTTTCTGAGACTTCCACTTTAATATTGTCAGTAGTGACAATGTTCATTAGTTGAGTATTGCACTTTAGGGTTTCCTTGTTGATTACTGAATGGGGCCCAGTAAACATGGAGACGTGCATATTACATGTAACTCTCTATCAAGATGCGTGTTACTCTACAACTTGCAAGTACAGGTAACCTCAAGATTTCAACCACCACTTGAAAACATAAATGTACTGTAGAATAAAAATTGTTTTTGTTGTCTTCTAATACTGGCAAATCTGGGTTGATTTGACCAGATGATGGGAAAAAAAAGAGAAAGAAATTCATGTTGATATAAACCAGTAAAATGTTAGGAAAAGTTAATCTGACAAAATTCCACATAAAACTAGAAGGTTAGTGTGCTTGCAGTACTGTTTGCAGTACTAGATGTACAGGCACTTGTCGTTCATTCTACTTTGTGTTTCTTTTTTTTTCCTTTAGTCAGCAGCAACATATGTTAATTGGAAAGATCACAACGTCAACATCATTGATACACCAGGTTGGTGATTAGAAATAATATGGTGTGTACATTCCGAGCATGTCAAAATCAACAATAATACTTTTTTGTAATTGAAAGGGTTAAACTACATGTACGTGTGCATTATTTCTGTTATTGTTTTGAATTCTTTTCTTTTGTAAAATTATTTCTTCTGGATTATGGCTGAAATAGTCACATTTCAGACAAACAAATAATTAAACTATTAAGTAAATTGTGTTGAATTTGCCATAAGTATGGAACTACTGAACATATGTGTACCATATACATGTACAAAGAAGTGACCCACATGTACATCACACTGGTCAGTTGCTCTAATCTTTGAGTGACATTAGAATAATTTATCATACAAGAAGGTTTTTGGGGAGCCTGCAGTTAAAAATACTAGTCCCGGGCTGTAGTGCTGTAGTGGTTGTAGTGTAGTGTGCCGTAGTGGCTGGTTACTGGCTTAGGCTGATTCAGTGTGTGATTGGTTGACTTTTTGCAAGAACAGGACAGTACATGTACATGTATTCATAAGGCAATGAGCACAATTTGAAGGGGAAAGTCACAGGGACCACGACTACAGGAAAGGGGGTGGTCCACACAAAGGGACTTGGACCCTTATACTACTGTAGTTGCAGAACTAGTGCCTTCACATTTTCCAACCTTAACCATAACTGAGATTGTTGAATTATGTACTAACTATGATGTACAAATTACAGTACAACTCAGAAATAAGCAAACCATCCAACGCGTTTCAAATGTGTGGTAAACTAGTAATTGCATTTAAAATCAACTCGTTATACATGTATATTGCATTTGCATTTTGCATTGAAGTTTAAAGCTAAATTATGCAAAAATTTTAAATAAGCAAACCATCCAATACATTTCAAATGTTTGGTAAACTAGTTTGATTTCAAATCAACTCATTATACACGTGTAATGCATTTTCAATTGCATTGAATTTTAAACACAAATTATGCCTTCCCGTTTGCACGTCACATGTAATTTGTCACACATCCAAGTCATTTTGCATATCAAAAGGCTTCAACAATGTATTTTTTACAAATCCATGTAGTCACTCTTCCATGCAGATTCGGCGTTTGTGTTGGAAACAAAGAGCACAAAAGGAAATAAACCAAAGGTGTGAAAATGAGTGACAAAGTTGAATCGCATTTAAGAAAAGTGCGTTGGCCATTGCATTGGTAAAACTGCATCAATGCATTGTCAATCCATTGATGGTTTGTTTATTTTTGAGTGGTACTCATTTCATACTGGTTATAATTTTAACTTACTTTTAAATTTCAATTTTTAGGACATGTTGACTTTACAGTGGAAGTGGAGCGAGCTTTGAGAGTTCTTGATGGAGTCATTTTAGTGTTATGTGCAGTTGGTGGGGAACAGGTTTGTGAGAAAATTAGATTTCCTGGTTCTGTGATATTGCTAAATGTAGGCTATCAGTCATTATTATTCAACAAATTGTCACTATGCCCATATATGGTAAGGAAGCCCTCAATATCTGTCATCCTACATGACAGATATCCTGCGATATACGTAAATGACCATATTCGGAAGTGCACTGCAGATTTTCTTTCATTGCTTGTTTGGCGGCCATTTTGAAAAGCGAGACAGTTTCAGCAGTGTTCTCCGTAAATTTTAACTCTCTGGAAGCAACTTTCCACGATTAAATGCTCTCAAAAAGTCAACAAGTATTTGCTTTAGCTCACAATAATATCCAGAGGTTGACTTGGAATTTTCATAGTGAGAACTCAACCAAGAAAATGCTATTGCGAACGAAGCAGCACACTTGCTCACGGAAAGTTGTAAAGACTAAAGTTGAAAAGATTTTAATTCACAGGAAGAGGACTTATTCTCGGTAAGGTAGCAATATTTTTTCCTTTGTCTTGTCATTTTCAAACGCGAGTTTGTAAATACGTCTTTTTAAGTGAACGGTAGTAAACTTCGATTTCTTGAAGATCTGTTTTGATTTTTATTAAGCTTATGTGTTGCTAGCTTTTATCGTTTTTATCATAGAGCCGTAGTTTTTCTCGTTCTGAAAATGGTAGGCGATGGGAATTTGTTGAATAATAATACAAGATAATTGTCTGTTTTTTTTAACTGCTCCAATATTTCAATACAAGCAATGACTTTTCAAAGCAATTATAGTTCTCATTTCTGATTACTAGGGTTTCTCAGGAAAACCTTGCGGGTCGTATAGTTGCTATTAATGTCTATCCATTTTGTGAAAAAAAAGCACGGTGACCCCTACTTTTTATTGCATTTTTGAAAGTTTCTAAACATAATTACGAACTGGACCAAGCTTTAGAAAATTTTAAATATTTCTTCTATTTCAATGGAATCACCTTAAATGGTCAAAGCAGTTGCATGTATCCTATTTAGTGACATTATTGTGCCTACACTGTACATCCTACTGGATTCTGTTATTTCTGCCCTTTTCAATAACACGCAAACCTTGCACTTTAATAAACCCCCATCGAATGAGTTTTGTTTCCTTTCTTCTGTCCACCATTAATTTTATAATTGCCAATGGTCAATGAAAAGCAGAAGCTGACAAGTAGGTTGCAGCTCATGAATTGATCAGAACTTGTTTGGAACCTACTAAACCACATGTAATCTCAGGGGCAGATCCAGAGGGAGGGTTGAGGGGGTTGCTCCCTTCTTGGGAAGTTTCTGAACTTGTCTGACTCCTTGCATCTATCGCTTTTTCAAAGTGATCTTTTTTTTAAGTGATTGAGGACAGTGAAAGATGCAACTGGTGGAGTCTTAAAATTCAGAGTTTTTACAATGTATGTTATTGAAAGATACAGTATCACTGACATTACAGTGTAACTGTTAAAATTGTCTTAGAGTCATGTAAAAGATTGCTATTTCCTTTTCTGCTCTCAACAGAGCCAGACGTTAACAGTAAATCGGCAAATGAAGCGTTATAGTGTGCCTTGTATTGCCTTTATCAATAAACTTGACAGGTGGGTATTAAAAAGAAGAACAAGTTTTTAAATAGTTTATACATTTAATTACGTACTTCAGTCATAAATGCTATGGAGACACAGTCATTGCAGGGAGGCAGTGTGACTGCCTGATGGTGTTTTTTCAAGGCAGTCCTGAGCTTGTAATCAAGCCAAACTGGCCTGCTTCCTACATGTACCAGTGGGATTTCCAACTGTTATTTGTAATAACAAATATTGATTCTGTTTTCAATCCTTCCTTGACCAGTGTATTCCTGTCAACTACAGGTGTACAGTGTACATGACTTTTGTACAGGAATCATGTAAGCACAGGTAAAATTTTCAGCGTAAGATTTCATTTTGTGAAATTTGAAATTTTTTTTTTCTCGGGCTCCCAGATGGGGCTATTACAGATGACAAATTACATCTATAGCTCTTAAAAAGTGTAAAAAAGAATGCAATATGCCTTAAATTATTCTGGTACAAAGCTTCTGTCCACTGAAAATTAAAATTACTCAATTTCCTGATGGATTTTGTCTTAATTTTTCAGCGCTTTGAAAGTACACTGTGCAAATTGAAAATAAATGTGGGTCTATTTTTCCATTTTTTTTTTTTTCAGGATGGGAGCAAATCCAGATCCAAATCCGGTAAACAAAATTAAGTAATACGATGTATATTAATAGTTATAAATGTACTTATCATGGATTTGCATCAGTTTGCTCTGTTTATATCTTGCAAGAAGGTCAAGCTTTGAAATTTACAGTTTTCTTTGGAAGCACAAGATGGTTGTTGCGATTCTTGAGATGCAATTTCTTGTCTCTTGTCCTGTAACTGACAAAAACAAAAGAAGTCCAGAGCAAAACCGGGCTTCCTTTTTCAGGTTTATTGGATCAGTTAAAGTACAATGTAAGCAAACCACTCTGTGCTGAGTCACCATATCAAATCACACATACAATATTGGCATTTATTTAAACTAGACCTCATAGACTTGGCGTTTATTTGAACCAGGCGAAGTTCGTCTAAAGTCAATAAATTTGAAAATGAGGAGAGAAGAATTGGGTGCTGAGTAGTGTGTAGGGTACAATGTACATTATGCCTACTTTCTTTAGTTGGAATAAATACTGTAGTGGATTATGAACCTGATTTCGCTAATTTGCAATGACAATAAGTAACATAAAGGTTCAGTTTCAAATAAATGCCGGACCTCAAATAAACACCGATACCTCGAATAAACGCCAGGGGTATTTATTTAAAAATTGACCGTGTCGACCCGGCGTTTATTTGAACCTGGTGTTTAGTCAAAGCCTGGTATTTGATCAAGAAAATAAGTACTCTAGGCTCGTATAGGACACATTGTTATGCAAATGAGGTAACCCTAACCTCTTAGCAACCCAGTCTGGAAATGTACAAAGCTTGTTATGCAAATGAGGTAACCCTAACCCAAGTGGCTTAGCAACGATATGAATTGAGAAGCCTAACAACCCTAACCCTTAGCAACCCATTTTTTTCAGTTGGACCTGCTAGTAGGTTCACACCCACCCAAAAGAAGAGCTACTAGATCGCCCACTGAATTCGAGTTACTAGGTTGTCCTATCCGCCAAATTCGAGATAACAGATCGCCCTATACCCCATAGGCAATGCATTCGTTAAATATTTGTGCATGGATAGGAGTTTGTTGACTTGTGGGATGTCTCTTGCGCGTGCGTATATCGACTTTCTGTAAAAAAAGAAAAAAGAAAATTTGGACGGCAAGGAATGTACAAACTTGCAAATCCCAGACGCCCAAATGACCCTACCAGGACTCGAACCTCGAATCTTCTGATCTGGAGTCAGATGCCTTACCATTAGACTACAGGACCCTTGGGAATCACTTGGTGAAAATAAAAACGAGTTTATCCTCCCTCACTCAAAAAGAAAAAAATAGTACCAGGAGTGGGGTTCGAACCCACGCGGACAATCTGTCCATTGGATCTTAAGTCCAACGCCTTAACCACTCGGCCATCCGGGCAACCCACCGCTTTCCCATTCAATAACATTAGACTACAGGGCCCTTGGGAATCACTTGGTGAAAATAAAAACGAGTTTATCCTTCCTCACTCAAAAAGAAAAAAATAGTACCAGGAGTGGGGTTCGAACCCACGCGGACAATCTGTCCATTGGATCTTAAGTCCAACGCCTTAACCACTCGGCCATCCGGGCAACCCACCGCTTTCCCATTCAATAACAACAACAAAGTTTGATTCTGTTTTTTTTACTGAAAAAAAGCTAAAAAATTACATGGAATATGCTAAAAAAAATGACATGAAATAAAAAATTACAAAGTCCACCATTCAATCTGCAAATCTTCTTAGGTGTTCAAGTTCAAGGTGGTGTTGTAATATTACAGTTCCATCTCGTAGGGAAACGGTGGAATGTAGGTCTGCGAACTGTTAAACTGTATGATCATGGCGGGAATGAGTCGATCGGGGAAAAAGTGGTGAAGGATGCGAACGATTTCCTCCTCAGCACGCTCCTGATCCTGAGGACAGCAACGTATCACCAATCGTAGGTGAGCCAAGCGTAGCGCTGAGAGTCCAACCAAGAGGAGCGCTATAAATGTTGAACCCAATCGGGGGCGAAAGGGTAGATAATCTAGTGGAAAAAACGAAGTTCGATTGAGTTGAACATATAGTAAGTCCAATAATTTTCCCCAACCAGACGATGTGAAGCCCGTAACCATTGTTGAATCACCACCTCAAATTCAATCTCTAAAGTAGGTATCAAAAAACTTAGGTGTCTAAAATCTTGTTGGATGTCAAATTGACTAGAAGTGATTGTCGTCAATACATTGACATGAAGTGTAATGTGAAGCGAATGAACGGGGACTGGATCATCCCACCATCAATCATCCAGAAAATCAAGGATTTGTTCAAGGACGTGTCGGATTTGGTCAGTGTGCAGATGAAAAGGGAACTGAATTAAAAAAAAAGGAAAAGTCTATGAGTAAAAGTGGTGAGGTGGTGAAGGTAAGTCCACGCATGTGGTGACCGGTCACTGACAATGGAGACACCAACGCGTTATGTTTGAACCCATTTGGATGGCACATTGTTCATGAATCAATCAGCAATTGAAATCTGAAGGCACTACGACCTAATAAAAAACCAAACACTTGCGACGTGGTATGAAGGAAACGCTTCCGAGTTCCTGAGGCACACACGGTAAAACGTAGAAACAAATCAGTGTGTCGCAGAGAGTTTTCCAAAGCATGGATTAAAAGCAGAATGTAAAAATTGGCCAAGGGTAAACTACAAGGTCTTGGAGAAGTGATCTGAAACCGAGAAAAAGACACCGATGAGAAAAAGTATGGTATGAGAGAGAGAGAGAGAGAATAAAAAAAAAATGTCTTACCTGATTTAATTGCTGCTCTAAATCCGGCACCTGAAGAAGGGTTCTCAAACGAACGATGAGGTCTTGATTTATTTCCACACGTGCTGGTGGTGGTGGTGGTTGCACAGGCGGTTGATGTTGCAGGTCTCGGCACATCGGGCAGGTAGCGTGATTGGTTTGCTGCCATCGTAGGTAACATCTTCGATGAAGAAATTGACGGCAGCAGGGCAGTTGCATTACACTGGTCTCACAGACATTCCCTTCCTCGAGGCAAAAGCAGCGAAAGCGGGTGGTTTCGATTTCGGCGGGCAAGCCTTGTAAGCAGCGACTCTGATGCTCCGTCATCGTTTTAAAAAAAAGACGAAGAGATGTCAACCCGTTCAACTTAAGATGAGAATGAATACTTGTAGTGGTTGTCGTTTTTGTGAGTCATGTTTTCTGAGAATATTAACAATGGAGCACGCAATTGTCAGTTGCCCGAACTTGCTCAAATCCCAGAGGGATGCAACCGACGCCAACTTATGCAGAATGAGTCATGTTCTCTGAGAATGTTAACAATGCAACACCACAGTTCATTCGTGTTTACTGAGAATATTAACAATGGAGCACGCAATTGAATTGTCAGTTGCCCGAACTTGCTCAAATCCCAGAAGGATGCAACCGACGCCAACTTATGCAGAATGAATCATGTTTTTTCTGAGAATGTTAACAATGCAACACCACAGTTCAGTCACGTTTACTGAGAATAGTAACAATGGAGCACGTAATTTTCAGTCACGAAATATGTTTAGACATGTTTTTTGTAAGACAGATTTCTGATTGGTTCCCTGTTTGTATGTGAAAGAGTGGGTCTGATCAGCGATTCTGATTTACCTGCAGTTGACTTGTCCGTGGTACATTGAAGTTCTGGATTTTTTGCTGTCCGTCATGGAGAAATCAACGGTTGAACATTCATACTGGGATTGGCTCCCACCCGAAATCCAAGAGTACATTCAAGACTTAGCCGCACGAGAAGAGCATTGGGAACGTTTAAAAGAGGTATGACATATCTTTTGAATCAAAAACCCTTTCGGTTCATGTTCCCGTGCAGGCTTCTGAATTAATTTTTTTATGCGTAGGTCCATACCCAATTAAAAAAAGAATGGTATCGATGGCATCCCTTGACCTGTCCCGTTTGCAAGGAATTTAAATGTCTTGAAAAGCAAATGAATGAACAATCCTCCGATTTCTATGTCGTTCGAATCTCTTTGCAAATGATGCGTCAACTCGCAGATGCTTGTGATTTTTTATTGACCTGGAAACTTATGTTCTATTTGTATTAATTTTGTAGTTGCAGTTACAGTTTAAAACCACCCGTGCCTGGTATCGTGTCAATTGCCGTCCCTGTCGTAATATGTGGAACAAAACGGGAAAAAATTACATGGAACAGTTGTTGAGCTCTTTACCCTAGACCATGTGTATGAATATCGCAGAACTCTTTGTCTCAAACTCTACGAAGACCTTTATGTTGATGTAAATACTTTTTTCACTAGATGAAATAGTAGTGTTGTAAATTTTTTTGACAGCGCTTTCGCTCTTTACCCTAGACATGTGTATGAATATCGCGAGATTGAAGACCTTTATGTTGATGTAAATACTTTTTTCACCAGATTAAATAGTAATATTGTAATTTTTTTTTTTCGGGAGCGCTTTCGCTCTTTTCTTAATAAATGAGGTTTTTGGCAGAACCAACGACTTGGTTTTTTTTTTGTTTATTGTTGTCTCCTCTTTACCCTAGGTGTGTGATGATCTGTTTCGTTATGTCTGGTTTCGTCAACATGTACCAAATTTTAGAAAATATGTATGCCTGTTAGGTTTTTTGACACGAGCGGCTTTACGACAGCAATGCTTTGTTTTGATTTGAACGTAGGTTCACAAGACCTTGGCTCAATGTCGTTCTTGGTCCATCTTCTTTGGTTGTTGTGCTAAACACATCTTAGAGGAAATTCGTTTTTTTAAAGATGGTGTTGTGACCTTATTTTGCAGTAGTTATAGAGTTGGCGGTTCTGGCGCAGTTTTATAAAAACTTCGCTAAAACCGAACCAACTCTAACTACTTTCCATCGGATGGTAATCATTTTTATGGAGACATACATATAATAACAATAATATGGAGATATACATATAAGAACAATAATATGGAGATATATATATTGTAAAATAATATGGAAATCTATATGTTTTTATTTCATATGGAAACGAACGCATTTTACATCGCGTGGATGATACAACAGGAAGTCTTAAAACCACAGGGACTTTCCCGAGGAAATGAGTCATCAGATTTCTATTGTTTTTTGGGTCATACGATTATCATGTGATATCAGATGAACTTGTATTTAAAGTAAAGTTTGTCAGTAAAGTTTGTCAGTAAAGTTTGTCAGTAAAGTTTGTCAGTAAAGTTTGTCAGTAAAGTTTGTCAGTGAAGTTTGTCAGTGAAGTTTGTCAGTGAAGTTTGTAGCCGAGATTTAAGGCACTTGTAATTTCGGCCACAGCTGTGGCGTGACGTCATGTTGTAGTAACATATAAATAATAATATCATCTAATAGTATATAATGGATTGTAATATAGATATACATGATGAACTGATTAATTGTGGAGAAATATCCTGTCCTTTCTGTGACCAAAGATTGGAAGATTCTAATGAAAAACCGAAATATGATGAATGCTGTGATAATCAGTATATTATTAACGACGATGGGATGTTAGCATGTCTAAGTTGTGGTGTCGTACAAGGATATAATTATGTTCAAGAATATGTTGATTTTTATGAAAATATACATAGGTTTAAAAGAAAATCTGTTTACCATCGTAAGTATCACGTTGTTAACGTGATACTAGGTATCGAAGAAAAATATAACATTAAAATATCAAACTGTCAGAAACGTAAGATTGATGCTATATATGTCGAAATAGGTAAGGTTCTTAATGAAGTAAATGGTTCAAGAAAGAGAATGGTTAGTGTCAATTACATTATGAGAAAGATATTCAAGATGATGGGAATACCTTACAAAAATATTCCAATTAGTAAATCGAAAAAAACATTAGCTTTTTACAATCAATATTGGGCTAGTATTATGTCTCTTATCGGTGATAAAATAAAATCTATTGTTGGATGAACACTTTATTATATTTCTTTTCAAATTTGTCAGTTAAAGGGCACATATCAATGATTATTTCATCAAGAACTTTGACATAATCAAGAAATCCTTTGTCATTATACTCCAGTCCTCTCATAAAGGACCGTATATCAGTTAAAACCTTTTCGTACGAAGTGTACGCGAATTTACACATCTCAATCTTTCTTTTGTAATTTTTAGCCTCTGAATATGTTTTAAGCAAGACCCCGGAACCAGATATTATTCCGAGAGGAATAGGGTTTAGTGTTACACCACCAACCACAGTCCCAGTTACTATCAATACAACAGACCCAATATTACATGCAAGTTCTGCTTTTTTGAAATATTTAAAAGTCATTTTGAAAAGCCAGTATTTCTTATGGTAGAATTTGTATAATGCTTTCAACTCAGATATTTGATCTTCCGTTAAATTTTCTGAAACATGGTTCCAATTGAATATGCTTCTGCGTCTTTTAGTCATATATTATATCGTTACATTTTTCTTTTTGAATGACTCTTTAATATTGGAGTATAATGTTTTTATGTTTTTAATCAATCTTTCTATGCTTTCGAGAATTTCATTAATTAAAATAGCTGTTCTCATATATATATAAGTTAGATTATTCATCCTGTAAACGATGTCGAAACATCGGTCAGCTTTGAAGTGTTTGGTTGATATGTTCCGCATTGTGATATATAATGAATGAAAAAATATCTATGGCACTCTATATTCAATCAACAGTAAGAGTTCTTCATTTTTTACAACTGAACCCAGTTCCACTGCCAAATGACCAAAAGCCAGTATTAAATTAATACTTATTGTCTGTGTTCGAGTTGCTTTGGTTGAAGTGTAAGTGATTGATTGAGTTAAATGGTCACTGTGTTTTACTTTTAAAGAAATAGGCGTATATCGTCTTTTGACCTTGAAATAGAGCACTGTTATAGTTAATATGTGGCTATGATCTGGAATGATTATTTTGTCACAACCGCTTAATAAAAATGTGTTCCCATTTTTTGTATTCAAAATCCCATTTATGTAATGAACGGAACCACGCAAACGATGTCCGTTTAAAGATAAATCTGTTTCCATCACCATTTTACCATTCTCAATTACAAAAGCGGTGTCATAGACACTTGGGTCAACGTTTGAAATTGTTTCTTTTACACCATAAACAATTAGATGTCCAATTGTTAAAAGTGATGGAAAAGTAACTGTACCGTGTAGATCGAGATAAATAAATTGTGGAGGTGAGCTACCCCATCGGTGAAAATTGATAACTGTTTTGGTATAGTTTTCGAATGTTTTTGTTGCATAATTAGAAATTGAAATCGTAGTGCCTTGCACTGCCACACTCAACTCACTCATTTCCGGCGGAAACCATTCAACTACCAAAGTATAGTATCCAACAGGAAGTTTATAAAGGTTAAAACCGAGGCGTGATTGGTACTGGTTTGGTGAGCTTTTTTGAAACAGGAGTTTAAGTTGGTAAGCTTTTTTATTAATTTGATGTGGAGAATTGGAAAATCAACAATACCCAAAACCTGAATATTTAATTCACTTGAAGATTCGTCGTCGTTTTCCATTAAATATCTGAATACATCTTTTTTCCCCGAGCTAGTGATCTGAGATTCATGAATTTTTTGAGTGACAAGATTTCTCAAAGTTGTTATTTCATTTTCCACAAAATTAACATTAACTGCGGATTTTGAGTCTCTGTAATCGGTTTGTAAGTTAATAATTTTATTGTTATTTAAATTCAAGTCTCCAGACATACTTGTTGTGCCCTCAAGTTTAAGATATTCTTTTTGTGTCTCATTAAGTCTTTTGTTAACAAACTCTACACTTGTGGCGTCTTTTTGGGTTGATGGAAATTTAAGATTAGTAATTGATTTATTTGTCATATCAATATCAACATTTTTATCCAATTTTTTCACAAGCTGATTATCGACATATTTTTTATTTGTTGCTTGATCTGCCTGTAATGGATCTTTTACATTGAAAATTGTATTATTATTCATATCAATATTTGCTTCCATTTTTCCGCCTTCTTTTTTAGAAAGAAAGATATTTCTCGTATCCTGATAGTTTATTACCTTTGTCAGATCACCATGGATAGGATAAGGGTTGCTTTTTAATCTTAAAATATTGTACTTATTTTGCATGTCAATATCAGATGAACCACTAGCACTACCCTGAGGTCCACGATCACCTTTGTCGCCTTTGTCGCCTTTGTTGCCTTTTAGGCCCTGGGGTCCTTGTGGCCCTTTATCACCTTTTGAACCCTTATCGCCTTTATCACCTTTATCACCTTTATCGCCTTTATCGCCTTTAGGACCAGGTAACCCAGGCAACCCTCTAGGGCCTATCTGACCTTGTCCTTGAGAATCAACATGATTAAGAATACCGTTTGTATAACTCATATAATATTAGTTTAGATTTTTTCGTCGAAATTTCGGGCTACCTTTTTTTTGACCTTATCAACATACAAAAAACTATATGGATCCTTAGTAGCTTTCTGATAATCTGATTTATTTATGTTCAGTTCTCGGCAAATCATCGATTGCTCGTTTATAGAAGGAAAATCAAAAACACAAAAATGTGAACTATTCAGTCTTATTGTTTTATCGGTTCCGTAATAGCTTTGACTCAAATATATACAACAACAATTTTTATTTCTTGAATTGGTGAAGTAGTCTCGTATCCGTTCGTCATTTTTCTTACCTGTATTCAAATAGTCATCAAATATGATTAATTTTTGGTTTTCATCAGACAAATCTGTCAGAGGGATGATTTCATCGTTACTTGCTTCTATCACGTCATAACCGACCTCTTTTGATTTTGATATTGGTTCGAGAGATTTCAACAGATGCTTATATTTGCTTTGGGAGAGATTTCGAGCATAAAGGTATATCTTATCAAAATAGAGAAGCCTATATATCATATCAAGCAAAAGGTTAGTCTTGCCACCACCAGAGGGAGCACAAATAAGCATCCTGAAACATCGGTTTGGCATGAAACTCTTTAATTGAACAAAATCGTTGTTTTCATCATCTTGAATGTCGTAATTTTGAATCTTCATATGATACTATGTTATACAATTTTATCGCATGGCGACACGCTATGCGAGCGTTTTTATATATGATAACCCTAATTTTTCCGAACAAAATACGAAATTTTATGTAAACAAATGATATATGAGTTTACTCAAATGGAAAGAAATGGCTGAGAAACGATCTGAGCTTGGTAAAAAGATTAACACAGTAAGAGAGACAATAAAACAAAAAACGATATCTGATCAAATGGGTGAAGTTGAGGCAGAGAAACTTTTCAAACCTATAACATCAGGATTAAAGGAACTCACATCTCCAAAAATGCCATTGAGAAGATTACCAAAGAAAAAGCGACCTGTTCCAGATTATGGAATAGCTATTGATGATGAAGTGCCTGATTATGGATTGGAAGATCTATTTGGTGATCAAGTTCTACCACAAAATGACAAACAATTAGTTCCAAAACCTCCAAGTTATGAAGATGTCCTTAAGGATTTAGCATCAGGTGAAAAACAAATGTATATAGATCCAGCATTTATGTATGAACCTGAAGATCTTCCACCTGAATACGAAGAAGAAGGACCTGATTATAACATTCTCGAGGAGGATGCAATTAACCAAGTTTTGGATGAACTTCAAATTCCTAACTATGATGATATAGAATCACGACTTCAAGAAGAAGAAATGAATGACCGAAAAAGGAAATCTTATCTTACCAAGACCCTGAAGAAAGCTAAAGATAAACGGAAAAAACTCCCTGGGTTTTTGTCTGATATCAGTAAAAAATTAAAAAGTGGTTTAATGACTGAAGCTGAGGCTCAATATCGAAGAAAAATTATTCAAGATACAAGAAAGGTTCTTACTGATTATATCGATTACAACAATCAAAGATTAAAAAATATTAAAGGATCTGGTTTGAAGAAAAAATAAAAAGAGGTGGACAAGTCCAGTTTTTCAACAATCCGACAGAAATGATTAAAAAACTTGAACTGATTATCGGATCAATGGTTGCAGGTAATAATAGTATAGAGCTAAGAAACACAGGTGTTGCACTTCTCGACATCTTGTTAAGAAATTCAATACTCAATAGGTCACAATACAACAAAATATACAAAAACTATTTTATGTAAACTAATCATATAATGGATAGACAACTTATCTTATCATCCCATTCAGTCAGAGACAAGAATGGTAATAAACCGAGTGATTTCATAATCAAATACATCAATCCGATAATTCTCGACCCAAATCGACAATATGAAATCGGCCTCGACCGAATCATTTCGATGTCATTTACTTGGTTTAATGTGACAAAAGAACTCAATAATCAGAAAATAAGATATTCGTCTGATATAGTGGTACTAATTGGACGGAGTTGATATTAAGTCCTGGAGTATGGAACTATGTCGATTTCAATAATTTTTTAAAGGATAAGACTAAAACAGGAACAGCAAGCAATCCGACATATCCAATCAGTCTCGAATTCGACGATACAATATTTCGCACAATAATCACCTTAGCAACAAATTACAGATTAGATCTGACTCAAAGTGATTTTAATGAACTTATTGGTTTCAATAAAAAAATACTGACTAGTAGTGAAAACGTTGGAGATTACATTCCTAATCTCTCTCAAGACAGAGAAATCCTCAATATTCATAGTGACCTCATATCCGAAAGTCTAGTTGATGGTGATGAAACGGATATTATATATAGTTTTTCAACCAGTACTTTAACGCCGAGTTATAGTTTCACACAAGAGCCTCGACGAGTACAGTTCAATCCTGTCAATAAAAATACGATTAATAAAATTCGGATTTATATCACCGACGGTAAACGAAGAATTATAGATCTTAATCATAGTGACACTTCATTCAGTTTGATTTTAAGAGAGAAGAGAGATTAATCTAACTAATAGTTATAGATGGCATCATATGAATACAAGCGAATTTATCATCCAAAACTTGGACGATTTGTTTATGAACATAAAGGAAATGGGATCATTGTTGACAACATTTTCAAACCGGTTGGAAGGGTGTTAAGTAAAGTTCCAGAAATGGTTTTAAAACCTTTTGCCAAAAAAGCGCTTGAATCTGGTATTTCACATGCTGGAGACAAACTGGGAAAAAAAGCAGCTGAAAAAAGCGGAGAGTTTATTATGAGAAAATTACACGGTTCAACTAAACAATCAATGAATAAAACCATGAAACCAACCAAACCTACTAAACCAAAACAAGAAGATTACAACACAATTCTGAATAGACTTATATCTGGTACTGGATTAAGACAATAAAATGTTATTAAAAAGTGAATTTTATCCAATTATAAATAGACTAGCAAGTGGGAAATGGTTTATATAAAAAGTGAATTTTATCTAAACTATCAATATATAATGAGTTTCAGAACAAGTGATAATTTACAAAGATATGAATACGTTCATTTCCATTTGGACAATGTCATTGAGCAACCTGCTAACAATCAATCACAGAAAAAGACGGGTTACAGATTCACAATCAACGATAGGTCGACTATGTTCGATTTTTTCAATGGGATTTTCGAAGTGACAAAAGAGCTTCAAAAAAAGGCAAATGGTGCTGGATATGCTCAAGCGGATCGCATCACCATGATAAACGGATCTTCTAGTTTGATCAAACATATGGTTATTAAAAGCTCGGGTAAAATAGTATACGAGAGTGATAATTTACATAGAATTACGAATGTTAAAAATTTACTCGAATATAGTGATGATTTTAGTAGATCCGTTGGAAAGAATTCGTTCTGGTATCTTGATACTGATGGAACAACAGCAGATACAAACACAGGTTTCGAGGCCCGTCGTATTTTGACCCAAGCAGTACAAAACGACGGTGGTGGGGGAGCTAAAAGTATTAACGAGATGATTCCTTTAAACAGATACAGCTTTTTTCCAAGAATTAGAAAGGAAAATGTTGCCCCCTATGCAGCTCACATTTGAACTTACACTTAACGAAGACAGTGAAATGATCCACATGGCAAACGGCACAGACGCTGGTCGTGTTGTAGTAAAGAGATTGTATCTTTGGCTCCCTAGATTAATCCCAAAAGACAGCATGTATAGTAATTTCGTTTCAGAGTTTCTTAAGCCAACAACCTGGACATATATGCGAGATCTCTACAATCAGTCAGCAAATACCAGAGCTATTCAGAATATGTTTCAAATCAGTCCAGCTATCGACAACGTTAAACACGTTTTTATATATCTCCAGCGGACAGACGGACCAAATAATGATGAAGCTGAAAGGTCTCCGTATGTATTCGACACTTTTAAGTTGAATGCTGCTAACGCTAATAGCTCTCTATCAAGCTGTCGTTTAGAGTATGGTAACAATACATTTTACCCAGAGCTGGAATATGATGCGGATTCTAAAATCAGGATATTCAATGATCTCATGAGTTATGCATTTCGTAAAAACGATTACAATTCTGGGACACAACTTAATGTATCTAATTTTAGTTTCTACGGATTAATATATTTCGATTTGACATATCAAAAAGAGGTAGTGACAAGAGATCCTAAACAGTTGATTCTCCATTATCGTTTGAATGTTGCCCCAGCTGCTAACGTCCGAGCCCATAGTATCGTATTTTACGAGAGTGAGGTTGTCGTTAAGACAGTTGGAAATGAATTGATGATAGTTTAAATGAATAAGTTTTTTAACATCGATGAAAATTTAAATGAATATGTTTTTTAAAACAGAATTTATCTAACATATATAATATGACACAACTATACGAAATCAAAGTTAGTTTATCACCAAACCAGAAAAAGAATCTTAGTAACGCGTATAATAAAAGAGAAACAATAGTTCTAAGGCTCACGAAGGACTCTCTATCTGGGAATGACACTCTGTATGTACCTCAGAATATAGTTAAACGATTGGAAAAAAATCGGAAACTTAAGAAAGGGATGGACATTAAACTTTCTAAAACAAACATTCGAAAGCAAGTAGGTGGATCTCTTCTGTCTACAGTTCTGACGCTTGGAAGAACTTTTGGTCCAACATTAGCAAAAACTATCGGTTTGTCAGCTTTAGCTGGAGCAGCTAGTGAAGGAGCATCTCAGATTGTTAAGAAGATATCCGGAAAAGGTGTTCAAACCGGTGGGTTCCTCATACCACAAAATAAAATCGATCAGTTGATAACATATAAACATCTTTTGACCACCAAACAAAAGAAGGATATATTAAATGCTCTACAAACAGGTTCTGGTGTTCATATAAAACCAACAAAAGTACAAACGGGTGGGTTCTTAGGTACTCTTCTTGCATCAATTGGAGTCCCTTTAGCTATTGAGGCAATAAAGAAGATGACTGGTAAAGGTGCCCAGTAGTTATACAGTTGGCGGTTCCAGATCATTTGCAATGATCTGTAACCGAACCAACTGTATAACTACTATTCCATCAGATGGAGATCAATTTTATGGAAATCTATATGTATTTCTATTTTATAGAAATCTATATGTATTTTATTTTTATGGATAACTATATGTTTCCAGATCTGGCTCCATCGCGGCAATAGACCCCCCGGCATGCTAAGTATTTGGATGGCTTGCGAAGCAAGACGTTCAAAGACGACGCACGGGGATGGGGGGGTCGTTATTGCAGTGGAACCTAGGTGGGAAGAGCTATTATATTTCGAAGAAATATAATAGCGATGGGTTCCACTATCTGCTGATGTTCCCAGATCTTTTCTTTCTGCCTGTAGCGTCATGATTTGATACCTTTTGGCTGGTTTCTTTCATTTTTTGCGATGCTGGTATTATTTTGTGGATAACTATATGTATTTTATTTCATGGGCACAATTATTTTGGATTTGGATACTATATGTTTTATGTCATGATGTATCCAACGCATTATTCCTTCACGTGACCACATACAACAGGAAGTTTATAATTCTCGGAAAAGCAGGAAGTTTTTCTAAGAAACAAGTCTTGGCATGTCTGGTGAAAACAGGAAATGACTCAGCCATTTTCCAAGGTCATGATATCGTATGATCTCTATTGACCAATTAAAAACGTACCCATAAATTACTTTTTCTGATAAAAATATCAGAAATTGCTCCAGTTTGATAAAAATTTCAGAAGTTGTTTACGGTTGGCCAAACATACCTCAACGATGCCTCTAAGTATTGATGAAGCCACGAAAAGATTTGAGTCATACTCTCAAAACATTCAAGATTCGATTCTAGTTATTGAATCATTCATGGGGAGTGAGGAATCAATGTCTTTCAATTTACCACAAGCAATTACTAATTTAGATAGCATTAACATTAACACTGAGGAAAGGAATGTTGCAGCACAAATTAAGGTATTGGAAGAGTACCAAAGGATGCTAGCAACAGAAAGAAAGAGAAGATCTATCAAACAAGTTATTGACGACAAAATGAAGTCAGCAGATTTCAAAAGTGATTTGAAAAAGGCAAGACGATCTGGGCGTATGGGACAATTTAAACCGAATGTTTTGCCTGCAATGGCTGCAGCTGGACAACAACCTACTACAAGCCAAATGCCCGTGCCACAACCTACTACAAGCCGAATGTCTCGACCATATTTACAGCAAAAACCTACTGTTGAAGAAATTGAACCAAATGCTGAAGATGAACTTATGTTATAGTTTTAATTTGGACTTATTTTATTTTATAATTACCATAAGCTAAACTTTGTATTCCGTTATATATATATATATCTTTTGTCATCGAAGCAGCTGAGTGATACTTTGTTTATTTCATAACTACCTAGTTGATGTTTGCTGCTTCGAATAGTTTTCATAGTATGTTGCATTTGTTTATTTTCTAATAAAACATTTTTGTAGTCAGTATGTTTGATGTTGTTCTTTATTATATTTTTCTTAATTCCCTTGGCTGTTTTTCCGCCTTTATCATTGTCTTTGATGTAACTGTACATTTTTGATCGCAAACCGACAAATTCTGTTATTGGGATACCGCAAGCTTCATCCTTGAATTTACCAATTACTTTCTTGTTTGTCTTATCGAAATACGGAGAGTTTTCTGGATAGTCGCTGTTATCAAATCGATCTTTGTCATTCCAAAAGTCTCTGTAGACGTCTTCAGCTTCGATTTCATATGTTAATGAGTCTGTGTCTGTGAATAATAATTTGGCTTTGTCTCCATACTTTTTTTTTATGTAGTTATAATGAAAATCATACATCAATGTTTTGCTCAAATCTAGAATACACATTCCTACATATGCCGGCCTATTTAAAGTGAGCGATTCCTTTATTTTATGCACTGCAACTAGATTTTCGTTGAAGATCTTACTGCTTACATAAGTAGGTTTGGAAGCCATTTTTAATAATTTCTTGTTATCAGTCACAAGTCTGACATCAACACGTTTTCTTACATTTTCCATAGTTTTACCAAATACTGAGTTATTCATTAGTTTGAAGAAATCTTTTTCGAATGAATTTTTCGCCTGAATACGCTTTTGAGTATTGAATTGAATGTATTGTTTGAGCCAAGGTGACTGATTAAATTCTAAAACTCGATGGACTTTGTTCACTTTCAATCCAAGATCAAGATACAGCTGCAGGTTTCTGTAATGCAGGACATATTTTTCTTTGTCACATAATGTAGGGATCAGTTTATATACCAGTCCTGTTGATATATTATATTTTGTAGCTATTTTTTTACAATAATCAGACAGCATATCTTTATTTACACAAACCCTCTCAGCAGCTAATGGGTAGTCATTATGAAGGTTATGCAACTCTTTGGGGTATTCTAAATCAACTTCTATTATTAAACCTTTTTTGCTATTTTCATTATACTGAGCTAAATTGATTTTATTAATCTGCTTTTCTGTCATCCATTTGAAACCACCAGTGGGGAGATATTGACTCATAGCCCAACCGTATAAATTATTAGCATCAAGATACATAATGTACTTTGACGGCGCTTTCTCATCGTATTCTCTCATGTATTTGTTGTTTGCTTTTCCATATCGATTGGCAATATAAGATATACCACCACGCATACCTTTTTCAATGAATTGAAACATATCTATGTCTGTCATTAGTTCTAGTTGAATATCAGTCATCTTCAACATAGCATCCCAACTCAAACCAGGACTAGTGAAATAGTGACATGGGTCAAGTTTGTAATACTGTAGACACGTCTTGCGGAAGTTTTCAAACACGTCAGATAATAGAAGTATATCAGACTTAAGATATAGATTGTGGTATTCACCCATCGTTTGTAATTGAAATGTATTCCACACTTTCTGAGCATGACAATAATCATCGTTTGTTATATCCTCATTATTCAATATGCTGTAAAATTCTTTTTTCGTTGGTAATTCTGTTTTATTGAATTTTTCAAAACTGTCCATGTAATCGTACGGATAAATACCTTTTCGTGTCATAAGCTTGAATTTTTCTTTTCGGAATCTTTTGTTTGTATACTTTAAAGCTTCTGCTGGTAAGTTGCTGACTAATTTATCCAAACTTGAGCTCATGAATTGGAAACTGTCAATGAATGTCAGATGGTTACCAAGCATGAACGCCATATATATTTCCATATTGTTCGGTATGGCATTTATGTTCATTTTAATTTCTTTTCCGTTTTTGGTGTATGCATGTTTGTTAACAATAGCTCCAATCTCTTGCATAATGAAATGACTGTCATGACCTCTCAAATTATGGAATATAACAGGAATTTTAATTTCTTCTGGATTTATTCGGAGTTTCAGATTGCATTCTTGGTGCGCAGAGCCCCTGTATTTGCCAGTAATATGACAATGATCTCTTACCTGAATGTCTTTTTCAGTATATTTTTTATCACAAATGTGGCATGTTGTTGCTTTTTTGAATTCCTTTTCATCCACTTCAGTCATTATCAACGGTTTATTGAAATGTTTTTTCATTACTTTTTTGCAGTATTTCACTTCTTCTAAAATATTTTCCATAAATTTATACACAGCCTTTTCACCTCTGTATAGTTGTATTGGTTTTGTATATTTGTCGTCATAACAACAAACCACTTTATAACCATATCCACAGTCTGTATGCCTTTGGTAAGCTTCTGTGTATGATTTATTACAGTCTTGTTGACACCCATGAATTTTCTCTGTTATAGCCTCAAAATCAGCATAAATTACAAATGGCACAGGTTGCTGTTTATGGAAATTGTTGAATTTCAGTATGTTATTGTTTTTGTCTGGCATTTTTATTGCTTGTTCACCATTCACTTGTATGCAAATATCTTTGTGATTATTTAATACCCTTTCAGAACTGAAACATTGAAGACAGCACATACAAAAGTGTTTTCTATGTTCGTGTTTTGTTTGATTATACATGAATTTGTTGAAATCCTTTATCAGAACATAATGCTTGTTTTCATTTTTTGTTACCAAAAGTAGTTCCATATGATCTTCATACTTTTCTTTGGAAACATATATGGGGTAGGGTTGTTTGTCTTCATATCCGAATACGCTTATATTGATACTGTTTTGCTTCTCGATTTTGTTATAATGTTTGACACCAACTAGAAATTCAACATCTGAGTAATCTAACTTCTCAATATATGGTTTATCGACTTTTTTAATCCTTTGGGGATATTTCTCTTGTGGGTTTAAGTGTCGGATATGACACCATCTGAAACATTCATTATCCTCATTTTTCATGTTAATTAGTCCCTTAGCACTATTTCGCAGTTCAGAAGGTAGTTGGATATATGAGGATCCATTCATTGGCTTGTATTTGACAATGTTGAGGTAATGGCTATCAACTGATTTTACCGTCCATCCTGAACCTTCTGATATCCACTGGGATATCTGGTTTAAGATATTTTGTTTAGACATTTGTAATGCTTCATTGATTTCTGTATTGTTAATAATTGTTTGGGGTTTGCTATTGAAATATGCTGGCTTTTCAACTATTTCGCCATCAGAAATTTTATTGAATGTGACTTTCAATGTTTCAACATATTTCAAGCCTTTCATTTCATTCAACAAACTTATTACACTGTATTCTATTGCCTTTCTGGTGTTTTGCATTTCGTCTAATGGGTCTTTATTGTTTTTAATGCCGATTTCAAATGACTTGGTAAACCCTTTTAAAGCTTTGTCTGTTTGTTTTATTATGGTTCTTGGTGTTGGAACCGGTTTTTTAACAGCATTTTGTTTAGTTCTTGGTGTAGGAATTGGTTTGTAATTATCCCTGAATTCTACTGGAGGTACAATAATATTATCTTCATACTGCTTAACCATTTGTTTGACACTCTTACGAGGTGTTGGTATTGGCCTCCTTGATTTGTATGTTCTTGGCGCTGGAACTGACTTCTTCTCCTGCTTGAGGAGTAATTTGATAAGTTTTGATTTGCTTAGTTTCTTCAAACTGGCTTTATCCATATTTATATGATTAGATTTTTCCATTCTATATATAACTATAGTATAATATTATTTAAATAGTTTTAATCCGCGTTTAAGTATGGTTAAGAATTCAAATGATCCGAATATGAATCCTTTGAACTGTATTATTTTTCAGCGTTTTTCTTGTGGATTTTTTTATTCAAATGACACCATTTACCTGCAAGAGTATAATTTATTCCATTTTTGCAGACATTGCAATACCATTCTTTATTCAGCATGTACTTTGTTTTACTTTTTTTTAAAGCCTCCTTTCTGTCTTCTTCAGTGAAATATATTTTTGGTCTACCTCGACCTCTCTTAACATTCTGATTTTCCATATATAATACTATATGTTTATTTTTAAATTACTTTGGCTTGTGCGTTTAAATTCATTCAGGAACTTTGTAATTTCGACCAAATTCTTTTTTAAGTTGTTTATCAACAAGTTTACGTTTTTTTACTAACCCCTCCAAATCCATATCTCCAATATTTTCCATCAATAGTACATCTCGACGTATCATATATTCTTCAAGTTCCTCCTCATGCTCAATACGTTCTTTATTCTTTTGATGAAATTTAGTTAGAAGATGTTTATCCTTTCTCTTCGAACTATATTTCCTATTGCAAATATCGCATAACCACTGCTGATTTTCAGTATCCATCTATATATATATATGTATATATAATTTTTATATTGTTTGTAAATCCTTCATTGGAACCCAACTGTTAAATTCATCACTGTATCCCTTCCATTTAACAAGAGCCTGTTTCTTCTTATAATCCCTCCGAATAACTTTATCAATTCTGAATACCTGTTGTTCAGCTTTCAGTAATTCAGGTTCATAAAAACTCCCTTCAATGTCTTCATCTCTGAGATCCTTCAGTTTGTATGTGATTGGATTGGTATGTTGTATTTTATCAACTGTGAAAATTTCCTCAGACCAATTTGGTGTATAAGACTTGTCGAACACTTTACGTTTGTACTTGCTTATCCTAACCTTATCACCAACTTTGAACTTTGGTTTTTGTCTTGATGTTTCCATATCACCGTACAGATTGAAGTAAACAACTCCTTCATTCTTCTTTTTGCTTGCTTCTGCAGGTGTCATCTTTGTGCTTGAATGTCTGGTATTGTTATACTGTTTCACTAATTTAGGTAACATGTCAAGATAATGTGTATTACCTTGAACAGTAAACTGTTTCCACATTTTGGTTTTGATTGTACGGTTCCATCTTTCACAAACGGACGACTTTTCCTCATTTTCGGTTGAGTACAATGTTATTTCATTCTTATCAAGTAGTTCCTTAACATGTTTGTTGTAATACTCCTTGCCTTTGTCTGTCCAAAGATATTCCGGTTTACGCCCCTCTTTGAATATTGTTTTAAAAGCATTCATAACGGTTTCACCCTTTTTATCTTTTAATGGGACAATCCAACCGTATTTAGAGAATACATCTAAAACCATAAGAAGATACCTGTAGCCAGCGTTCCATCGACTGAATTTTTGCATCTCAACGATATCTGAACACCATGTATTGTCAATATGGTTTACAATTACCTGCCGCCGGGTGAAGTTACGCTTTATTGGTTTATGAAGCTCATCAGCTAATTTTTCTTGCCAGTTTTCTTCACTCGACGGCCTTTCCCGTTTTTTGTCTTCCTTTGTTTTGTTGCACCAAGGCCTAGTTTCTGCTTCGTGTTGATTAGAAATCGTGCTGTTTGTCCCCATTTTGGCATTTGTCCATAAGGTATTTCATCCAATGACTTGACCATTTGTTTGTCACATTCAATCTTGTTTTTCCCCATGTCATAACAAATATCATGATGAGCTGCTATTTCATCGACCTTGTTAAGAGGTTTTACATTCCATTTGGTCACCTTGCCAGTATTTTTATCGTACTGCAGCTGCTCTTCCAGCGGATTATACGGACCTAAATATTTATACTTACCTGAAGTGAATCCAGCTTTTGGTCTTGGTAATTTACCAATTAGTTTATGTATATCTAAACTACCACCATCCAAATCCTTTCTGTCGGTTTTATACTTTCTATTTGGTCTAATTTTGGTTGATAATTGATCAAGAGCTTGACTTCCGACATTTTGAATCATTGGATTCAACTTATCCAGAGCATAATCGATAGCCTTTTTCTGCAGTTTTGGGTTTCTCAAGGCTTCTGATCCATAATATCTTCCCATTTCAACTGCCTTTTTTCCAAGCCAAGGAATACCGTGGTGAATCAATAAATCAGCACCAGTTGATGCTACTGTATCTAGTACGCCCGCCCCTTTCGACGGGCGACCCCGTTTCCCGCCTGTTTAACGAATTTCGTCTTTGTAATACCACATTCAGCACAAGTACACTTCATCATTGATCTCCCATTTTTGGCTTTTACAACTCTTTCAGAATCAGGAACGCATTCTGTCTGTTTCTTCTGTTTCACGCAATATGATTTCATATATAATATGATTAGATTAGATTAAGGTTCAACGTACACATTCTCATAGTTACCAGTTTTCGGATTTTTCACCAAACGCATGACAGTACCCTTCTTTGGTTTAGTCCAGAATTTCTTGCTTGTTATACCTGTTGTTCCTGTGAAAGCACCTTTCAAGATATCACCAGACCAATATCGATCAAATACATGGTTGGTTGATGGAATTACTTTGCGAGTTATTTGTTCGGCTATTTTGGCTGCCTCAAAAGCTTTACCTAATGGATTTTCACCTCCCTTTTGGCTTTTGATGAATTTGGTTTTTGTAATACCACATTCAGAGCATTTGCATTTAAGCATAAGCCTCCCATTTTTAGCCTTTTCATATCGTTCACTCCCGGTTACACATTCTGTGACCTTTTTTTGTTTCACACAATATGATCTCATATATGTATGAGTTAGATATTTTTGAAATACTGTTCTAAGAATTTCTCATTCTTCGTTGTATCATATATGTCGAAAACTTCCAACAGATCAAAATATGATTTGCCCTTATTCATCTCATTTAAAAAGTATAAACAAAAGTAACCACATGTTGTCGTCATTAAATTTTGTATTTGGTTATTTTGATGAAGAAGTGTTAAATTATTTTTTCTTGCGTGATTGACAATTTCTTGGAAGGGAGGTAAACCAAAGCTATCAAAGTAATTGACCACGTTATCTTTCACATATGTGGATACCCAATGGCTACCGCTCATATATGATGGTTCAAGATTGTAAATGAATAGAGCCTGTCTATGATTGTGCGGCACTGATTCATCTCTAGACAGAACATCTTTAATTGGGATATTCAGATATTTACACCATTTTATTAAATCGTAATTGCTTAATGGGACATTCTTATGGAATTGGGGTTTTACAACAGAATGTTCAGAAGAGGGACGTTTTTGAATGGCGAGTTCTTGCCTAATAGCAGACCGTCGCCCTTTTTGTGAGCTTGTTTTTTTTTTTAATTCCCATACCGATTGTATCGTTTGGCCAATTTCCATAAAAAGGTGGAGTTATATACATTGGGTCTAACAAACCACCATTTTGATTATAATTGGTTGGTTTTGGTACAGATCTCGGTGGTATTTGTTTAGGCTGTCCCATCCGAGGAGAACCATTACCAGTGATCTTCTTTAATGCCTCAAGAGCTAAAGGAACTCCAATTGATGCAAGAAGAGTACCTAAAAACCCACCTGTTTGTACTTTCGTCGGTTTTATATGAACACCAGAGCCTGTTTGTAGAGCATTTAATATATCTTGTTTTTGTTTTGTGGTCAAAAGATGTTTATATGCTATCAACTGGTTGATTTTATTTTGTGGTATGAGAAACCCACCTGTTTGAACCCCTTTTCCGGATATCTTTTTCACAATCTGAGATGCTCCTTCACTAGCTGCTCCAGCTAAAGCCGACAATCCAAGAGTCTTAGCAATAGTGGGAGCAAAAGTTCTTCCAAGCGACAGAACTGTAGACAGAAGAGATCCACCTAATTGCTTTCGAATGTTTGTTTTTGCTAGTTTGATGTCCATTCCCTTTTTCAATTTTCTATTTTTATCCAATCGCTTAACTATATTCTGAGGTACGTATAGAGTGTCATTCCCAGATAATGAATCCTTTGTCAGTCTCAAAACGATAGTTTCTCTTTTATGATACGCGCTACTAAGATTCTTTTTCTGGTTTGGTGATAAACTAACTTTAATTTCGTATAGTTGTGTCATATATTATATGTTAGATAAATTCTATTTTAAAAAACATATTAATCTAAATTTTCATCGATGTAAAACTTATTTATTTAAACTATCATCAATTCGTTTCCAACTGTCTTAACAACAACCTCACTCTCGTAAAATACGATGCTATGAGCTCGGACGTTTGCTGCTGGGGCTACATTGAGACGATAATGGAGAATCAACTGTTTAGGATCTCTCGTCACTACCTCTTTCTGATATAACAAATCGAAATACAATAATCCGTACAAACTGGTGTAATTGGATACATTAAGCTGTGTTCCTGAATTGTAATCGTTCTTACGAAATGCATATGACATGAGATCATTAAATATCCGTATTTTAGAGTCACTATCATATTCCAGCTCTGGGTAAAAAACGTTATTCCCATATTCAAGCCTACAGCTTGATAGAGAGCTGTTAGCGTTAGCGGCATTCAACTTGAAAGTATCGAACAAATACGGACTCCTCTCTGCTTCAACATCATTCGGTGCGTCTGTTCGCTGGAGATAAATAAAAACATGTTTAACGTTATCAATAGCTGGACTGATTTGAAACATATTCTGAATAGCTCTGGTATTTGCCGACTGATTGTAGAGATCTCGCATATATGTCCAGGTTGTTGGCTTAAGAAACTCTGAAACGAAATTACTATACATACTGTCTTTTGGGATTAGTCTTGGTAGCCAAAGATACAATCTCTTTACTACAACACGACCATCGTCAGCCGCTGCTGCTTTGTGAATCAATTCATCATCGTCGTTCAGGGTTAGTTCAAATGTGAGCTGCATTGGAGGTAGCATTTTTCTTTCTAATTCTTGGAAAAAGCTGTATCTGTTTAACGGAATCATCTCGTTAATCGATTTAGCTCCTCCGCCGCCGTCATTCTGATTAGCCTGGGTTAAAATACGACGGGCTTCGAAACCTGTGTTTGTATCTGCTGTAGTTCCATCAGTATCTAGATACCAGAACGAATTCTTTCCAACGGATCTACTATAATCATCGCTGTATTCAAGGAGATTTTTCACATTCGTTATTCGATGCAAATTATCACTCTCATACACGATTTTGCCTGAAGATTTGATAACCATATGTCTGATTAGACTGTGAGATCCGTTTATCATTGTGATGCGATCTGCTGCAGCATATCCAGCACCATCTGCCCTTTTTTGAAGCTCTTTAGTTACTTCGAAATACCCATTGAAGAAATCAAACATAGTCGACCGATCGTTGATTGTGAATCTGTAACCCGTCTTTTTCTGGCTTTGATTGTTGGCAGGTTGCTCAATGACATTATCCAAATGGAAACGAACGTATTCATATCGTTGCAGATTTTCATTTGTTCTGAAACTCATTTATATGAGTAGTTTAGATAAAATTCACTTTTTAATAACATTTTAGCGTCTTAATCCAGTACCAGATATAAGCCTATTCAGAATCGTGTTGTAGTCTTCTTGTTTTGGTTTAGTAGGTTTGGTTGGTTTCACGATTTCATTCATTGGTTGTTTAGTTAAACCGTGTAATGTTCTCATAATAAGCTCTCCGCTTTTTTCAGCTGCTTTTTTTCCAAGTTTGTCTCCCGCATGTGAAATACCAGATTCAAGCGCTTTTTTGGCAAAAGGTTTTAAAACCATTTCTGGAACTTTACTTAACACCCTTCCAACTGGTTTGAATATGTTATCAACAATAATCCCAGATCCTTTATGCTTATACACAAAACGACCTAGTTTCGGGTGATATACACGTTTATATTCATATGATGCCATCTATAACTATTAGTTAGATTAATCTCTCTTCTCTCTTAAAATCAAACTGAATGAAGTGTCACTATGATTAAGATCTATAATTCTTCGTTTACCGTCGGTGATATAAATCCGAATTTTATTAATCGTATTTTTATTGACAGGATTGAACTGTACTCGTCTTGGCTCTTGTGTGAAACTATAACTCGGGGTGAGAGTTGAGGTACTGAAACTATATATAATATCTGACTCTTCACCATCGACGAGACTGTCACTTATCAAATCACAATGAACATTCAATATTTCTCTGTCTTGTGAGAGATTAGGAATGTAATTTCCGACATTTACACTACTTGTTAGAATCTTTTTATTGAAACCAATAAGATCATTAAAATTACTTTGAGTAAGATCTAATCTGTAATTTGAGGCTAGTGTTATTATTGTCCTGAATACAGTATCGTTGAACTCCAGAGTGATTGGATATTGAGGGTTTGATGAGGTTCCTGTTTTTGTTTTTTCTTTGATTAAATTGTCAAAATCAATGGAATTCCATACTCCAGGGTTGAATATAATTTCCGTCCAATTAGCACCACTATCTGTTGAATATCTTATTTTCTGATTATTGAGTTCTTTTGTCACATTAAACCAAGTGAATGACATCGAAATGATTCGGTCTAGGCCGATTTCATATTGTCTGTTTGAATCTAGTATTATCGGATTACGGTATTTGATTGTGAAATCCGATGGTTTATTACCATTTTGGTTTTTTACTGTATGGGATGATAATACAAGTTGTCTATTCATATATATGATTAGTTTAGACTAAAATAGTTTTTGTATATTTTGTTGTATTGTGACTTATTGAGTATTGAATTTCTCAACAAGATGTCGAGAAGAGCGACGCCTGTATTCCGTAGTTCGATGCTATTATTTCCGGCAATCATCGATCCGATAATCAGTTCAAGTTTTTTCATCATTTCTGTTGGATTATTGAAAAACATTATCTGTCCACCTTTTTTTGTTTTTTTCTTCAAACCAGATCCTTTAATATTTTTCAGTCTTTGATTATTGTAATTTACATAATCAGTAAGAACCTTTCTTGTATCTTGAATAATTTTTCTTTGATATTGAGCCTCAGCTTCAGTGATTGAGTCACTATTTAATTTTTTAGTAATATTCATCGAATATCCAGAAAGTTGTTGTCGTTTCTCTTTAGCATTTTTCAAGATTTTTTTCAGATAAGATTTCCTCTTTTGGTCATTCATATCTTCTTGTTGAAGTCGTAATTCAATCTCATCATAGTTAGGAATTTGAATTTCATCCAAAACTTGGTTAATTGCATCCTCTTCAAGAATTTCATAATCTGGTACTTCTTCTTCGTACTCAGGTGGAAGATCTTCAGGTTCATACATGTATTCTGGATCTATATACATTTGTTTTTTACCTGATGCTAAATCCTCAAGGACATCTTCATAAGATGGAGGTTTTGGAACTATCTGTTTCTCGTTTTCAGGTAAAACAGGTTGATCAAACAAATCGTCCAATCCATAATCAGGCACTTCATCATCAATAGCTATTCCATAATCTGGAACAGGTCGCTTTTTCTTTACCAATCTTCTCAACGGTGCTTTTGGGGCTGTAAGTTCCTTTAACTCAGATGTTATAGGTTTGAAAAGTTTCTCTGCCTCGACTTCACCCATTTGATCAGATATCTTTTTTTGTTTTATTGTATCTCTTACTGTGTTAATCTTTTTACCAAGCTCGGATCGTTTCTCAGCCATTTCTTTCCATTTGAGTAAACTCATTATATCATTTGTTTACATAAAATTTCGTATTTTGTTCGGAAAAATTAGGGTTATCATATATAAAAACGCTCGCATAGCGTGTCGCATAGCGTGTCGCATAGCGTGTGAAATTGTATAAACAAATGATATATGAAGATTCAAAATTACGACATCCAAGATGATGACAATGACGATTTTGTTCAATTAAAGAGTTTTATGCCAGACCGATGTTTCAGGATGCTCCTTTGTGCTCCTTCTAATGCTGGCAAGACCAACCTTGTTCTCGAAATGATATATAGGCTTCTCTATTTTGACAAGATATACCTTTACGCTCGCAATCTACAGCAAAGCAAATATAAGCACCTGTTGAAATCTTTCGAACCAATATCAAAAGAGGTCGGTTATGATGTGATAGAAGCGAGTAACAATGATATAATCCCTTTGACAGATTTGTCTGATGAAGGTCAAAAACTGGTGATCTTCGATGATTATTTGAATACAGGAAAGAAAAACGACGAAAGGATAAGAGATTATTTCACTAATAGCAGAAACAAAAACTGCTCTTGTATCTATTTGTCACAAAGTTATTATGGGACAGATAAGACAATCCGTTTGAACTGTTCACATTTTTGTGTTTTTGATTTTCCTTCTAGTAACGAGCAATCGATGATTTGTCGAGAACTGAACATAAATAAATCAGATTATCAGAAAGCTACTAAGGATCCATGTAGTTTTTTGTATGTTGATAAGGTCAAAAAAAAGGTAGCCCGAAATTTCGACGAAAAAATCTAAACTAATATTATATGAGTTATACCAACGGTATCCTTAATCATGATGATTCTCAAGGACTAGGTAAGATAGGTTCAAGAGGTTTACCTCGTATTGGATTTAAATTAGATGCTAATAATGATTATGATATGCAGAATAAGAAACTGGTTAATGTGAAACAGGGAACCAATAATAATGACGTTGTTACTAAACAATATCTTGATTCAGAGATATCTAAGATTCCAAGTATTGATACATCTAAATTTGTTGCAATATCTGGTGATACGATGACAGGGTCACTCATTGTCCCAAAAGACAATTATCCAGTTCATGGTGATCTCAACAAGGTTATAAGTTATGAATCACAAAGGGAGATATTCTTGTCAAAGAAAGAAGGAGGTCGGATGGAGCAACCCATTAACATGAACAATAATTTCATCACAAATGTGAAAGACCCAACACAGGCAGATCAAGCCACAAACAAAAAGTATGTCGAAAATCAGCTTGAAAAAAAACTGGATAAAGGATCTGATATTGATATGAAAAATAATTCAATTATCAATCTTGATCTTCCATCAAACCAAAGAGACGCCGCATGTGTCGAGTTTGTTAACAACAGAATTGATGACATGACACAAAAAAAGTTTCTCAAAGTTGATGGCACTAACAATATGACTGGAAACTTGAATTTAAATGAAAAAACAATAATCAACTTGAACATCGATGACAAAGACATAAAATCAGCAGCTAATGTCGGCTATGTCAGCAGTAAGGTACGCACCGCCAAAGGTGATGTGACTGTAGGGCTGAAAACTTACTTTGACACAAAAATCAAGAAGTCTCACATCACCAGCTCAACCAATAAGAAAGACGTTTTCAGGTATCTCATGGAAAATGCCGATGAATCTTCAAGTGAAAACAACATAATAGTTGATGGCATTGTTGACTTTTCTGGTTCCCCCCACAATGTCAACAAAAAAGCTTATAAATTTAAAATGGGGAAAGACGCTCAAAATGAGTATTCTTCTCGCATTGGCTTTAACATGTTCAAACTTCCAGAAGGCGAGTACACTTTGGCTATTGAATTTTTCCCTCCAAGCACAACAAATTTGTCAGTGAGTGTCGTTTCCACTTCACTAAATATTGGTCAACAATCAACCAAGCTGTTTGTTAATTACAGCAGATCGATTGTTCACTTACATAAGTGGAACATAACTCCTCCCGAATACATTTACATTGACATGCATTGTCAGGACACTGCAAGTAGCTCCACTCAAGGAGTTGGTTATTTGATTGTATATGGAGTCAAAGGATCACAGAGTAATGTAGACTCGGATGTGTATGATACGGCGTACGTTGTAGAAAATGGTAAAATGGTAATGCAAACGGATTTGTCTTTAAACGGGCACAACTACGCTCTTCCATTCACCACATAAACGGTTTTTTAAATTCGACAAAAGGGAACAAAAATTTTGTTTTAAATGGCGCCGAAATAATGTCATTGCCAGGTGAAGCGATTTTGAAAAATATTGATATATATTGTACGCGTCCAATCACTTCTTCGGATTCTCATGTCACTGTACATAGACACAAAAAAATATCTTTGAAACTCAAAACATCTTTACCGAATTTTTTTACTGGAACTCTAAGCTCTTCAAGAAATTTTACCTCAAAAAAAAGTGGGTGGTATCAGACAATAAACCTAAATTCTTTCCAAATGCCTTCGTCTGGGATTTTGGCTTTTGAACTAAATATGAATGATGATATTTGGAAAAGTTACAACGCAATTATACTTCGTATCGAGTATCAAACAAGTGCGTGATAACTTTCCACAAAATTTTCATTTATAATATAGCGCAATTCAGGATATCCATCTGATTGGAGCATGGAATGCTTTTTAGAATATATTATCCCAAAAGAAATAAGCGTTGAGGTTTCCGATGAAAAACATAATAAATAATCCAACATAATAATATATATGAAAACAGCAACTTTAATCAACGAAATTATTGAGAATATAGAAAAAATAGTTCGAAACATTAGAAAATTATACATCAGTATTAAGAAATCGTTCAAAAAAGAAAAAATGTAACCATATAGTATATATGGATAGACGTGAAAGCATATTCAATTGGAACCATGTTTCAGAAAAATGAACGGAAAATCAAATATCTGAGTTGAAAGCATTATACAAATTCTATCATAAGAAATACTGGCTTGCTAAAATGACTTACAAATATTTCAAAAAAACAGAACTTGCATGTAATATTGGATCCGCTTTATTGGTAGCTACAGGAACAATAGTTGGTGGTGTAACACTAAACCCTATTCCTCTTGGAGTGATATCCGGTACTGGGCTCTTACTTAAAACATATTCAGAGACTAAAAATTTCAAAAAGAAGATAGAAATGTCTAAATTCGCGTACACTACGTCACTACGTATGAAAAGGTTTTAACTCATTTACGGTGCTTTATGAGAGGACTGGAGTATAATGACAAAGAATTTATTGATTATGTTAAAGTTCTCGATGATATAATCATTGATATGTGTCCTATCACTGACAAATTTGAAAAGAAATATAATAAGGTATTCATCCAATAATAGATTTTATTTCATCCCCTATCAACAACATGATGTGCTTCCAATATTTATCGCAGAAAGCTAAAGTTTTTTTCGATTTACTAATTGGAATATTTTTGTAAGGTATTCCCATCATCTTGAATATCTTTCTCATAATAAAATTAACGCTAATCATCCTTTTCCGAGTTCCATTAACTTCATTAAGAACCTTACCTATCTCGACATATATAGCATCAATCTTATGTTTCTGACAGTTTGATATTTTAATGTTATATTTTTCTTCAATATCGAGTAATATGTTGTTGATATGATACTCTCGATGGTAAACAGATTTTCTTATAAATCTATGTCTGTTCTCATAAAAATTAACATATTCTTTCACATAATTATATCCTTGTACTACACCACAACTTAGACATGCTAACATCCCATCGTCGTTAATAATATACTGATTATCACAGCATGAATAATATTTCACTAAACGATCTTGTGGTTTTTCATTAGAATCTTCCAATTTTTGGTCACAAAAAGGACAAACAATATCTCCTGATTCTTTCAGTTCATCATGTAATTCCTTGTTACAATTCATTCTATACTATTATATGAGATATTTTTTTATGTAAATACAAGTTCCGCAAACACAGTCTGCTTTTCTGTTCACTACAAACTTTACTGACAAACTTTACTGACAAACTTTACTGACAAACTTTACTGACAAACTTTACTTCAAATACAAGTTCATCTGATATTACATGACAATCTGATGACTCATCGGGAAAGTCCCATTTCATCATAAACTTCCTGTTTTCACCAGACATGTCCAGACTTGTTTCTTAGAAAAACTTCCTGCTTTTCCGAGAATTATAAACTTCCTGTTGTATGTGGTCACGTGAAGGAATAATGCGTTGGATACATCATGACATAAAACATATAGTATCCAAATCCAAAATAATTGTGCCCATGAAATAAAATACATATAGTTATCCACAAAATAATACCAGCATCGCAAAAAATGAAAGAAACCAGCCAAAAGGTATCAAATCATGACGCCACAGGCAGAAAGAAAAGATCTGGGAACATCAGCAGATAGTGGAACCCATCGCTATTATATTTCTTCGAAATATAATAGCTCTTCCCACCTAGGTTCCACTGCAATAACGATCCCCCCATCCCCGTGCGTCGTCTTTGAACGTCTTGCTTCGCAAGCCATCCAAATACTTAGCATGCCGGGGGGTCTATTGCCGCGATGGAGCCAGATCTGGAAACATATAGTTATCCATAAAAATAAAATACATATAGATTTCTATAAAATAAAAATACATATAGATTTCCATAAAATTGATCTCGATAAAATGATCTCCATCTGATGGAATAGTAGTTATACAGTTGGTTCGGTTACAGATCATTGCAAATGATCTGGAACCGCCAACTGTATAACTACTGTGCCCCTCAGATGGGACAGCCTAAACAAAGACCACCCAGATCTATACCAAAACCAACTACTGTTAACAATCAAGATGGTGGTTTGTTAGTCCCAATGTATAGAACTCCACCTTTTTATGGAAATTGGCCTGATCAAACATTAGGTATGGGGACTAAAAAAAAAGCTCCCAAAAAAAAAAGCTCAGAAAAAGGGCAAAGGTCTACTATTAGGCAAAAACTCACCATTCAAAAACGTCCCTCTCTTAAACATTCTATTATAAAACCCAAATTTCATAAAAACATTCCTTTGTCAAATTATGATTTAATAAAATGGTGTAAATATCTGAATATCCCAATTAATGATGTATTGTCAAGAGATGAAAATGTTCCTCACAATCATAGACAGGCTCTATTCATTTACAATCTTGAACCGAGTTATATGTCAGGGAGTCATTGGGTGGCTACTTATGTTAAGGACAAAGTCATCAATTACTTTGATAGCTTTGGTTTGCCTCCCTTCCAAGAAATTGTCAATCATGCGAGAAAAAAGAATTTAACATTGCTTCATCAGAACAATCAAATACAAAATTTACTAACGACAACATGCGGTTACTTCTGTTTATACTTTTTGAATGAGATGAATAAGGGCAAATCATATTTTGATCTGTTGGAAGTGTTTAATATATACGATACGACGAAGAATGAGAAATTCTTAGAACAGTATTTCAAAAATATCTAACTCATACATATATGAGATCATATTGTGTGAAACAAAAAAAGGTCACAGAATGTGTACCCGGGAGTGAACGATATGAAAAGGCTAAAAATGGGAGGCTTATGCTTAAATGCAAATGCTCTGAATGTGGAATCACTAAGACAAAATTCGTTAAAAGCCGAAAGGGAGGTGAAAATCCATTAGGTAAAGCTTTTGAGGCAGCCAAAATAGCCGAACAAATAACTCGCAAAGTAATTCCATCAACCAACCATGTATTTGACCGATATTGGTCTGGTGATATCTTGAAAGGTGCTTTCACAGGACCAACAGGTATAACAAGCAAGAAATTCTGGACTAAACCAAAGAAGGGTACTGTCATGCGTTTGGTGAAAAATCCAAAAACTGGTAAATATGAGAACGTATATATTGAACCTTAATCTAATCTAATCATATTATATATGGTCAACAGTTATTGCGTGAAACAAAAAAAGGTCACTCTATGTGTACCAGGTAGTGAAAGATATGTAAAAGCCAAAAACGGGCGAACAATGATGAAATGCACTTGTGCTGAATGTGGTATTACTAAGACGAAATTCGTTAAACATGCGGGAAACGGGTCGGCCCGTCGACAGGGGCGGGCGTACTAGATACAGTAGCATCAACCGGTTTAGATATGTTTGTGCATCATGGAATCCCTTGGTTAGGTAAAAAGGCTGTTGAAATGGGAAGATGTTATGGTTCAGAAGCCTTGAGAAACCCAAAACTGCAGAAAAAGGCTATCGATTATGCTCTGGATAAGTTGAATCCAATGATTCAAAATGTTGGAAGTCAAGCTCTTGATCAATTATCAACCAAAATCAGACCGAAAAAGAAGTATAAAACCGACAGAAAGGATTTGGATGGTGGAAGTTTAGATATCCATAAAGCCATTGGAAGGCTACCCAAACCAAAATCAGGCTGGACTCTGCCTGGGCATCGATATACAGGACCATACAACCCTCTCGATGATCAGTTAAAGTACGATCCAGTGACTGGTGAGATATTGGAAATCTATGACCAACCGACTGGTAAAACGGATGCAATAGCAATGCAACACGACGTCGATTATTCGGTTTGCAAGGATGACAAAAAATGCAAGAATAAAGCTGATAGAAAAATGGTTACGGCTCTAGACAGTGTGCTTTACAATGAAAGACAATGGGGACATTGGCTGGCTAGAAATATGATTAACACGAAGCAGAAACTAGGTCTCGGTGTAAAACAAAGGAATACAAAAAACGGGAGTGGCCGTCGAGTGAAGAAAAAAACTGGCAAGAAAAATTAGCTGATGAGCTTCATAAACCGATAAAGCGTAACTTCACCCGGCGGCGTGTTATTGTAAACCATATTGACGAAATATGGTGCTCTGATATTGTTGAGATGCAAAAGTTCAGTCGATGGAATGCAGGCTACAGATATCTTCTTATGGTTTTAGATGTATTCTCTAAATATGGTTGGATTGTCCCTTTAAAGGACAAAAAGGGTGAAACCGTTATGAATGCTTTTAAAACAATCCTTAAAGAAGGTAGAAAACCGGAATATTTATGGACAGACAAAGGCAAAGAGTATTACAACAAACATGTTAAGGAACTACTCGATAAGAATAAAATAACCTTGTACTCAACTGAGAATGAGGAAAAGTCGTCAGTTTGTGAAAGATGGAACAGAACAATTAAAACCAAGATGTGGAAGCAGTTTACTGTTCAAGGTAATACACAGTATTTAGACATGCTACCCAAATTAGTGAAACAGTATAACAACACTAAACATAGCTCTATCAAAATGACGCCCACGGAAGCAAGCAAAAAGAAGAATGAAGGAGTTGTTTACTTTAATCTATACGGTGATATGGAAACATTAAAACAGAAACCGAAATTTAAAGTTGGTGATAATGTCAGAATAAGTAAGTATAAACGGAATGTGTTTGATAAGGGATATACACCGAATTGGTCTGAGGAAATTTTTATAGTTGATGAAATACATCATACCAATCCAATCACATACAAACTAAAGGATCTTAGAGATGAAGACATTCAAGGGAGTTTTTATGAACCTGAATTACTGAAAGCTGAACAAAATGTATTTAGGATTGATAAAGTCATTCGGAGGGATTATAAAAAGAAGCAAGCTTTGGTGAAGTGGAAGGGGTATAGTGATGAATTCAACAGTTGGATACCGTTCAAGGACTTTAAAGATATATAAAATGTTTTAAAGATAATTATCTAATATATATTATATCGATTGATACAGTATATACTGTCTTTTGCTTTTGGTAGCCAAAAACAAGATTGTTTCTGGCAATCAAGAATATATAACCATATTATATGAATCTGATGTTTGGAGAAGATTTCGATACTTTAAAATTCAGAGCCAAAAACTTGTACAATGCTAAGGATCTGAGATATTCAAACCGCAGAAATAAGAAGTATGTTGTTACTCTCAAAAACGGTAAAAATATACATTTTGGTGATAGAAGGTATGAAGATTTTTTACAGCACCGAGATCAAGAAAGACGTTTAAGATATCGTAAAAGAGCCTCTATGATAAAGAATAAATATGGTAAATTGACATATAAGGATCCTGAATACGCTAATTACTGGAGCTATCATCTGCTGTGGTGAACATGTTCAAACCATATTTAAAAATAAAATATATAGATTATATATAGATGCATACTGAAAAACAACAGTGGTACTGTAACATTTGTGAAAAGAAATATAGTTTGAAGAGAAAGGATAATCATCGTCTAACTAAAGTTCATAAAAATAATAAAGAACGTCGGTATCGTAATGCGATATATGAAGAATATACAAAACGCCGAGATGAACTATTGATGAATGATGAAGATGTTGGAGATATGGATTTTTTGGGGTTTTTAAAAAAACGTAGACTTGAAGATAAACAACTTGAAAAAATATTTGGTCGTAATTACAAATACGAATATAAATATACTCATTACGATACTGATTCCGATTCTGATTCAGATGATGAAGATACTGATTCAGATGATGAAGATACTGATTCAGATGATGAAGATGCTGATTACAAAGATGAAATTCATAAAAAATAATCAAGCATGTCTGGATCGTAAGAATGCTTATGAAGATTATGTAAAACGTCGATATGTTGTATTGATGGAAAATGAAAATGATGAATATATGGGTTTGTCGAAGCGCTTGGAAAAAAGTGCGCGAGTCTATAGACTAATTAAAAAAGAATTTAATCGAAATTACAAAGTTACTGAATGAATTTAACAGTTGGATACCGTTCAAGGACTTAAGAGATATATTAAGTGTTTTAAAGATAATTATCTAACATATATTATATCAATCGATACAGTATATGCAGTTATTGCTGCTAATGGTAGCCAAAAATATCATTGTTTCTGGCTATCTTATTTAAACAGAAAATAATATATAGCATTAATACATACATATGGAAATTTTCACTTATGAAGGAAAAAAACTGAATATTATCAAAAAGGATGATGATATTTGGTTTCGTGGTAAAACAGTTGCTAGCATTTTGGGATATGAAGATACCAAGAAAGCGATTTTCAAACATGTTGATGAAGAAGATAAATGTTCACTTAAGAGGTTCAAATCCAAGGGGGACGATTCGTCCCCTTTAACACGGAACACCGGAAACACGATTTATATAAATGAATCTGGATTGTACAGCCTAATATTGAGATCAAAAATGGATAAAGCTAAAGATTTCCAACGATGGGTTACTAAGGAAGTTTTACCATCAATCAGAAAAACCGGTAAGTATGAATTCAACAACAGGCCATACAAAATGCTGACATTCAATATCAACACAGAATATGATTTACATAAAAAGGTAGTCAACTTTATTAGAAACAATTATCCTAAAGCAATCCTAATCCCAACATTAGGTGAAAACCAAATTAATGGTAACATGAGAATAAAATCATACAACATGGGTTATCAGAAGGGAGCTTGTGATCTATTCATTGGAAATATGCATTTGAAGTACTCAGGTTTTGCAATCGAATTTAAAACACCAACTGGTTATGGAAAGCTTTCAGAAGAACAGGAGATGATGCTACAAGAGTACGAAAACAACAATTACAAAATATTAGTCAGCAACGATTATGATGAAATCATTAAAGAAATCATACTTTATTTCCAGGGTGTAAGAATCAAATGCAAACATTGTTCCAGAAAATTCAAGTCAACAGAAACATTAAGCAATCATTTGAAATTCATACACAAACACTTATAAAGAGAAAAATAATATATAGATTATATATATGGAAAATCAAAATGTAAAGAGAGGTCGAGGTCGACCAAAAAAGTATTCAACTGAAGAGAAGAAGGAGGCTATAAAACAACAAAAATCGAAGTACATGCTAAATAAGGAATGGTATTGTGACGTTTGTAAAAATGGACTAAATTATACTCTTGCCGGTAAATGGTGCCATTTGAAGACGATAAAGCACCGAAAAAATAGCATTGCATCAATATCATGGAGAAAAATAATTGACATAATACACAAAAAATAAATTCTTTCAATATAGTTCTAAGGATCCATGCTTTGGATCATTTGAATTATAACCCCATTTAAACGCGCTATTGAAAAGGCTTAAAAGAATATCAATACTATAGTATATATAAATGGAAATAAAAGAATATAATTATATAGAAATGAACAAAGCTAGTTTGAAGAAACTCAGCAAATCACAGCTTATCAAATTGCTTCTGAATCAAAAGAAAAGGAAGCCTGAAATCATCATAGCAGATGATACTAAACCAGTTCCAGCACAAAGGACTTATAAACCAAGACCGCCTGTACCAACACCTCGCAAGAGTGTCAAACAGATGGCTAAAGAATATGAAGAAAACATCATTCTACCACCTCCAGAATTCAGGGATAATTACAAACCAGTTCCAGCACCAAGAACCAAAAAACCAATGGATAAACCAGTTCCAGCACCTAGGACTAAAATAGAACAAACAGAGAAAGCCTTAAAAGGTTACACTAAATCATATGAAATTAGTATTAAAAACAATAAAGACCCCTTAGCCCAAATGCAAAACACTAGAAAGGCTATAGAACATCGTGTAATAACTTTGTTGAATGAAATGAAAGGCTTGAAATACGTTGAAACACTGAAAGTTACTTTCGAAAAAAATTCAGGTGATGAAATAGTTGAAAAGTCAGCATATTTCAATAGTACACCTCAAACAATAATCAACCAAATGGAAATCGCTGGTTCATTACAATCATCAAAACAACAGATACTGAATAAGATAGCTCAATGGATATCAGAAGGATCTGGTTGGACAATTAAATCAGTTGATAGTCATTATCTTAATATTGTAAAATATAAGCCTATGAGTGGATCATCCTATATCCAATTACCTTCTGAATTACGAAATGGTAAAAAAGGCTTGATTAATTTTAAAAACATGGATAATGAATGCTTCAGATGGTGTCACATCAGACATTTAAACCCACAAGACAAGGACCCAAGCCTATGAGTGGATCATCCTATATCCAATTACCTTCTGAATTACGAAATGGTAAAAAAGGCTTGATTAATTTTAAAAACATGGATAATGAATGCTTCAGATGGTGTCACATCAGACATTTAAACCCACAAGACAAGGACCCTCAACGTATAAAAAAGACTGACAAGCAATACATTGAAAAGTTAGATTATTCTGGTATTGAATTTCCGGTTAATGTCAAACAGTTCAACAAAATTGAGAAGCAAAATAAAATTAACATCAGTGTATTTGGATATGAAGAAAAGCAACCATTTCCCATTTATGTTTCCAAAGAAAAGTTTGAAGATCATATGGAACTACTATTAATAACAAAAGACGAAAACAAGCATTATATCCTCATAAAAGATTTCAACACATTCATGTTCAATCAAACAAAACACGAACATAGGAAACACTTTTGTATGTATTGTCTACAATGTTTTAGCTCTGAAAGGGTATTAAATAATCATAAAGACAATTGCATTCAAGTGAACGGTACTCAAGCAATTAAAATGCCAACTAAAGATAACAACATACTGAAATTCAATAATTTTCATAAACAGCAACAAGTTCCATTTGTTGTATATGCTGATTTCGAAGCTATAACAGAGAAAGTGTATGCATGTATGCCTAGTGATGATACATCATATACTGAAACATACCAAAAACATACAGACTGTGGATATGGATATAAGGTTGTGTGCTGTTATGACAACAAATATACTAAACCAGAGCAGATATATAGAGGTGAAAATGCTGTTATCAATTCATGGAAAATATGTTAGAAGAAGTTAAATAGTGCAAAAATATTATGAAGAAACGTTTCAACAAACCATTGAGAATGACTGAAAAAGATGAAGAGAAATTTCAAAAAGCGGAAGAATGCCACATCTGTGATAAAAGATATACTGAAAAAGATATTCGAGTTAGAGATCATTGTCATATTACTGGTGAATACAGAGGTTCAGCACATCAAGACTGTAATCTGAAACTTAGAATAAATCCTGAAGAAATAAAAATTCCTGTTATATTCCATAATCTAAGAGGTTATGACAGCCATTTCATTATGCAGCAGATTGGTGAAATAGTCAAAAAGCATACATACAAAAACAAACAAATGAATATCAATGCTATTCCCAACAACATGGAAAAATACATGGCATTCATGCTTGGTAATCATCTGACATTCATTGATAGTTTCCAATTCATGAGCTCAAGTTTGGATAAATTAGTCAGCAACTTACCTAGTGAAGCTTTAAAATATACAAACAAACAATTCAAAGGTGGAAAATTCGAATTGATGACGCGTAAGGGAGTTTATCCTTACGATTACATGGATAGTTTCGAAAAATTCAATAAAACAGAATTACCAACAAAAGAAGAATTTTACAGCATATTGAGTGATGAACACATAACAGATGAAGATTATCAACATGCTAAAAATGTTTGGAACACTTTCAAATTACAATCAATGGGTGAATACCATAATCTATATCTTAAGTCTGATATTCTTCTATTAGCCGACGTGTTTGAAAACTTCCGTAAAACATGTCTTCAGTATTACAAACTTGACCCCTGTCACTACTTTACATCTCCAGGATTATCTTGGGATGCTATGTTGAAGATGACTAATATTCAACTAGAACTAAGGACAAACATAGACATGTTTCAATTTATTGAAAAAGGCATGCGTGGTGGTATATCTTATATTGCCAATCGATATGGAAAAGCAAACAATAAGTACATGAGAGAGTACGACGAGAAGGCGCCCTCAAAGTATATTATGTACCTTGATGCTAATAATTTATACGGTTGGGCTATGTCACAGTATCTACCAACTGGCGGTTTCAAATGGTTGACGGAAAAACAAATCAATAAATTAAACTTAGCTGAGCATGAAGATGATAGTAAGAAAGGATTGATACTAGAAGTTGATCTAGAATATCCTAAAGAACTACATAACCTGCATAATGACTACCCATTAGGACCTGAAAAGGTCAAAGTAACTGAAAGCATGTTATCCGATTATTGTAAGAACATACAGAAAAAGTTCAAAATATCGGCAGGACTAGTACACAAACTGATCCCTACTTTATGCAACAAAGAAAAATACGTCATACACTACAGAAACCTTCAATTATATACAGATCTTGGATTGAAAGTAAAGAAAGTGCATAGAGTATTAGAATTCAATCAGTCACCTTGGCTCAAACAATACATTGACTTCAATACGCAAAAACGTACCCAAGCGAAAAATTCATTCGAAAAAGATTTCTTCAAGCTAATGAATAACTCAGTGTTTGGAAAGACAATGGAGAACACAAGAAAACGTGTCGATGTCAGACTTATTACAGATGAGAAGAAACTATTGAAGATGGCTTCTAAACCAACTTATGTAAGCAGTAAGATATTCAATGAAAATCTGGTAGCAGTTCATAAGATCAAAGAAACGCTAACTCTAAACAGGCCGGCATATGTGGGTATGTGTATTCTTGATCTAAGTAAGACATTAATGTATGATTTTCATTATAACTATATCAAAGAAAAGTATGGTAATAAGGCTAAACTACTATTCACTGACACAGACAGTCTAACATATGAGATTGAAGCTGAAGATGTGTATCAAGACTTTTGGAATGACAAAGATCGATTTGACAACAGTGACTATCCAGAAAACTCTCCGTATTTCGATAAGACAAACAAGAAGGTAATTGGTAAATTCAAGGATGAAGCAGCTGGAATAGCAATCACAGAATTCGTTGGTTTGCGATCAAAAATGTATTCATATATTAAAGACAATGATGAAGGTGGAAAAACCGCTAAAGGCATCAAAAAGAATATCATAAAGAACCACATCAAACATGAAGATTATAAAAATGTATTAATTAATAACAAACAAATACATCATACCATGAAAACAATCAGAAGTATGAATCATCAACTAGGTAGTTACGAGCTCAATAAAGTGTCACTCAGCTGTTTCGACGATAAACGATATATAGCAAACGATGGAATCAATAGTTTCGCTTACGGACATTATGCAATTCAAAACTAAAATGCAGAAACTTCCGATAAATTTATTTGAAAAAATAATATCTGGGTACGTTTTTGATTGGGAGAGAGAGATCGTACGATCGTCTCATGACATTGACACAATAGCTATTAGTGATGACGTCACGCCACAGCTGTGGCGTTTTGTGGCTTAATATTATTTAAACCCATTGAATTGCTTCTTCTTCATTGTCCTTAAAAAACAATAGCAATCTGATGACTCATTTCCTGTTTTTCTGAGAATTTTAAGACTTCCTGTTTTCCGAGAATTTTAGACTTCCTGTTGTATGAAGTCACGCGATGTAAAATGCGTTCGTTTCCATATGAAATAAAAACATATAGATTTCCATATTATTTTACAATATATATATCTCCATATTATTGTTCTTATATGTATATCTCCATATTATTGTTATTATATGTATGTCTCCATAAAAATGATTACCATCCGATGGAAAGTAGTTAGAGTTGGTTCGGTTTTAGCGAAGTTTTTATAAAACTGCGCCAGAACCGCCAACTCTATAACTACTTTTTGCGATACTTGTCAAAAGTTTCACCAAAAACCACCTTCGCCCCCGGAATGGTATCACACGTTCAGTGTACCGTGGATGAGTAAACCCAAGAAACAAGGCCTGAATCGTTGGATCAGTACCAATGGCGAATGGAGACGACGAACAGGATGTAAAAAGCAATGGTGGGGACCTAGCATTGAACATTAACATTTTGACTAGATTAGATAGTAGTATTGTAACGAGAGGGTACTTGATGTCAATAGGATCGATTTCAATTCAGTGTTGTACATTTTTTCGGGAGCGCTTTCGCTCTTTTCTTAATAAATCAGAGTTGGTAGAGCCAATGACCCGTTTTATGTTCATAAGAGTTTTCATCTGATGGCCCAGTGGTTGAATGGTAAGACATCTGATTTCAAATCAGAAGAATCCGGGTTTGAATCCTGGCGGGGCGGTTCTTTTTTCTTTTTTTCCTAGGAAACTGACACAATAGATTTGTCCCAATTCCCCGAAGGATGACCTCATGTTTCCAAAGAAACCCCAAACAAATGGACTGTGTTTGAACTTGTCGAAATCCATGAAGTGTTTTCAATAAACAGATAATAGGTGTGCAAATTCACATTCATTTTTAGCCAATGACGTCACGTTAGTGACGTCATATGGCTACTGTCAGAGCCTAAAAGTCAACGATATACGAGATACGTCTGTCTTACGGTTTGTGAGGCTGGGGGGATATTCTGTGAGACGATGGGTGAGTGTGTGCACCGGGACAATGAAACCCTTACCTTATCAGGGGCACATACCCTTACAGTTTATACTATGGGAGAACGCTTGGGCTTTGAAGTGCTTTGTATCGGTGAGTTTCGATCAACAGGAACTATTTAATTTTTTTTTGCGATCAACAGGAACTATTTAATGTTACTTCGAATGCGCTGCTTTGTATACTTTAGGTCTGGCAGGATTTTATTCGCAATGTAGTCCTGCGTTTACGTATACTTAGCCGTGGTACAAATTTTCACGGCAGCAAACGCATCAGAAATTATACACAAGACGCGCTCGTCAATTTGAGATCTAAGTGCGTGAATTCACGCACACATTGTTTGTGTTTGTTTTCCTTTATTAATTTCCAAGCGGAATTATTAGTTTTCGTAGAAGAACATTTTGACTTCCGACCAGCTTGACGGCGTCGATTGTTTTTCGCTTTCTAGTGGAATTACAAAAGATAAATAATGAGAATCCCCAGCTGAGAAGCAAGCGGTTTTTGCGTAAGGTTAATACAATTTATTTATTCTTGAAAAAGCAAGCTGGATAAAAATATTTCGGTGCTGTGCTGTTTGAAGGCAAAGCAGAATATTTATCCGGCTACAAACACTACAACCAAAACGGGTTCAATAGATCAACTGTGACACTCTGCGTATATCAAATTTCAACCCGCTTATGTAAATTAGACAAAGTAAAATCTGAATTTGCGGGGGCTTGTTCCTAGCTATTCCTAAAACTGAAAAAATCCAAGTTACAGTGGTGATCAATTAATTAGAATAAAATCTTAACAAGGTACCAAACTTTATTTCGGGGTGATTTATAGTTCAAAGCGTATGTTGAACAAATTTGCATAGTTGACAGATAATGTAACGCAACGCTTAAAAGCATCTCGAACGGGATGCAAGTGACAAAGCATTCTAATAGAGACCTACTGAAGTTTGCGTTTTTTTCACCGACGCCTATCAGGACTTGAATACATAAAAAATGCAAGCAACTGACGTGTTAGGAGATGTTGTCTTTGAGGAAAAGGGAAACGAAGAGCTTTGTTTTATTTACTTCGCACACACTCGTTTAGTAGTGCGAATCGGACGTACGCCTACTCAAAGAGGGTTACATGACATTCAAAACCTTGTTCGAGGAGCAAACCAGTTTCAATCCCTTCGAACACGTAACCATCGCTTGAGCCTGCAACAGAGATCTTCGCATGAATCGGATGATCCCAAATTCAATTGCGAGTGAACCCGTCAACGGATGGCAGAATCAAATTAACCAATCAGTGGTGGCTAAGGAATGGTTACATTATTGCAACCATCAACTCCGTCAGCAAGCATTAGAAGCTTTGAGCGACCAAGATTTAGCCGACCATGACATGATGGCACAAGCTTACCCGAACCATGTACACCCCCTTCATCGCTACTATGTTCAACATGTAGACAATGCTGGAGAATACAGAATACCTCGAACCCGTTTCACCGTTGATGGCTATCACGAGGACACCCACACCGAGTACGAATTTCATGGGTGCTTCTGGCATGGTTGTCGATCCTGTTATCCCGTCCGCAACGAACCCCATCTCCGTCTTAATCACCGGACGATGGATGATGTCTACGCCAACACGCAACGAAAAATCAACTTACTGAAAGCCCGAGGTTATCGAGTCATTGAAATGTGGGAATGTCAATGGCGAGAACTGAAGTCCGCATCCCATGAGATCGCTACCTTTGTTGCATCTCTCGAATTGATTCAGCCACTCAACCCACGTGATGCTTTCTGTGGTGGGCGTACGAATGCAGTTCGAATGTAACACCATGTCGACCAAGATGAAAAGATCCACTACATTGACTATACGTCATTGTACCCCTTTATCAACAAGACCGGTGTGTATCCGAAAGGTCACCCCACCTTTATCACCCAACCCGGACACACGGATATTTCACAGTACTTTGGCTTCGTGAAGTGTAAAGTCTTACCACCACGCCAACTGTACCACTCCGTGCTACCCTACCGTGAACACAACAAGTTGACCTTCCCTCTATGTGCTCTGTGTCCTGAACTAGAAATGGGGAAACCCATGTTAAGCCGCACCTGTGTCTACCCTCACACCGACGATGCCCGAGCCTTAGTCGGTACCTGGTGTACACCCGAGTTAGAAAAAGCCTTGGAGTTGGGGTACGACATCATGTATATTTATGAAGTCTGGCATTTCCCAGAACAACAAGAAGGTCTCTTCAAGGACTATGTCAACCAATGGTTAAAAATTAAACAGGAAGTGAGCGGGTGGCCGGAGTGGGTTGGTAATGATGAAGCGAAGAGACAACACTACATCCAGGACTACGAAGAGAAAGAAGGGATCAAGTTGGACTACCACAAGATCCAGAACAATCCCGGATTAAGAGTGCTGGCTAAAATTATGCTTAATAGTATGTGGGGGAAGTTCGGTCAGCGCTTGAGCAAAACTCAAGTTCGTGAATTCGACGATCCGGAAGAGTTTCACAAGTTCTTGGATAGTGATGCGGTGGATGTCAGAAATGTGTCGGTGATAAACGATCAGTTGGTGGAGGTGCACTATGAGCACAAGGAGGAAGACATCCCCGTATCACCTAATCTTAATATCTTCGTGGCTTGCTTCACAACGTGTTGGGCACGACTACGTTTGTACGAGGCCCTCGAACTTTTGGGTGACCAGGTGCTTTATTTTGACACCGATTCGGTGATTTATCTTGAACAGCCCGGTCAACCGAATCCCGTCTTGGGTGACTACTTGGGCGATTTTACATCCGAGCTGGATGGAGATGACTATATTGTAGAGTTTGTGTCCGGAGGACCAAAAAACTATGGGTACCGAACCAAGAAAAGCAAGGTGGAATGTAAAGTCCATGGGTTCCGGTTAAACTCGGAAGGTAAAGCGCAACTCAACTACGAGGTCATGCGTAAGAATGTAGTGGATGAACTTCGAGAACCACTCCAGAAACCCCAAACCACTCAAGTCATCAAGAGTCATCAGATTGTTCGGGACCCAAAAACCTATCAAGTATTCACCTTCCCGGATTACAAATCGTACCAAGTTGTCTACGACAAACGCGTCATCCACCCTTCGACGTTGAAAACCTACCCGTATGGGTATCACGGACAATGAACACTTTTATTTTTCTTTTAATTTTTTTTATTCATTTTCAAAAAACAATAAATTACAATTTTAAACGTTTCTTGGCTTGCATGATTTTTTTTACGACACGTTCGGTCATGTTTTTCTGACTGGGTAAACGATTGATGGCTTTGATCATCTTGGTATCCGCTTTCCATTTCTCCTCCAAAGTCTTGGCACGGCTGTAATCAACATCGTGTTGTTTGGCAATCTTGTCCAATCGGTTGATACCAGGATCTCCACGCTTGAGACGTTTCGCCAAATGCGTTCCAGGTCCCATGTACTTATAACCGGGCCAATGAAATTCCATGCCCGTTTTGGCCAACCATTTTTGAATATCAACCCCCTCGCCTCGCTGGGTTCTCTTTCGTTTGGTACGTTTACGAGCTGTCATCACTGTCCTCGTAATCCAATCGCCTTCTTAACTTTTTCCCTGCAGCCCAATCTTCCCAACCGGGTAAAGGTTTTAACTGTTCCACTTCTCTTTTACCCTTGCCTTTGCCTTTGCCTCGACTTTCAGCTAGCCTCGTGTCTAAGCTTTGACGACGTTGACGAATGGCTTCTAAACGTGATTGCAGATCGTCTCGACTGGTGGGGGGTGGACTGCTTAAATAGGGTTTCTTTTTCCCGGATGTGGAGGGTTTCGGTGGCACGGGTGGTTTCGCGGAGGGTTTCGTTGAGACAGGTGTTTTGGTTTCCTTTTTCACCGATGCGTACGGGGTGCCTTTTATCATGCGTTTCAACCATTGCTCGATGGGAACCCTCTACTAAATCTCCTTCCTCGGGTTCTTCGCCAGGGAGTGCACCAACCGCACCCACCCCTCCAGGAAATTGACGAATGCGTTTAGTTAACTTGGTTAATTCCCAACTCATGGGTTTGGTTTTGGCATTCACCCAAACCGGAGGGAGGGTCGGGTCAGCTAACAACACATGTTTTTTCGCCGCGATCTTGGCCGCTTTTTTCAATAAGGCATTTTTGGTCAGTTGCCTCTTGTAATATTGAATCAGAGCATCCAACTCCTTTTGCGGAATCATATAGTTACACTTCTTCCATCGTTGCTGACAGTCCACACAAAGCTCAATATCCTCGTCCGAACGACACTGTTCACACAACAAACTGTTTAACACATCCACGTAGGCTTGATGTAAGCAGTGATATTTATGCTTCCAATCCTCGCATTTCTCTTTCCAATGATCGATTTGCTGATTGGCCTCTTGTAAAAGACTTACCCATACGGGGAGGTTGAACCGACACATTGACATAAGGCTTGGTTCAATCCCTGCCACAACCCTCGACCTTTGTGACATCAGCCATCCACGACGCTTTTTCATGGAATGTCGACGAGCACCCAATTGACGTAACACTTGTTTATACGGTCGAAGCTGTTGCATCACCGAAGGGGTGACCGGAGCATTGGCATGTTGTAAAAGTTCTTCACGTTTTTGACAATTGGCTTCCTTTAACACAGACTTCAAAAAAGGCCACTGACACTGTAGACGTTTCATGTTCAACGACGACCACGACGACGATGACGTTGTTTGGATTTATTGATGAAGCTTTTTATACGCTTATCCGTTTCCAAAGCCATAGCTTTTCCCAATCCCAACAATGCAGGTGTTAATATGTTTAAAAAACCACCTTTTTGACGAGAGCGTCGCAACCTTCGTCGTCTTCGTATTCTTCTCACGGATACCATTGGTGTGACAACACAAGTTGAAGGGCTTTGTTTTGCTTGATGAGGTCACGCGTCTCTTTATAGCCTTGACGAGTATTTCGTTTTAAGTCTTGCCACCATCCACTTCCTTGTTGTCTTTTTCGTGATCGTCGAGTGAGTTTTCGTCTCGTTCGTTTTCTTCTGACAACCATAGTTTTGAATGTATGAGACTATCTGCATCGAGCTTTTTATCCTTTTCCAGACGACAACCCTCCTCGTGGTACACAAAGTGATGGTAGTATTCTTGTAACCAACGTTTGGGTAAGGGAGGTGTCAAATCAATGATGGTCTCATCCAAAACTTGCATTTTGAGTAAAAATCGGTCCATGTCGTTCACATGCATTTTTAAGTCAAGCAAGGCTTTGTCATAGGTGTTTAAGGCAAATCGACTCATTTCCAACTTTGACTGGTATCGTTTAAAATCGTTCCAACCTTTCACCACGGTTACCACAGCCGCCAGGCAAGCCACCAAGGTACTGTTTTCTAAAATAGGTCCGACAATCATACCAGCCGCCACCAGGAGTAAAGCCAACCCGTTGAACAAGGCATGACAACACTTGAAATGATGTACCATTTTTTCATAACACCACCATTGTTTGCGATAAAACGCATACAGAGAGGATCCTATAGGTTGAACAGTCTGCGAAGCACATCGGGATCCATCATCATCTGCCATGCTCGATCTTCCAAGGTCCACACCAATTCACGAAAATAGGTTTCGTTGTAAAGTCGAATGACACGGTCAATCCGTTTGGGTTGTCGTAGTCGAATCAAATTATATACCTCCTGCATGGTTTGGTAATCCATATCGTCCAAACGCATACATGCCACATGATCACCCGCTATTTTTTCATAACAAATCCAAAACAAGGGAGGTGGTAATCCTTGTAACCTTCGACTTCTTCTTCTTTTTCCACTCGACATCCATTACATGAAGGGAAGTTTACTCGACATGGTTACGATGTTTTTTGATAGGTGCGGGTCCATCCTTCGTCTTTTAATAAATGACTCAACAAACGTGTCTCATCCGAGGAGGCGGGGTGTAAATCCAGCATCAAGTACCCAAACGGTCGACTGGTGGCTTGATGAAAGGTATTCAAACTCTCCTTCCAGGTCGTAGGAAACGATTGCAGCAACACATTACGCACACCCAATTGATCCCACGGGTTCTTAAAAGCCATAATGTAATGTGCATTGCGAGAAATGCTTTTAGCATATTTTCCCACCGGAAACATATCTTGACACAAGTAAAGAACCGTGACGTTTTGATGATGAGAATGTTTAGTGAATAAATCCCAGACCCGTTTATCCTGACTTCCTTCATCCATCAAATCATCCATGACCATAATCCCTTGCCCTTGGGGAAACCATTGCACCAAGTCTTGATAACTGGGAATCCCTTCATGAAGCACAATCCCTCGATCTTGCATGGTTCGAAATCGATCCTGCCAGGCCCCATAACAATAATGACTTTGAAGGGGAGGGGTTTCAAACAAGTCTACATTGTCTAACAAGAGTTTTGCCGTAAACACGGTTTTCCCACATCCCGAAGGACCCACCACCAAAATAGAGGACGGGGTATGAAAGCGAAACGGTTTACCCGTTTGCATGATGAAAATGACACATCTCTTTCACATTTTCAGCTTTTTATTAACAACAAACTTGATTCGATGGACGACCACACACTTGGTGCCACGTCTTATCTTTGTCTACAATCATCTGTTTGAGTATTTTACCGAATTGATGATCATTGCTTACATAATCGTGATCGCTAAAACGTGCAGCGTGCATCCACGCGCTCGAATTTTTAAGTACAACAAGGTATAAATCCCACAACTTTGACTATTGAAGGCTTGGAGGGCTTTTCCATTGGCTATCACATACTTCCAATGGGTCTTGATCCATTCTCTCAACGGGGCGGCTTGCCTTGTAGTGTTCTAAGGGGAGTCCATAACTGTCCATGACTTCACAGATGTTTCCGTGGGTCCAAACTGCCAACCAATGTTCACCAGGTTTATCATGAGGATCGGTGTTCACAATGTACCCTTGAGGTCTGCTCATGAGGGGGTTCTTGGGTAAACGATCACAGGCTACCACCCCATAAAAAAGAGGTTTTAATTGAGGGTCGTCTTTGGCTAAATAATCCAACTGCACATTATGCAAAGCCACATGTTCCATCTTTTAATGCTGGTAAATGTCATACAACACCGCTCCGTTCGAGTCAATCTCCAGCAAGTTCTCAAATTCTCCATACACCAGTACGGTTATATTGTTGGCTGGAGCAGCTCCAAATTTCAGAACGAGTTGAACATCGCCTGTTTGCTTGGGGTTGAGGGTATTGCTATCGGCACAGCCACTGGCCGCATTGTCATACATGAACAGGGTGCAATTTTTAAGATGCCCCCAATCCTCCATTTCTACCATGTTGCCTTTCTTTTTACACCAGGCTCCACTGGCTTGCAGAAAACGAAAGTAGCCTAGTCTGTCTTTGGCATCCGAGTCCTGAGCCAGTTGTAAGGTTTCATAAGGGTATTCTTCTCCTCAGACAATCTGTTTAATAGAGGTCAGTCCAAATTTTTGGAAGCAGAAGGCATCTCGGGTCACATCTCCATTGAAGGCTCGACTGTCTAACAGACCCACAATCAGTCGGTCAGCTACTCTGTTTTGAAACAGGTCTCGAATCTCGAAGCGGGTCAAGTTGTTCTGTATGCTGAAGGTACGGATTCCACTTCGAACGGTGGGGTAAGTAGCCAGTTGCTTTCCATTGTGTCTTTGGGTGGACAAACTCTTGTAGACTGTTTCATTCAAACGGAGTTGACACAGGTGAAATTTGATCTTGATATCATCTTCATGTAATCTTCCTGCGAGTGCCACCCCATTGAAAAACACACTGGGGCTGTTGAAATGAAATTTCATCTTGATTTCTACTCCAGGCACCAACACTTTACCTGTGTGAAACACTTCCAAGTGAGGGGTAAACACCAGACTGTGTGTGACACCTCCTGCATAGTTGGCGGTTTCTGCAACAGAGGCAGCCAGAGCCCCTTTGTGATTGGCACTCAGATCCCGGTAGTGATTATGAGGTGTAGTACTGTCGGTATTGGTGGCTGTCCACTGGGCTGGAAAATCCACTTGATTGAACCAACCGTGAGGTGCTAGCACGGTTTTTCCATCTTCTCGATCATAATTTAACAGTTCTTCCAGGTAAGCCTTGTAGTGATAGGTGTCGGATTGCGGACTGATCAAGGTTCCATTCAAATAGAGCTCAATTTATTTGATGATCGAATGAGCCAAATTGTTGACAGGCCACAGTTTTTCATTAGCGACCAGGTCATCGTTGGTACTCTTTTTCAATCTCAGTTCCATGGTAAAGTAACTTCGTGACAAATCCACAAAATCGTCCAGAGCCTGAATAATGAATTCCATAGGATTGATCCCTGTGGTGGTTGGTTGTATGGTCACCATGCGATAACCCTGGATGCTAATGTCTGTAGGAGGTACCTTGAACACCCGCAAGGCTGGGTTAATGACATCTTCTATTTTTTTCACGTTCCGTGCTGGTGGAGCCGCCACTCTGGACATGATGTTGGGCATGTTGTTAACGTCGTCTCCTTCGTCGAGATGTTGGATGTCGACGTCGTAGTGGGTTTTTATACCTGCGGGTTAAACGTTGGGCCAAATCATATCCTGGGGGTTTCTGAAGCTCTTGACTCAACCATCCTCCGCTTTGTAAACGAGGTAAACCACGAGAACGTCGGAGTCGACGAGGTCGTGAAGGGACAGGATCCATGTTTAAACACCAAACATATCTCTTGCTTTCTTGACTTGTTTGGGAAACAGTTGACTGGCGGCTCGCACAGCAGCTCGAACGTTGGTATTGCCTAAGGCTAGTTTGCCTTTTTTGGTTATTTCCCGTTTAATGGCTTCCTCGGCTTTACGTTTCACTCCACGGGTTAATCCTTCTTTGACTCCACGCAAGGTATTACTAGGCAGTTTTAAAGGATTTCGCGTGCTTTTAAGACCTCGTAATCCACCGAGAACCGCGTCCATGATGACGCCTTTGCCATCTTGATAATACTCATCAGGACGAAACCGTGTTAAATTACCCCACGCATCTTCTTCTTCTTGGCTGAAATGAAGTGATTCCTAGCTCGTCTCTTTTTATGTACTGTTTAATAAACGAGCAGGAGTGTTTTATCGGGTTTAAAACCACGAGGCGTAGCCGAGTGGTTTTAGACCCGATAAAACACGATCTGCGAGTTTATTGAACGGCTTCAAAAAACGATCTCATAGAATAATGAACTAATGGTGCCATTTTCCCGTGCTATAACTTTATTCCATAGTCTCATCAAGAGAATGTCAAAATCGATCTCACAGAATATAAAGACATTCTTTCATGTTTTGTAGTTCCTATAGTCTTTGAAAAGAATAAAAAGTTTTGTTTAATGAGCTTCGGACCATTTTCCCGTGCTGCTAGTTCATGCTGCTAGATCTGAAAAGAATTATAAGATTAGATGATTTGTATAGTGGAAACTTCATTCAATAGTGAGCTCGATGAGAACATTATGGCTTCGAAGCACAAGCGGACGTTTCGCAAACCCAAAAATGCTGAAGAAGAGAAACAACTGCTGGAAAATGCCGTACCAAAGTCAACACGTTCCGTCAATAAGTGGGCTATGAAGATTTTTTCAGAATGGCAGTCAACAAGAGTAAATAAGAAAGCTTCTGAAGAGCCGAGCAGTTGTACTAATGACACATCACAAATTCAAGACTTGGAAACCGACGTGCTTGATATGACGGCAGAGTCGCTAAATTTTTGGTTAACAAAATTCATAATGGAAGTGTGCAAAGATACCGGGGAAAATTATCCTCCTCGTACGCTGTACAGCATTGTTTCTGTTATATAAAATGTTACCCTCATTAGTATTCTTTATATAAAGAATACTAATGAGGGTAACATTTTATATAAAGAATAGTAATGAGGTATATTACAATCAGCCCCGCTTTCCCCTGGGACTGAAATCAAATGCCGCCACCAGGCTTTTTAGATTGTTGATGTATTACCGGTTTTAAACAAGCATCCACGTGACTCATTTGCGTGATGTAATTGGTGGAAATGATCATTAATTATTCATGAGTTTTTGAAACTTTTTGAAAATGTAAGGTCACAATGGTGTTCCCTTCTCCAAACTTGACGAGTTCTCCATTGGTTTCCGCGACTTGTGTTTCAATGATTTCAATCACTTCGTTGCGAAGTGATTGCTATTGAATGTGTAAGGGTTCAAAGTAAATGGTCCCTCGTCCTTCTCGCTTGTACTTGACTTCTCGTAGTAAATCCGTCACACGATTGCCCACAATACTGCTACCGGCCACATCCGAGTACACATGGAGGGTTTGGGTGGGTTCTCCCACTACTGAACGAAACGCCACATTCAAGTTCGTAAAACGCCAACTACAACTCATACTCAATTGCAAATAATCCGGTAAAAAAGAACGAACCGTCCAAAAGACCGGGTAACTCTGATCGTCGTTCACATCGTTCCAATCGCTGTTCTTTTTCATGTCGGGTATTTGATCTCCCATGAATTCTTGCTGTAAGTTGGGACCCAAAATTAAACCATTGTCGATTTTACGTAACCATCCCATCTTGATAGCTAACTTGGTGCAGATAGTAATAGCCAGCGTGCCGTTGGCACAATGACAGACATTCGTGTTGTCGATGATCAAATCCTCCCCTTCCCACCGAAAGGTGTGTTTGCCCTGATCATTGGTAAAACGTCCTCCTTGAATAGCCGTTTCCTTGCGTCGTTGTTCCAGGTGGGTAATGGTGGCTTTCATGAAACTCACACCATCCACCACCCAATCCAAATCTTGGATGTCATTGATGAGGGTTTGAGTCGTGCCTATTCGCGTTTGCATTTCCCCCCTGTTCCACCCGGTTTGGGGAATATATGGTCCCAGGACGTTGCCAAAATGTACCAACTCGTACAAATTCACACGGGTATCCGGTAATGAAATCGCACTCAATCCCACTTGCCATTGACCGCCAGGTAGTCGCAAAGGATAGGGTAAACGAATTTTGAACCAATTGGCTTGGTTGTTGGGAAATTCACTTCGATTGGAGTGACTGGGTAACGTCACGTAGAACGACATCCTGTCTTTCTTTTCTTTTTTCTTCACACAACTTCCCTTTTAAAATGGAGGGTCAGGATGGTGTGACCCTCTCCGAATTGAGCCAGATCCCCATTGATTTCTGCCATTTGGGTTTCTACCATTTCCACCAATTCATTTCACACCGGTAGATATTGAATGTGAATGGGTTCAAAGTGTGTGGTGTTTTGACTGTGGTACTTGATTTCTCTCAAGAGATCCGTGACGCGATTTCCCACCATACTACTGGTTCCCACATTGCAATACACATGCAAGGGAGGGTAGAAGGAAATTCCGCGGAAGGACAAAACTTCTCATTCAAATGGACGAAACGCCAATTGCACGTCACACTCAGTACCAGATAACCCCCGTCCACTTTCCAAAAGGTGGGTGATTGTTGGCATCCGGTACATTGTCAGGAGTGGGAATAGTGTCCGAATGAAATTCTTGCAACAAATTGGGTCCCAATCGAAATTTACCCGTGGAGACTTCTTCAATCCATCCCATCTTCAGTGCCAAGGTTTGTCCCCATAACACGCGCGCCACTTGTTTTTGGGAATCCACATTGGTGGTGTTTAACAACAAATGCCCTTCAGAGGTCCATTTAAAGGTGGGGTACAACTTGACTCCATTGTCTTCAGCCCATTTGTTTTTGGGTTTGGTTCGAATGGCTCGTTCTTGATCGTAGCGATAAACCAGTTTTTGAAAAAATTTGGATCCCGTAGACTATGCCAAACTGTCTTTCATGTCTTGACCCAATAGTTTCAATTCCCGATGCTCGTGCCACCATGCTTCGTTGCCTTGATCATCTTTGCTATACACTCGCTCGTGCCATCTCACGTAAATCAGAGGATCTTTTTCGTTGACAAATTGTTCCCCCACCACTGGAATGGTGGGTAATGACAAACTAACCATTCTCACTTGACATCCGCGACCCTCAAATCGAATGGGGTTGGGTAAACGGTTTCTGAAATGACTGAAACGATTTTAAGGAAACTCGCGGGTACTGGCATGACTCATTAACGTCACGTAAAACGAAGACTGGGGTACAAACGCCTCACTTTATACTTGAGTTTATACGATTACATCACGACTAGAAATCCAACTATTGTATTTGTCAGGCCATCCTTTCCACTTGACTAACAGTCGATCTTTTTGACGTCTGAGTACTTTTTCCACGCGAAAGATATCAGATACATGGACTTTTTGCAAATCTTGTTCGTAAAAAGTACCTTGTACCGGGGTATCATCCCATTCGCGTATCTTGTAAGTAGGGATGGCGCCAGGGTTCACACGATGCACGACAAACACTTCTTCGGTCCAGCCAGGTAAATAACTTTTTTTAAACGTGCGATGAATCTTGTTAAGACGTACACGATCACCCACTTTGAATTTCGCTTTGGTGTGTTTAGTCGGTTTTCCATACAAGTGTTTCCACACCGCTTGTTCATTCTTCCAGGTCACATCTTGAGGAGCCATCCCAATACTACGATGAGGTGTGGCATTGTAACCTTGCACCAAATCTTGTAACACATCCTCAAACTTGAGGGTCTTGGCCGTGATAAAATAACGGTACAAACGTTCTTTGAACGTGGGGTTAAAACGTTCCACCAGAGCCGCTTTGGCATCGCCTTGTGTGGAAAAATGATAAATGTCTTTCTCCTTGAGCCAACTTTGAAAGGGTTTGTTGTAAAATTCCTTCCCTCGATCCGTTTGCAAACGATTGGGGTGACGTCCTTGTTTCAATATGGTGTCAAAGGCTTGCACTAAAGCAGAACCCGTTTTGTTTTTGAGTGGTTGTACCCAAGCGTATTTGGATAAACCATCCACCACGGTGAGTAAATAAAGAATGCCTCCGTTCCACTTGGCCAGCGGTTGAACTTCCACCAAATCCGCCACCCTTTGATCATCTAACCCACCTACCACCACAGGAATCGTAGCAAAACGACGACGTCGAGGTTTATGGAGCGTGTAGCCCAAATCTTGTTGTAGAAGGTCTTTGGCTTTTTTCAAAGGAATCTAGTGTGCTCGCGCAATGGTAGCGTGCCAAGCAATCTATCTTCTTCTTCTTCTTTCGTGGCGCCATATCTCTTCACACAAGGAGGATAGAGTAGGTATGGTGGAACGGTAGACCTTTTTAATGGTTTGATACCAATCTCAAGCAGCTGGATGTGCTTTTAACCATAATACAAACACAACCCATCGATAGATATTGGCTTCTACATGCGTTGCTTCAAACACTTTGAAAGGGTTGGTATCCAATGGTACATCGGGAATAGGCACTCGGTGTTCTTCTTGGTAGTCATAGAGACAATCGCAAACCAGTTGACGCGTTTGCCATTCCACATAGGACCATACTTTCTGTGACACATAGAGTACCAACTCCATCCTGACTGACTCTGAATATCGGGTTGAACCTTTTATTCACTTTGTCTCTGATTGTGATTGGTTCATTTTGTCATTTTCTGATTGGTCAACGACGACCTCTTTGTTTGTAATGTTTGATATTAACCGTTTCGTCGAAACAAAGCACCACCCCGTTTAACGACGCCTTTTCTTTGCAATCCTATCAATCGCTTTTTTCGTCCCATAACCAACCCCTGCCGAAATAGCACCGGCGGCTGCGGCTTTCCCGGCAGCAACCAGAGCAGGAATAGCCAGAGCTAAGAGTGGCAAAATCCCTCCTTTTTGAACCCTTTTGGAGCGTCGACTCACCCTTCGTCTTCGTCGTTTAGAAGGCATTGTGAATAACACCCACACAAGATAGGATGAAGTATTTATACTTTATTGAAGCGACTTTTTTTATGGAACATACTAAACAACTTAAACATCACATCAATAGCAACCTAACAGTTCAGAATAAACCACTAGTAGGTCCATCCGTTTGCACACTTTTCTGCCAGGTTTCTACGTGATCACTGTACTTGGGTGGTGGTGGAGCGGGTGCTACAAGCACCTCATGTTGGTTCTTGAGATCTTGAATTTCTTTTAGCAGTTGTTTCTCGTACTCGGTCAGAGAGCGTTCTGGTTGGACTTGAGGTGCTGGACCTGGAATGTCATAACCACTTTTGGGATACCCCTCAGCATCACGGGTTGGTGGTTTGGCTTGTTGGTCTACCTTTTTGGGTGGGTTGTTATGAAACCAAGTCCAATAGCTGGCCCCCCAAGGTTTGATCGGCCCATCGGAAGAAATTGCATCGTTTCTTGGAACAGGTCACAAACAGACGATCGGGGTTGTCTTGAGAATTACTTTGTTGAAGCGTGGCCGGTTCGCGGCAGTAACACAACAAACAACGCCACATGTCACGCACTTCTGGATGTGGTTGACGGTACACGTCTCTCATATACTCTGGAGCCTTGTCTTTGGCACAAAACAGCAAACAGGGTTGTCGAGGACATTTCACATAGTGCCATCCTTTTTGAGATTGACGGTCTTCCAAACGTACCTCATGGCAAGGGCAAACCATGTAATCCACTTTACTCGGTGGTGGTTCAGGTTTCGGATTTTGAAACCCAGGGCTTTGAAAAATGGTAGCCATTCTCACCATTCGTTTAAACCCTTCATTGTCATCTTCAGGTGTTGGTGGTGGTGGTGGTGGTGGTGCATGAAGATCCTTCATCATCTCTTCAGGTGTGTCATAGACTCCTACCAAACTCACTTGGTTGTGAAACATGTCATCCAAGCTAGGTGTTTCATTGAGTTCCTCAACTAAATCTTCCAACTGTTTGGGTTTCTTCTTCTTTTTTCCCGATGAGGTTGTCGATTTTCGCTTACGTTCCACACTAGCCATGGTTATGATCGACTACTTAGGTGAACTTTTTTTTATACACCTTTACTTGTGTTCTGATTGGTTGCCGCTACTCAACTATTGATTGGTTACTTATTATTTGTGTCTTGCACAAGTTTGGGCAAGACGCCACGGGCTATTGTGACGTCATCGGGCAAGTTTGGACCAGTTGTCTTCTGATTGGTTGCTACCCATCAGGGTCTTACCTATTTAATACAAACACTTTTTAGAGATTGACATCATGGATTACTACAAAGATCTCAAACAGGACGATTTTGAGTCATACGCCGGATTTACGTTTCATCAGTGTCAATTGCATCGTCTCATTGATTTAAGTTTAGCTTTTGGGCTAAGTCAAGCAGATATTCTTGCCATCGTCGGACCCGATACTGGTTACATTTTTTCATGTGTCCCGACATCGACATGATGGGAGAAGACGAAGAGATTATGGTGCTGCAAATTGGTTTCGGGCATGTGATCTACACTGGTGGTGCTAAAGGAACGGATCAACTGGTCGAATCATGGAGTCGACATTTTGGGATGCAGGTAGAAGTTCTCGTACCACCGCATCATCCTCGAGCACAACATATCACACCTTCCACCGTAGAAGTATTGGTGTTAGCGAGCCCCCACATTCACCTAGCAGCGCAAAAATTGGGAAAACAGGTTTCCCGTCATCATTACACGCTTCAATTGCTACAACGCAATTACCAGATTGCTAAAAAAGCCCACACCATCTTTGCCTTTGGAACACTGCATGAGGATGCCAAACGCGTGGAAGGTGGAACGGGTTGGACCGTACAAATGGCTTTAAATCAAGGTAAACAAGTTTACCACTTTGACATACCCCGTCAAATCTGGTTCCGCTCCGAAAACTACTACGAAGTCAACCAAGGCGGTCTATTTACGGACAGCAAGTTTATTCCATGCCCCAACCCACCACAGCTTCATCAAAGCAGTGCCGTGGTAGGTTCCCGAGAGCTGGATACCAAGACCCGTGAAGAAATCGGAGCGCTCTTTCGTCGTACGTTTTGTTTACCAGAAAACGCAGAAGAACGCATGGAAATACAAAGAGAATTAGACCAGTTTCAGTTGTAAATAACAAACATTTAAAAAAGTAGACGTTGAACATTAGCATTTTGACTAGATTAAATAGTAGTATTGTAAATTCCTTTTTTTTTTGGGAGCGCTTTCGCTCTTTTCTTAATAAATCAGATTTGGTAGAACCAATGGCTCGTTTTATTTTCATCCAAGGGCCCAGTGGTGGAATGGTAAGACATCTGATTCCAAATCAGAAGATTCCGGGTTCGAATCCCGGTAGGGTTATTTGTGAGGCTGGGTACGAAACTTCTAGAACTTCCCATTCACCTCGGGTTGCCGGAGGTCCGAGGATCGAAACCTCGTTCTGCTATCTTTTTTCTTCTTTTTTTCTTCCAATATGGGTTGCTAGGCAAAACATGGGTTGCTAAGGGTGTTCTCAATTCATATCGTCGCTAAGCTGCTTGGGTTAGGGTTACCTCATTTGCATAACAAGCTTTGTACATTTCCAGACTGGGTTGCTAAGAGGTTAGGGTTACCTCATTTGCATAACAATGTGTCCTATACGAGCCTAAAGTACTACTGTCATGTCATATCACATCACATGTCAGGTCATATAACATGTCATGTCATATATCATCTCATATCATGTTAGATGGCGAGGGACTTGAAGTGACATGACACACGATGACATTACACATAGGGAGCTTAAGCAACGACGACGGCGACGGGAAGGAAAAAGTCTATTTAAAAATGACATCACAATCTTTTCAACTTCTTCGCGGTTATTCCGACACGTTTTACCTGTCTAATGTAGCCGAACTATCCAGGAGCTGAATTTGTAAGGACGGCGTTACAGTTCAGGGAGAAAAACGAAAAGTTAACGTCGTGTGTCACGTTCTACATAAAACTTTGAATTTGGTCATGTCACGTTGTAGTTATGCACAGAACGGCAGAGACATGTACCTAAAAGTATAACGCATGTGCACAGTCATTTTCTTGCTTATCAGTTTTTTTTGTGGCGTTCTCGTTAGTCGTCGCCGTCGTGTTTGCTTAAGCTCCCTATTATAACGAGAAACAACAAATGAAGCTGATAGTGACCATTTTGTAGCTTATACGCCGATACATCACAGTGTATTTATTTATACTGATATTATTCTGTAAACCTTTAATCTTCCTCAGCCTTTGTTGGATGGTGTTGTGGACTACTTACCAAACCCTAGTGAGGTCAAAAATTTTGCCGTGGATGCTGAAAAGTAAGAACTTACTGTACATGAATACATACACCATGCTTGTGCAGATGCTGTCACCGTATTAATTACAGTGGAACCCCACTGTAGGACCCCGAGATAGCGAATCCCCGTTACAATGAACACGTTTTGCCAGTTCCTTGGGGCATCGTTATATCAGTGTTCACTGGGCGCCATCCATTGGACCAAAATTTCGGAAATCCCGGTACAGAATCACATGGAACGGAAATTTTCGAAAAGTGCGTTTCGAAATTTTTGGTGAAGCTCTGGAGGTTGTCGTTTTTCCAGGGAATTTTCTGTTCCATTGGGCATTCCATTTCGAATTTCGGCCAGACACTCTGTCGTAGTCTCAGCTGTGACTGTCAATGGTAGATGGTGGAGTCAAGTCTTTGTTTATCAGTGTAGCATCTGTTTTATCTTCGGATGATTTGCCGTTCTTTTGACGGCATTTGTACGTGGAAGACAACAGGAATGGTGAACTGCCCGATGCTCCCATCGGTAATTTTTAACTCGAAAACCATCAGTAACGACTAGAACAATAAGCTTAAATGCACACACTTTTGCACCTGACCATAAAAATTGTAGGTTATCTCGAGAACCTCGCTGTCTCAATCTGAATCCACCCTCTTTATTTTGTTTTTCAGTCATTTACTATCAGCTATCTCGAAATCACCGCCATCTCGCACTGTTTTTCGTTTCCCTTAGGAGTTGGCGTTCATCAAAGTGGAAAATACCGTTCCATTCGATACATGAAAATTTCGGAAACGCGAACCGGAAATTTTGGTGGAATGGATCGCGCCCACTGTGACAGTGATCACAGGCGGCCCAAACTCACGTTACGAGGTGTAATGTAATTTACATTCTTACCTTCGGTGAGGCGGTACGTGACCTTTGAACGTGCTGGTATCGCGTTACAGGCGACCGTTAAAAGAGACGTTGTATGAGAATTAAAATACTAAGGTCTGCGAACGCTAAATAACGATAAATTTGAACTTTTGTTCAATACAATGAATAAAAAATACTTACCTTTGATGTATTCCTTTGTATTTTGCCGTGTATTCATCGTTTTAGTGGATTTTACTGAGGTGTGCGAACGCTAAATAACGATAAATTTGAACTTTTGTTCAATACAGTGAATAAAAAATACTTACCTTTGATGTATTCCTTTGTGTTTTGCCGTGTATTCATCGTTTTAGTGGATTTTAGGCTTCATTTCGTAACCACTGTAACTCTCTTAGTTACTCTCTTATTCATTGCACGTGAATAACCGTGAAATAGACCAGGAAAAAAATAAAACTGTTGCTCGTTGAAGTTAATAACGACTGAAACTTGACGGAAATTCAGCCTTCTTATCTAATAACAAAAATGTTTATTCAGCCTAAAACTCACTGGAACATCAAAAAGAATTATTATTCTAACGGCAATCAATTTAAGAGAAAAATCTGTAAGGGCAAATTAAAAATATTTCTATTTATGCAAATTACGAACTTTTTGGCTGATTTGTGCTGCATTTTAGCAGTTTTTAAATATATTAAATATCTTGAAATCGCAGCCACCTAGAAAGCTCAATGTACATTAAGAATGTTTTGATATCATAAAAGATCCTTCAACTGAAAAGGGAAAGTGTTAAGTTTTATCTTTCTTGAAATATTGGAGAAAATTGCAGGAATGACCAAATCAGCCCGTAAAAAATGAATCATGATTTACATGAAAACGCTCTTACAGATTTTTCCCTAATTTCGCATACAAGTTGTGTAGCTAGGTTGAGTAGTTCAAATAGTTCAAGTTTCGTCATAAAGTGTCTGACTAGTTTTGAAGATATTTGACATTATTTAAAATGAGGGGTTGTCCATTACCGTTGCTATGGCGACAGCTGTAGCTAGGAAACCAGCGACAAAATAAACTTTGGTCATATGTTGAAAAGGTGGTGTAGTATCAAGGAAATCGAAGTTTATCTTCCATGCGAAATTTTGACTTCAAAAGATACACTCCAAGGCCAAAAAAACTGTTGCGAGCCTCCTTAATTAAGTCCTATCGTGTTACCATTCAATCTTTGGCAGAACGTTTGCATAGGACTATTTATTTCTTAGGATTTTACGAAACGAAATTGGAATTTTTGGTGAATTTTTGCTTTGGCCACTTAAGGAGTGAAAGGGTTCCCCAACCAGGCTTTAAAACCTTGAGTTCTTTTTATTATAGTCCTGGTGAGAAAGTGGAGCTTAGCAGTGAGAAAGAACCTTTTCATCCATTTGTAGGACTTGCTTTTAAACTTGAGGTAAGACACTGAGTGTTCACCATTTGCCAAAAAAATCCAGAAATTTCGGTTGGCCATGGACTGCAAATGGAAAGGCCATTTTGGTTTTCCCGACCGGAAAATTTCCAAAATAAACAGAACATCTGGAAGGGTAGTCCAAAATTCCCAACCGGAATATCCAAACGGAAAATTGTGTTACATTTACTTTTTTCCACCAGTTCCAGGTCCTGCACCAATTGTCAAACTAGGTCCAGACTGTCTGTAAATTAGAGTGAATTTAGACTCCGCGTAGTCTCTAATTTTGACGATGGAGATTGAGGGGCGAGCGAAATACACACTCGCGCGCCTAAAATTTCGAGGAAACGCGAGACGAAGGGAGCGTTTCCTCGAGATTTCGCGCGCTTGTGTACTTTACACCCCACTTTCGCCAGTGCTAAAATTAGAGACTACTCGCAGTCTAGAGTGAATTGCACAAATGGAACATGCTAATCTCGAACCGAATTTCCCATTCGGAAGGCTTTGCTTACCATTTGCACAAACCGTAGACCACGTGGTTTCGCCCTGTAAATGGTAACCAACCATTGTTAAAGTATTTACATTTTGTAACAACTACCCAATTACAACAATTACCCCACAAGTAAACAGTTTATTTCTTGAATGGAATTAAAAAAAACTGAATTCAGTTAGTTCAACCCGTATGACCCTATCAGACGTGGTTGAAACATTTGTGTACGCAACTTGCAGCGCGGTAGTTCTCTGATATTTTATGTCACTGCCATTTCGTTTGGCATGAATTTTCAGTGACGTTTCGCTTGATCAAGAATTCGTTTCCTCGATTTTTCGACTGGTTTTGTGAAGTTTCGCTTGACCTGGCGAATTTATGCGGACGTTTCGTCGAATTACCTCTCGTTTCACTATCAAAATAAAATACCGTATGTTCTCGATTTAACGCCGGGGACGCTTATTTAGAACTAGACCTTGTAGACCTTGTAGACCTGGTGTTTATTTGAACCCGGTTTTTACTCGTGGCCTGGCGTTTAATAAATTAGGGGTATTTTCATCATTTTTGACAGCGTTTATTTCTGTGGTCTTTACTACTGTAAGTGAACTAAATTTACAGCAAAATATAGGAAAAACGCAGGAAAAACAGGAACAAAATGTAACCGAATTCGTCTCTAGTCGATAAAATTCAAAACAAGGCGGGAGAATTGGGTGTTAAGTAGAGTATAGAGTACATTACTCCAACTCCTGTTCGCTGAAATGAGCGAAATAAATTGAAATCATGTGCCGCAATTGCCATAACTGACCTTTAAATGAGAATCAGTTACGTAAAGGTTCAGTTTCAAATAAACGCCAGTACCTCGAATAAATGCCGGGGCGTTTATTTCAAATTTGACTGCGTGGACCCGGCGTTAATCGAGAAAACATACGGTATACGTTCACAAACAAGAGCGTGAACAGCTTCGGAGATTCTTGCCAACATTGTACACCGTCCTTGTGTTGTTTATCAATACACACACTTAATGAGCTTGTCTCCAACCTCTGCGTGTAAAATTTACCCGCATTTTCAGAAATTTGCGTGAATTTTTTTACACACATTCGTGTGTAGTTCTTTTTACATGCGTGTTTTGCACATTTTGCGCGTAATATAGCGTCTTTACACGCAGGAAGCGCGAGTGTGTAATGCTGCAATACCTGTCGCCGGTACATTGGATATCTTTAGGCAATAAATAAATAATCAAAAAGGCACGTAGTGGCGAGATGGTTGTAATTACCTCATATTTAGTAAGCACAAGTGGTGTTGGTGTGTTTGTTAGTTTTTTTTTTTCAATTGTCAACCGCAGCGAGTATTGCTGATTTTTTCCAGATATTTTTGGACAAAATTTTTGTTTTGCGAGGGAAACTTTTGTAAGCCCCGGCACTTGATCAGGCATGCAAAAAGGAGGGTTATTCAATAATGTGTTTGCGTGTGATCGAAGCAATGCAATAGATACCAATTCGATAACCAAGATTAAATATTCAGAATTTAATAAAAACTCTGAATATTGTGTTGCATCATGCATTATTCATCACAACTTTGGCGCCTAGCATTCTGTCATTTTGTTTACCTCAAATCATTGGAAATGAATGCTGTACGTGTGGAATCTAAACCGTAGGGTGCATTCTTTTGGGACCATTCTGGCTATTCTTATTCCGGTTTAGGAATCACAGAATACACGGAATTTCAATTTTGAAAAGAACTCTTTTTCTAAGAACGGAATACCCAAGGCGGAGGTGACCTAAGAACTACTATGTCTGCACACGCGCAGGTGGCCGCGTAGGATTTCCCGCCAAAAATTTTCCAAAAGAACGAGTAAACCGTATTCCTTTCATTCTTTTCATTCTGCTATCGAGTGCAGAATGAACGGAATGATATAATGTTCATTCCGAAAACGGAATCGCTCCCAAACGAACACAAATACCGTCTATTCCTAGTATTCCTATTTCAGAATAGTCCCAAAAGTACGCGCCCCAGTAACGTATTGTTACGTACACCACGTTATTACTAACAGGAGGTGAAGTCCCCGCAAAGAATTACTAAAAAACTGCATCTCCTGTTATTACGAGCTCTCTTTATCACAGGCATCCTATTATTACGAGCAGGAACTGAAACCTTGGCAAAGAAGAATTGCTGATAGTTTAACTCCTGCTCTCTATTACAGCCAACCTATTAGTTATACGGACAGGAACTGAAATTCTGCCGAGAAAGAAGTATTAAGACAGAATCCATTAGGAAATTGAGTAATTTTAATTTTCAGTGGACAAAAACCTTGTACCAGAATAATTAAAAGTATATCGCATTCTTTTTTACATTTTTTGAGAGCTATGGATGTAATTTGTTATCTGTAATAACCCCAAAGACAATTTCTTATGTGAGCCCGAGAAAATAAATTTCAAATTTCACAAAACGAAATCTTACGCATAAAAATTTACCTATTTTACCCGTGTTTACACAATTCCTGTGAAGTTTGAAATTTAATTTCACGGGCTCCCCTAAGAAATTGTCTTTGGTGTTATTACAGATAACTAATTACGTCTATAGCTCTCAAAAAGTGTAAAAAAGAATGTGATAAACTTTAAATTATTCTGGTACAAGGTTTTTGTCCACTGGTTACTCAATTTCCTGATGGATTCCATCTTAAGGTGTCTGAACACAGTTTGCGCGCGCTCTACCATTTGTACTGCTGACGTGAATTAGCGCGCGCACAAAGCTGAAAGCTTTAAGAAAATCAAACATGGCGCCTGTACAGCGATCATTTCATTTTGTTCAGTGAAGAATTTGTAAGCGTTTTTTCTTTTCCGTCTTAACAAGCACACAGTTTGTTATGTGTGAAAACGTCTGTTTTTCAATGTATTATAGGTAGTGCTATTGGAAAACACCCTGCCTTTCTGGGATTGTTTGTATGAATCAAGAAAGATCGAGAACCCTCTCAAACGAAACGCATGCACAGTCAACCAGAAAATTGTGACTGCATGGTTTAGTGGAAATGCACTGATTTCTACGGAACCGCTCTTTAGAATTTAATGAAATTCGCTAGAGTAATGGTTCAGAACACGCGTAACTTGCCTGCAGACAGAAATTGAAATCTCACAGAGGACATGTTCAGAAATCGCTAAAATGCAAAACACAGAATTACAGATCTCTCTGTCAAAATTTCACGAGACCAGTGTCAATAAGCCAGTATTGCTCCGAGTTTTTTAAAGACAAATGATGGGAAAAATCTAACGACTGGATTTTCTAAAAATAAATCAAACCCATTATTTAATGCCGGTTTATTGCCAGCTGCGTTGCCATGGCAACGGCACCCTGTCCAATAACATCAAAATATAATCTTTTTTAGTTGAACTTGCATTTTGCCAATTTTGGCTGCCCAATTCAACTGTCAGTGGTTTGGTAATAACGCAAAGGTACAAGAACACTGTGTTCGGCCACCTTAAGTGTGGCCACTCAAATGAAACCTGTTGAGCAGTGTTTTCCTGTCTGCCTTGAGTCTGGATAAAATCCCAAAGTGTGACCATTCAAACGAAAGCTGCTGAGCAGTTCGTTCCTGTGATGTAGCTTGTCATGCTGTACAATGTGGTTCTGAGTTTTTTCTGAGTTGACTCTGTAGATGTAATCCTAAAGTGAGTCGTGTTAAATAAAACCTATTGAGCAGTACTTTCCTGTGTTGCTATTTATAATGCTGTACAAGGTGGTTTTAAGTTTTGAGTGGGGACAATATTATAACGTGTGACCATTCAAATGAAAGCTGTCGAGAAATACTTTTCTGTCTAACAAAGACTAAGGATGCATCCTAAATGAAACCTATTAAGCATTTCTTTCTTGTGGTACTGCTTATTACGTGGTAGCTCTAAAGTCGAATCTGTGGGTGAAATCATAGTGTGGCCATTCAAATGAAGGCTGTTGAGCAGTACTTTGTGGTGCAGTAAAAGCAAGATGATCAAACACATATTTTCTGAATTGCCTTTCGTAACAGCTCCGAGACGACCCCTGCAGGAATCGTGGTTGATCTTCTTGTTTTGTTGTATAGCTTGGCATCTGTGATTACCCAAGTAATGTGAGAATGCCCCGAAAGAGAAGCTACTTTCCCCATGTGCCAATTATTCCCATTTAAATTGAAAATTTCGACTACTGCTCCACCTGGTTGCATAAAAATGGGAAACCCATGTGCACATCCATGCATTCCAAAGAAAATATCTGCCGAGGCAACTAGTTCCAACTGGTTTTTTAAATGTAAAGTGTCTAACTGAACAGCTGTAATGGTAACGTTTGGAAAACTGTCATTCATTTCTTTTAAGATGTCATTCTCATTGGCAATTTTCCGGTCGACTGTGCCGTCCAAATTCCTGGGGTGACTGTGATAGTCTCTCCTGAAGTTGACTAGAACGTGTATTTTGTGCTGGCTGCAGTTACGAGATAACTCCTTGGTTGGAATGCCGAACCGCTTTAGCACAAAACGCCTGAAAGGTTGAATGTGCTTGAAGGATTGAAGGTTTCTGTCTAATAGAGGACTGTTTACTCGCGGATAGCGCCACACCAGGTTTTCCAGGACAACTCCACTTGAATCGTTAAACATAGGATCGATGCCGAGTTTTATAAGGTTGTTAAACACCACACTCCAAAAGGGATCCAGTGGGGTTGGTGAGTGTGCATCCATAAGAACTATATTCAGCTTCTCCGGTGCCACTCCTAAAATCTGCGTCGTGATATAAATGTCTAGCAAATCAATTATTGTCCAATAAACATTTGCGTATTCGATTCTTTGAATTGCTAAGTAATGTCCACCGTAAAATGTCTGACTCACGTTCTGTAGTCGAGAAAGTGAAGGAATTGTAACTTCAAAGGCGAGCACCCAGGGGGCTAACGCGTCACGCGTTTTTGCTTTGTGAAGTCTCTCCTTAGCTTCGTCCATATCGCGATCGCAATACAATGTAAAGAAGCCTTTTTTCAGCACAAAAAACTCGTCTTCTTCTTGGGGATGTTCTAGTTGTTTTTCAAGAATTTTTGCTCGAGCCAGCTTTGGTCGAATAGTGATATTCTTGAAGAGCACTATCCCATCTTGCACTTCATTTACTCTCGGCACGCATGACCGATTCAGACTTCTTGGTAAACTCGAATTCAAAGCGAGGTTGCTTGCAGCTGACTTGCTTGTTGAAGTTACCGACGAAGACAAATTCTTGAATTTTACAGTCAGAGTATCCAACGAGGTGGAGTTAGGACTTACCCCAGGCATTGGTTTCTTTTCATTTATATCCTCCGATACTTTAGGCGTTTCCTTTGTTTTTGACCACGTTTTCGGTACGTAAAGATTGGTAAAGAAAACGGCAAATCCGACAACAAAAATATAGAATTTGGTGTTCTTGACAGGTTTCGCGAAAATACAACTTGCTCTGATTCCAGCCATTTAGTCTTTGCTTTTGGTAACGATTTACATCCTAAACAGGAAAGCAACAAGTAAAGTGTCTCTTAGTAAAGTGCAGTAAGTTGTAGCGTTGAAAGAAGGACTTTTGCAAAAGTTTGAAGGATGTTATCTGCGCGTTTTAATGGTCAAGTTCTTCTTTCTAACGGTATCTTATATTTCTGACAAAGAAACTCTCGCGATGCAAAGAAGATGACTGCCAGGCTAAAATAGCCTGCGTCGCAGACGTTATATAACGCTGGTAGGCTAAAGTGACGCGATAAAAATGATAGGTGACCATGTTGATTTAGGAGAAAATAGTCCATAAGGTATCGAGCAAGGAAACCCGACAACCAACCAAACTACTATTAATTAGTTATAGAATACTGAATTGCTTTTTGGCGCTAGGTTAGATAAGGAAGCCGACGGGTCCAAAAAAAAAACTTGCCTTTAGCAGGGGCCTCTTACCGATAGCGTACAACGTCCATACCGCGTCTGTGAAACGGTGTTTTCTCAAGTTGGTTTTAGATTATGCGAATATGCAGGGACCGCGCAGATCATTTTGAAGTGGTAGGGCTAAAAACTCTGGCCAAGACCTCGTGAAGCGCATATGCAAGATTAGACGCATGTTGTTACTTTCAAGTGGTAAAATTTATACATTATCCATGTCATCTGGAGCCCTAATAAATCAACCCAAACAAAAACGTGGTAGGGCTATAGCCCTACCAGCCCCTCCCCCTCCGCGGTCCCTGATATTGATATGGCGGCGTATGTACGAAAGCGAGGCTTTTCGGTGACAACCGTTGCTAAGGGCCGATTCACTTACTCGTTCTCTTATACGAGCGCGAGTTGTTTACACTTTTGTTCAAGCTATTTCTTCAAAGATTTCTCAAGAAAAGTCCTATTTGTGAAAAGATATGGTTTATCAATCATTTTTCAATACCTCTGAGGCGAATTTAAGGTCAGTCAATTAAAAACAGTTTTGTTTGAGCCCGTATTGTTATTCAAATGTGTCTTGCAGGAATGCTATGGCGGCCGCCCCGTTGCTAAACTAAGTTCCGTAACTACAATCGCTTGCATTCGCTAAGTTTACTGTGCACGTACAAACGCCTTACCGAACAATAAAATGGTCACTTTCGCAGATGATTCACCGATGATTCAAGGCCTAGCTAGTTCCAACTTACACAGTTCTGTGACTTTAATAAAGGAGAAAGAATAATATCACAGGTTGCAAAGTGTTCTTTTGCTTACATTTGACACCGAAACAAACCATGGACAGACCTTTGGAAAAGATGCATGTCGTCGAACTCGAGCAGTTTCTTCGCGACAACAATGTGAACTTGAAAGGGTTAAAAGTGAAGGCACAGTTCGTGGAGAAGTAAGTTTTCCTTCGTCTGTTTTTACTAGAACTAAACTTTTAAAAGTCCTGAACTCTAGCTATCCTCAATTACTTGTACGCATGAGTGCAGTTTTTGGTGTATCGAACGTCGCTTTTTTTCGTGTTTTGTTGTAGACAAAGGAGGTACTCCAAAGGAAGTCAGTTAATGCTACAGGTACTTCAACGGGCACACAACCTGATCAATCACAAGGCACCCCGTCCTCCTCAAAAACTGACTCAGACCTGCTCAAGGAAAATGAAGAGAAATTTAAGTTCTGACCTTTAGAAAAGGATATGATAAAATACCTGGATGGCCTTCCTCCTTTTACGTTTAATGCCATTGTTCGATATGTGCGAACCTCTGGCAAAAATATCCAGCTGAGGGCTGACTATATGGTCATGAAGCTTTTTGAACGTGGGGTCAACTTTTTTATTGAGGGATACCTTCACAACGTTTTTGCCAAGAGAGCAATACTTTTTATTTCAGAGCCCTCTGCTATCGGAGTCTGCGAAAGAGTGAACCCCCCCCCCCCCCCACAAAATTAGAGTAGCAATTTCCTTAAAAGAACCATATCATGTGTTAGGATCATCGTGCACCTGTGTTGCAGGGGAACTGGGGTTTTGCAATCATGCAATAGGGTTAATGTATTTAATTTCCCACTACTACGTGACAAGGGTGAAAGTGATCCCCGATGACCTGGTTTGTACGCCGCTTCCACAGCAGTGGCATAAACCAAGAGGGAAAAAAATTTCTTCTGAACCATTAATGGACATGGTTTTTAAAAAACCAAGGCTTGATTTTGGTCGTGAATAGTGGAACTTCAACAAAAAACTCAACTGGAATTTCTTGCTCATTGTACCAGGCCATGAAAATACCTCCCAGTGGTATAGAAATAGCAAATTTTAAAAGTAACTTCCAACAGATAAACAAAAATTTAGGCCTTAGTTTGTACATGGATGAAGGCACAGCAATGGTGCCAACCAAGGCTCGCCCCACCCCCTTGGGTGGTTATTTGAGCTATCAACTGGCACCCACTGAAGGTAACTTTACAGTGACATGCAATGTCGATTTGTCTAAGGGGCCCACTGACATTGATGCAGTTCCAGTTAATTACCCACCCTTTACAATATCAACAGTCTGTCCCCTCTTTGCAGTTACACAATGTACACCAGAGTACCAATCCCCGTTTGATTTCCTGCAGTTAAGTGAAGCAGAGGCAGCTAAACTTGAACAGAGACCCTTTTGCAAAGAAATAGTGATCAGTGGTAGACACATAGGAGGTCACGACTTACTGCATCTCGGTTTGGAGATATTCTGAGTTTAAAATCCATAAGCAGTGCTTTTCTTAAAGGGCTGGCTGAACAAACACCCTATGTTTTCTCAAGGAATATGCCAGAATCTTTGAAACATGGTATTGAACATGAGAGCACAGCTCTTAACCTTTTCATTCCCAGAGTCAGTTATGGAGACATTAAGGTGGTTCTAGCTTCTGAGTCTGTGGATGAAATCCTATGGTGTGACCATTCAAGTAAAAGCTACTGAGCAGCACTGTCACATGGTTCTATATATGTTTTAGTATTTTACGAAAGGAAGTTTGAGATTCGTCTTGAATTTTGATTTTAGGCACCCTTGGGAATGAAAGGGTAAAGCAATATTGCAATTACTTAAAACACAGTGGGCATCCTGTCAAAACCTTTCCCTCGGGATTTGTTGTCAACACTGGCTACCCATTCCTTGGTTGTTCTCCAGATGGGAAAGTCATCGATGGCGGTGAGGAGGATGCATTTGGTTTAATCGAAATTAAGTGTCCATACAAACATCGGGCAGTGACCCCAGAAACAGCATGCCATGGTGACAGTCAGTTTCACCTTGAACTTAAAGACGACTTTCCAATGCTTAAAAAAGCTCACAAATATTATGCACAAGTTCAAGGGCAGATGGGCATAACAGGTGCAAAATGGTGTGACTTTGTTACATACACATTCAGGAGAATGGTCATTGAACGTATATATTTTGATGCCAATTTCTTTAACAATATGATACTGAAGTTGGAGCAGTTTTTCTTTAAGCATTATGCAAAATATTTAAAGAATAATCCTATCGAGCAACAAACACTAGCTGCACAAGCAGAAGCATGTACTGTTACTTCGGCTTCTACTTCTGATACACCTATTGAAACCGTAGTAACAGTAGCAGCAATCAGCAGCACTGAGGAGCATTTAAAACCAGTATACTCCATGTAGTTATTTTCTGTACTTGTTTGTGTATTTGTATTTTGTATTATCAGAATACATAAACAGTGTAAATATTCTTGCATATTTTTTTTAATGTCAATATTTTAATAAGCAGTTTTACAATGTCTCTGTTCTGGGCCTATCACTAAGAAATAATTGGATTTTGAAGATTTGTAAGCATACCACATACTCTCCACATTTGATTGAGACTTTCAGCTAAGGACAGTGGAATTATTTGATTAAATATCTGGAAATTCTTAATTTTGTTTATTGCCCTTTCAACATGAATCCTCTCAGAGGCGATTTCCTGTGTTGCAATAACTTCGGAAGGGTTTTCTTAACTTCTGGATCCAACAAATGGTGGAATGTTGAGCCCAACACCCATAGGCTTAAGGAGATCAGTAATATTAAATCCTTTGTCAGCCATAATTACATCTCCAGCAGAATAAGGCAGTTTTAAAAGTCCGGATCTTACTGTTATTTCCCTGTCAGAGACGCGTCCAGCATACAATTGTGATATGAAAGTAATGTGACCACTGGGAGAAATACCAATCAGACCCTTGAAAGTGGTGTGACTCTTGTAACTGGAATATGTCTCACTGTGGAGAACCAACGAGGACGGAGTTTGACACTTTATTTCTGTGCCATCAATGATGACTCTTGTGGAGGGATATTTCTCTTTGAAGGATTGAGGCATGGCCTTGTAAATTGCAGATCGACTTGGCCAAATGTTAAGCTGGCCAAATTTAAGGTACATAAAATTGATCCAGGAAATACAAATTCTGTTCACAGTTGACACATGAACTTTAAACCTGTGAGAGAGGTCAAGCTCAAACAAGCCAAGCCTTAATCTTATCAAAACCATGAAAAATTCATCTAGAGTACTCAGCTTACGCCATCTACCAGGTTTATTCCCTGGAATCTCCTCGCTGTTTGTAGGAGTGAAACTGTCATCAGTGCTGCTGGTAACATAAACAGTGTTCTCACCATTTTCCCCTGGACTCAAAAAATTATAGCAGGCCATTAAAGTTTGATAATTGGGAAACCCTGTGTAAAGGTTTATAATAATGTGTGAGTCTGAGTCTTTAAATTGTGCTATTCCGAAAACGTTTCTAGCAAGATCATCCACCGTCTTTAAAAGCTCTTTGTTTTCAAGTCTAAGAGCCTTAACTTCCTCTTCAAGCCTAGCAATCTCGTCTTGTATTGGCGACTCTCCCAGCTCATCAGCCATTCCCACCTCCATATTTTCACTGACAGGAGAATTTTGTTTTTTTGTGGGAGAAGGCCATAGTCTCTTGCGAGGTGATTTTCGCTTGGGAGATGCGGGAGACCACGCAAACTTCGACGGAATAGCTTCATTCCTTAATAACATTTCGACGACCAGTTATGGTGGTAGTAAAATCTGATGGCTTGAGGTTCAATGAACAAATTCTGGTCCGCTTATTGATTTGGAAGTCAGCCGACACATCCCTTTTAATTTTGGTAATCCACGCCTGAAAAGCGGTCGAAAATAATAATTTAAGCTTATACTTGAAACAACATTTGAAGTAAGAAATAAATCACAAATGTACAAAATAGCAACACACACCTTTAGAACTGACGGATCTTTTGGAAGTGTATGGAAGGTGACCTTTCTCCCATCCGAATGTATACGATAACCTGTTTTGTTGCACAACGGTACACAGAACGTTTCTGGCATATTGAAATTACACACTTCAAAAGACGACAAGCAAATTTTAATTACGTAATTAACGATTTCCAAACAATTTTCACTGGACTTCAGTCACAAAAACTGCGAGGGAGGAAAACATAGCTAGGCCTTGAATCATCGGCAAAAATGTCTATTATATCGTTCGCTAAGGGTTTCCAACGTACACAGTAAATTTAGCGATTGCAAGCGATTGTAGTTGCGGAACTTAAAATAGCGACCGAGCGGCCGCCATAGCATTCCTGCACGACACATTTGAATAACAATACGGGCTTAAACAAAACTGTTTTTAATTGACTGACCTTAAATTCACCTCAGAAGTATTGAAAAATGATTGATAAACCATATCTTCGCACAAACAGGACTTTTCTTGAGATATCTTCGAAGAAATAGCTTGAACAAAAGTGTAAACAACTCGCGCTCGTATAAGAGAACGAGCAAGTGAATCCGCCCTTAGCAACGGTTGTCACCGAAAAGCCTCGCTTTCGTGCATACGCCGCCATATTTGCAATCGGTGTAATAAATTTTCGAAGATGATTCGTAGATTCCCGAAGGTGACTTAAAGTCTCCTGTCTATAACCCGAAGGCTTAGCTTTCTAAGATTTCCTAAGATGACCGGATGGTTAACAAAGATTTGTGGAGATGACCCGAATATTTAGATTATCCAAAAATAACCCAGTTCAGTAAACGCCGTTGCACGAATACCTGAAATCCTGAAGAAGGCAGTAATGCCTAAACACTGGTGTTTTTATCTGACAAACTATAGCGCCAAAAAATCATTTTCTCTATAATTACCTAGTTCAGGGGTCTACGCAGTATAAAAATTATTAATATCGTCTTATGTAACCGACGAACTACATGTGTGGCACCAAATTTTTGTGGGAGTTTAATTTTGCGGATGGGCGGTTATTTGTGTCTTGCGGAAACTAATTTTTGCGATTGGGAAAAACAGTTTTTCTTGCCGGGATTATTGTTTTTCGATTTTCAGGAAGTCGCGTTCAATTGGAACAAGAAATTTAGGGAATTTTCAGACGGCGCAGAGTCTGTCAGTTTCCTTTCCCTGGGCTGTTAGTGTATAAATAGTTCTCTACCTTGAATCGAACTTGATTCGGGCTCGAATGTGACTCGTGCTATGGCGCTCAAAACATCAACAGTCTAATATACGTAACTTACCTAGAATGGTAAGGGACCGTTGATTTTTTATGGGGTAGGGGGGGCTGGTGGGATTTGATGGGTAGTACCTGTAAAATATAATGACCCCCCTCTACACTAGAAATTTTTTACCTGCCCCCCCTTGTAGTCCTGAATATTTGAAATGACCCCCCCCCCCAAAAAAAAAGAAAGAAAAAGGGACCAAGTAAATCGAGCTGAAAATAAATTTAACAGTCAATTTTACCATTCAAGTCCTGCAGGAGTAAATGTCTTTATTCAGACAAGCACTAAAGGTAATTTTCTGGCAGGGGTTCCAGAGGTATCTTCCCCTGGAAAATGTTGAAAATTTAGAGATGCCCTAATGCAATTTGCTGCATTCTGAAGTACATAAACAGACAATTCATACTGGTTGAAAGCATTATTTTGGACATTGTTATTAGTTGTTCAGTTGAACCAAAAAGAGCTGACATTCCCCTGGCTGTATTTTATAATGAAACAGTTCGTGAGGTAGAGTAGCTGTTGGGTGTATAACCGAGTAGGGGGGTCCGGGGGCATTCTCCCCCGGGAAAATTTGAATTTTCAGAACCTTAGAAATGCTATTTTTGGCCTTCTGGCACTGATGTTTGCATTATTACAGAAGCTGTCACTACTAAACTTACAGGCAATTTTTTTGGTGACCCCCCCTTTACGCACAATATTTTTTCGGCTGGCCCCCCCTTTGAAGCCATATTTTTTTACATGGCCCCCCCCTCAAATCCCACCAGCTCCCCCCTACCTCATAAAAAATGAACGGTCCCTAAGTAACCTTTTTATCGTCAAAGCTTCCGAAGTCTCTTTCGCTAGTGTCTCCAATAGATAACTAAATCTATCTGCTTACGTCATAGCTACAAATGAAAAATTCACCTTCAAACTCTTCAACAAAGCTAATCTGAAGAAAGAAATGTCGCGTATATGACAGATTTGCTTTGAGAACTTTCTCGCTTAATCACCTCTCAATGAACTCTATCGACACAGTGAAATTAAATGATATTACCCAAGAATGTCAAATATTTCAGAAAATTGATTAACTGATAAAATCAGTGACTTTACCTCAAGAAATAAATAGAGGCTACTTGCAATCTAAAACCTCTAAACCTGTGTTTATAAAGAATCGCTGTTTACTGTTCACAGCTATTTAACCAGTAGACTCAACAATATCTTCCTTCCTATGCTTTACATCATCACAAAACTCAAGAACGGAGTTTGTCATCGCCTTCGCAACCGGTTGAGTTCGAAGCACTATGTAACCACAACTAACAATACTCTCCATGACTCATAGACGATCTCGCACGCTAAACAAAATGGCATTTCAATCTCCCTTTCTATGTCATTTATAATGGTAGTAAAAGACAATCAACTTGTGGATACTATAATTGTTTTGCTTCCGTTAAAAAACGCATCAACTACATAAACAATAATACATTTTTGCAATATGTGACTTGTCTTGCTTTATTTCAAACAGTACCCATACTTCACACACAAGGTTTTTCTTTTACACTCTCCAATCTGCCAGCTTCCACTACATTCTCAGAAATACGCCAGAAACTTGTTATCGAGCACTCAAAACAACACCAAAAACAAAACTATTTCTATCCAAAAACACTAACCACTGCTAACGACGCGAAAGTAAACACTACCCTTAATAAACACCGCCCTTCTCAACCAAATGTCCTTAAAAACAGCGAATAAACATTACAACACCTACCTTTAATTATCCTCGATAATCCCCAAAACTCAAAACAACAACATTACGCTCCTTTGTACGATTACTTTTTTCGTAACGGGAACTACTTCAAAGAACTAAAACAGACTTACAGGCCTTCGCTAACCTCCTTTCACAATCACCCGCGCACATCCTCTATCTAATCAATGTCATCATCTTACAAAACAAATCAATCATCTTTACCTCCACAATACCTCTTACAAATGACAGTCAGTTCTCCCATGAATCACCAAATCTATCCGCTTCATCATAGCTACAAATGAAAAATTCACCTTAAAACTCTTCAACAGAGCTACTGTGACCAAAGAAATGTCGCGTATATGACACATTTCCTTTGAGAACTTTCTCGCTTAATGACCTCTGAACGAATTCTACCCACTCACTTCAATTAAATGAATGTAAACATATTACCCAAGAATGTCCAGAATTTAAGGCATTGATTAACTGATGAAATGGGAAACCTTAAAGGATTTTCAAACTGACATTCCACTCAATCATTGATTTTTGGATATGACCCCAACCTGTCAAGTTGGAGGCACTGTCGAACCACTGTTAACAATACTCTCCATAAGTCATCGACAATCTCCCAGGCTAAGAACTCAGTAAAGCAACACCACACACGAAACTATTTCTATGCCCACATACTGACAACGTGCACAAAGCAACACAACATACAAAACTATTTTTATGCCGACATACTGACAACCTGCACAACTCCAAAGTTCTCACTAGTCTTTGTAAACACTGCCCCTTGAAACGAAATCTCCTAAAAAACAGCGAAATAAACAATTCAACAATTACCTTTACTCAACTTCAATACACCGCGAAACTCAAAACAACAAAATTACACTTCCCACTTTCAACCTCGTAAAATACACGTCATTATAACAAGCCTGATTATTTAGAGCCCGCGCGGAGACTAAGTCTACTGACTACTGCCAATTCAGGAATGTGCTACCCATTTTATGAGACGGCAGCGACGTTTGAGACGTCGTGCCGCCTAATTATAACATTTTCGTTCAGTTTTATTTGTGATACCTGGGGTGTTTCTTGGTGTTACGGAAACCATTGTTGGTTAGTTACTGTGTTGAAGTCTTATTATTGCTCATTATCTTTTCAATCTTTTGTTATACGTCATTTGGTGGTCACAACATCCGCAACACCAAGAAACTGCAGTTCATTCAATCAAAATAGAGGTGAAACAACGTGCAGATGTAAAACACTTTAATCAGTGACCGTCTATTACAATTACATCTTGGCCTAGTCTGGCTGTTTGCTCTGGCAATGGATCAGCAATAACCATAGTACCACTAGGCAAATTATCGCCTGAGTTATCAGTGGTATTTTCTTTTTCACACCGGTATTCTACTTCGTCTTCAGAGTTACTTTCTGTCAGTTCTACAATCGATAACTGCCATCAAAATTTCTATTATCTGTTACCAAACAGCCCACAAAGATTTTTAGATTACATGTAGCGGGTGATGTTTGTATATGAATTTGACAGTGGAATAAATTTTTACAGATCGTGAACAATACCGCAAAAATCGCAAGAATGCTTTTTTTACCGATACAGCAGCCATATTGATTCTGTCCCCTGGGCATCCCATAATACTTGATTGATTCTATTATTGTGATAATGCTGCATTATCACTACAAAAGAATATATAAATTTCAATGAGTACTGTGGGATGCCCAGGGGGCAAAATCAGTATGGCTGCTGTATTGGTAAAAAGGACCTGCAAAAATTTTGTGCCATGCGGCGGCTTTGCTGCTGTCGCCCCAGGGCCTTCACGGTGACGGTTGGAAATAACTGCAGTCCAAACCTCTCTTTTTGTTAAAATTGCTCATATTTCCACTTCACTTACACAGGAAGAAAAAAAACGTTAGCAGTGTAAAATTACAGGACGCGGCCCATTTTTTTTCCAGTTTGATTGCTTTCTAGAGGTTTCCATCTCGCATCTGATTACTGGCTACAAAATTGGAAATGTCAAAATCAAATCAACATGTTTACTTTGCATGGCTTGGATAAAATGATCTCACCCGGAACGCAATTATTCGCGGTGTAGCACGTACGCAATTTTCGGACGAACAAAGGAAGTATTTACGTCTGCACGCAGGCTAGGAGCTAGCGAGTCTGAATTTAGAACGAAAAATTGAAAACTGAACGAAGGAAGGAAAAATTCGCGTGTGTGCAAAGCTAGGAGCTACGTATGTTCTTACGTAGCCAGTTGACCATGAATACCGTGTGGCAGAATTTTTGGGGCAGTTTAATTTTGCGGATTGGCGATTTTTTGTGTTTTGCGGAAACTATTTTTTGCGATTGGAAAAGACTGGTTTTTCTTGCTGGGAATTAATTTTTGTGTTTTCTGGAAGTGGCGTTCAGATAGAACTGATAAAATTTTCGTTTTTTATTGGAGTACAAGCAAAAAAAGGATAAAACAACATGCGAATGTAAAACGGATTAATCAGTGTCACTCAGTCTATTACAATGGATCGACAATAACTAGAGTACCACTTGATGTATTATCGACCGAGTTGTCTACAGCATTTTCTCCTTCAAACCAGGACTTTTGTACATAATTTCTACAGTGAAGTAAATTTTTGCGGGAAAAAATTGCGGTAATTTAGTTTGTGGGACCTTTTTTTTTGCGGATAGCGAAAAAAACGCAAAAAAAACTCAAAAATTAGAACCTGCAAAACTTTAGTGCCACACGCTATCACAAAATAGATCACAAATGAGTTGGCGTGGAAGATATTGGATTTGTGATTTCAGTCTTTTTATTGATGTTCACTTAATCCCAGTACAAAAGGCCTCTGTTACAAACATTTTACACTACGAGCAGTCTCTCTTTCCGCTCAAGGATAGTCGAGGGAAACGAACAAGCGAGCGAGCGCGCTGGAAAATCGTCTGCTACATTGTTACGTGACGCGCATGTCAAGCTGAGTGTAGCGAGCTGGAAATCGCTTGCCGCGTTGATACGTGAGTGTAGCGAGCCAGAAAGAGATTACGTAACAATGCGGCAGGCAAATTCGCGTTCGTTCCTTTGTACGTTTCCCTCGACTATCCCTGAGCGGAAAGAGAGCCGATCGGCCGAAAGAGAGCCGATCGGGCTTCGGCCAAACCCAGAAACAGCGAATTCGGCCTCCGTGGTGTGTTCCCCTCTGTTTTATAGTGTTTGCAGCACCTTCATTTTAAATGTACCGTATTTTCTCAATTAAACGCTCCCGGCGTTTCTTTCAAACTTGGCATGGTGCACCTTGCCTTTGTTTGAATAAGTAGTTTCTTTGGGCCCACCGTTTTTTAAGAAATGGTTATTATTCATTTTGCAACTGAGAACTATTGGGGCTGTCCTGGCGTAAACAGTCGTGTGGCGTGAGTGTGTTAACTTTTTGGCAACAAGCCCACAAAGCCATTCAGAGTAGAATCCTTCGAGGTGTAATAGACAAGGTTTGAGGGGCTCTTAACCAAGTTTTGCGCAGTCTCTATGGATGAAGAATTAATCGGAGTGTTTGGATCCTCGAAAATATCGTAGATTTTGATTTGCAAAGACAACGCAGGAAGGAATCTGAAGGAAAAGTTTACTTGGGAGCATGTTAGGACTCGCTGGTCTTCAGTTTAGGTTGGCGTTCGCCAGCGGGTTAGGAACAGCTGGACGAGGAAAGAAATTGGTTGTTAAGTTTAGTTGCTGTCGAAAAGATTGCAAAGACGTCTTTGTGTGTTGACGTTTCTGATCTAGAAGTGCAAACATTTCTTTGTGCATAAGTTGTCTGGGGGAGATAATTGGTCATAATTAACGAAGTCCACGAAAGGCGATTGTGTACGTTTGCATTTGGTACGGGTTTAAGTTATAAACTATCAAAAAAATCATCGACACCTTACAGAGTTCAAGGACTTTATTGACAGCTTTCAGTTTGAGTTTTATGTGGTTTACTTTGAGCTGATTTATAGTGTATGTTGCTCGGAATTATCGGCCAGTCAGAATTTTCCCCGTACGCGCGTATTTAATAAATTTTAAAAATATTCCATGCATCATTGCCAGAAGAGTCCTGACTCTTTCCCTTTATTGAGCTCTCCAGAATCGACCGTTATTGAAGTTTTCTTGGTTTCTGTATTTCATGTCCGCAGTTTAGTTTCGTAGTTCCCACAGTTGAATATATTCGTGGTTATGACATTGATCTGACGATTTACTCGTTATTCTGAATTTCCCAAATGATGTTTGTTCTTTGATGATCACCAGAAAGATTCTTGAAATCCTTGTCATTAAGCTGCAGAAATGTTTTGTGTTTTCTCTCGCTTAGCCTTTTAGAACGATCATATTCGTGAGATTTTCCTGGCACGAAAGCTATTTAAATTTGATTTTCATAATTCAATTAGTAGAATGTTTACATAGGTGTAATGTTGGCATGATTTCCAAAAACTAGCTCAACGTCTGTTTCTCTTTAATTATGTAAGTATTCTTCTACATTCATTCTGTTATTACGAAAAAAAAAAGATTTCCCAGATTTATGATAGCATATTTCTTTTCAAATGCCGGGCTACGTTTTCGTAGTTTCCCCGTTATTCTTTAATTTTGAGCTGCCTGTTACCTATTTAATGGTGACGCTCTCTATCATGCAACCAAATCCTGCTCCTGATAACACTGATATACACTGAACAACAAAAATAGCAGAGACAAAATAGTAGTATCATCTAAAAAACAACTGCGAACTATCCGAACGGATCCGCTCGTTCTTCGCAGCCATGTATCTTGCCCTTAAATCTCAAGTTTATTATACAACAAATAAACGTCTCAGGGGCTTATTTGCAGTTCCCTCTTTTATACCCGGCGTTTATGCGGGGCCTGGCGTTGAATCGAGAAAATATGGTGCGCTTAAATGTTACGGCTACTTGTCTGCTCAAATAAAAACCTAAACGAGTTAATCAATTTTGGCCTACCTTAATCACTACGTTGTGGCTTGAATGTGCACTTATCAAAACAGGCGACTGCAAAACTTCGTAGAATTCTCTACTGTGCCTTTTGCTGTTATAACAGATTTTCGGCTCAATATTGATCAACGGACTTTGTTTTGTAATCATGGACGCGTAATTTGCAATGAGCCTTAGGGCTTGTCTTAATAGCTTAAAGGTTGTTGAATTATGGAAATTAACTGAATTTCTTTAGAAATCAACTTCTTTTGGGTCCTCAAAAATGTTCCCGTGATAACTGAACTTCAAGGGAGTGTGAAATTTCCAGTGGGATATGGGTTCGGAGTCCGAGGTGCACTGTTTGGTTGTTTTCAAGACAATGCAGGTTTCTTCTGTGAGTAGCAGATCACGATTGATGTTAAAAGAAGCAACTGACAGAAAACAATGAACTCCAAAATTGAACCAAAAGTGAAAGTGTCTCAGAAACACAAAAAGGGCATAACTAAAGTATGCCTAAACGCGAAGTCTAAAGTAAGCCTCAGCCTCAGTTAATTCAAAACTTGTCCAAAAAAAGTTAAATACATGTGAAAAGTTTGTCCACGGTCCAGCTCGGCCTTGGCCGCATTGCAGGTGACCTTGCCGGTTTTGAGACGACCCTGACAGAATTTCGGATCTGAAAAGGGACATGTCTGCGACCGGCCCGGTTTCGGTGCGATACTGCGAGGATTTTGCGTTAGGGGATATGGAGAATAAGCCGAAAACGCCTTTAATAGTCTTGAAGGGGATCCGGTTGATGCTACTCTACTTACATAATTAGACATGTATTCATCGTTTCATAAACAGTTTTCTTTGGCATACTCGCAGTCTGAACCCATACCTTAACCAATGTTGGCATACCTTAATCAATGTTGGCATACCTTAATCAATGTTTTGGCTTGAATATGCACTTTCCAAAACTGGTGACCGCAAAACTTCGCAGCATTCTCTACTGTGTCTTTTGCTGTTGCAACAGATTTTCGGCTCAGTATTGATCAACGGACTTTGTTGTGTCTGCGCGCATGTGCATAGCAGACACTATGTAGGTAAAACTGTTTAGCAAACTTCTGTAACCACATCCGTAACCACTTTGGTGACGCTATCTATGATTGGATAACGCACAAAAGGCTCTTACGTCACACTACCGGAAATGGAGTTTCGAAGTCACCGCTCTGTTTCATTATAACCGGCAATACCGTCGCTCGCTAGGATTTTCACAGGGAAGTCTGTATCTGAGTAGGATTGTGACTGTTTTTGCGAATTCAAACAACTAGCAACTGAGTCGCTAAGATAACGCAGGACTGTTTTCGCGAAATCAAACTACAGGCAACTGGCTCGCTAAGACTCGCTGCCAACACAGCAACAGGCAAAGCCCCAGGATTTCGGACCACATAAGAACACTCGGCAACATCCAAAGGCTGGGGATTTTCACTTTTAAGATTCGGAGCAATAAATCCCGAAAACTGTGTTTCTCCCACCGTGACGTTTTTCGGAGTTATCACTGCACATACTTAATTAAACATATAGTATTCATGATTTCATAAACAGTTTTCTTTGGCACACTCGCAGTCTGAACCCATACCTTAATCAATGTTGGCATACCTTAATCAATGTTGTGGCTTGAATATGCACTTATCAAAACAGGCGACTGCAAAACTTCGCAGCATTCTCTACTGTGCCTTTTCCTGTCATAACAGATTTTCAGTTCAATATAGATCAACGGACTTTGTTTTATAATCATGGAAGCGTAATTTGCAATAGGCGTTGGGGTCAGTTTTAATTACTTAAAGGTTGTTGAAGTATGTAAATTTTACTGACTTTCTTTAGAAATCAACTTCTTTTGGTCGCTCCAAAATGTTCCCGCGATAGCTGAACCTCAAGGGAGTGTGAAATTTCCAGTAGGATATGGGTTCAGACAGCGGGTCGCACTGTCTTGGTTGTTTTCAAGACAATGCAGGTTCTCTCTGTGAGTACCGGATCACGAATGATGTTAAACAAAAGGAGCAACAGTCAGAAAACAATGAACTCCCAAATAGAACCAAAAGTTAAAACACAATGTCTCGCAAACAAAAAAGAGCATATCTAAGTGGGCCACATCTAAAGTATGCCTAAACGCGATATCCAAAGTATGCCTCAGACATCACCGGTTTATCAGGAAAAGACAAAAATAACGAGAAAAAGATAATTATTTGAACTAATTCTTTCGCAGATACCAGCTCATGATCGAGGGAGTCAAACGGCTAAATTGGATGGGTAACCACCAGGGAATCTAACCTGATTCCATATAAAGTTTTGTTCAGTTTATTATGCATTTCACATTATCGTGTTACGCAGAAGTTGAACATGTAACAAATTCATCCCACCATTTCCATTACACTTTATATTCCTGATCACTCCCTTGAACGTCTTTGCTGTATTGATCAGTATTAGAGCAGCAGACACGTGGACCCATTGGGGGCCCAATTTTTTTATAATCATGGAAGCGTAATTTGCAATAGCCCTTAGGGCTAGTTTTGACAACTTAAAGGTTGTTGAAGTATGGAAGTTAGCTGAGTTTCTTCAGAAATCAACTTCTTTTGGTTGCTCAAAAATGTTCCTGTGATAACTGAACTTCAAGGGAGTGTGAAATTTTCCAGTAGGATATGGGTTCGGACTGCGAGTTGCATCTTGGTTGTTTTCAAGACAATGCGGGTTTCTTCTGTGAGTATCGGATCACAAAAGTAGCAAAAGATGGAAAACAATTCAACTCCAAAATAGAACCAAAACACATTGCTATACCTCCATTGCTATAACGCCCATTTTGATTGGACAAGAACGTGTCACGTGCCATGGGTCAACAGTTTAACTCCTTAGGGCGAACAAAACTCACTAACGCCCTAGGTAAACAACAACTTGAACTTTCGACTCGCACGTGATCAGGTCGTGCGGCTTGAAACCGCGTCAAATTTGTGTCCAGCCGCGTCAAGAATTAAACTTTTTATCAGTCATGGCCGCGAAACGCATTTTTCACGAAACAAAGGCTTCGTTCCGAAACTATAGGTTCTCTGAAATGTGTTTTCGCCTCTATCGTACAGGTTACAGTGGCGGGAAACTCATGATCACGTGGTATTTGTGGTCATTCTAATAAAGGCTGTTGAGCCGTACTTTGTGGTGCAGTAAAAGCAAGATGATCAAGCACATATTTTCTGAATTGCCTTTCTTAACAGTTCCGAGACGACCCCTGCAGGAATCGTGGTTGATCCTGTTTTACTGTTGTATAACTTCACATCCGTAATTACCCAAGGAAAGTAAGAATGCCCCGAAAGAGAAGCTACTTTCCCCATGTGCCAATTATCGGCATTAAGATTGAAAATTTCGACTACTGCTCCACCTGGCTGCATAAAAATGGGAAACCCATGTGCACTTCCATGCATTCCAAAGAAAATATCTGCCGAGGCAACTAGTTCCAACTGGTTTTTCAAATGTAAAGTGTCTAACTGAACAGGAGTAATGGCAATGTTTGGAAAACTGTCATTCATTTCTTTTAAAATTTCTTTTTCATTGGCAATTTTTCGGTCGACTATGCCTTCTAGATTCCTGGGGTGAGTGTGGTAGTCTCTCCTGAAGTTGACCAGAACGTGTATTTTGTGCTGGCTGCAGTTGCGTGAATGCGTGTTGGTTGGAATGCCGAACCGCTTTAGCACATAACGCCTGAAAGGTTGAATGTGCTTGAAGGATTGAAGGTTTCTGTCTAATAGAGGACTGTTTACTCGCGGATAGCGCCACACCAGGTTTTCCAGTACGACTCCTCTCGAATCTTTAAACATAGGATCGATGCCGAGTTTTATAAGGTTGTTAAACACCACACTCCAGAAGGGATCCAGTGAAGTCGGTAAGTGTGCATCCATGAGAATTATATTCAGCTTTTCCGGTGCCACTTCTAAAATCTGCGTCGTGATATAAATGTCTAGCAAATCAATTATTGTCCAATAAACATTTGCGTATTCGATTCTTTGAATTGCTAAGTAATGTCCACCGTAAAATGTCTGACCCACGTTCTGTAGTCGAGAAAGCAAAGGAATTGTAACTTGAAAGGCGAGCACCCAGGGAGCTAATGCACCCCGCATTTTTGCTTTGTGAAGTTTCTCCTTAGCTTCGTCCATACCACGATTGCAATACAATGTAAAGAAGCCTTTTTTCAGCACAAAAAACTCGTCTTCTTCTTGGGGATGTTCTAGTGGTGTTTCAAGAACTTTTGCTCGAGCCAGCTTTGGTCGAATAGTGATATTCTTGAAGAGCACCATCCCATCTTGCACTTCATTTACTCTCGGCACGCATGACCGATTCAGACTTCTTGGTAAACTCGACTTCAAAGCGAGGTTGCTTGCAGCTGACCTCTTTGTTGGAGTTGCCGACCAAGACAAATTCTTGAGTTTTACAGTCAAAGTATCCAACGAGGTGGAGTAAGCAGTTACCCCAGGCCTTGTTTTCTGTTCATTTATATTCTCCCATACTTTAGGCGTTTTCTTTGTACTAGGCCATGTTTTCAGTATGTAAAGATTGGTAAAGAAAACGGCAAATCCGGCAACAAGTATAAAGAATTTGCTGCTCTTGACAATTTTTGCGGAAACGAACCTTCTTCTGAGTCCAGCCATTTAATCTTTTTGTCCGGTAATGATTTCCCACCTACAAAAGAAAACAAAAAGTGAAGTGTCTGTTAGTACACGTGCCCTGCATTTCGACTTTTTAGGCGGCGCGACGTTCCTATGCACGTCCGGCCGACTCATAAAATGCAACGCGCATTCCTGAATTCGTGGTAGTCAGTTCACTTAGTCTCCGCGCGGCCTTTAAACAATCAGGCTGGTTAGATTAAAAGCTAGTCTCTCAAATACCGGACATCATAATAGCTATGACGTAACCAGATAGAAAAAGTAGCCGTAGAAAGGAGCGTAATTTGTTTTTGTTTTGTTTTTTTTGAGTTTCGCAGCGTATTGAAGTTAAGTAAAGGTTAGCGTTGAAATGTTTATTTCTCAGGGTAGTATTGACAAAATACATTAGAATCGCTGCAGACGTGTTCATAAAACGTGTTTTTAAAGGGAATACGGTTACAGATCGTGACAGTGTGCCATATCGGACGTCCCGTATTATAATATGTTTACATACATTTCATTCCTTACAAACCGGAAGTGTAAATTGTCCATAACAGGTCACCGGAAACCACGAACTACATAACATGTCCTTTACTGAAGATCTGTTGATTCGAATGTAATTTTCCATCTTTTATTGCAGACAACTTCAGGGTAGTATTGACAAAATACATTAGAATCGCTGCAGACCTGTTTATAAAACGACTGTTTTTAAAGGGAATGAGGTGACAGATCGTGACAGTGCGCCATATCGGACGTTAAGCGCGCAGATTGTAGGATCAGGAGAATACAAATATAAACAATTGTTATCGTTTTCGTGACCGTTTAACAAAACCCGTATTATATCAAGTTGCCTGTCAACAACTTGTTATCGATAGCGTTGCGTGGTCTTAGCTGATACACTCTATGTTTTATATATCTCTTATGTTATTGATACTAAGTTAGTTGCCAGATGATGACATTCATTACATACAGGAACCTGTAATTGTGCAAAGTAGGTCAGCGAAGGCCAATGTTAAAAGTCTGTTTTACTTTTATCTTTGAAGTAGTGCTTGTTAGGAAAAAATGAACCATAGAAAGGAGTTTAAATTCCTCTTTTTGAGTTTTGCGGCGTATAGAACTTATGTAAAGGTAAGCGTTGAAATGTTTATTTCGCTGTTACAAAGGTTAGTGATTACTTGGGAATTGTCAGCGTTTGTCAGTGTTGGCGCACTAAAATAGTTTTATATCTGGTGTTGTTTTAACTGCTGGATACGGGAAGGGAAGGTGAGAGACTCTGCGCCACCTGTAAATTCTTCAGAATTTCTTGTATCATAATTCTGTTACTTGGTAAATACAGTATATCCCGACAGCTAAGGGCTACGTTTGTGATTGAAATGCGGTGTTATTTTTCAATTATTATATATTGTTATGTAACACTTTTCCGTAGAAAGTTATTGTTTCCCAGATCCAAATGTGAAAGATGCTAGGAGATATTCTAAAAGTGCTTACCGTAAAAGCTCTATAAAGTCCCCTTCTGTATTAGCCCCCTTTTTTAATATGCCCCCCCCCCCCGTGTAAGTAATTAGACCCTCCTCATCTTTAATAAGCCCCCCACTTCATCGTGGTGTATTTTTATAAAAGCTAGAAGCAAATACATAAAGTTGGCTGGTCTTTCTTGATGAGAGCTAAGTTAACAGTGTTTGAGTTTTGTGCAAAAATTATTTTACGAATACATGTTTAAAGATTTGAAATAAGCCGTACGCCTCTCTATTAAGCCCTCCTCCCTAATAAGCCCCCCGTTTATTAAGCCCGAAAGCTAATAAGCCCCCCCCCCTCCCTTGATAGAGCTGTTACGGTATCTCCGTGATACAATGCTTCGTGGAAACAAATGTTACGGGATCTATTTTTGCCGATCGTCAAAATATTCTGCTCAACAGCTTTCCAATTTGACTACAGTCACATGGTTCCACCCACAAATTCAAATGTAAAAATGCACCTTATATCGCAGGGGGGGGGGGTCCGAATTTTAAGTGACGGGGAGGTGCGAAGGCTTCTTTTGGTTTTAGAATTCACGATTTCGGGATTTTTTGGGGTAAGAAAATTTTAGCAAGTATTTGTTCGCGTAGTTTGTAAGAACGACTGTTAGTTTGATAAACAAACAAACAAACAAACAAACACGACCATTCGAAAAGTACTGTTGTTCTTCGTTATGGTCGTTTAATCTCTTCTGGGTACTTGAAAGGCTCCAACAATCAGTATGGAGCTTTCTGGGGGTTTCATTTTGGTTCAGGGATTTTTTGGGGGGTCTCTTTTCAAGCCTTATGTCCCCATTCGCACCTCCCCCTCCCTTGAAATCCAGAGTCCCCCCCCCCACTTTCTGGGCCTTATATTCATTACAGTAAATAGGACCACAGGAAAGTACTGCTCAGTATTACAGCCATTCCAAGTAAACAGGTGCAATCGACGGTTGGAAAAGTTGAAAAGCACTTTCATCAAAATCTCCCATGCTATACCGGTAATCCTAGTTGTTTAACATCATGTGTAGTAGTACATTTTACTGATTTGGACCGTCAAGAACTTCAACGGTTAAAATAATATGAGGCTTTAATAAGGCAGTACCCCTCTACCTTTTAAAACGTCTTGTATTGTTGTGTCTACTGCGCGCATGCGCATAGTAGACACTATGCAAAGGTAAAACTGTTTAGCAGACTTCCGTAACCACTTCTGTAACCACTTCCGCAACTTCAATCCAAACTATTTTCATTCAACAACAAAAATATTCATATAACTTCGCATTACATTCAAAACTCGGTAATCGAACAAATTATTGAGCTACCTGCAAGTTTTGGCAAGTTCCTGGACATCGGTAAATTTACTGTCAACAAAATCTTCCCTTCCCTACCCCGCCATGACAACCACTCTCCTAGACACACTGTTAAAAAAGAGGGGTGATAGGCTGTGCGCGTGTTTTAGCCATTTCTTTAATGTTGCTTTTACGAGGGCATCAACTCGTGCTCTGCGCTTTTCAGTTGTTTGTTGTTCGTTATGTCGGTCTTCCTTTTTTGTTGAGTGAAAATAGATTGGATTGAAGTTGAATTAGTATTTCCTTGAATAACACGGTGGAGTTGAATCAACATTTTCGTTGAATAAAAATAGTCTGGGTTGAAGGTGAATATATTACGGTTGAATGAACAATGCCTGGGTTGAAGTTGAATGAAAATGTGTTGAAAATAAATATAAATCGTCGAATATAAACATGTATGTTGTAGAATTTTGCAACAAACGGCCAACCATACTCTATCTGAATAGGATTGTAACTGTTTTTTGCGAAATCGAACTACTAACAACTGGCTCACGAAGGTAACGCAGGACTGTTCGCGAAATCAAACTACAAGCAACTCGCTCGCAGATAAACGCAGGACTGTTTTCGCGAAATTAAACTACAGGCGACTGGCTCGCTAAAATAACTGACCTTCAAAAAACAGGACATGGAGGTCTCTAAAGCGACGAAAAGCCGTTTCGTGTTGAGATTCCTTCGATTTGCAGGAGACAACCTAAAGTTTGTTCAAACCGATTTTACAAGACCCGGAAAAACACTACAGTACGGTAAATGTTATATCTGATTGTTGATGTGCTTTTAAAGAATTGTTTAACTGATTGTTTGCTCCAGATTCGTATAATTTGTTCGCAAAACCGTTTAGCCATCGCCATTAACACAGCTGGAGTGTCTGCAAAAATAACATGCCTGTGTGCACGCACGCAACAAAAATCGAAAGTTTTTCGCTTCTAAAAGCCAATGTATTGTTTATCTGAATAAAATTTGTGGCTAGAAAAGCTTTTTGTCGACTATTCTGTCTTTTTAATTGATAGTTGGGTCCAGGAAGCAGTATTTTGTAAACGCGGATAATTTGCATAACCGGGTTGAAATTCGATATACGAGCGGCAAATAAAGTTTTGTTCACTTTGTTATGCATTCTCGTGATCATGTTACGCAGAAATTATACATGTAACAAATTCATTCCACCATTTCCATCACACTTTGTATTCCTGATCATTCCCTACATTTCCAAACATTTTCGTCACTCTTACCACAAAAACCACATTTAGTTTACCTTGAACGTCTTTGCTATATTGATCAGTGCCAGCTGCTGTGTTGGAGCAGCAGGCACATGGACCCATTGGGGGCCCTATTTTTCCAAGAGGGTACAATCCCTTTTCACTTTGCCTACGATCATTTATTTTGCAATACACAAAATATTTCTGTAGATTTGCACACACAAAGAACTGGTCGATAAAAGTGGACTGTTTATTGTCACCTATTCTATCAATGTACTGAAAAAATTGTTCTTTTTCTTTCATTTACAGCAAGGAAAAGATTATCTCATCTATTCTTTTACACAAACTGAATAAGAGGTAAAAATTAATTGGGCAAAATTAATTTTATCACCCCTTTAAATTGTCGTAACTGGCTGGTTGATTCTCCATTTGCAAGGGCCCAAAGTGGTTTGATTTGAATGTTTTATTTCTTTTTTGAGCTGTGCGACAAGCGGTTTTGCTACAACCTTTCTTAAAATATATTCTGTGAAAAATAACAATGAGCATTAGGTTCAAACTACTTAGAATAGCATAGTAACTTTCATTTGAATGTCAAACTAACGTATTATAGGAAATTAACGCTTGTGTTAATTAAGGTATTTGAAATTAATGCGACTTAAATTAACGCGAACTGAAGGGAAAATTACTCTCCAATAAAGGAAATTAATGTGAAAGAGGGGGTAAAATTTCAAAATGAGGGAAATTAACGCGATTAACACAAAGAAACACTTTGTGGTCACAACTTTATTTCCAACTGAAAATCACGAACAAATCACGACCACAACAGGTCTACAGTTGTGTGAGGCAATTTCTTTACAGACGATGTGCGTTAAATTCTACCTAAATCTAGGAAAGCTGTTGTTGTGTGGGTGTCGAGAATGTCTGGACTGTATACAGAATTTGGAATTAAAATGATGGAAATTAAGGTCGCGGAAATTAACGCTCCACTTAATTAACAACGCAGAATTAACGCTCACAAAAATTAACGCGACTTAAATTAACGCGAATGTTTATAATTCTATAAGGTTTCATTCACAAACTTCAAAGTAAGAGCCAAGTTTATATCAACAGAAATCCCAAAGTAGCGCCAGTTTATCGCATTTATGGTTGTTTGTCTTATCTTTCTTTCCCCGCAACACTGGGTAAAGCTAAGGGATAACACTAACACCTTTTTTGGTACTTTTTCTTTTTTTTAGAACGATATTGCACAGTTCTCGAAAGCCATTAATCGCTTCACACGAGAGGATCCAACGTTTCGAGTGAGATACGATGATGAGAGTAAAGAGGTTGGTCCTAGCGCTGTTTTCCTCCGATTCTGCTCTCAGCAGCGTCATTAGCGACCTTCAGATTAGCCTGTCCCAGGCTCCGAGAAAATAGTGGGGAAAGTGCATGGGGGCTGGGGAGAGTCGAGGTGCCACCCTTTTTCCCAGATCCCGCGTGTCCTATTTTCGCGCTCCCTTCCCAATGTTCGCGCCGTCCCTTAAAAGGATCTGATAGCCTGGAACAAACTACCTTCAGTTAATTTTACGAGTACGACTTTCGAATTTCAAAACCGTTAACTTCTCAGAGTCGTCGACCCTCCCTGTTTCCTGCCAGTAGAATAGGATGTTATGGGAACGATATTGGTGGGACAGATCGCACTCTAAAGCCTGGGACCACGGATTGAAAACGTCGCACTCGTAGTCAATGTCGTACTTTTAGTAGTCCGTTCCAAGTTAATCTAAGAAATGTTCTCATATATTTTTTGTTTACTGAGAAATTATAAAAAAGCTTCAGATTTAGGCTCTTAAATAAGCTCTGATGCTTTTCAGAACACTAATTCAGTCAAAGGGACTATGTTCCCTTGCTTGTGTGTCAAAAACGTATAATATACGAATGTCTATGATAACTTCATTCTAAACTAACAAACGCCCTGCTCTAAGTCTTCTGATTTATTAGACACTCGGGCACATTTTGGGTGTCAAGTTTACTTGTTTATTTACCTTTTCTTGACGATTTTAACAGATTTTCCCAAGACTACGTCAGATCCTCACAAGTAGAAGGTCTAAATGATCAATTTCAGACTATAGGCGCGCATTCCACAGGTTCTTATACGTAGGTGTTCACTGTACCACTCTCGAACATTTCCGAGAACAATTTCCGACACCAATGGCTGATCCACATCAAAGTGACCATAAATCTTGAAACAAAGGATTAACTAAGCTGTCACTTAACATAAGCTATTGTTTTAGCCGAGTTTGATCGCCAACCAAGCCGCGAAAAATTCTATTTGGTTGGAAAACCTCGTTTTGAAAACAAAGAATTAACTCTGTTATGTATTTTGAAGTGCTGAAATAAGTAGAGAAATGTTGCTCACACGAGGTTAAGAAATTAAGAAATAACTTACACCCCCCCCCCCCCTCTTTTCTTTTCCTTTTTTTTTTTTGGTATCAACGATCCCCTTCCGACTGAGCTACGAGGCCAGACGGGAGCAAGTCGTTTGCCGTGTGCAATGCAGTAAACTTCAGACGGTTATTTTCAGTAAGTTTTTTTTCTCTTACATCTTACAGACTATCATTTCTGGGATGGGAGAGCTTCATCTTGACATCTATACAGAGGTACGTCAACTTATAAGCCATCAAATGTTTCCTTTTGTGTGTGATCGGTTTCGACATCATGACGTCATTGTCAAGTTTGAATTTCCAAAGCTGTTTGAATCTCACGTATAATTAATCGTAAATATAAGTTGCAGCTGTTGTGCTGAAAGACTAATTTACACCCACCGATTTACCGGGCCGACTAGCCTGTTTTAACGTCATTCCCCTGTATTGCATTACGCATCCTTACTGCGCACGATTTGCTGCGTTATTAGCGCTCGTTCACCCAGGGCGTAATAGTTTTCCCGTGAGGCTAAGGTCACTCAAGAAAAGAATAGTGATTTACTCTTAAACAAGCACTTCCTTTTCCTATGTTAAGTAGCATATACTGATCAAATTAACGTGTTTGTTAGGCGAAATTGCAAGGAATTATGGGGTAACTTGAGACGACAATGTCTCACAAACGGATATCTTTTTTTGTTATTTATTGAGAACTCACAATATTTACAACTCACAATTTTCAAAATTAGTAATTACACTAACAAACAACAACAACAACAAAAAACTCACAAAAAACTTACAAATTGATACTAAAATACTAACGTCACAATGTTTTCATTCTTAACCTATACACATATTATTTAAGAAAAGAGAATGGGAAAAAAACTGAAGACCTGTCAGCCGTGTTGTCCCTTCACAACATGCCACAATTTTCAATACGATACTGTTCTAATAGCTTAGATACGAATTCTTCTAAATCAGGTTTCTTTGTCAATTTCTGACAGGTATATAGATATTTCTTTTGCAATGAAATTAATAGCCGTAGTCTGCTTTTATGGGGATTCGATAATTGTGAAAAAAAGGAGCCTTCAAAAGAGTTAAATAGAATTTGTATGTTGGAAAGTTGTAACTTTGCGTTGTGAAAATCATTAAACCACCGCATGGTGTTAGTAAAAAAGTTACTAGTCGGTTCATTACAGTGTATAAAAGTATGTTCTACTGAATCCGAATTTGGACGTAAGGAGCATGTGTCGTCATTGATCAGATTATATTTCTTCAATTCTTTCTTAGTCGGAATTATCCTGTGCAGGACTTTAAAAGAAAATAGTCTAAGTTTGTTATCCTTAGACGATTTATATATTTCAACGAAACACTTGTTCCAATCAGTAAGTTCTGGGAAACATCTCTTCCAAGGTTCTACAGCAAGTTTTCAATAAGCAGCTTATAATAGTTTTTGCAACGTAATTTCGGAAGTACTAATGTTCTATCCTCCAGCTGATGGTATTCCAACGATGTACTAAACAAATCAGGTGTTGGAGAGTCAAAAGCTTTTCTCTTCAGATCTAAAGGGATCGCCGCTAGTAGTTGAAAATAATGCAAAACGTTGACTGCAAGGTCATACTTCTTTTGAGAGAAACTTTCCATCGGAATTTAATAAATCACTTACAAAGTAGATGCCCCGTTCAAACCAACGCTTTCAGAAAACAGTCTTTCTCTACAGTTATTTTCTTGTTATTCCAAAGAATGAGGTCGCTGATATTGTCTTTCGAATTGTTTAATTCTTGAAAATAGTCTAGTAATTCGCGATAAAATAAAGGTAGGTTTTTGTCAAGATTAGCGGTATTATAATTACATTTTAGAAGAAAAAGTAGGCCCCCATATTTTTCAAAATAGAAGTTTGGTATACCCTTCCAGTTGTCGTTTGAGTTGCTTAGCAATCTACTTATCCAAGCTAATCGGAGGGATTTCACCATAACTCTAAAGTTTATAAAATTAAGACCACCTTCTGACAGGGGCTGAAACGCAACATTTCTTTAAATTTTATCCTTTTTGTTTTTCCACAAAAAGGAGAAGAGATGGATTTGAACTGTGTTTATTGCCGTGTCAGGCACGCTAATCATTGACGCAGTATAGATTAATTAAGAGGCACCCAACGTTTTGGCTAGAAGAGATTTTCCATATAGTGTTAGGTCGCGTGTCTGCCACAGATTCAATTTTGTCTAAATCTTACGAATTTTGACAAAGAAATTAGCATCATTGTTTTTATCTACATCGTACGACAAATGTGCTCCAAGTATTTTAATTGGGACTTTGGTACTGCGAAATTCCAAGATTTTAGTATTTTTTGTTTTGGAGGAGCCAATCCACATTGCTTTCGTTTTTTTCTTGTTCAGTTTTAATCCAGATATGCTTCCAAATTGCTCAACAATTTGCAAGGAACACCTGAGAGATTGTGTCACTTGATATGAGAGTAGTGTCATCGGCAAATTGTGAAATTTTTGCCTCCTGCTGGTTGGGGAGACTTTCACCCCTACAATTTGGTTCCCGCCGAATTTTCGAGGCCAACAATTCAACAGACAAAATAAACAGAAGTGGGCTCAACGGACACCTCTGACGAACCCCTCTTGAAACTTGGAAGTAATTCGTCATATAACCAGCGTTCAGCACTGCTGTCTCAACGTTATTATAAAGAATAGAGAACCATTTTCGATAGGTGGCCCGAAATTAAACAACTCTAAACTATTCATGATAAATTTCCACTCTACAGAATCGAATGCCTTTTCAAAGTCAGAAATGAGTCCAGAAATCTTTTTGGCATCTGTATATTCCATCAGATCACTTAGAAGTCTCAAACGAATGTAAAACATTTTTAATTTCTTCAAGCGACAAGTCATGTTCAAGAAGTTCTTGGTCCTCGTTCGTCAGCTTTGATAATTCCAAATCCTCGGTGAAGTTAGTAAAGCTTTTTTCCTGCTCAGATAGCGGAATACTTGCGAGCTTTGTCGTGTATATTTCCCTAAAAAAAGTTTCTATTTGCTTATTTACCTTTGCCCGATGAGACGTTATCTCACCGTTGTCTAGTTTAACTTGAAACAGGGTTTTTCTCGCATAATTTCTTTTTTCTAAGTTAAAAAAATATTTTGTTGGCTTCTCACCTTGTTCAAATCCACTTAGTTTTAGATCTAAAGATGGCCTCGTTTTCTCTTAAATCGTACAGTTTTTTTAGTTCTGTTTTGGCCGACTCGTATTTACCCAAGATCTGTGAATCCAGAACCATATTGGCACTATTACATATTTTAAAATCAAGTTCCTCTAATTCATTTTGGATAGAGTAGCTGATGGTCTTAGACCTGATTTCCATTTTGATGAGTTCCCATAAAAGTTGCTTGTTTTCCACATCTTTATACTTTTCTAGTATTTGGGGATAAAGGAACCTTATCATGTAAGGTCTACATAGTTCTTGTCGTCTAATAGCGTATTGTTGAATTTCCATGTACATGGTCCCCTTTTAAGGTCACTTTTTAACTCTATGTCCAGGAATATTGATTTGGGATCTGGTGCTACCGAACAACGAATCTCTGCTCTCTTAACATTCACCGACACTGCACGGGATACAAGAAAAAAGTCAATTCTAGATTTGATCTGTAAGTTTTTGTTTCATAGGTGAATGTTCTAGTATTTGCGTGAAGTTCCCGGTATATATCGAGTAGGTCAAGTTCTTCCATGAGACCGATAATGGAGTTTCTATAAGTCGTTTCTTTCCAAGGTAGTCCTCCATGTTTATCAATTTTGTTCAAGGTAGTGTCCCAGTCGCCTGTGGTGATCATTTTTGATGTATCGGTTTTGGAGATTAGTTTTTCACTTAAAGTTCTGATGAATTGTTCTTACCCTCTTTACCCTCTTTCTTGTTCAATCGGTGACAGATGTCGATGTCTTCTTCTCGAACATCAGCGTCTATCTTAGTGGCCACTTGCAAGATAATTTGGCCAACATCTTCGTCCTCTTCCTCTGGTATCCCGTGAATTTCGAGATTAAATTTACGTGAGTATTGTTCAATGTCGTCACATTTTTCTTCTAGGTCTTGGAGTTTCTTGTTAGTGAGGCTTTCCTGCTTTTCTAACGCCTGAATTCTTGTCATCAGTTTTTTGTTGCTTTCTTTCAATTCCTTTATTTCAGCTTGAGAAAACTCCAAACTCGCCTTTAAATTTTTGTTGTCGTCCAATAATTTCGAAGTGTTACCTTCTATTCGCTTTAAAGTTTTCCACATTTGCTGTAGTGAAGGACACTCTTGGCTGTTCCGTTCTGCGGGCGATTCGCTGAACACGTCAGTCTCGGCCATGTCAGCCTCAGGAGCGTTCTATTTCTTGCTCTTTGGTTCACTTGGCGAATTGCTACTCGAGTCACTGCGTGCTTTAGCTCTTTTACGCCTTACCATGCTGTTGAACCGGTTTTTTTAATACACATTTTCTCACTCAGCAGGCCTTGATGTTACGCAGCTCAAAGAAACATGCCCGCTTTGGAAGCCCGCTCAGTCCCAGTCCTCCTAAACGGATATGGGGACCAATTCTTTTTTATTTTATATTTCAAAACACTGCATGATAGATAACAACACCAACAACAACAAAAAAGAAATCGGCCAACAAATTGTAAACTATGCAGACATTGTGAAAAGCGGCTACCATGCTAAACGATCATGTGGATACAAAAACATTTCTTTACAAGTGCTATGTCGTGAAAATAACAATCCCCTTTCTTTGGCACGTCAAAGGCACGGATTAAAAACTGTCGTCACAGAACACTTTTTTTTAAACTACTACAACGACAAACTTAAACAACTCACACCGACTAACATACTCGACTCTAACTGACTATTGCCGACAAACGAGCGAATAAAATGCTGAACAGCAAGCACTGAAACGACTGAAAACTGACCAGCAAAACATTGCCATACTCCCCGACTCTTGTGACTAACCTGCGATCAGGCCGAATTTTACCGAGCGAAACGAAAATAGAGCCTGATCGCAGGTTACTTGTGACAAAATGGACGCACTTGTTAACGACAAACAGAGCCACAAAGACCTTAAACGAGACCCGACGCCAGCGCTTCAACATAAACTTAACAGCAAACTACTTGACCTCAAGAAAACTGACGCAAACTACAGTGGGCGCAATCATGACAGTACAAATACCTAATGTCTGGAAAATTAGTGTTTTTTTAAAATGTGAAATCACTGTTCACCAGTATTCCACTTCAACTGGCTCTAGACTGCACTGAGACCGCTATCAACATCTCTACTATTACAGTCGAAATACTCAGCGCATTCCGCTTATTATTTGGGAATGACTTTCACTAATCGGGAACGGATTACATTATTGGAATCAAAATTCCAACGGTAGCCTTGTTCCAAATGAGGAATGCTAGCCTGTTCCAGGCGTTCAGATACTGGAGCGCGAGCGAAAAAGAAAGCAAGCGAAAGACGCCGCTCCACCATTTGAACGCCTGGAACACGCTAGAGGAATGCTGATTGGCTTATTATTGACATCAGGCAAATGTTCACGTGCAAGTGGCAGACTGTTGGCGGCTATCTCTGAAACGAGGAACGGGGAACGAGGAACGGGGAATGGGGAACGGGGAATCTCTAAAATAGGGAATCTCTAAAACGGGGAATCTCTAAAATAGGGAATCTCTACAATGGGGAATCTCTAAAATAGGGAATCTCTAAAACGGGGAATCTCTAAAATAGGGAATCTCTAGAATGGGAATCTCTTAAATAGGGAATCTCTAAAACGGGGAATCTCTAAAATAGGGAATCTCTGAAACGGGGAATCTCTAAAATAGGGATTATCAAATGGGGAATCTCTAAAATAGGGAATCTCTAAAATGGGGAATCTCTAAAACGGGGAATCTCTAAAATAGGGAGTCTTTAAAACGGGGAATCTCTAAAATAGGGAATTTCTAAAACAGGGAATCTCTAAAATAGGGAATCTCTAAAACGGGGAATCTCTAAAATGGGGAATCTCTAAAACGGGGAATCTCTAAAATAGGGAATCTCTAAAATAGGGAATCTCTAAAACGGGGAATCTCTAAAATGGGGAATCTCTAAAACGGGGAATCTCTAAAATAGGGAATCTCTAAAATTGGGAATCTCTAAAACGGGGAATCTCTAAAATGGGGAATCTCTAAAACGGCGAATCTCTAAAATATTTCAGAGATCTTCCAGTTTAGAGATTCCCCGTTTTAGAGATTCCCCATTTTAGAGATTCCCTATTCTAGAGATTCTCCGTTTTAGATATTCCCTATTTTAGAGATTCCCTATTTTAGACATTCCCTGTTTTAGAGATTCCCTATTTTAGAGATTCCCCATTTTAGAGATTCCCTATTTTAGAGATTCCCCGTTTTAGAAATTCCCTATTTTAGAGATTCCCCATTTTAGAGATTCCCTATTTTAGAGATTCCCCAGTTTAGAGATTCCCCGTTTTAGAGATTCCCTGTTTTAGAGATTCCCCGTTTTAGAGATTCCCTGTTTTAGAGATTCCCCTTCTTAGAGATTCCCTATTTTAGAGATTCCCCGTTTTAGAGATTCCCTATTTTAGAGATTCCCTATTTTAGAGATTCCCCGTTTTAGAGATTCCCTATTTTAGAGATTCCCCATTGAAGAGATTCCCTATTTTAGAGATTCCCCATTGAAGAGATTCCCTATTTTAGAGATTCCCCATTTTAGAGATTCCCTATTTTAGAGATTCCCTGTTTTAGAGATTCCCTATTTTAGAGATTCCCTATTTTAGAGATTCCCTATTTTAGAGATTCCCCGTTTTAGAGATTCCCTATTTCAGAGATTCCCCATTTTAGAGATTCCCTATTTTAGAGATTCCCTGTTTTAGAGATTCCCTATTTTAGAGATTCCCCGTTTTAGAGATTCCCCGTTTTAGAGTTCCCTATTTTAGAGATTCTCCATTTTAGAGATTCCCTATTTTAGAGATTGCCCGTTCCCCATTCCCCGTTCCCCGTTCCCTATTCCCTATTTTAGAGATAGCCGACTGTTGGAGACTTTTGGCGGCTTGTTGTGCCTGATGTGATTTGTGTTCGCTCAACAAAATGTCAATCGCAAGTACTTTTTCACGCGGTGAAGCAGTGTACTTTTATAAAACTTTGAAGAATATTTCTTAAAAAACAAGTGTGCTGTAAATGCACAAGAAATGTTCCTGACAATTGAGAAAAATTCCCTGTCATGTCAAACCGACTGAAACCAACAGCCGCCAACGGTTTCGTATTTCGCATGTGAACTTTTGGCTTACCGTAAATGATCGATTAAGCGCCGCCGCGCTTATTTAATTTTCTCTGTGAAAGGTGTGACCTCTAAACAGTCACAGGGTAGCGTCATGTAGTAGCATAAATTTAGGCGCGTGAACGAACGCACAAGACCCACGTCTAGTATTAAACTTAACGCTAACCTACGATCAGGCTCTATTCTCGTTTCGCTAGGTGAAACATTCAGGCGCGACGGGCGAAACGAAAAATAGAGCCTGATACAATTCTTCTACGGAACGTCAACCGCCCACTTTTTTGATTTATTGACATTCAACAAAACAGCCAATCAAAATTTCTTCTGCTTGCACGATCCTCGGTATGCAAATTTCCCATAACGGCAATTCGCAAAAAGTCACGCAAATGTCGGCAAAATAAGAAAATCATAGGCAACGATATATCGTCTGGACACAAGCACTCAAATTTACACGATTGCTAACTTGAAGATTCCGGTATTGTACATGGTTGCTCTGTCTGAGCTGAAACTGAATGAAAATTCAAAACACGACGAGGTTGTCCTGCACCAAAATATGCTGCATGTTTGAATCCTTTCCCATTTCAGGTGGTATCCGGAAATATTCTCTTCGCATTTGTCACCGATTTTCTGCGTAAAAAACCCTTGGGCAATTAAGAGAAATACCTTCAGTTTCATTCTTTAGAATGAAGATATAAATAAAACCGTTTATAAACGAAGGAGTATTTTGTAATTTAATTTAGTTCCAGAAGTGACAAATATTTGAGATTAGCAGCGAATGTTATCTCTAAACAGCAGCGAATTTTAAAACGAAGAACATTTACTATAAAACTAGTCAGATCCTTTGATGTCAATGTCAGAGATCAATAAAACGACATAAGTATTAAACAATGAATGAATAAACTGAAAATTGTATTGCGACTTGATTGCGGTTCTCGCCAAACATCATTGATCATTCTTGGCGAAAGATACTTGTTGGTCTACTGTTCGTTTTGTTTCGTAAAACGCGGAAACAGCCACCACTCTGTTCATGTTATCAATACCAGCTGAAAGCCGTCAAATGGAAATTCCGAGACGCGATGCGATAAAACGGAATACATACTTCACTCATACTTCACTGTTCCTGTACTTCCCTGCTCCAGGCGAGAGACAGCTTGCGTCAAACCGAACGCCATTCTCAGGAGAGAAAGATATGGTGACAATTCTCCTAGAACGACAAGAATTTATTAGAGCAACACATTTTACTTCGGCAGACTTGTTCCTTGGTTGTTCCTTGGCGATGACGGTCTGATCGCAATTGTGAGCGAGCCTCGTGGACAATTTACTTCCGTTGACAGCTGTATTGTTAAAGGGCCAATCAGATTGCGAGATTCCCGCGGCCAAAATTTGGCCGCCGACACGAACTCCTGTGAGAGATTGTATCAGGCCCTATTTTAGCGAGCGACCAGCGTAAGAGAATATGAGAGCGATGCTAAATTTCGGCCTGATCGCAGGTTAACTTAACGCATAGGTTTCTTAAAGGTACACGAAGGTAGCGATGCGATTACCGGGTAGCGATACGTAGCGGCTGTTATGCGGTAGTAAAGACAGCGATTTGCGTGGTTGTGTTGTAGTTCGAACTAAAAGGCAATCACAAAGATTCCTTATGTAACGCAATAAGAACACTAACCGAGGAAATCTTCTGAAATCACCTTGAAATAAAACTAAATACAACTAAACAGAACGACTAATTAGACCTTATAACTGGACAGCGAGTTACTTTGGTCAAGCTCCTGAAATACCTGAAAATAGCGTAGCGTGAACTCGTGTACGACAGGATCTTTAACTAAAAACTAATGACGTAGCCAGCCTAAAGTAAGCGTGTAATCCGAGAGCAAATAACGACTAGATTATATATCAATTTCGCAATAATTACGGTAACCAAAAAACGTGATCTTAAGTAAACATTAACTAAAACGTAAACGATAAGGCATGCTGATCGATGAACTTTTAAAACAATAAAATGGCGTTTAGCCAGCCTAAAGTGAGCGTGTAATCCGAGAGCAAATAACGACTAGATTATATAACAATTTCGCAATAAATACGGTAACCAAAAAACGTGATCTTAAGTAAACATTAACTAAAACGTAAACGATAAGGCATGCTGATCAATGAACTTAAAAACAATAAAATGGCGTTTCAAACTAACAAGAGGTTAAAGGTGCGGCGCTCATTTCAACTACGGGTAAAACACTGAGGGGAATATAAAGAGAATTAAGCGAGGCGGGTATTAGGTATACACAATTTAATATAAAAATTATTTCGAATGAAATACAAGAGGTATCATGAACGCAGTTTCTCAGTCTCTGTGAAAGTATTGCTGCTCAAATACAAGAGGTAATGCGCCGATCAATTCGAAACTTCAACATCCCCCCCCGGGCATTTGACTGTGCATCGTGCCCAGGGAGGGGGGAATTTGAACGTTGCGTTGGAAGGGTTGGAAATTTGAACCAGATTTATCTCTTGTCCTGACGTAATACGCCCGTGGGTTTTTTCGGTTTTTGCAGGGTTTGACGGATTTACATGATAGAATTTCGCCTTTGTTAATGAATAACTCTTTCAAAAGGGTCTTTAAAAGAAGTTTGAAGGTGTCATTACGGCATCTCTCTCTTTGAAAAGTGTGAACAGTGTTGATTGAAGACGAAATTTGCCTTTGAGGAGAGGTAGTTCACCGGGGGGGGTACTCGACCCATATTTGGGTAGAGGTGAGCCGCTGAGGGTTTGAAACCCTGACCCTGACTAGGACAAAAAAAATCCTAAAATACACATCCTGTTTAGGACAACAAGCTCAATTTTATTACCCTGTTTAGGACATGCAATACCCTGTTTATAATTAGGACATACTCGCGCGAAATTATATACCCTGTTTAGGACAGACTCCCACGAAATCACATACCCTGTTTAGGACAGAGAGGCCAAAAACCATACCCTGTCCAGCGGCACACCTCCGTATAGGCCATATAAGGGAGTACCCCTCCGGGGTAGTTCAGTACTAATTGGTGGGGCATTTGAACGGCTTTCTTGCCCCAAGGGGAGGGAATTTGAACAAGGCAGTCTTCAAAAGTTCAAATGCACGGGGGGGTTTGCTCGGGGGGGCATGTTGAACTTCGAATTGATCGGCGCATAACATGAACACAGTTTCTCAGTCTCTTTGTGAAAGAATTGCTGTTCAAGTACAAGAGGTAACATGAACACAGTTTCACAGTCTCTTTATGAAAGGATTGCTTCTACATGAACAAAGTTTCTCAGTCTCTTTGCTTCAGTTGATGTTACTCTGTGAACAGACTCTAGTCAATGTCAATTTCCTCATCGGCTTCGTCATCTCTGTCGAAGCGCCGCGGCGCTTATTAAATTATTTTCGGTAAAGGTGCGACGCTTATTCGAGTAGCGGCGCTTAATCGATCATTTACGGTACGCAAGTAACAATGCAATCAACATTCGTTACTTCGAATGAGTCTACCGTTGGAAGATTTCAAACTTCAATCTGAAAATGGAATTTTGATTCCAATCCGTTCCCGATTAATGAAAATCATTCCTAAATAATGAGCGGAACGCGCTGAGTATTTTGACTATAAACTACCCCTACCTACAGACGACGGCTTTCAAGTGAGAGTGATGCACGAAGGAACGATGACTTTGAAATGTAGACAGGGGTCCACCAGGGATGTCTGTTTAGACTACGAGCAGTCTCTCTTTCCGCTCAGGGATAGTCAAGGAAGAGGAACAAGTGAGCGAGTACGAAATCGCCTGCCTCGTTGAAACGTGACGCGCGTGTCGAGCCGCCAGTGAAGTGAGCCGGAAAGAGAGACTACAGACTAAGCCACAGCGGATGACCCTTCACGGCCGAGTGATTTTGAAGTGTCAATTTCGTATCATCTTTGAAGCCAATTAAGCATGTCCGATAGAATTCCTTCACTTATCTTTCTGTCACTTTGTCCATATCGTCGCTAAACTTCAGTACATGTTGCCTTGAGTTATCAGTTGTAAACACGAGAAAAAACGTGCTTATCGCCGGTCTTTGTGGGAGGGATCTCGAATTTAACACGAAGAAAACTGTAGGAAGACCAGCTTAAAAGGGTAGGTTGGAAAAGCGGGAATGACGGAATTCGGAATTCGGAATTCGGAATCTGGAATGGTCTGAATATGCGGAATTCAATTTTTTTGAAATAAATAAATAAATCACGCCAGGATGTCTTCAGGAGAGTAGCCCCGCAGCTCTTAACAACCTCTAATTTCATTGGACCTTGGTATCACGCAGCTCTATTGTTTTCGGGGCTAGGGTCCATTGTTTTGTTGTTTGGTGTATTGTTTTCTCAGCAAATCAGAGAAGACCTTGTAAGAACTGCGACATCGCCCCTTCAGGAAGTGTCCAGGAAGCCTTGTTTCTTCTACCCCCCCACTCTGTATGGGGGGGGGGAGACGTGATGGGGGAGGGAGGTGTGGTCTTTGGGAATGGGAATTCATATGATCTAGCACTTCTTGTTCGAGAATATGTGTGTGCTTGTGGGGGGGGGGGAGAAAATTAAAGTGCAGGGAACTTAAAGGAACTATGTCACGGCGTTTTCATTCATTTTTCTGATCTGACAAAATTATTTCCTCATTAACGGCAACCTCAAAATAATAGTTTCCTAAGGTAGAAAAGCACCAAAGAAGTAATAATTAACCAAAACTAAACAAGAATGGTTGCGACTGCGAGAGATTAAGACGGATTACGAATGACAAACTTGAAAAAACTTGCCAGCTTTTTCAAGTTGCGTTATCCGTGACGTAGCTCCTTTAAGGTTACCGTGTACGTTAAAAATGGTAAATTTTCGATTTTTATTTTTTTCCATAAAAATAAACGTTTCCTTGGAATCTTTTAATTTCGAAAAAAGAAATTTGAAAAAAGAGCAAATATTCTCCAAGAAAATGGGATGACCGTTTTCCACCGGAAGTGAAAGTTTATTTTTGATTGACAGCTAATTGATGCGAGTGCAGCCATCCAGAACGATTTTCGCTGGAAAGATTGTTTATGGGAGAGCCTCCATATTTATTGTTTCCCGAAGTGTTCTATGTCCGTTTATGTTATATTTTTGTCGTTAGAGCCCAGTTTTCTAAGTTATGACTTTGCTATGGAGACCCACAGGCCGCGGAAATGTCCGTGGGCTAACTCCAAAAAGCAAAAAAAGAGGAAAACTAGGAAGACAAGAAAAGCATTACAGAGGAAACACGTTGTAGCCTCGCTGCATCAGACAAAGGTTCATATCATCGGGAATGGCCGCCAGAACCTTCCAATTACGAGGAAAGTATCGGAGCGAGCAGGCAAAATATCCTTAGAACGGAAGAAAGAGGGTTATTGAACCTGATTGGACTGATTTTAATCGTAATAGTGACAGTGCATCGCCAGACGATCCTAATCTTTCAACCGAACAAATTATAGCTTTACATGCGCATGGTATGGCTTTACACAAGGCCACGAAGTAACATGTTTTGAATGGAAGGTTACTATTCTATTCTTAGGTTGAGTGCGAACTTTTAACTATAATCTATATAGATTCAGCCACCTTGGCTTTTTGATTTTTATTGTCAGTGGTTATGTCAGTCTAGTAGAGTCGTGTGTAGTGGGAAAAGTCGTTGGAAAAGAATTTTAGGGGAAAGGGCAATTTGTAAGAACACCAGGCCGCTGTTTTTACTTAGAAGTATTACCAAGTCTTCTCTTTATATAATACCTCTTGGCTCTGAAACTCAAGTAGTCTTTAAAATGGCGCTTGCAAGCTCAGTGACAAAACTGATAACACGTGACAAAATTTCTCCCTTGGAAATTTTACGACGCGGTAGTAACTACAAGATTGCAGTTTTAGTAGTACACCCACAATATTCAATCATTTGTGATTCCTCCGATTCCTTACATTGCCAGCGATCTCATTTTCTAGTGAGCGATCGGTTTCTCGAACGTCGAGCTGCGAACCAGCCACTCTCGCACGAATGAAATAAACCAGGAAAATCCCAAGGGAGACCGACAGCCCCATTGTAAAAGTTCGCAGGTACACCAAAGTGTTTCTATAACACAAAAATTCCGTTGCTTTCTTACATAGGTTATGGCCAAGTTGATACTGTTTCGGTGACAAGGCCTAAGGTGAGTACCATTTATTTTAGTAGGGGTCTAGGTAACATTTCACTGAGAACGGCTAAACCTATACCAATTTCTCGCCCTATACACGTCTATGAAATATTCAGTTGAAAATTCCCAGGAAAATTCTTTCCTCAATTGCTGTTAACCAGTGACCTCTTACCAAGGTCCAATGAAATTAGAGGTTGTTAAGAGCTGCGGGGGCTACCGAAGCAGTCACTCCAGGAGCCATAATCAGACTATAATCGGGGTCGGATACCGGCGTAAGCGCGAGCTCCACACAATTCCGGCTGCTGCAACTCGTGAATACCAAACGCTCCCCCCCCCCCCAAAAAAAACATAAGTAAAGTAAAAACGCGCGCCGTGTTTGGTCAATTGTATGGGAAAGGACAAACAGCAGCAAGTTCGCGCGTAAATTAGGGCCCATGTAAACTAGGAAACATTGCTGCGGACGCAAATGTTTCCCAGTTTAGCCTCGCGAGGAACAAATGGTGCGAACCGGTGCAAGGAAATGTTATTGAATCAAGTCAAAAACATTCTTGCTTCCCGGAAAGCAAGAAAATTACGTTACACTAGTCCCCGACCACCACACCTTATATTTTAATCTGATGTTTAGCCGTTACTTGACGGCGAAAATCGGGCTCTTACTATATTGAGATCCGATATCTAGCCGTTACTTAACGGCAAAAATCGGACCTCATATCATATTCAGAGCCAATATTTAGCCCGTTACTTAATGGCGAAAGTCGGATCCCTTTTCGTATTTCGATTAACGGCGAAAATCGTACCCCTTATTATATATAGACCCAATATTTACCCGTTAATCAACGGCGAAAATTGAACCCTTATTATATACAGACCAGATATATAGCCGTTAATCAACGGCGAAAATCGGATTCCTTATTATATATAGACCCAATATTTAGCCGTTAATCAACGGCGAAAATTGAACCCTTATTATATATGGAGCCAATATTTAGCCGTTAATCAACGGCGAAAATTGAACCCTTCTTATATAGACCCAATATTTAGCCGTTGGCGAAAATTGAACCCTTATTATATATAGACCAGATATACAGCCGTTAATCAACGGCGAAAATCGGATTACTTATTATATATAGACCCAATATTTAGCCGTTAATCAACGGCGAAAATTGAACCCTTATTGTATATAGAGCCAATATTAAGCCGTTAATCAACGGCGAAAATTGAACCCTTATTATATATAGACCCAATATTTAGCCGTTAATCAACGGCGAAAATCGGATTCCATATTATAAATAGACCCAATATTTAGCCGTTAATTAACGGCGAAAATCGGATCCTTTATTATATATATCCAACATTTAGCCGTAACCTAACGGCGAAAATTGGATTAGTATTAATTACAAAGCAGGTTTGTGGCTAAAAAAATTTTACAACTATAGAGAACATCATACCTGTATATTGTAAAAAAAGTCACTTTCGCGTTGGGACGAAATTCACACTCAGACTCTGCAGCTCATACGCACTGGAGAAACATCGCGCGTAGAGAAGAAGAAACTTCTTCGCGCTCAAGATCCTACAGGTAGTGTTAGTGCGCAGAAGAAAAAGCGCGTAGAAGGCGTAAAGTTTAGGAACACTGGGCGCTCGAGCAAAAGAACAAGTAACAGCCGGAACTTATTATTCCACTCTGGCGCCATTTTACCATTTAAGGTCAAGAGAACACGCAAAATATGCCACGGTATTACACAGTAAAATTATGTATTGCACTGCAAAATCCAGGTTTCACAGGTTTTCTGGCCGAAGGACTGGAAAAAAAATTCTTGACGTGATTTTTCAAGTGGAATAATAAATCTCTTATTCGATGGCTTGACATATAATACGTGCGGATATTTTGCTCATTGCTCGTATTTTTCCTCGCCTCTTCGGGGCTGGGAAAAATACTACGCAACTCGCAAAATATCCGCGCGTATTATATGTTAAACCATCGAATAAGATGTATTTATTTGAAAGATAATAGATAGGCTTGCGTGCAATTCAAGCGCAGCCCCGTTTCCCACGCGCCATGAAAGTTTAGCTTCTGATATACGGTAGCCCGTTCAAGGTTCCGATATAAAACAAATGAGAAAACGAGCTCGAAAACGTGTGTGGGCTGAGGAGAGATGGGGCCCCCGCCCTCTTTTCTTTCCCCATCCCGCGCTTCTCTTTTTACTGTCCCTTTCTGGACAAATCTTTTTGGGGAAAATTCTAGCCCAGGAGCCTGACCGGGCTGGAATTTGTAGCCCAGCCAAACGGGTTGAAAAAAATCTATGTAATCCAATCAAATTTCAGCTTAGGCTAAAAGTGCATTTGGCGTGGAAAAATAGAGCGATTCCAGCGGCAGAAGATTGCATCATACCCACAATTGTTATTAAAAAGGAAAAATAACAAAGGAAAGCTTATGTGGGATCAGGATCGTAACAAACTCACTAATTTTAACTCCAAAGCCTGATCAAGAATAAAAGGAAACAGTAGCTAGTAATGGGGATTTTACGTTTTATTTTACCACGAAGCAGCTCGAAACTGGTCCTGGATTATCTGCAACGCTACAATAAATCAACTCCACTATCTCCAGAAATTGATCTTAGCTACCGGCTTGTTTGCATTTCTCAGGCAATTCTTAAGCTTTCATCAAGGTTGAAATTCGCTAAAGCATTGCAAGAAAATTTCAGCCGCGGTCACGAGGGTAGAAATTCTGAATGAGAGAACGAAAGAACGAACGAACGAACGAACGAGCGACCGAGCGATTGAATGCATGGATGCATGTATGAGTGAACGAACGAACGAACAAACGAACGAAGGGACAAACGAACAAACGAAAGAACGAATGAATAAATAAATGCATGCATGCACGCACGCACGCATGCATGCGTGCGTGACTGAACGAACGAACGAACGATCGAACGAACGAACGAACGAACGAATGAATGAATGATTATTTCCGTATTACTCACTATAAAGATGTCCTGGGATCCTGGATGTCCAGATATGTTACAGTTTCAGACTAGAGAAATCGTGGTCCCTCACGCCACGAAATTGTGCCCGGCAACCTCGTCACCTGCTCAGGGGCTTTTCCCTTGTTATGTTTTTTTAAGGGAAAAGCCCTGGGGCCGAGGGTATAAAAGTAAAAAGAAATGTCATATTCTCTTGTAAAAATTCAATAAAGAGAATTGTAAATGCTTGGCTTTTCCTAGACGTCAGCAATCTGTGGACCCCTTGCGAACGGACCCGCGAACCCCTTCCGGTCTCGGACCCAGAATTGCAGAAGTGGAAAAACGAGCCAACGTGGTCAGCAGTATCAGTTAGAAACATGTCATGCGCATGCCGGTTCACGTGCGCCTGGTAAAAATCGTACAGAAAGTTATACTACAGCGCTGAATGTGATGTTTTGACGGGAAAAATGAGTATAACAACGCTCCTAATTCAACGTTGTGGATGTCGCCTTCTTAATCGTCATGTAAGCTTTCCAATGTCATAATTGTTGTCCTGTTTTTCACGTTTTAATGGCAATCAACCCTTTTCTACCTCAAGTCAAGCCCTCGCCATTATGCAATGGTGTTTTGACGAATATGTTCAGATTTGTGGATGAAATCCAAAAATATAATACGATCATGCGGATGAAAACTTTTGAGCATCAATTTCCTTGATGCTATCTGTTCCCATTTCCTCCCCGGTGGTATAAAAGGGTTGCTCGTTCATTTCACGATTGTCTCGACAGGTTATCCTACATAATTATATCGTAGGCTTGTGGTACGCATGTATGCTTTAAACTTGTGATTTGTGGTGCAGATTGTTTTCAACGAGGAATGTTTTACCGATTTTTAGGCTCAAGTTGTGTCAAGACGGCTCCTATCATCTGAAGCTGCGGTAAGCTCCTATGAAAAGTACTGTAGCTCTGTGATTGTTGTGGTTTTTTCCCAGGGGGGGTACTCGAAGTATACATGACGGGGGGTCCGACGGAGCTTCATATTGTAAACCCAAAAAAATACACAAGCCTGAAATTTTAGACCCAAAAAAATACCTGGCATCAAAATTTCCAACCCAAAAAAATACAAGAACACGGAACACACGTCGCTGAAAAAAAGTTCGAATGAATATTTTTCTGATCCACTGATCACAACGAAAACCCGAAACGAAAAGTTCGCTCGGAGATAAGACCCAAAAAAATATGCTTATTTTTTTAAGACCTAAAAAAATACGTGGCAGATCTCTTGACCCAAAAAAATACCGAGCGTGTAAATTTTCAACCCAAAAAAATACGTCGGACCCCCCCATCATGTATACTTCGAGTACCCCCTGGGAGTTTTTTTACGTGTCATAATCACATGTAGCCAAAGCTAAAGCTTTAGTATGACAGAAAATCAATAAAAACTATGAAATTAACAGTGTTTCTTTATTTATATCTTTCTTACTTGCTATCTGAGGCAAAGGTGGGAGAGTAGCTTGATTGCTTTTCCTTTTTTGTGTTTTTCTTCTATACTTTCTGCAGAAAGATGTATCAGCCATTAGAAATATTGGTGTCTCTGCACATATAGATTCAGGAAAGACAACTCTTACTGAAAGATTGTTGTTTTACACTGGCAGAATCAGCCACATGCATGAAGTAAGTGTTTAATTGGAACTGTCCTGTGTAAAAAGTTCAAATGTTCCTTGTACATGTAAGTTTTTTTGTTTGCAGATTATTTAAATAATGCGCCTGAATAAAGTTGTGAATAAAACTGAATAAAACTGAAAAAGCTGAGATCCGACTGTTCCTGCGGCCCTGATGGCATACCTGTCAAGTTTCTGAAGATTGTGGCGGATCACCTTGCCCCTCTTCTCACTCACATTCTCAACAATTTCATCTCGAGGGGAATGTTTCCGTCTGCTTGGAAGGTGGCCCGCATAAGTGCCATACCAAAGTGCGCTACGCCCAAGGACAACAACGATCTACGTCCAATATCTATCTTGCCAGTTCTATCAAAGATATATGAGCGCCTAGTGCTAGGCCAGATGGAACAATTTGTATCCTGTGGTCCTACTCGAGTACTAAAGGACACTGTGTGCGCCTACCGACGCCAAGCCTTTGGAGAGGGTCTCCTCAGCAAAACTCCTTGGGACTGAGCTCCACCAGAGTCTAAGGTGGAACGATGATATCAATGCAAAAATATCTAGCTGTTATGCTACACTATCAGTACTGAAAAAACTAAAGAACATCGCCCCTTTTAATGTAAGAAAACAATTAGCCGAATCTCTTGTATTATCAAAACTTGACTACAACAATATTGTAATTTATCCAACTCATGAGTATTTAGTTAAGCGCTTACAGCGTGTACAGCTTGCCGCTGCAGGGTTTGTTTGTAAGAAGTTTGCTGATTTACAAGACATTATAAAATTAGGTTGGCTTCCAATTAAAGAGAGGCAGGATTATCATCTGGCAAATGCTGCTTATCAGGCAGTAACCAACAACCTATGGCCAGAACATTTGCGACTTGAACAATTAAATTCGTCCCATGTCCCCGGCACCTTTAAATACCATGCTTCAAGGGTTTTTAACACTTTGCCGTCCACAGTTAGATCTAGCAAGGACAATCATGAATTTCGCCGCTTGTCTAAAGCACACTATGTTTCGAATGCTGTAAATAGACTGACTGAACAATAGTTTCTTTTTTTTTTTTTTTCAATACGATGCTGTAATTGTTTTTTTTCACATATCAATTTATCTTAGTAGCTTCTATATTATAGTAATAGTAATGTATATATTATAATTTTTAGATATTTATGTAACATAGAAGAGCCAATTAATTTTTGGAGTGTTATTAAACCATTATTATTATTATTATTTATTATTATTAAAGTTGTCCTTTTTCTTAGCCATGTGATACTGTACATGTACATTGTACAGCAAGGGGTAGTAATATTGTCTTGCTTTGCTTTCGTTTTTTGCTGACCAGGTGCGAGGGAAAGACAACGTTGGTGCCACAATGGATTTTATGGATCTTGAAAGACAGAGAGGAATCACCATACAGGTAAGAAACCCAGGCAGTCAGGTTCACTTCTAAGTGCTGACAAATGGCTCATATACTAGTTACTTTACCTTTAGAGATGCCCACTTGTTAGAAAAAAAAATTGTACCCTAGCTTAGATTGAGCCCTCCCCCCCCCCCCATATGTTATCTTAAGTTTCCTCTCAGTAATTCTATTCAAAAACTTACTTTGTCTTGTACAATAACATGAGGACTCTGACTGCCAATTATTACATCCTATTTAACCGAAGCACCGTGAAAAAAGTGCATCAAAGTATGTCTGTGCAACAGTCACAGTTCTTGGGCAAGAATGTGACCTGAATCCCTCTATTTTCTGAGACTTCCACTTTGATGATTGTCAGTAGTGACGATGTCCATTAGTTGAGTATTGCACTTCAGGGTTTCCTTGTTCAGTATTGAACGGGGCAGTTAACATGGGAACATGTATATTTCATGTAACTCTCTATCAAGGTGCATGTTGCTTTACCACAACTTACAAGTACAGATGACCTCGAGATTTCAACCACCACTTGAAAACATAAATGTACTGTGTAATAAAAATTGTTTTTCTTCTCTTCTAATACTGGCATATCTGGGTTGATTTGACCAGATGATGGAGGAAAAGAGAAAGAAATGTGGATGGATGTATATACCAATAAAATGTTAGGGAAAATTAACATGACAAAATCCTATCTATACAAATTAGGCTAGTGTGCACTTGCAGTACTGTTAATTTGCCATTCATTCTTTGTGTTTTTTTCTTTAGTCAGCAGCAACACATGTTAATTGGAAAGATCACAACGTCAACATCATTGATACACCAGGTTAGTGATTAGAAATACTACGGTGTGTATATTACAAGCATGTCAAAATCAACAAATACTTTTTGAAGGTGTGAACGTACATGTACAGGTGCATTTTTTCTGTTATTGGTTTCTTTTCTTTTCATTTGTCAAATTAATTCTCCTGCATTACAGCTGAAATAACGTCATTTCAGACAAAAAAAAAATTAAATATTTAATAACTGAACTGTGTTTAATTTGCCATGAGTATGGAACTACTGAACATGTATACCATACGTACAAAGAAGTGGCCTACATTTACTTCCCACCGGTTGGTTGCTCTAATCACTGAGTGATATGAATATATTCTACAGGAAGGTTTTCGGGGAGCCTGGAGTTGAAAATATTAGTCCCAGGTTGTAGTGTTCACACAAGGGGACTGGTTGCCGGCTTAGGCCAATTGGGTGTGTGATAGGTTGACTTCTTGCAAAAACAGGTACTCATAAGGGGACAAGCACAATTCAAAGGGAAAAGTCACAGGGACCAAGATTACAGAAAAAGGGGTAGTCCATACAAAGGGACTTGGACCCTTGGGCGAGTTGCAGAACTAGTCCCCTCAAGACATCTTATCCTTGCTGATCACTAACATACATGTACAAATGACAGTACCACTCAGAAAATATTAATAAGGAAACCATCCAACGCATTTCAAATGTGTGGTAAACTAGCAATAGACCATTTTCATTATGACGTCACACACGCAAGGGTTTCTGGTAGTTGTAGTAAAGATTGCGCCCAGGGTCGCTCAATCGCGGGAAAATTCAAATTAATCCACCAATGCAATGGCGGCCGAGTCAGCCGATCATATCACGTCTATAATTTAGAGGACCTTGAGTGACATAAGCGACAAACCTACTTTTACCCTGCCAGGACACATCAAGAGACAATAATGTAAAAGTAAGAAAGCTTCATTTTGCAAGATTTTTTATTTTTGTATTGTATCGCACTCGGTGCATTACAAAACTTTTCAGCGGATGGCTTCGATCTTCAGGCCGGTAATTTTACATGGATCCAACGATGAAGTCTTTTGAGGACATTTCTTTTAAAAGCTTGTTGCTACAAGGAAAAGACCTGAAGAATGACCCACGGCGGTTATAAAAGAAGTTGCAGAGCTTAATGCAAAGAAATCCTTGTTCAAGAACAGACTGTATTGTCAGTGTTGTTTTTCCAAAGACAACGATCAATTTTTTAAAAGTATTTCCTCCACTTCAACCGTAAGGTAAGTTACATATTTGACTGTGGATTGACTTCGTAAGAATTTTTTAACTGAGCGATTCCACATTTACAAGAACTTTCTTGAAATGTTTAAAAACTTGTAGAAATTTGGTACGAAACAGCGTCAAGTTAACCGGAATTGCACTCGAGGCAGTTTGCTTTCCCAGGACAGCAAGTGCTAATCTGAATATTTTTTTCATACCTGAAGGCTTGTTATCCCTTTTCCTGTGTTTGTCTATTCATGGACGTTCGTATTTAAGCTAAAATAAGCGACCTGATTTTGCAATTGCAGTTATTACAGTTAATCATGGCGAGAATGTTGTACGTATAAACTTTAAAGATTTTGTCTTTGTAATTATTTTCTTTGTAGGTTTTGTTTATTATTTCTTATTTTGCAAAATGTGAAAATAATTTCAAAATTAGTAATGGAAACTATTCTAGACTGAGTTAGTGCTGTTTTCTCAAGCCAGTTTGCTTTCCTTTGGTACTGCATATTGGGTTGTTTGAACGCAAAAAATCGTTCGGCCGCCTTAGTGCGAAGCTATAAATATAACATTGCTCGCTTTTTCAGTTGACCGAATATTTCAATCATGTTTACATGTCTTGCGTTAACTTGTAGTGGTGAAAGGCATTTCTCTTCTTTTGACGGCTTAACTTACAACTGCCGATTCACTCAAAGCGTAATATTTTTAAAATGTAAATGCTTTGTTTTGTTTTTATTGAATCTCAAAGCGAGTCGCTCAAAACATTTCATTGAGTTCCTCGTTGTATTTTGCACAATTCTAGATGAAAAACTTTTCATTTCTTCGATCTCCATTTGGTTCTATTATTTAAAAACTGTTTTACTTGTTCTACATCTCCTATCTCAGACACTCCCTCCTCCCCTTCGATTCTTTTTTGTTATGAGGGAAATTATATTGGCACAATCCAGAATTTGGGAAGAAAGTTTTCCATTGAAATGTTTCTTATCAACGCTCCCCGTAATTCTTCTTCCATCGAATAAAAAAAACATACAAAACTCCACGCTGAATTTCTTTGAATTTTATATAGCAATCCAGTGCACAACTTTGTAAAACCACCTGGTTGCTTGCCTTGGCCCGCATGGTGCTTTTGTTGATATTTTGATCCTTTCCCGACGATCGCGCGATACTGGGCGCGATCTTTACTACAACTACCAGAAACCTTAGCGCGTGTAACGTCATAATGAAAATGGTCTATTGCATTTCAAAATCAGCTCGTTATATATGTACATGTATATGTTTATGTTGTAGTTGAGTTTTATCCTTGGTTCAGTTTTTATTTTCTTTTGTTTCATATTCATTATCATATATTAACATTAAAAAGAACAAAGAAAAATAAAAATTGAACCAAGGATAAAATTGAACTACAACATTTACATTTGCATTGAATTTTAAAAAGCCAAATTATATGTTTCTTTTTGCTTAATATTACATTGTAGTTTGTCACACATCAGAGTCATTTTGCAAACAAAAGGCATTTAAACAATGCAGGTTGTTCACACATCCATGTAGACTGGGCTGTTGTGTCGGTAAGAAAGAGCGTAAAAGAAAATAAATCAAAGGTACCAAAATGAATAACAAAAGGTGAAGTGTGTTAAACAAAAATGTGTGGGCCATTGCCTCGGCAAAAGTGCACCAATGCATTGTCAATGCATTGATAGTTCACTTATTTGTGAATGGTGCTGTACACCGGTATATCATTTTAACTGTACTGTACTTTTTTTAAATTTTTAGGGCATGTTGACTTTACAGTGGAAGTGGAGCGAGCTTTGAGAGTTCTTGATGGAGCCATTTTAGTGTTATGTGCAGTTGGTGGAGTTCAGGTTTGTGAGAAACTTAATAGGTTTCCTGGTTCTGTGATACTGCTACAGTGAAGGCTTTCAGATGATATGTGTTTGGCTGAAAGATTCTCCTCAAATTTTCACAGTTGTTGCCAATCATTTTGTGGAAACTCTCACTCAACGTGGAAAATCTCACTCACTAAATGGCACAGTCTACCAGCATTTTTTAACTGATTTAAAATAAAATGTATTCATTTGTCAGCAACAACCACAACAAGCTCCATTTTTGTTACATGACTTTTATATATAGTGCTTTGAACACCAAATAATTATTAGTGCAATCAGATACTGTACCAGCAGGTTCACTGGCATTAAATAGTCAAGGCAGTTGCATGTAACCTATTTAGTGACGTTATTGTGCCTACATTGTACTGTATTCTGTTATTTCTGCCTTTTTCAATACCATGCAAACCCTGTACTTTTAACTCTGATAGTGAAGGATTTTTGTTTTCTTACTGCTGTCCACCTTTTCAGTGATGATTACCAATGGACAATGTAAAGCAGAGGCTGACAAATTGGATCAAAATTCTCTGGTTGCAGCACATGAATTGAACTTGTTTGGAAGCTACTAAACCACATAATTATAATCTCAGGGGCGGATCCAGGGGGAGGGGTGAGGGGGTTGCTCCCTTCTTGGGAAGTTTCTGAACTTGTCTGACTCCTTGTTTCTATTGCTTTTTCATCACAAAAATAATAGCACGTTGTTTTGTACTTACAACCCTCCCTTTGAAAACATCCGGGATCTGCCCCCAAATCTTGATTTCTGAGGCTTCTGCAATACACCTTATTCCAAAATGGCCGAAAATACATTATTCTTTTGTCTCCATGTTAATTGGCCCTTGTTGTCTCATTTTAAGCCAAATATTCCTTTGAATTCTGCAGCTGGGATCGAGGCAACAAGGGCCAATTAACAATGAGACAAAAGAGTAATGTATTTTCTGCCATTTTGGAATAAGGTGTATAGTTAGTGACTGAAGCCAGTGAAAAATGCAACTGATGGAGTCTTAAAATTCAGAGTTTTTACAAGGTATGTTATTGAAAGATTCAGTATTGTTGACGTTACAGTGTAATTATAACTGTTAACATTGTCTGAGAGTCATCTAACAGATTGCTATTTTCTTTTCTGTTTTTAACAGAGCCAGACATTAACAGTAAATCGGCAAATGAAGCGTTATAGTGTGCCTTGTATTGCCTTTATCAATAAACTTGACAGGTGGGTATTAAAAAGAGGAACAAGTTTTTAACAAGTTAATACATTTAATTACGTACTTCAGTCGTAAATGCTACGGAGACACGGTTATTGCAGGGAGGCAGTGTGACTGCCAGATGGTGTTTTTTCAAGGCAGTCCTGAGTTTGTAATCAAGCCAAACTGGCCTGCTTCCTACATGTACCAGTGGGATTTTTAACTGATATTGATTCTGTTTTCAATCATTCCTCGACCAGTGTATTCCAGTCAACTATAGGTGTACAGTGTACATGACTTTTGTATACCTGAAGTGGAAACCTGTGCTGCAAATAGTGTAACCCCAGCTAAGGTGCCGATTACACGGCAAATTTCAGCCAGGTTAGCCAGGCTCAGATTTCAGCTCGGCTTCCTGAGCAAATCTTTTTTCCAGCCCGGTTTCACAAACCGGGCTGAAAATTTCAGCCCAGTCAAACAGGCTGAAACCTCATGTAATCACATTCAAATTTCAGCCGGCTGAAATATCAACTTGGACATGTGCACCTCTTTAGTTGTGCACAAAAAAAAATGCATGTAAAAATGCTTTCCTGGAAATTTTCCTGCCCAATTTTAAACATTGCACCCAGGCTGAAATTCGCCATTTAATCGCAACAAGTTTTCAGCCCAGTGGGCAGTCCGAGATTTCAGCCTGGGCTGAAATTCGTCATGTAATCAGCCCCTAACAGTCAGAGATGAAATTGAACCCAGAATATCCAGTTTTCAATTTTTGGGCTCTAATAAAAAATTGCTTACCATGCTTGCCTACCTTTAATTTACTGAGGAAAGCCAATTTGTTGTAAAGCAGCTTCTTGCAATGTACAGTAAGCAGAATTAATTTTTCAGTGCTTTGAAAGTACACTGTGCAATTGAAAATTAATGTGGGTCTTTATTTCCATTTTGTTTTTTTCAGGATGGGAGCAAATCCCGATCGTGTTCTAAGTCAGATCCGGTAAACAAAATTAAGTATTTTAATAGTTATGTATGTACTTAATGTGGATTTGCCTCAGTTTGCTCTGTTTATATCTTGTGAGAAGGTCAAGCTTTGAAATTAACAGTTTTCTTTGGAAGCACAAAATGATTGTTACGATTCTTGAGATGCAATTTCTTGTCTCTTGTCTTTAAACTGACAAAAACAAAAGAAGTCTAGAGCAAAACCAAGCCCCCATTTCAGGTTTATTAGATCAGTTAAAACCCTTGAAGCCCTAATAGTGATGGAATTGAAATTTCTCATTTACATCAATACTTCTTGTTCACACATTCAAGTGATGAGAATGAAGGAAGTGATCAGTAACGATAAGATGTCTCTTGATATTTATACAAATTCTCCTTACTAGTTCTATAAGAATTGTATGGAGAACAGTAAGGAGAATGTGCATTTTTATATCAGGGCTTAAAAGGGTTAAAGTAAGTAAACCACTCCATGCAGAGTCACCATATCTGATCACACATTCACACATACTGTATTTTCTCAATTAAATGCAGGGGACAGCAGTGTTCTCCTTATTAGGTGGTAACCGGTAAAATTTACCGCTTGTATCACTGCTTGTTACCGGTTAGAATTACATACTAAAGGCCCGGATTAGAAACATCCAACAGATTTGGATTGTGAAAAGATTTATTTTTCGGATTGAATTACGAAAAAATTTATGTCAGTCGTATAACATACCACGTCAGTCTTGTCTTAGTAACTTTTCTCACTGTCCATGCGTTCGTACAATATTAGACGAAGTCTTATGATCTCGACGTTTCTAAGTTCATTATATAACAGTCTCATCTTCTCAACGTTTCTCTGCATGTTTCTACCTTTCGTAAGATGTTAGTCGTATCTTATTAAAGTTGCTCAGAATGCTAGTACATGTACATTCCTAAGGTATTAGCCTTCTCGACATTTTCAGTGCGATAGTATGTTCGTCAGTGTTGGTCTTTTCTTCAGGACTGTCCACATTTCTCCGTACGTTAGAACACTCAAAAGCATTATTGTTCTCTTACTCGTCCGTATGTTAGTATATTCTTAATTAAAATGTTGTTAGTTGTATCTTCTTGACGTTTCTCCGTACGTTAGCATTGTCATAGGATATTAGTGTTATCTTCTCCACGTTTATCCGTATGTTGGTTTGTTCAGGTTTATTCGTAAGGTGCTGTTAGCATTTTGTCTTATCTTTCAGGCACTTCTCCGAACGTTTTTTCTTCTAGGTGTTTGCGTGTACGTTAGTACGTTTTGTAACGTGTTACGCGTTTTGTAACGTGTTCGAGACACGTGTGAGTCTAATGTCATGCGGGTAACATTCTGGGTCTCATGACAACACTTCCACTCCGGGGTAGAAAAGGATTTTCAACAGAGCTGCTTTACCGGTCTAGAAAACTGGTTTACCTATTACCCTGAAAACTAGGGAGAACACTGGGGACATTTATTTAAAAGTAGACCTCATACATATTTGAACCAGGTGTTTATTCATGGCCTGGTGTTTGTTAAAATTAGGTATTTTTCATCAATTTAGTAGCCTTGTTTCTTTTAAGATTAAACTGCTGTAGCTACATGTACTGTGCAGCAGAGACTCATTCCTGAAACAGTTGACATCAGATATGCGGGCTGGGCAAAATTTAGTTTTTCAAACATTCGACCAGTTTTAAAATGACATCTAACATACCGTTTTTTCTCGATTAAACGCTGGGCCTTAAATAAATGCCAGGTTCAAATAAACGCTGGGTCCACGTGGTCAATTTTTAAATAAACACCCTGGGCGTTTACATGTATTCGAGGTATCGGTGTATATTTGAGGTCCGACGTTTATTTGAAACTGAACCTTTATGTTATTCTCATTGAAAGTTAGTGAAATCAGGTTCATAATCCACTACAGTACTCATTCCAACTAAAGAAAGTTGCATAATGTACATTGTACCCTACAGGCTACTCGGCATCTAATTCTTCTCTCCTCATTTTCATACGTGTATTTATCAACTTTAGACGAAATTAGTGACATTTTATTCCTATTTTACTTATGTTGTGCTCAGTATATTTTGCTGTAATTTTAGAAAACATATATTATTTAAAACCAAGTTTTGTTGCTTTAGAGCAAAATTGCAGCACACAGCAGCCTTTGCTCAGTTGCCGATTGGCTTGGAATCAGAGTTGAAAGGTGTCATTGATCTTGTACGATGGAAGGCTTACTACTTTGAAGGACACCAAGGGTGAGTTGACTTAACCCTAATTAAAGCCCTAACAGTAACGAAAATGAATTTTCTCTTTACACTATCACTACTTGTTCAAACATTCAAGTGATGAGAATAAAGGAAGTGATCACCAAGGATAAGATGTCTTGATATTCAGACAAATTCTCCTCACTAGTTCCATAAGAAATGTATGGAGAATAGTAAGGAGAATATGCATTTTTATATCATCACTTAAACGGTTAAGCCCATTTCAAAGGTTGTGCTACTGCTGTGCTGAACTTAATTGATCGAAAAATTGAATTCGACTTTAGCACGGCAGTAGCACAAGGTTTGAAACCAAGTCATGCTACTGCCGTGTAGCACGGCAATCTTTGTCATGCTACATGGCAGTAGCACAACTTGGTTTCGAACATCATGCTACTGCCGTGCCAAACTCAATTCATAACTTACAAACATCAGAATACATTTTAAAAGTTCACTAAACCGGTTTTTGCTTTTATGTTCATTTGTTTTCAGCAACAGCTGTTTTATTCGACTGGATTAAATTTGACATCTGAAGCCAAGTCGTGCTACAGTCGTGCTACAGTCAATTGAGTTCAACACGGCAGTAGCACAACGTTTGAAACGGGCCAAAGTTTTAGAAGTTATAGCCATGAACGTTATCTATAAAGAAATGTAATGAATTCATACTTGTTTGCGATTATCTATTTCCAACTTTGCAAATGTTGCAAGTGGTACTGTATAACAAATTAATATGCGGTGCACACGTATTTTGCATAGTTTATTACCTTCAACTGTACCAATGTAAAATGATGTCATGGCTGATTAACTACACATTGTATAAGTTGTCATAAAATAAAAGCGTTGCTCGAAATGAGATGGGACTGGAAACGTACCTTTGAACAGTACTGTAACAGCATATTCGTTTCATAATCACCCGCAGATCCAATGTAGTGGAGGGAGTTATTCCAGAAGATATGGTGGATGAGTGTACAAAGAGAAGACAAGAACTGATAGGTACATCGATTTCCTTATTTATTATTCTTTTCGGGGCAGCAGCCCTATTTGCATGTATTCTCTTAAATTCATACAATCATGTACATGTACCTTGTACTGAATGCTCGATGTGACAGTCATGCTTGCTACTGAGTGCATGTGCTTCAAATTGGGGTGTGGTGGTGTAAGCAAGAAAAACCAGTCTCTTCCGATTGCAAAAATTAGTTCCTGCAAAACACAAAGAATTGGCAATCCGCAAAATTAAACTTCTGCAAAAATTTAGTGCCACACGGTATACCCCAAATTGTCTCTCTCCACCCAAGTGAATAAGTGGGAACTGGTGACATACTGCTGGGGGTAACCCTACGATGGACTAGCATCCCATCCAGGGAAGAGTAACAATACTCTGAGTTGCTTCATGCTACAGAAACTGGGTTAAGCTCTGGCTGTGCACATGGACCTCCTTGGCTTGTGTGCGACTTTACCTTTTACTATGCCCTCAAACAATGGGTAAAAAGATGTTTATCCACTGGGTGATGCTGAACGGATATATTGTAAATGCTGACCTAGTGTAAAGTTGTGCTTTGTCACAAACGAACATGTCACCCTGTTGAGTAGTTGTAGTCAGGAGTTGACATAGTGGTGAAAGGGTTTGACTCTGACTTGTTTTCAATACTTGCTAAAAGACGTCTCGGCTAACGCTTCAGCCTTCATCAGTTTGATAGAAGATTGTTATTACGCGTGATTTAAAATTATGGCACGTGCATGTGGGTGCTAGAAATTTGTTAAACAAGTTGCGTGTAATGTTTCAAACGTATCGCGGGACTTAAGCGCGAGCCAGAGATTTGTAGACCTCTGAAATGGCGATGTGGTCGTTCCCTGCATTCTGATCTTTAGTTGACAACCAGGCTTCTAGGAGAAGAACTAAAGATCAGAATGCAGGGAACGACCATAGACCGACCGAGACATAAAGCGCTTTTGGGCACTTAAATATCTTTGCACGGGTTTAACTCTCTTAAATGTTCGGTGACCCCATATTTTCTTTTGATAGAACACTTTCTTTGTCGATTATCTACGTTTTGTGAAAAATTTAAGAAAATCTGTGTTGTGGAAGTTTGATTTTTTTCAACTTTTCTCCCCTCGCATAATCGAATTCTGCTATTATTGTAGCTGCACGATGTTCGCAAAGGTCCGTCTTAGAGGTTGAGTTTAACTAAAAGGATGACTCCGGTTCAAATTATTTACTTGACAGACCCACTTAAATAAAATTTGACTGAGAAAGTGGGTCTAAGAAGAAGCACTGAGGCCATGTCGAGTTACGAGCACCGATGTGTCAAAATTGGGGTAGTTTTTCACGTGCTTTATTTCGGAAACGAAGTCGGTGACCCCCCAATTTTTTTGCATTTCTGACATATGTAACTCATTATCTGACTGTAGCCAAAGTATGAAAAAAATCTGTAGTGTAGAAGTTTTTGGCGCGAACCTCCTTAAGCGTTAGCCGAAACATCTTTTAGCAAGTATTGAAAACAAGTCAAAGTCAAACCCTTTCACCACTATGTCACCCTGTTTGAAGTTTTTTCTTGTTGTAGTTCTGTTTAATATCAGTGCAATTTATGGCCAAGCATGTAGAGCCACCGATTCTGTGACTACGTGTTTGTTAATGCAAACCAGAATTTACGAAAATTTTCCCGCAATTTAGTTTTTTTGGACACATTTTTCTACCAACTCGCGAAATTTGCTAACAATAAGGTACATAGGACTGCACAGAAGACTAAACAAGTATGCAATTAGAAGTTAGAGTAGCTTTGACAAACTGTAACCCTGTGTTTTTTTGTTTGTTTGTTTGTTTTTTTCATTCACTAGAAACTGTAGCTAATGTTGATGACGTTCTTGGTGAAATGTTCCTTGAAGAAGTTCAACCTACGGAGGAACAATTAATTGTAGGTATTCAGCGAAAACATTACAATTTAAATGTACGATGTAGTTCAGTCAAGTATATGTAACTGTGTGTGAGTATTGAGTGTATATCGTGGAGAAAAACATATTTTTGTGTGCTTGATAGAAAAGACAGCTGCTCACAAATTAGGTTTGTGAGCAGCTGCGACCAATATTTGGCTAATTTCTTTTTGGTGTCTTTTTTCATTCACTAGGCTGCCATACGCAGAGCCACCATAAAGAGAACTTTCACACCAGTTTTTGTTGGATCAGCCCTAAAGAATAAGGGAGTCCAGGTATGCAATTTGTTTGCATACTGAAGCAGACATCATATCACGTGACGTGTCTCTGTGACATGACCTGACATGGCAACGAATGGCAGAAAAAAAAAAGACATGTAGGATATGGTGTGGACATGACATTACATACATGCATGGGAAATTGTAATGATGCACAACGTGTCATGATATGACATTTCATATCATGATATGGTCATATCATGTCATGTCACATGTCATGTCATATCACATCACATCACATGTCATGTCATATATCATGTCATGTCATATATCATGCCATATCATGTTAGATGGCGAGGGACTTGAAGTGACATGACACATGATGACATTACACATAGGGAGCTTAAGCAACGACAACGGCGACGGGAAGGAAAAAGTCTGTTTTAAAATGACTTCACAATCTTTTCAACTTCTTCGCGATTATTCCGACTCGTTTTACCTGTCTAACGTAGCCGAACTATCCTGGAGCTGAATTTGTAAGGACGGCGTTACAGTTCAGGGAGAAAAACGAAACTTTCACGTCGTGTGTCACGTTCTACATAAAACTTTGAATTTGGTCATGTCACGTTGTAGTTGTGCACAGAACGGCAGAGACATGTACCTAAAAGTATAACGCATGTGCACAGTCATTTTCTTGCTAATCAGAGTCTTTTTGTGGCGTTCTCGTTAGTCGTCGCCGTCGTGTTTGCTTAAGCTCCCTATTATAACGAGAAACAACAAATGAAGCTGATAGTGACCATTTTGTAGCTTATACGCGTAACACCGATACATCACAGTGTATTTATTTATATTGATATTATTCTGTAAACCTTTAATCTTCCTCAGCCTTTGTTGGATGGTGTTGTGGACTACTTACCAAACCCTAGTGAGGTCAAAAATTTTGCCATGGATGCTGAAAAGTAAGAACTTACTGTACATGAATACAGACACCATGCTTGTGCAGATGCTGTAACCCTATTAATTACAGTGGGACCCCACTGTAGAACCCCGATATAGCGAATCCCCGTTACAATGAACACGATTTGCCAGTTCCTTGGCGCATCATTATATCAGTGTTCACTGGGCGCTCTCCATTGGACCAAAATTTCAGAAATCCAGGTACAGAATCAAATGGAACGGAAATTTTCGAAAAGTGCGTTTCGAAATTTTTGGTGAAGCTCTGGAGGTTGTCGTTTTTCCAGGGAATTTTCTGTTCCCTTGGGCATTCCCTTTCGAATTTCGGCCAGACACTCTGTCCTAGTCTCAGCTGTGACTGTCAAATGGTAGATGGTGGAGTCAAGTCTTTGTTTATCAGTGTAGCATCTGTTTTATCTTCGGATGATTTGCCGTTCTTTTGACGGCATTTGTACGTGGATGACAATAGGAATGTTGCACCACCCGATGCTCCCATCGGTAATTTTTAACTCGAAAACCATCAGGAACGACTAAAACAATAAGCTTAAATGCGCACACTTTTGCACATGACCGTAAATATTGTAGGTTATCTCGAAAACCTCGCTGTCTCAATCTGAATCCATCCTCTTTATTTTGTTTTTCAGTCATTTACTATCAGCTATCTCTAGCCTGCGAGCAGGCTCTCTATTCGGGGGGCAACGCAACGTGAATTATTTTCTTACGTGAATTATTTTCTTCGAGAGCGCCGAAGGCGCGAGTTTCGGCGAGCGAAGCGAGCCGCTGGGCGAGCGAAGCGAGCCCGCGGTGAAAATTGAGAGCCTGCACGTATCCCATTGAATTTTGAATCCGGCGCGTTCGTCCACGAACGCAGCACTCTGATTGGTCAAAAATGACAGGCTCAATTAATATGAGTAATTAATATGCATATGGCTCAATTAATATGCATAAGTTCCTAATTTTTCGGGCGCAAGAATTACACACACGGCTCGACAAAGAAGACAATTTTACGAAATAAATACCAATGTTTTCGCACATCGTCGCCAATACTTGTCCGCGACTTCCATCGCGATTTGAAACTTCAAATAGATTTTCCGTGGACATTCGACCCGATTTTCCAGTTCCATATTTCACCAAAAAACTACAACTGCAGATACGGCAATGTCCACTTGCTTTGTTGACAACTTTTTTCGGAGTTAAAACGCGTTCTTCCGATCCTTCCATGAAGAGCCACAAAGATTTAGACGAAATCCCGGGAAAACTTCCACGTGCATCTTTCTGTCATGTTTGTTTATATTTTTCTCGTTCCCTATTGGCTAGTTATTTGACACCGGAAGCGTGGCGAGTTGTCAACAAGTTGTCACATTTCGAGGGGCCGGAATTGAAATTCAATGACTCACGTGCAGGCTCTCGTTTTTCACCGCGGGCTCGCTTCGCTCGCCTTCACTTCGTTCGCCGAAACTCGCGCCTTCGGCGCTCTCAAAGAAAATAATTCACGTTGCCCCCCCGAATAGAGAGCCTGCTCGCAGGCTAAGCTATCTCGAAATCACCGCCATCTCGAATTGTTTTCGTTTCCCTTAGGAGTTCGCGTTCATCAGAGTGGAAAATACCGCTCCATTCGATACATGCAGGGATACATGGAAATTTCGGAAATGCGAACTGGGAATTTTGGTGGAATGGATCGCACCCACTGTGACAGTGATCATGCAATTGATTCATATTCAGTTATGTAAGGACATTCCCATGAAAGTCTTTTACAATTACCCATGTCGTCAGTGTATCGGAGTCCTGCTCCTGGACATTTTCCTCACCTAGCCTAAAAGCGCCATTTTCTTCACTCTAACCCATTTTAAGGTGATCCCCTTCAATTGCATTGCACATCATTTTTTTTGCGTGATTAGCGCGCGCTCGCGCGCGCACCTTCGAAACTCAAAAGGTTTTAAATGAAAGCTGAGCAGTTCAGAGAAATAATAGCTCGTTTTCTCCTCAACGAGCTCCGCGACCCCATTCTTTAATAAATAAATTCAAATGGAACACGGTCGTGTACAATATATCGCGATTTCAAGAAAGTTAAAAATTCTGCTTTGAGATATTTTTTATTTAAATGCTGAAAAGAACACCTCTTTAGATACAGGAGGGTATGTATGCACGCGGCAAATTCTTTAATTTTTTCAGATCCGTAATTCCTGTTCAATACAGTGCAAGATAAAGGTCTGTTTTATTGAACTGCTCCAATGTTTCAGTACAAGCAATGACTTTTTAAAGCAATTAAATTTCTCATTTCTGATCACTGGGATTCTCAGGAAAACCTTGTGGGTCGCATACTTGCAACAAGCTTGGTGACCCCTATTTTTTATTGCATTTCTGAAATGTTCCAAACATAATTACCAGCTGCACCAAGACTTAGAAACTTTTAAATATTCCTTCTATTTCGAGGGAATCACCTTAAGTCATGATTTTCACCACCACCAACTTTTCTCCTGTAACTTACTGTATTGGCTACCCCCTCCCCACCCCTCTGGATCCTTGAGTGAAAATATCTGGGTAAGAGGTTAACGTTTAATTAGACTATTGTACCAACACTGAGTCATCATCAGCAATAATCATGTCTAGACCAGTGCATTTGCAGTCTATTTGATCGCTTCATCGCTAAGTTGCTGCCGGTTGTGTTTCTATGTGATCACTACGATCGCTTTTCTATGTGATCACTACGATCGCTTTGTTCAACGATTGCGAAATTGTTGGCAACTATATGCAAACCAGGCTTGTAAGGCACTCTAACCTTTTAATCTGTTGACAAAATCCTATCGTGTTACCATTTAAATGAAACCTCTTTGGTAGAACTTTTGCATAGGACTATTTATTTCTTAGGATTTTACGAAACGAAATTTGGAATTTTTGGTGAATTTTTTGCTTTGGCCACTTTAGGAGTGAAAGGGTTCCCCAACCAGGCTTTAAAACTTTGAGTTCTTTTGATTGTAGTCCTGGTGAGAAAGTGGAGCTTAGCAGTGAGAGAGATCCTTCTCATCCATTTGTAGGACTTGCTTTTAAACTTGAGGTAAGACATTGAGTGTTTACCATTTGCCCAAAAAAATCTGGAAATTTCGGTTGGCCATGGACTGTAAATGGAAAGGCCATTTTGGTTTGCCCGACCGGAAAATTTCCAAAACAAACAGAACGTCTGGAGAGGTAGTCCAAAATTCGCAACCGGAAGATCCAAACAGAAAAAATTTTGTGTTCCATTTACTTTTTTCCACCAGTTCCAGGTCCTGTACCAGTAGTCAAACTAGGTCCAGACTCTCTGTAAATTAGAGTGAATTTAGACTGGCGATGGCGATTAAGGGGCGGGTGAAATACACACACGCGAGCGCAAAATTTCGAGGAAACGCGACGCGAAGGGAGCGTCTCCTCGAAGTTTCGCGCGCGCGCGCGTGTGTGTATTTTGCTCGCCCCACAATCGCCATCGCCAAATTTATAGACTACTTGCAGTCTAGAGTGAATTAAAACAATGTGCTGCAATTGCCACAACTGACCTTTTCGAACCTTTAATGAGAATCAGTTACATAAAGGTTCAGTTTCAAATAAACGCCGGGTCTCAAATAAACGCCGGTAGCTCGAATAAATGCTGGGGGCGTTTATTTCAAATTTGACTGTGTAGACCCGCCAGTTACTTGAACCCGGCGTTTAATCGAGAAAATATACGGTATACGTTCACAAGACAAGAGCGTGAATAGCTGCGGAGATTCTTGCCAACGGTATACCCCGTCCTTGTGTTGTTTATCGATATACACACTTAATAAGCTTGTCTCCAACATCTGCGTGTAAATTTTACCCGCACTTTCAGAAATTTGCGTGTATTTTTTTACACGCGTTGATGTGTAATTCTTTTTACACGCGTGTATTGCGCGTGGAAATTTTGCGTGTAATATGGGGTCTTTACACGGAAACGCGGGTGTAATGCTGCAATACCTGTGGCTTGTACGTTGGATATCTTTAGGCAATAAATAAATAATCAAAAATAATCAAAAAAGCACGTAACGCCGAGTTGGTTGTAATGACCTCATATTCAGCAAGCGCAAGTGGAGTAGCCTGAGAAAACAGGCTGACATTTCGCGAGGTCGCCACTTGAGCCCTCGCAAAACCCTCGCAAAACGACGTCTGAGTAACGAGCGCAGAAATTCCATACCAATGACGTGCACTACCCAGATCTTGGTAGTGCTTCTGATTGGTTGAAACGAAATTTTCTCGCGTTTCAACCAATCAGAAGCAATACCAAGATCTAGGTAGTGCACGTCATCAGTATGGAATTTCTGCGCTCATTACTCAGACGTCGTTTTGCGAGAGCTCAAGTGGCGACCTCGCGAAACCTCGGCTGTTTTCTCAGGCTACAAGTAGAGAAAATGTGTTTTGTTTGTCTGTTTGTTTGTTTCATTTCTCAACCACAGTAATCATTGCTGATTTTTTCCCAGAGATTTTTGGACAAAAGTTTTGTTTTGCGGGGGAAACTTTTGAAAGACGCGGCACTTGATGAGGCATGCAAAAAGAAGGGTTATTCAATAATGTGTTTGTGTGTGATCGAAGCAGTGCAATAGATATCAATTCGATAACCAAGATTAAATATTCAGAATTTAATAAAAACTAATATTGCGTTGCATCATACGTTATTCATCAAAAGTTCCATCAGCGTCTAGCGTTCTGTTATTGTGTTTAGCTCAAATCATTTGAAATGAATGCTGCTCGTTTGGAATCTCAACCGTACGGGTGCATTCTTTTGAGCCTATACTGGCTATTCTTATTCTGCTTTAGGTTCAACAGAATACACGGAATTTCGATTTCGAAAAGAACGCTTCTTCTGACTACGGAATACCCGTGGCGGAGGTGACCTGAGAACTGCTTTGTCTGCACACGCGCGGGCGGCCGCGTACGGTTTCCCGCCAAAAATTTCCTAAATGAACGCGTATTCTGGCTGTTCCGAGTAAACCGTTTTCTGTTCATTCTGCTATCGGGAGCAAGAACGGAATGATATTCCTTTCATTCCGAAAAGGGAATCGCTCCCTAAAGAACACAAATACCATCTATTCCGAGTATTCCTGAATTACTGATAATAATTACTGTTCTACTGATAATAATTCCCACTATTACAGACTCTCCTACAGACACAAAATTTGGTCTGATGATGTCTGTTATAACAAGAGTTTACTGTACGTATTACATTTGTACTTAGGCCTATGGGAATTTGATGGAGGGAAGGTGGGGGGGGGGGGGGCGCACAAAATGTCCCTCATTGTCTTCTTTGATTGTCTCCACAGGCCGGGAGATTTGGACAGCTGACGTACCTCAGGGTGTACCAAGGCTCGCTCAAACGTGGGGGCTTTATCGTGAACACAAGGACTGGAAAACGTGTTAAGGTCCCTAGGATCGTCAGAATGCACTCTGATACGATGGAGGTAAACAAGCACATAATTGTGATCAGTGAAGACATTGAAAGTAATTAAATGTTTGTCTGCCCTATGCGTAAAATGCTTGTTGATTGGAATTAGTAATGTTTATTGTGAGGAAAAGAGTCAGATGAACTACTGTTATTTTAGACAGCCTTAAGTTCATTTCTAGCTATTTTAGCCAGAGGTCTTGCATGTATATAAATTTGTGTCATACATGTAACTCGTCTTGTCCTCGACTCCTTTTTGAGAGGATGCAACAATTCCATTTAAAAAGATTCAACAACACATGTGATTCAGCCACCATGTGAAATTATGTTGGATGATGGTGAATGATATAGGATAGCGTTAAACGGAATTGGATTGCCATAACAGATTGAATTCAACAGTGCTGAACGTTGTTGAATGGAAACGTAGGATCCGTTAGTCCTGGGCATTAAGTTGTACTTCTGAGCAATAATCTTCTGTTTTGATGTTATACCATTCTAGGATGTACAAGAGGCTCACGCTGGTGACATCTGTGCTCTGTTCGGAGTTGAGTGTGCATCTGGAGACACCTTCACCTTAGAAGGAGCTAAATCAGTTTCTATGGTAACACTGCAAAATTCTCGCGGATACACCTGATTGATAAAACGTTGTCGGATTCAAAAGATAAACCATGAACGATGTGACACGACGGAGTTCTGGGAAGATAGCATTGACAAGCTTGCTGCTCAGTTCCATATATTGATATTGAAGACATTTTCATTCCTAAGAAGGTTTTGGAGTAGGTTTGGGTATCCTGTGTTGATATTATCTCCACGGTGCCTGAGAACAGAAGCAAAGTTTACCGCTTCCCAGAAAACCATTGGGTCAGTCGTATCTTTCATAATATACTGCTTTTCACACGACAACCTTATTTTCAATTAGGTGTATCTTATTTTTTATCTTGGTTAGCTTTTGAAAATGTAGATATAAAGTAGTACCTTGATACGTGCTATTTTTGCCTGGGTTTTATGTTTGGTATTTTCGCACTTTGCTACAAGTTCAGAAATTAAACTTGTGAAAATCAAAGCGTAGAAAGATAGTCTAAAGTTGTTATTAATTGTTTGCTTGGTATGACATAAATGTACGGTTATAAAACCTTCAGAGAAGAACAAATAGAAGCTGGCAACTATAAGCGCAATCACATACAACTGAACCCTCTGAAAAACAAGCATAACCTTATTCAGGGTTGCCATAAGTCAGCAAATGATTCTGCAAGGTCAGGGATAAGTCAGGAAATTTTATTTTGAGTCAGGGAAAATTGACATTTTGGAGAAAAGTCAGGGAAAATTGAATTACAATTTCATATACCTTGGATGGCTGGAAGAAATATTTCAGGTCACTGTGATCTCTCCTTTTTCTTGTCTCATTGTTTTGTCAGAACCATCGTGGAAATGCCCTAATTTTTGTGATTTGTTGAAACTTATCAGTCTTAAAAATTAAATGGGTAGAAAGAACAGCTGTAAGGGGAGGCTGGAGGCCGCTACGATATGATCAGGGAAAGTTTTTTTTATCAGGAAAAAGTCAGCGAATTTTGAAAACTGATGTCTGTGGCGACCATGCTGATTGATCTTGTGCTGCTTGTGAAAACCAGGCTTGACCTCGACATTTTATTGGATATGTGGCTTTCGATGAAGTTCTAATTTTTTTTCCTTTCATTAGAAATTTGTTAGATGTCTCGTATGGCACATCAAATAACACCAAAAATTCACACTTGAACCCGAAAATAATCCCATTCAATTTTATCTCAATTTTTGAAATCTTCTAAGCCCGCAAAAATAAGATACAGAAAAAGAAAAAAAAACGGTGTTCTTACACATCAAGTGGTAACACGTTAATAATAATAATTTGTTATTAACTGACGAACTACGAAAAACTCTGTAGTCTTTGTGTTCCATTATCAACATTAGGCTTAAAAACGAGAAGTTACTGATAACAGGAAAAACACTAATAAAATTATTACAGTGACGTTAGTCAGAGAGAGAAGAATCATTTCTATTCACTTTGAAAAAGAAAAATAGTAAGAAAAAATTACAGTGTGGCTAATAAAACCGTGAAATATAGTTCTGGACTGATGATTGTAACCAATGGAAACGAACAAGCGCTGAAAGAGTTTCTATCAGTCACGAAATTGCGGGAACAAGAAACGTGTTAGTCACAACGCATTCAATATTCGAAAAATGCTTCCAGCGTTCACGGATAAATTAGCTGCACTGTGGTGCTAGTTTTAACCGTGGTAGGTATCTATGGTTATCAGTGCGAATGTTTCGCTGTAGTTTTCTCTTAGATTCAGTTCCACCTTTTTAACTTTGTTTTTTTGGTTTAGATGTATTGCCAAGTAATCCACGAGCATGATTACTTTTTTGCAGGAACCGATTTTTGTTCCTGATCCAGTTATTTCACTGGCGGTGGAGGCTAAAAACAAGGTAAAAACTAATACTGTGAAATCTCAGTTAGAGCGGTTTTCAATTGATAGTCGAAAGTAAACCGCGCATGCGTTGGTCTTGCTTTACTACGCTTTGTGATTGGTCAAAAAAGCTCGCGCGACTTTTTCAACCAATCAGAAGTAAAAACAGAACCAATTAGCTGCAACTTTGACTTGCTGGCACGTGTTTTCCCGCGCTTGACGCCAGCGACATGCATTTGCTTCGAGTTCTGATTGGTTCGTTGCGTTGTTTGGGTCTGTTGTGATTGGTCAGAATAATTGCTTTGGTTTTGGTTTTAGGGTCTATCTAGCCTGCGTCGCAGACACTCTACACCGCCTGTATAGACCGTCTGCGAATTAGTGCACAATATCGTGTTCGAATCCCGCAGAGTCGCACGGACATATGTAGGCGTTTTTGATTGGCTTGTTTCTTACGCAGTTTATGATTGGTCCAATGATGACGTAAGATCATCACGCGAGATTTTGTGACAACGACAGGAAACTAACACCTTCTAGATCCCGAGTGTCAAGCATGAATAGAAGTGACGAGTCATCCCGCACTTGTGCCCAGTCAGGCCTAACAGACTCATCCCGGCATTGTTCTGCACCACTGATATCAACAGCAGGAAGTTCACTTGTGTCGATGTCACCAAAAACTTCAGCAATTACATGCATTACTGCAATGGCATATTGTTTTCTCCAGATCTCCACAACATCCATTACATCTCTTAGGCTAAACAAAACATGACAATTGCGAACAATTTGTTTGACATGAAATGAATTAAATTCAAGTAAAACATTAGGGCAGGAGACCATTGTCTGTACTTCCACTTGCTTTGACAAATTCGTATGCAGTTCCAGTAATTTACTTTGTAACAGACTCTTGTCCTTGCTGGAAACTGTACGTGTCTGTGTGGCAGTATTACCACCTTCTCTGTCTGACTGACCAATACTCATCTCTTGAGGCATGTCTGAGTCTCTGCAAGGGTTCCACAAATCAGGGCATACCTCGGATCCACACACACAAGCTGCAGCGCAAACGTCACAACAAGAATGTGCATACCCACCACTTTGCAGTTCGTTACTGAAACCAAAATGACTCATCAACCATTTTCGACGACATTCACTGCTGCTGAGATATTCTTTCATGGCCTTCTCACAGTGCGTCGATAGGAGACCATTGTATAAAAGAACACAGGTGCTTGGCAACCCATCTCTGCCAGCCCTACCACATTCCTGAACATACATTTCTACAGATTTTGAGGGCCCAAAATGTATGATCCTCCTAACTTTCTTGCAGTTAACACCCATCCCAAATGCAATTGTTGAAACTAACACTCTTAAATGACCATCCTCGTCAGCCATGTTCCCCACAATGTGTCCCTTAACGCGGCTTGGTGTGCCAGCATGGTACATTTCCACAATCCGATTTTGAGGTTTGCTTTCCCCGTGGTAAATATTTTTACCTAGGAAAACCTCGAAAACACGAAATAAAATCTGGCACTGTTTTCTTGTCTGACAATAGAGTAAGGTTCTTGGCGTCTTTGCACCTTGGTTTTTCAAATCTCCGATAAGGGCAGAAAACGCAGTTTGAAGTGCCTCATTTTTGTCCAAATACTGCACACTGTACTTTAGGTTTGGTCTGTTCGGACTTTGTTCAATGAACTTTATATCGTCTTCTCCCAGTTGCAGTGTGCTCAAAATCTCTCCCTTTGTTGCCTTTGTTGCAGTTGCCGTCAAAATTAACAGCCGGCTTGTTGATGGGGCCAGCGACCTTAACTCCCCAAGGCAACCATACCACATCCTGAAAGGCACCTTCTTGGACCCAGACAAGCCCCTGTTTAGGGATTGTAAACATAAACGGATGATGTTTTAAATGTTCAGCAATTTTTACAAGTATTAATTTTACAACTGACTCTAACAATTAAATTATAGATTGCATGTGTACAAAATTTGAAAATATAAAAGATCATTAAATAACCTTTTAATGAAAGAAAGATCCTCACAGTTACAAACACAACTCAAGCATTAGCCTGCGTTGCAGCCGGCATTTGTGAAAAAAGCCTGTTTTCACATTCTATTATAAGCTTATGAAACTGTAATACCTCCTACCCTAAACTATCCTCTTTTGAAAACTGTATAAACATTTGGAGCAACTTTATCCCCTTCCCCTTTTCTCTTAATGCTTTGAAGAACGAGGCATACGAAACGAAAAGGAATAATTGTTATTCAGTGACATGCAAATAAGGGGAAGGCTATTCTTAAGTTTTATTTAATGTTTATAGTTAAGATAAATTTGCACGTTCTTTTATTTTCCTAACCGACTGGACCGATATTGAGATACTTATTTTGACTGGAAAGTAAGCAATTTTATGTAAACAAGTAGTTGGAAATGATGTAGATATACAAATATACATCTTGGTAAATTTTGGTGTTGTGGCGTGACATAATGGAACGAACTTCTGCTATAAACATGAGACACTACACTTTGAAAATCGCTATTTGGCAAGTTCAAAGCAGAAAATGTTGAATGGAAAAAAAAAGCGAAGAGATACATACCATTGGGTAATACAATGTGCCTCGTCAATAGCCACTCCGATCAGCATCTCTGTAAATGTTTTGCAACTGAAAATGCTTCTCCAAGTCGCAGTGGAAAGCAGACACTCGGGCGAACCGTATACGACAATGTAATTGCCATTAATTACTTGTTGGACGATATCTGGGTCCTCTTCGTCAGTAATAGCGATCGCTGGCACTCCACTGTTGTTGAGAAAAAGAACTTGGTCTTCCATTAAAGATCGTAAAGGCGAAATCACGACCACAAGACTGGAGCCCCGAGGTTTATCAAGCAGAGCATCTGCAGCGATTGGAAGACACTGGAAAATCAAGGATTTCCCGTAACCAGTGGGCAAATTCACAAACACATTCCGGCCTTCAAGGAATTCTCTTAGAGCATTTTCCTGTTCAGGAAGAAGGCTTTCAAGTTCGAACTGCTCCTTCACTGCTGTAAAAGCTCTTTGCCAATTTCCTTCTGTAAATTTCGACATGTTTAGCGAGGAATGATGTACCGTCACGCACACGCAAGAATTGGACCAATCGTGAGGCGCGTAAGAAACCCGCCTATCAGAACCGCCTACATATATCCGTGCGACTCTGCTGGATGTCGGAACGAGCTTTTGTGCACTAATTCGCAGACGGACTATATCGACGGTTTCGAGTTTCGACAACGCGTGGGCCGGCTGCAACGCAGGCTAGGGTCTATCGCGCTCAACTGAAAAACTGCTTTATAATCTAGGGTCTATACTTCTTACAACTTCGCAAGAAGGTTATGCAGGCACAACACATTATGACAGTGAACCATAATTTCAGTTTGTTAAGTACTGTTTAATAAACGAGCAGGAGTGTTTTATCGGGTTTAAAACCACGAGGCGTAGCCGAGTGGTTTTAGACCCGATAAAACACGATCTGCGAGTTTATTGAACGGCTTCAAAAAACGATCTCATAGAATAATGAACTAATGGTGCCATTTTCCCGTGCTATAACTTTATTCCATAGTCTCATCAAGAGAGTGTCAAAATCGATCTCACAGAATATAAAGACATTCTTTCATGTTTTGTAGTTCCTATAGTCTTTGAAAAGAATAAAAAGTTTTGTTTAATGAGCTTCGGACCATTTTCCCGTGCTGCTAGTTCATGCTGCTAGATCTGAAAAGAATTAGAAGATTAGATGATTTGTATAGTGGAAACTTCATTCAATAGTGAGCTCGATGAGAACATTATGGCTTCGAAGCACAAGCGGACGTTTCGCAAACCCAAAAATGCTGAAGAAGAGAAACAACTGCTGGAAAATGCCGTACCAAAGTCAACACGTTCCGTCAATAAGTGGGCTATGAAGATTTTTTCAGAATGGCAGTCAACAAGAGTAAATAAGAAAGCTTCTGAAGAGCCGAGCAGTTGTACTAATGACACATCACAAATTCAAGACTTGGAAACCGACGTGCTTGATATGACGGCAGAGTCGCTAAATTTTTGGTTAACAAAATTCATAATGGAAGTGTGCAAAGATACCGGGGAAAATTATCCTCCTCGTACGCTGTACAGCATTGTTTCTGTTATATAAAATGTTACCCTCATTAGTATTCTTTATATAAAGAATACTAATGAGGGTAACATTTTATATAAAGAATAGTAATGAGGTATATTACAATCAGCCCCGCTTTCCCCTGGGACTGAAATCAAATGCCGCCACCAGGCTTTTTAGATTGTTGATGTATTACCGGTTTTAAACAAGCATCCACGTGACTCATTTGCGTGATGTAATTGGTGGAAATGATCATTAATTATTCATGCGTTTTTGAACACTATTTACAGTGTAGAGTATCTTGACGTAAAGAACTAAGTGGTTGGTTTATTTCCGGGAACGTGTGGGTGCTCTATAAACGGGATCTTGTGGTGTTAGGGTTATGCTGCTTTTAATTATGCTGTACTAGGTGGTTCCAACCTTGGAGTCTGTGAACAATTTTTTTAAGTGTGGCCACTCAAATGAAACCTGTTGAGCAGTGTTTTTCTGTCTGCCTTGAGTTTGTGGATAAAATCCCAAAGTGCGGCCATTCAAACGAAAGCTGCTGAGCAGTTCGTTCCTGTAATGTAGCTTGTCATGCTGTACAAGGTGGTTCTGAGTATTTTTCTGAGTTTTGACTCTGTAGATGAAATCCTAAAGTGAGACGTGTTAAATAAAAGCTATTGAGCAGTACTTTCCTGTGCTGTTATTTATAATGCTGTACAAGGTGGTTTTAAGTTTTGAGTGTGGACAATGTTATAACGTGTGACCATTTTAATGAAAGCTGTTGAGCAATACGTTTCTGTCTAACAGAATCTAAGGATAAAATCCTAAATGACACTTATTAAGCATTACTTTCTTGTCGTACTGTTAATTATATGGTGGCTCTATAGTTGAATCTGTGGGTAAAATCGTTAAGTGTGGCCATTCTATTAAAGGCTGTCGAACAGCACTTCGTGGTGCAGCCAAAGCAAGATGATCATGCACATATTTTCTGAATTGCTTTTCTTAACAGTTCCGAGGCGATCCCTGCAGGAATCGTGGTTGATCTTGTTGCTTTGTTGTATAGCTTGGCATCTGTCATTACCCAAGGAATATGTGAATGCCCCGAAAGAGAGGCTACTTTCCCCATGTGCCAATTATCCCCATTAAAATTGAAAATTTCGACTACTGCTCCACCTGGTTGCATAAAAATGGGAAACCCATGTGCACATCCATGCATTCCAAAGAAAATATCTGCCAAGGCAACTAGTTCCAACTGCTTTTTCAAATGTAAAGCGTCTAACTGAACAGCTGTAATGGTAACGTCTGGAAAACTGTCATTCATTTCTTTTAAGATGTCATTCTCATTGGCAATTTTTCGGTCGACTGTGCCGTCCAGATTCCTGGGGTGACTGTGATAGTCTCTCCTGAAGTTGACTAGGACGTGTATTTTGTGCTGGCTGCAGTTACGAGAGAACTCCTTCGTGGGAATGCCGAACTGCTTTAACACAAAACGTCTGAAAGGTTGAATGTGCTTGAACGATTGAAGGTTTCTGTCTAGCAAAGGACTGTTTACTCGCGGATAGCGCCACACCAGGTTTTCCAGGACGACTCCACTCGATTCTGTAAACATAGGATCGATGCCGAGTTTTATAAGCTTGTTAAACACTACACTCCAAAAGGGATCCAGTGGCGTTGGTGAGTGTGCATCCATGAGAATTATATTCAGCCTCTCTGGTGCCACTCCTAAAATCTGCGTCGTGATGAAAATGTCTAGCAAATCAATTACTGTCCAATAAACATTTGCGTACTCGATTCTTTGAATTGCCAAGTAATGTCCACCGTGAAATGTTTGACTCACATTCTGTAGTCGAGACAGCGAAGGAATTGTAACTTCAAAGGCGAGCACCCAGGGAGCTAATGCATCACGCGTTTTTGCTTTGTGAAGTTTTCCCTTGGCTTCGTCCATATCGCGATCGCAATACAATGTAAAGAAGCCTTTTTTCAGCACAAAAAACTCGTCTTCTTCTGGGGGATGTTCTAGATGTGTCTCAAGAACTTTTGCTCGAGCCAGCTTTGGTCGAATAGTGATATTCTTGAAGAGCACTATCCCATCTTGCACTTCATTTACTCTCGGCACGCATGACCGATTTAAACTCGACTTCAAAGCGAGGTTGCTTGCAGCTGACTTGCTTGTTGGAGTTACCGACGAAGACAAATTCTTGAATTTTACAGTCAGAGTATCCAACGAGGTGGAGTTAGGACTTACCCCAGGCATTGGTTTCTTTTCATTTATATTCTCCCATACTTTAGGCGTTTCCTTTGTTTTTGACCACGTTTTCAGTACGTAAAGATTGGTAAAGAAAACGGCAAATCCGACAACAAAAATATAGAATTTGGTGTTCTTGACACGTTTTGCGGAAATACAACTTGCTCTGATTCCAGCCATTTAGTCTTTGCTTTTGGGAACGAATTACGTCCTGAACAGGAAAGCAAAAAGTAAAGTGTCTGTTAGTAAAGTGCATTAAGTTGTAGCGTTGAAAGAAGGACTTTTGCAAAAGTTTGGAGGATGGTATCTGCGCGTTTTTATGGGCAAGTTCTCCTCTCTAACGGTATCTTATGTTTCTGACAAAGAAACTCTCGCAGTGCAAAGAAGATGACTGCTAGGGTAAAATAGCCTGCGTCGCAGACGTTATATAACGCTGGTAGGCTAAAGTGACGCGATAAAAAGATAGGTGACCTTGGGGATTTAGGAGAAAATAATCCATACTGTATCGAGCAAGGAAACCCGACAACCATCGAACTATTAATCAGTTATAGAGAACTGAATTGCTTTTTGGAGCTAGGTTTTGTGAGATTGAAAAAACCCTCGACGTTTCGGCATTACTTCCTTCATCAGGGTCAAAAAAAAAAAACTAGCCTTGAGCAGAAACCCATTAACAGTAGCGAACAACGGCTATACTACGTCTGTGAAACGGCATTTTCTCAAGTTTGGATATTTTTAGATGACCTGAAGTCTTGCGAAAATTTTCGAAGATGATCCGAACATTCTCGAAGATGACCCGAAGGTTCGGGGGTCTCCTGTCTAAGACCCGAAGGCTTCCTAAGACTTCCTGGTTAACGAAGATTTCGGAAGATGATCCGAAGATTTAGATTATCTAAAAATATCCCAACTTGAGTAAACGCCGTTGCACGAATACAGGAAATCCTGAAGAAGGCAGTAATGCCTAAACACTGATGTTTTTATGTGACAAACTATAGCGCCAAAAAATCAATTTCTCTATAATTATCTAGTTCAAGGGGCTATGCAGTATAAAATTATTAATAGCGGAGCCTGCGGGCAAAGCCCGCCAGCGGAACTCCATTGCTAAGGAAATTTGGTAAACTATCAATCCAAGAAATTTTGGTTCTGACGTAATAGTCACGTGACCGTCCGTCCGTACGTCCGTCCGTCCGCACAGACTCTGTGGGAGGGGGAGGGAAGTCCCAAGACAACCCGACGGGGGTAGAGAATGCCATCTTTTCTTGGCGGGAAATCGCGCGGTGCTTTTGGGCAACCGGCATTTTTCTTGGCGGGAAATCGCATGACCATCCTCGCTTTTGAAAAAGAGGTTTCTTTAAAAGCTTCAGCTTCTTTAGCATTTAACGATTGCTCGAGAGTACTGAAGTATTATACTTGACAAAAAAAAATATGTAATATCTATAAATGGAAAGAAAAAGTTCAAAAGAATACTGGTAGTAGGCGAAAAGTTCAAGTTACGAAAGCTGCATTCAAAGGACTTCATCGCTTTGTTTTCTTCACGGCGGAGAGTTTGCCCTGTTCTGAAACACAACTGAGTAAGTGAAGTTTTTAAAGGGTCTAAGGTACATGATTTCGAGTATTACGATGAAAGAAATTACGTTTTGAAATGGTCATTTACTTTTGACTTTAAAAAATTATTAGAAAACGCGCTCAGATTTGTGACAGACTCTTGAATATTTTGCCATGCTCAGCCGATTTCACTCGCGTGGACCGACCTACGATTTTGGAAGTGTAACGCGAATTGCATTTAAGTATAAACTTACAGGTTTTCGAATAAACTTTTTTCAAAAATGATTTCTCTGTCCATTATTTTGTCTTTGTTTATTCATAACAGTAGGTCTAAGCACAGCCGCAAGACAACTGCACAAGCTTTGCTTTCAATTTTGACTGTCCGGTCCATCTCTTTGTGCAACTGTCGATTTTCTTGTCCTAGACGTTTTCAATAGTAATAATCTTTTAAGCGAAGCAGTTGTCGGTTTACAGCTATTTTATCCCAAAAGCTTCCGAAAACAGTTTTGTCCGTTCCTCAAAGCGCCTAACTTTATATAGGCTTACTTCGCATCCGCAAAACTTATGCCGGCATTATTTAATTAAAGCGTGTTTGGCGTTTCTTTGTTTTGAATCTTGATGGTCTCTAGTTAGAGAACGAAATATAACAGTTATTTGAAAAACTATAAGCGAAGCAGTTGTCGGTTTAAAAAATTTGTTTGTCTCTAGAATGACCTTTGGAGCTTGGTTTTACAGAACAGATCCCCAAAATATTGGAGGACAATTCGGAACACTTTCAGGCTTTTTGAGAAACACTTTTCGAAAGCGAACGAGACAAAAAAAGCCCCGAAATATATTTCAGACGGAAAAGTTTCAGGACTATTTTTGAGAAACGAACACCAGTTTATTCCTTCGCGGCTCCGCTTTTAGGCTTGGCTAAATCTATATATTATCGTCTTCTGTAACCGTGGGAGTTTAATTTTGCGGATGGGCGATTAACTGTGTCTTGCGGGAACTAATTTTTGCGATTGGGAAACACTAGTTTTTCGTGCTGGAGATTTTTTTTTTCGATTTTCAGGAAGTTGCGTTCAATTGGGATTATAACATTTTCGTTTTTATTTGAGAAACATGGGGTCTTTCTTGGTGTTACAGAAACCATTGTTGGTTAGCTATTGTGTTGAGGTCTTATTATTGTTTATTATCTTTTCAATCTTTTGTTTTACGTCATTTGGTGGTCACAACATCCACAACATCAAGAAACTCGAGTTCATGCAATCAAAATACAGGTGAAACAACATGCAGGTGTAAAACACTTAAATCATTGACAGTCTGTTACAATTAGATCTTGCCCAAGCGTGGCTGTTTGCTCTGGCAATGGATCAGCAATAACCATAGTACCACTAGATAAATTATTGCCCGAGTTTTCAGTGGCATTTTCTTTTTCAAGCCGGTATATTACTTCGTCTTGAGAGTTACTTTCTGTCAGTCCTACAATCGATATCTGCCATCAAAATTTTATTATCTATTACCAAACAGCCCACAAAGATTTTTACATTACATGTAGCAGGTGGTGTTTGTATATAAATTTTTACAGGTCGTGAACAATACCGCAAAATGGCAAGAAATAGAACCCGCAAAAATTTGGTACTATGCTGTGGCTTTGCTGCCGTCGCCCCGGGGCCTTCACTGTGACGGTTGGAAGCAACTGAAGTCTAAACCTCTCTCTTTCTTTAAATTGCTCATATTTCCACTTCAGTTACACAGACAGGAAGAAAAAAACCTTAGCAGTGTAAAATTACAGGAGACGACGCATTTTTGCCAAGGAAAGAACGGCCTATGTATTGTTTCTTGATTAACAGTTTGATTGCTTTCTAGAGGTTTCCATCTCGCATCTGATTACTAGCTGCACAATTGGAAATATCAAAATCACATCAGTTGTTTATAATTTGCATGGCTTGGACCAGATGATGTCACCCGGAACAATTATTCGCGGTGTAGCACGTACGCAATTTTCGGACGAACAAAGAAAGAATTTTCGTCTGCACTCAGGCTGGGAGCTAGCGAGTCTGAATTTAGAAGGAAAAATTGAAAACTGAACGAAGGAAGGAAAAATTCGCGTCAGTGCAAAGCTAGGAGCTACATATGTACCTACGTAGCCAGCTGGCCATGAATATCACAAATTATAGTACAACACTAAATTTTGGCGTGCTCCAATTTGTCGAAATCGATCACGTGACCCGATAGTGTCTCTCCTCAGCGGGCTCCTATCAGCGCATACCTTATTGGTACTTAAGTTGGCGGGTCTTTAATTTCGCGTTTTTCGCGATTGTAAAAAAAATCGCGAAATTAAAGACCAGCGAATAAAAATCGTCGCCCTTTTTAACCACTTTTCTGCCCCTTTTTCATATTTGCCTATTGAAATCGCGAAAATAAAACCTCGCGAAATACTGTCTCGCCAAAATCGCGAAATTAAGTACCCACGAAATTACGTACCAATAAGGTAGTGCCCGTTTTTGGCAATTTTCGCTCAAAATTTAGCGTTGTACAATAAAAACAATAGAGTTCTTCTGTCTCAGGCCCTATGTGTGATAGGTTCCCTCGGAGATGTGATGTTTAAACTTCATATAAGCCCTCGAACTACATTCTCGGGCTAATATTTGTTGTGAACATCAAGTTTCCTCGGGCAACCTACCACACGATAGTGCCTTCGACAGAAGAACTCTATTGTTTAAATAGATCCCAAATGAGGTGGCGTTTAAGATATGGATTTGTGATTTCAGTCGTTGTATTGATGTTCACTTAATCCCAGTGCAAAAGGCCTCTGTTACAAACATTTTAGACTACGAGCAGTCTCTCTTTCCGCTCAAGGATAGTCGAGGGAAGCGAACAAGCGAGCTAGCGCGCGCGAAAATCGCCTACTGCATTGTTACGTGACGCGCGTGTCAAGCCGAGTGTAGCGAGCCGGAAATCGCCTGCCGTGTTGATCCGTGAGTGTAGCGAGCCAATGCGACAGGCAAATTTGTGCTCGCTCCCTTGTTCGTTTCGCTGCACTATCCCTGAGTGGAAGGAGAGACTGCTCGTAGTCTACAAACATTTGGACATTTTAATTTTCCGATGCTTCATTTGTTGGGCATTTAGTCTTGTGCGATATTTGAACGATATTTTTGGTTAGAGCGCTGCACTGGTATCGCAGTAGCCTGCGGAGCAGGCGTTTCCATCAGTGTCGCGCTCGAAAAATGCCTCGCGGAAAAACCTACGGAAACGCTTGCTACGCAGGCTAGTATCGCAGAGGTAATGGGTTCGAATCCCGTTCAAGCCTGAATTTTTCAACCTGAAAGTAAATGTCGTTATTTGACAGCGTTATCTGGGCAGTAAAAATTCGTTAATGTAGTTCAGTTTGTAAAGTAAGAGCTGTTGTGTATTCGACCGCTAAATTTACAGACCACTGAATTTCATCTGAATTGAAAAACCAAGTAACAGATCTACCCAGGTCATTGTGTATTTAAATTCTTTGACTTTTGAAAAATTTAAAAACGATATCGATTTCCGTTTTCATACGCCCGTTCAAATCGCTAGGTATTGCAAACTACTGCTCTACAAGGTAACTGACCAGTTATCGTTCATCTGTAGTCAATGAGCGCGCGCGAATTCGGTGACCCGGAGTAACATCTCACGCGTTTGTCGCGCGTGAGGTAAACTCGGCAAAATTAACGTTGGTGCGGGAATAAGTATTTACATTTCGCAGAATCGAAAAAAGGCCGAAGTTCTCAGTTCGTTCAGTCAACGAGCTGGACTTGGATTTGCAAAAGACGGAAACATAGGAAATCTACCGGAAAGCTACCGGGTTTTTTGCTTGCACACTCTGCAGCGAGGTTTTGTAAACTACTGGCTGGCAAAAGTGAGTCGTGAAATGGATACTGGCTGGCTACTAGAAATGTTAATCCATTGCTAGCTTGCTCTGAAGAGCGGCTGTTTTTTTCCCACGGTAGTTAAATATTAACCGTAAACGTGTTTGCTTATGCCCACGGGTCGTTTGGGCCAAAAAACGTTCAATTTTGAAAAGGGTACTCCTTGGTATTCTTGTATATGACTATGTCATATATTCACTCTCAGTAATGACAGTGTGTTCCCTCTGTTTTATGGGGTTCGGAGCTGGACATACGCAAGGAGTTCAGTTTGAAACACCTTCATTTTAAATGTACCGTATTTCCTCAATTAAACGCCCCCGGCGTTTATTTCAAACTTGGCATGGTGCATCTGGCGTTTGTATGAATAAGCAGTTTATTTGGGCCCACCGTTTTAAAGAAAGGGTTATTATTCATTTTTCTTACAGCTGTGTATCTTGCCCTTAAATTTCAAGTTTATTTTACAACAAATAAACGTCTGAGGGGCTTATTCACAATTCCCTCTTTTCTATGGCGTTTTAAAGTTATTCAGGGCCCGGCGTTGAATCGAGAAAACACGGTGCGCTTAAATGTTACGGCTACTTGTCTGCTCAAATAGAATCCTAAACGAGATATCCTAAGTTTGCCTCAGACATCACCGGTTAATTCTAAACTTTTCCCACAAAAATCAAATACATTTGAAAAGTTTGTCCACGGTCCGGCCCGGCCTTTGCTGCATTGCAGGTGACCTTGTCGGTTTTGAGACGATCCTGACAGAATTTCGGATCTGAAAAGAGACATGTCTGCGACCGGCCCCGTTTCGGTGCGGAAACTGCGAGAATTTTGAGACAGGGGATATGGAGAATAAGCCGAAAACGACGAATGCTTTCGCGTGCGAGAAATAGGGAAAAGTCTTGAAGGAGATCCAGTTGATGCTACTGCACGTACATAATGAAACATAAATTCATCATTCCATAAACAGTTTTCTGTGGCATACTCGCAGTCCGAACCCATACCCTAATCAATGTTGGCGTACCTTAATCACTATGTTGTGGCTTGAATATGCACTTATCAAAACAGGCGATTACAAAACTTCTCAGCATTTCTCTACTGTGCCTTTTGCTGTTATAACAGATTTTCGGCTCGCAATATTGATCAACGGACTTTGTTTTATAAACATGGAAGTGTAATTTGCAATAGGCCTTAGGGCTTGTTTTAATAACTTAAAGCTTGTTGAAGTGTGGAAATTAGCTGAGTTTCTTGTTGAAGTATGGAAATTAGCTGAGTTTCTTGTTGAAGTATGGAAATTAGCTGAGTTTCTTCAGAAATCAGCTTCTTTTGGTTGCTCAAAAATGTTCCCGTGATAACTGAACTTCAAGGGAGTGTGAAATTTCCAGTGGGATATGGATTCGGACTGCGAGTTGTACTGTCTTGGTCCTTTTCAAGACAATGCGGGTTTCTTCTGTGAGTACAGGATCACGAATGATGTTAAACAAAAGAAGCAACAGACAGAAGGCAATGAAGTCCAAAATAGAACCAAAAGCGAAAGTGTCTCACAAACACAAAAAGGGCATATCTAAAGTATGCCTAAACGCGATGTCTAAAGTATGCCTCAGACATCACCGGTTAATTCGAAGCTTGTCCTAAAAAAGTTAGATACATTTGAAAAGTTTGTCCACGGTCCGGCCTGCCGGCCTTGGCCGCATTGCAGGCGACCTTGCCGGTTTTGAGACGATTCTGACAGAACTACGGATCTGAAAAGAGACATGTCTGCGACCGGCCCGGTTTCGGTGCGAACCTGCGAGAATTTTGAGATAGGAGATATGGAAAATAAGCCGAAATTACCTTCAAAAGTCTTGAAGGGGATCCGGTTGATTCTACTTTACTTACATATTAATTAGACATATATTCATCATTTCATAAACAGTTTTCTTTGGCCTACTCGCAGTCCGAACCCATACCTTAATCAATGTTGGCATACCTTAATCAATGTTGTGGTTTGAATATGCACTTTTCAAAACTGGTGACTGCAAAACTTCGTACCATTCTCTACTGTGCCTTTTGCTGTTGCAACAGGCTTTCGGCTCAATATTTATCAACGGATTGGGACTTTGTTGTGTCTGTGCGCATGCGCATAGCAGACACTATGTAGGTAAAACTGTTTAGCAAACTTCTGTAACCACATCCGTGACCACTTTGGTGACGCTATGATTGAATAACGCACAAAAGGCTCTTACGTTACACTACCGGAGATGAAAAATGGCTACAGATAAAGTGCTAAAAGGAGTTTTGAAGTCACCGCTTTGCGGCAATACCGGCGCTCGCTCGGATTTTGCGCAGGGAAGTCTGTATCTGAGTAAGATTGTGCCTGTTTTTGCGAATCCAAACTGCTAGCAACTGCCTCGTTAAAATAACGCAGGACTGTTTTCGCGAAATCAAACTACAGGCAACTCGCTCGCAGTTAAACGCAGGACTGTTTTCGTGAAATCAAACTACAGGCAACTGGCTCGCTAAGATAACGCAGGCAAGGTCCTGCGACTTTTCGTACACGAGGCCCGGGATTTTGCTGCCAAAGTTCGGACCACATAAGAACACTCGGCAACAACCAAAGGCTAGGGATTTTCACTTTCAAGATTCCGAGCAATAAATCCCGAAAACTGTGTTTCTCCCACTATGACTTTTTTTTCGGAGTTATCAGTGCAAATTAACCGACCGACAGCAGCTGATTCACTATATTTCAATGTATTTTATTTTTGAACTCTGATTGGTTCTCTGGCGGTCACCCAACCAATTGCTAACCTCGCCAAACCGGGCTTAACTTTGTTAATCGTAGATGTTCTGCTTCCTTGTCTTCCACACACTTGCAAGTGCAATATACACTAATAAAATCAGGAAAAGACAAAAATAACGAGAAAAAGAAAGATAATTATTTTAACTAATTCTGTCGCAGATTCCAGTTCATGATCGAGGGAGTCAAACGGCTGCCAATAAGTTGAAGCCCAGTTGGCCCGTCCGCCCGCTCAGCAAAGTTAAGCACGGTTTGACGGGGTTATTAATTGGATGGGTAACCACCAGGGAATCTAACCTGATTCGATATAAAGTTTTGTTCAGTTTATTATGCATTCTACATTATCGTGTTACGCAGAAGTTGAACATGTAACAAATTTATTCCACCATTGCCATTACACTTTATATTCCTGATCACTCCCTACACATCAAAACATTTTTGTCACTCTTACCACAAAAACCGCATTTAGTTTACCTTGAACGTCTTTGCTATATTGATCAGTGTTGGCGCAGCAGATACGTGGACCCATTCGGGGCCCTATTTTTTATAATCATGGAAGCGTAACTTGCAATAGGCCGTAGGGCTTGTTTTAATAGCATAAAGGTTGTTGAAGTATGGAAATTAACTGAGTTTCTTTAGCAATCAACTTCTTTTGGTCGCTTGGGGTCAATAATCATGGAGGCGTAATTTGCAATAGGCCTTGAGGTCAGTTTTAATTACTTAAAGGTTGTTGAAGTATGTAAATTAACTGAGTTTCTTTAGAAATCAACTTCTTTTGGTTGCTCAAAAATGTTCCCGTAATAACTGAACTTCAAGGGAGTGTGAAATTTCCAGTAGGATATGGGTTCGGACTGCGAGTTGCACTATCTTGGTTGTTTTCAAGACAATGCGGGTTTCTTCTGTGAGTACCGGATCACAAAAGCAGCAAAAGACGGAAAACAATTCAACTCCAAAATAGAACCAAAACACATTGCTATACCTCCCAAGTCAAACGCCTATTTTGATTGGACAAGAACGTGTCGCGTGCCGTGGGTCAACAGTTTAACTCCTTAGGGCGAACAAAACTCACTAACTCCCTAGGTAAACAACAACTTGATCTTTCGATTCGCACCTGATCAGGTCGTGCGGCTTGAAACCGCGGCAAATTTGTGTCCAGCCGCGTCAAGAATATAGTTTTTTCTCAGCCATGGCCGCGAAACGCATTTTTCACGAAACAAAGGCTTCGTTCCGAAACTATAGGTTCTCTGAAATGTGTTTTCGCCTCTATCGTACAGGTTATGCATGGTTCAATTTTACCTGTTACCATCCCCCCCCGGGCAACCCCCGGGACGAGTCCAGCCCTTCGGGCCCGGGGGTGGGGAATTGTCTGAAACGGTTTTGTCCCGGGGGTAGGGGGGTGGGGCAAATCGAAAATAACTTCTCGTTTTTCTTGTGAAGCACGTCACTAGCTTATCACTTCTCAGTTGACACAATGGCGCCGCACCGCGTAGAGAAGACTGCCTATTTCCAGGGAAAATCTCTAGAATTTGTAGCAGACTGGTTGGAGAAGAATAATCTCTCGAAATTATAATTTGTATTCAAAGGCACGTTTATTATAAATTGTTAAACGAAGGTGCGTTTGATGCGTACTCGAATGGATGGCGTTCATCACAAACATAGAAATATTTCTTCAGCGTATTTGTATGAAACAAATACACGGCTTTATATTAAACAGAGATCTCAGTCCAGTGTTCTTGTGAAACAAGCTAAGAAAAACTCCTTTAAAATGCTGTCATCAATTTGCTCACCGGACCTCTTTTGGGCATGTGCTATATTTAGAATAAAACACGCGGTGAAGAACATTTCTTTACTCGCCAGCCGAATGACAGAGCGGTTAGACTTTTTCTTCAGTTTTCTTTTTCAATGTAGTGTCCAGGTTTTTTAATACTATGTAATATCTTTCGTTCAGTAAACTCTAGAAAAGCGTTTAAGTTCTTGTCAAAACGTCTGGTTGTGCTATTGTACGGAAATCAATTTTGAACACAAAACAACGTATTTGTGGTCGATTAGGAGTCCCGGGTGTCGGGAATTGTCTCTTTCTGCGTGCCCGGGGGTGGGGAATAGACCGCCAAGTAAGAAAAAAAATTGAGTGGAATTGAACCCTGCATTACGTTGGCGGGAAACTCATGAACACGTGGTATTTGTGGTCATTCTAACAAAGGCTGTTGAGCAGTACTTTGTGGTGCAGTAAAAGCAAGATGATCAAGCACATATTTTCTGAATTGCCTTTCTTAACAGTTCCGAGGCGACGCCTGCAGGAATCGTGGTTGATCTTGTATTTCTGTTGTATAACTTCGCATCTGTAATTACCCAAGGAATGTGTGAATGCCCCGAAAGAGAAGCTACTTTCCCCATGTGCCAATTATTCCCATTTAAATTGAAAATTTCGACTACTGCTCCACCTGGTTGCATAAAAATGGGAAACCCATGTGCACATCCGTGCATTCCAAAGAAAATATCTGCGGAGGCAACTAGTTCCAACTGGTTTTTCAAATGTAAAGTGTCTAACTGAACAGGAGTAATGGCAATGTTTGGAAAACTGTCATTCATTTCTTTTAAAATTTCTTTTTCATTGGCAATTTTTCGATCGACTATGCCTTCTAGATTCCTGGGGTGAGTGTGGTAGTCTCTCCTGAAGTTGACCAGAACGTGTATTTTGTGCTGGCTGCAGTTGCGTGAATGTTCGTTGGCTGGAATGCCAAACCGCTTTAGCACAAAACGCCTGAAAGGTTGAATGTGCTTGAAGGATTGAAGGTTTCTGTCTAATAAAGGACTGTTTACTCGCGGATAGCGCCATACTAGGTTTTCCAGTACGACTCCACTCGAATCTTTAAACATGGGGTCGATGCCGAGTTTTATAAGGTTGTTAAACACCACACTCCAAAAGGGATCCAATGAAGTCGGTGAATGTGCATCCATGAGAATTATATTCAGCTTTTCCGGTGCCATTTCTAAAATCTGCGTCGTGATATAAATGTCTAGCAAATCAATTATTGTCCAATAAACATTTGCGTATTCGATTCTCTGAATTGCTAAGTAATGTCCACCGTAAAATGTCTGACTCACACTCTGTAGTCGAGAAAGTGAAGGAATTGTAACTTCAAAGGCGAGCACCCAGGGAGCTAATGCATCACGCGTTTTTGCTTTGTGAAGTTTCCCCTTGGCTTCATCCATACCGCGATTGCAATACAATGTAAAGAAGCCTTTTTTCAGCACAAAAAACTCGTCTTCTTCTTGGGGATGTTCTAGATGTGTCTCAAGAACTTTTGCTCGAGCCAGCTTTGGTCGAATAGTGATATTCTTGAAGAGCACTATCCCATCTTGCACTTCATTTACTCTCGACACGCATGACCGATTCAGACTTCTTGGTAAACTCGAATTCAAAGCGAGGTTGGTTACAGCTGACTTCTTTGTTGGAGTTGCCGACCAAGACAAATTCTTGAGGTTTACAATCAACGTATCCAACGAGGTGGAGTTAGCACTTACCCCAAGCCTTGTTTTCTGTTCATTTATATTCTCCCATGCTTTAGGCGTTTTCGTTGTACTGGACCATGTTTTCAGTATGTAAAGATTGGTAAAGAAAACGGCAAATCCGGCAACAAGTATAAAGAATTTGCTGCTCTTGACAATTTTCGCGGAAATGAAACTTCTTCTGAGTCCAGCCATGTAATCTTTTTGTCCGGTAATGATTTCCAACCTACAAAAGAAGACAAAGAGTTAGGTGTCTGTTAGTACGCATGCCCTGCATTTCGACTTTTATCATAATGGTGTTACTTGGTAAATACAGTATATCACGGCAGCTAAGGGCTACGTTTGTGATTGAAATGCCGTGTAATTTTTCAATTATATTGTTATGTAACACATTTCCATAGAAAGTTATCGTTTTCCAGATCCAAATGTGAAAGACGCTAGGAGATATTTTTAAAGTGCTCACCGTGAAAGCTCTATAAAGTCCCTTCTGTATTAGCCCCCCTTTTTAATAAGCCCCCCCCCCCCGTGTAAGTAATTAGACCCTCCTCATCTTTATTAAGCCCCCCACTTCATCTCCACTTGGTGTATTTTTATAAGGCTAGAAGAAAATACATAAAGTTGGCTTGTCTTCCTTGCTGAGAAGTTAACAGTGTTTGAGTTTTTTGCAAAAATTTTTTTACGAATACATGTTTAAAGATTTGAAAAAAAGCCGTCCCTTTCTCTATTAAGCCCTCCTCCCTAATAAGCCCACCGTTTATGAGGCCCCAAAGTTAATAAGCCCCCCCCCCCCCACCCCTTAATAGAGCTTTTACGGTATCTCCGTGATACAACGCTTCGTGGAAACAAATGTTACTGGATCTTTTTTTTGCTGATCGTCAAAATATTGTGCTCAACAGCTTTCCAATTTGACTACAGTCACATGGTTCCACCCACAAATTCAAATGTAAAAATGCACCTTATATCGCAGGGGGTTCTCCGGATTTCAAGTGACAGGGCAGTGCGAAGGCTTCTTTTGGTTTTAGAATTCACGATTTCGGGATTTTTTGGGGTAAGTATCTTTTCGGGTAGTTTGTAAGAACGACCGCTAGTTCTGGGATTGCGATAGTATGATAAACAAACAAACAAACAAACAAACACGACCATTCGAAAAGTACTGTTGTTCTTCGTTATTGTCGTTTAATCTCTTCTGGGTACTTGAAAGGCTCCAACAAACAGTATGGGGCTTTCTGGGGGTTTCATTTTGGTTCAGGGATTTTTTGGGGGGGTTTCGCTTCAAGCCTTAGGGTTTTGTTTGGGTTTTAATTTATGTCCCCATTCGCACCTCCCCCTCACTTAAAATCCAGAGTCCCCCCCACTTTCTGGGCCTTCTATTCATTACAGTAAATAGGACCACAGGAAAGTACTGCTCAGTATTACAGCCATTCCAAGTAAACAGGTGCATTCGACGGATGCAAAAGTTGAAAAAGCACTTTCATCGAAATCTCTCATGCTATACCGGTAATCCTAGTTGTTTAACATCATGTGTAGTGCATTTTACTGATTTGGACCTTCAAGAACTTCAACGGTTAATAAGATGTGAGGCTAGGCAGTAAGCCCTCGACCTTTTAAAACGTCTTTTATTGTTGTGTCTACTGCGCGCATGCGCATAGCAGACACTCTGTAGGTAAAACTGTTTAGCAGACTTCTGTAACCACTTCTGTAACCACCTCCGTAACTTCAATCCAAACTATTTTCATTCAAAAAAATAATATTCATATAACTTCGCATTGCATTCAAAACTCGGTAATCGAACAAATTATTGAGCTACCTGCACGTTTTCGCAAGTTCCTGGACATCGGTAAATTTACTGTCAACAAAATCTTCCCTTCCCTACCCCGCCACAACAACCACTCTCCCAGACACATTGTTAAAAAAGGGGGGGGGGGGGTGATAGGCCGTGCGCGTGTTTTAGCCATTTCTTTAATGTTGCTTTTACGAGGACATCAACTCCTGCACTGCGCTTTAGTTGTTTGCCGCTCTTTATTTTGGTCTTCTTTTTTTGTTAAGTGAGATAGATTGGATTGAAGTTGAATTAATATTTCCTTGAATAACACGGTGGAGTTGAATCAACATTTTCGTTGAATAAAAATAGTCTGGGTTGAAGTTGAATATATTACTGTTGAATGAACTACTAGCAACTGGCTCACGAAAATAACGCAGGACTGTTCGCGAAATCAAACTACAGGCAACTCGCTCGCAGTTAAACGCAGGACTGTTTTCGCGAAATTAAGCTACAGGCGATTGGCTTGCTAAAATAACTGACCTTCAAAAAATAGGACATGGAGGTCTCTAAAGCGACGAAAAGCCTAAGAGACAACCTAAAGTTTGCCCAAACCGATTTTACAAGACCTGGAAAAACACTACAGTACGGTAAATGTTATTTTTGAATGTTGATGTGCTTTTAAAAAATTGTTTAACTGATTGTTTGCTCCAGATGCGTATAATTTGTTCGCCAGACCGTTTAGCCATCGCCATAAACACAGCTGAAGTGTCTGCAAAACTAACATGCCTGTGTGCACGCACGCAAGAAAATCGAAAGTTTTTTGCTTCTACAGGTCACTGTATTGTTTATCTGAATAAAATTTGTGGCTAGTAAAGCTTTTTGTCGACTATTCTGTCTTTTTAATTTTCCTGATCATTCCCTCATTTCCAAACATTTTCGTCACTCTTGCCACAAAAACCACATTTAGTTTACCTTGAAGGTCTTTGCTATATTGATCAGTGTCAGCTGCAGTGTTGGAGCAGCAGACAGATGGACCCATTGGGGGCCCTATTTTTCCAAGAGGGTACAATCCCTTTTCACTTTGTCTACGATCATTTATTTTGCAATACACAAAATATGTCTGTAGATTTGCACCCACAAAGAACTGGTCGATAAAACTGGACTGTTTATTGTCACCTATTCTATTAATGTACTGAAAAAATTGTTCTTTTTCTTTCATTTACAACAAGAAAAAGATTATCTCATCTATTCTTTTACACAAATTGAATAAGAAGTAAACATTAATTGGGCAAATTTAATTTTATCACCTCTTTAAATTGTCGTAACTGGCTGGTTGATTCTCCAGTTGCAAGGGCCCTTCCAGTAGTTTTCTTGAAAGTGGTTTGATTTGAATGTTTTATTTCTTTTTTGAGCTGTGCGACAAGCGGTTTTGCTACAACCTTTCTTAAAATATATTCTGTGAAAAATAACAATGAGCATTAGGTTCAAACTACTTAGAATAGCATAGTATCTTTCATTTGAATGTCAAACTGACGTATTATAGGAAATTAACGCTTGTGTTAATTAAGGTATAAAAAGGCGACTTAAATTAACACGAACTCAAGGGAAAATTACTCTCCAATAAAGGAAATTAACGTGATAGAGGGGGTAAAATTTCAAAATGAGGGAAATTAACGCGATTAACACAAAGAAACACTTTGTGGTCACATTTTTATTTCCAACTGAATTTTAAAATCACGAACAAAACAGGTCTACAGTTGTGTGACAGTTGTGTGGCAATTTATTTACAGACGATGTGCGTTAAATTCTGCCTAAATGCAGGAAAGCGGTTGTTTTGTGGGTGTCGAGAATGTCTGGACTGTATACAGAATTTGGAATTAAAATGATGGAAATTAAGGTCGCAGAAATTAACGCTGCACTTAATTAACAACCCGGAAATTAACGCTCACAAAAATTAACGCGAATGTTTACAATTCTATAAGGTTTCATTCACAAACTTCAAAGTAAGAGCCAAGTTTATATCAACAGAAATCCCAAAATAGCGCCAGTTTATCGCATTTATGGTTGTGTCTTATCTTTCTTTCCCCGCAACACTGGGTAAAGCTGAGAGATTACACTAACACCTTTTTTGGTACTTTTGCTTTTTTAGAACGATATTGCACAGTTCTCGAAAGCCATTAATCGCTTCACACGAGAGGATCCAACGTTTCGAGTGAGATACGATGATGAGAGTAAAGAGGTGGGTCCTAGCGCTGTTTTCCTCCGATTCTGCTCTCAGTAGCGTCATCAGCGACCTTCAGATTAGCCTGTCCCAGGCTCCGAGAAGGTAGTGGGGAGAGCGCATGGGGGCTGGGGAGAGTCGAGGTGCCACCCTTTTCCCCAGATCTCGCGCGTCTTATTTTCGCGCTCCCTTTCCAATGTTCGCGCCGTCCCTTAAAAGGATTTGAAGGCCGAAACAGACTACCTTCAGTTAATTTCACGAGTAAGACTTTCGAATTTCAAAACCACTAACTTCTCTGAGTCGTCGACCCTCCCTGTTTCCTGCCAGTAGAATAGGATGTTATGGGAACGATATTTGTGGGTCAGATCGCACTCTAAAGCCTGCGACCACGGACTGAAAACGTCGCACTCGTAGTCAATGTCGTACTTTTAGTAGTCCGTTCCAAGTTAATCTAAGTAATGTTGTCATATATTTGTTGTTTACTGAGAAATTCTAAAAAGCTTCAGACTTAAGGCTCTTAAATAAGCTCTGATGCTTTTCAGAACACTAATTCAGTCAAAGGGGCTATGTTCCCTTGCTTGTGTGTCAAAAACGTATAATATACGAATGTCTATTATAACTTCATTCTAAACTAACAAACGCCCTGCTGTAGGTCTTCTGATTTATTAGACACTCGGGCACATTTTGGGTGTCAAGGTTACTTGTTTATTTACCTTTTCTTGACGATTTTAACAGATTTTTCCAAGACTACGTCAGGTCCTTACAAGTTGAAGGTCTAAATGACCAATTTCGTACTGTGGGCTCGTATTCCACACGTTTATATAAGTAGGTTTTTACTGTACCGCTAACAAACATTTCAGTAGAACAGTTTCCGACACCTAATGGCTGATCCGCATCAAAGTGACGTCATCTCATAAATCGTGAGACAAACGATTAACTGAGCTGTCACTTAACATAAACTGTACTTTTAGCCGAGTTTTATAGCCAACCAAGCAGCGAAAAATCCTATTTGGTTGGAGAACCTCTCTTTAAAAACAGACTATTAACTCTGTAATGTATTTTGAAATGTTGAAATGAATAGAGAAATGTGGATCACACGAGGTTAAGAAATTAAGAAATAACTTGCCCCCCCTCTAATCTTTTCGTTTGTTTTGTATCAACGATACCTACCAACTGAGCTACGAGGCCAGACGGGAGCAAGTCGCTCGTCGAGTGCTATGCAGTAAACTTTAGGCGGTTATTTTCAGTAAGTTTTTTTTTTTTCGCTTACGTCTTACAGACTATCATTTCTGGGATGGGAGAGCTTCATCTTGACATCTATACAGAGGTACGTCAACTTATAAGCCATTAAATATTTCCACTTGTGTGTGGTCGGTTTCGACATCATGACGTCATTGTCAAGTTTGAATTTCCAAAGCTGTTTGAATCTCACGTATAAGTAATCGTAAATGTAAGTTGCAGCTGTTGTGTTGAAGACTAATTTACACCCACCGATTAATTGGGCCGATTTAGCCTGTTTTAAGGGCGGTGCCTCCTAATAGTGATATATTTTTGCAAAGGTTATGACCATGGGGAAAAAGTATATCTTATTAAGGGTTATTGGAATCCAAAAAGAAAAATGTGGGTAACCACACATTTTTTAGAGATAATTTAGCAACGATAATTCTAAAAAAGCGTTAAAATACAAAGAATCTATGGTAATTTCCTTTCCAAATTTAAGCTCAATTATCTCTGAAAAATGCGTGGTTACCCCCAGTTTTCTTTTTGGATTCTGAAAGCCCTTGCTAAGATCTGCTTTTTCCACATAGTCATAAACTGTGCAAAAATATTTTTGTATTAGTGGGCAGATTCCTTAAGAAACCCAAATATCCCGAGATGCGCAGAGCGTATGAGCAGTAACAAAAGGAGGCACCGTCCTTAACGTCATTCCCCTGTATTGCATTACGCATCCTTACTGCGCACGATGTGTTGCGTCGTTAGCGCGCGCTCATCCAGGGCGTAATAGTTTTCCCGTGAGGCTAAGCTCGCTCAAGAAAAGAACAGTGATTTACTCTTAAACAATCATTTCCTTTTCCTACGTTAAGTAGCAGATACTAATCAAATTAACGTGTTTGTTAGGCGAAATTGCAAGGAATTATGGGGTAACTTGAGACGATAATGTCTCATAAACGGATATGGGGACCAATTTTTTTTTTACTTTATATTTCAAAACACTGCATGATAGATAACAACAACAACAACAACAACAACAAAGAAATCGGCCGACAAATTGTAAACGATGCAGATATTGTGAAAAGCTTCTACCATGCTAAACGATCATATAGATACAAAAACATTTCTTCTCAAGCGCTATGTCGTGAAAATAACAATCGCCCTTTCTTTGGCACGTCAAAAGCGCGGATTATAAACTGTCACAGAAGACTTTTTTTAAAAACTACTACAACGACAAACTTAAACAACTCACACTGACTAACATACTCGACACTAACTGACTATTGCCGACAAACGAGCGAATAAAACGCTGAACAGTACGGCACTAAAACTCAACCAGAACTAACGCGACCGTAGCGACAGACGACAACTGGGACAGGAATATTTCTTCCCGTGTTTTAGACAAGACTGAAACACAGGTACTCTCCTATGGACTTGAACACTCAGTGACGCCTAAACGTATACCGGCCGAGGGCACTGATTGTACCTAGTGCTGAGGCGGTTCAAAGGGAGCTATTAGAATCGACCAAGGATAACATCAGAAGTAGAATAGCTTCCACTATAAAATCAGCCTCTTTACCTGACAGTAACTCGACTAAAGACGACCGACAAGCACTGAAACGACTGAAAACTGACCAGCAAAACATTGCCATACTCCCCGACTCTTGTGACAAAATGGACGCACTTGTTAATGACAAACAGACCCACGAAGAACTTAAATGAGACCCGACGCCAGCACTTCAACATAAACTTAACAGCAAACTACTTGACCTCAAGAAAACGGACGCTATTGACATTCCACGCTACAACAGACTGAGGTGTCGTGCACCACAACCCCCAAAACTCAGCGGACTACCGAAACTGCACAAACCTCAGTTACATACCCATGCGACCCGTAGTCTCGTTCTGTGGCCCCTGACTTACCAACTGTGCATGTCCAAATAACTGATTACCGTACTGAAACCTGTGTCCGACAAATCTCGACACAAACTACAGTCGACTGAGAACTTTATTGGCGCAAACAATACAGTACAAATACCTGACGAATAGAAAATTAGTGTCTTGATGTGAAATTCACTGTTCACCAGTATTCCACTTCAACTGGCTCTAGACTACACTGAGACGGCCATCAACAACTCTACTATTAAACTACCCCTACCTACAGACGAGGGCTTAAGGGCGAGAGTGATGCACGATGGAACGATGACTGAGCCCTTCAGTTTGAAATAAAGACATGGGTCCGCTAGGGATGTGGTACTGGAATGGGTAAACAAGACAAGCTTATAGTGAGAACAAGACAGGAATTCAGTTTACCATGCTTGAGAAGCTTGACAACTTGGAAATTGCAGACGACCTAGTTTTGCTGAGCCAAAAGATCACGTATGCACAACAGAAGTTCGAGGCACTTCAAGAGCAAGCTGACAGAGTTGGGCTGAAAGTGAATGCATCCAAGACTAAAAAGACGAGGATTCGAGCCCCAGCAAATGCAGTAGAGATCATGTGTAGAGCAAAGGCCTTGGAACAAGTTACTGTCTTTACATTCCTCGGGAGTATTGTCACTACAACCGGGGGTACAGAAGAAGACGTCGAGGCGAGAGCACAAGTTGCCTTTTCCATGTTAAAACCGGTTTGGAGATCCCGGTACATATCTTTTCCATCGATTTTGTGGTTTGGTTATAAATGTTGTTCAGAAATGTGATTGTTTATATCATCATTTCTAGTCGCTCGTTTGTGATGTTCAATTTCTGCCGGTGTCACTAATGTAAGTGGCCTGGTAGTCACAGCATTTGATCGTGTAAACTGCTCCCTGTCTGTCGCTCGGTATGTCTTTGGCCTTAAAATTCTTTCATTTTTATTTGCAGCATGCGGGTTTATTTTGTTCGCAGCGTGCATATTCATCTTCATTCATCTCATATTCATCGAGATCATTTTGTTTGCAGCGTGAGGATTAATTTTGTTTGCAGTGAGCATACTTTTGTTCCAGTGCTTTACTTTCAAACAGTTGGCGAAATTATCAGTTAAAAAAGGTTTGTCCCTTATGGACCACCGTTTAATTTAAATAAATTATCATACACTGAAACATCCACCACGAAATTATATCTGGTTTACTATTAAGAGTATAGACAAGCAAAAACAAACGATAATAATAAAATTCGACGTTTCGGAGTCGTCATAACGCCATTGTCAAGGTAACTTATACAAAATGTAAATTGCAGCAAGTATTAAGAAACAGTGTCGGCGCCAAATTAACATAACAGCGAGAGTGCGACTGAAATAAAATTACACAAATACTTTCGCACGAATGAAGTCAGATTACAGGGTTAGATTTGGCTTTCAGTTGTCTTACAAACAACATCTCGTGCACTAAACATTTAAACTTATTATGGCATGAAGTCGTCGAAACGTTTAAATGTAACGTTTTTGTCGTTAATTTTCCTTTACAATGTATCTACACCTACTTTGAATAACTCTCTTTTCCTTCCCTTGACACGCCGAATAATCACGCTTCCAGTCCAGCCTGATGCAACTTTTGTTATTCACCAAACCTTGTAGCAAATGAGTTTTCTAATGAGAGCTGTTCTCGGTACACCCGAGTTCAACTCCTTGGCCACGCTTGTAAATAGCCAACTGGTTTGCCTCTCACCAGTTGGGGGCTCCTAACTCAGTGTTGCGTGCATTTGGATTATTTGTTTCATTGACCCTCAAAAGCCACTCATGCAGCCGATGCAGCCGATTTCTTTTATGTTCCTATCAGTTGCCATGGGCAATCTACGGGAGGGCTACTTAGTGGTGTTTGATGATAAAACCGAATCTCATGGACCAGTCCAGCCCTCAAAAATAACTGCTCTAAGTTTTATCAAACTCATATTTTGGACATTCAACCAACTGTCTTTATTAAAGCAAAATCTCCATGAAAACAAGACTGATACCACTACCTCCCGTGGCTTTAGAATAATAAAAAAATATGCTTTGTTGCCCTGAGGTAATTCGACGGCATATCCGAGATACCGGATAAGGCCGGATTAGAATGTGTCACCTAGATTAGAAAAATAACATTATATTAGAATCTTTTTCTCTTTTTTGGACATAGTTGTAACTACTGTTTTGTCTCGCTATCGGTTAAGATTTGCAAGCAGAAATGTGTTTCGTCGGTTTTCTTTGTTCTTTCTTTTCTTGGTGTGAGGGTCATTAATTTTTTAATTATTCGAACTGTTAAATTGCTGAATGGTCTTGAATGACAAAGAGGGGAGAAAGAAACAATAAATGTTCAATGCCGACTTTATGAATCCTGCATTTTGACTATCGCAACAGACTATTTACATCACCCTTTAACGCTGGATTTTTAGCGCGACAGCTCCAAGAGTACATTCTGTTGTGCTGCGTTACAGCAGTTATGCTTAATTTTCTTTATCCTTTGGGCATTTATCGCAATATCTTTCCTCGAAATAGCAGTATCAGGCTGAAACATCACCACCATGTAGTCTCTGCCTTCCGTAGTTACCATGTCCTACAGTTTCATCGTCTGAACCTTTTACGTAACTTTGTTATTAATTTCGGTCTTGTTGCCTTTATTTCTGACGGATACAAGCCTTTCGATAAAAACATCAAGTCGATTCGGTACAGCCTAAGTCATTTCGATACAGCCTGTTTAGTAAAAAAAGACACGATCGGAAGAAGATATGTTTTTCGCTGTTTTAAGGTGGTTACCGTATTTTCTCGATTAAACGCCGGGCCCCTAATTAACGCCAGGTATTCAAAGAGAAAATATGGTACTCTCCATCAACACAAAATAAGTGAAGAAGGTCGCCTTGCACAAGTTTCTGCCATTTGTTTTTTTTTTTTCTTAAAAGAAAATAAATGTTTGGGTATTGCTATTCTCTTCTCTTTTACATACAAAAACAACTATTCCCACCATGACGGTTAACAACAGAATATATTTACCTTCGCTTCGATGAATAATTGTTGAACTACATCGGGCCGATTGTCAGACGTGGCTTAAGGTGGCTGGATTGGATTTCTTAGTGGTGATACGTTCTAAGGTTGCACGCGAATTACACCACCATAAGAAATAGAACAGGGTGAGAAACTGCCACACTTTTCCAAGAAATAGGTTAAAGTCTCAGTTGAAGTGAGTTGTATTGCAATCGAGGTTACCACAGCAACGCAATGGCGTCATTGTTATTTCTCCATATAGTTGATTTTCTTTGAATTTTCTTTGTAAACGTCAATTATACCCTTCTTGTTTGTGCAGTGTGCACTAATTTGTTTCATTTTTTTTTTTATCTCACAGAGAATGCGTACAGAATACAACTGCCCAGTCATCGCTGGAAAACCAAAGGTGGCTTTTAGAGAAACAATTGGCAAAGAGGCAAGGTAAAAATAACGTGAGAAGAATTACGGTCATCCCATTAAGGGTTCTGGCCCCAGTTGTTCAAAAGATGGATAGCGCTATCCGCCGGATAAATCACTATCCAGTGGATAAGTGTTAGGGAAACCAATTGCGTTGTCCACTGGATAGAGATTTATCTGGTGGATAGCACTATCCAACTTTTGAACAACTGGGGCCTGGTTGGCAAGCACAAGATAAAAACTGGTTTTTAGGAGATGTGGCGTGCTTATATAATCATCTGGGTGGCATAACCGGAATGACTATGTACCATGGCCAAGCCAGTGGATCGTGTTTTTGGCGCGCTCCGATTCGCCACTCAAACTCGGGATATTATCTGCTATTCACCGCGGCATTTTTCTGGATTTCGCGCGCGAGCTTTCCATCATTTCTCAGAAAAAAAAAGAAAAAGAACTATTTGGTACTGGCTATCCATTGGTTTGGTATATGCTAAAGCAATTATTCACCTCAGTGTGGGTGAAGAGTGGTAGATACTTCGGTGAATAATTGTTAACTATAGATTTGTTAGCGAACTGATGGGCCCATGACCGGCTTATTTTGCGGTATGTATGAAGTCTTTCCTAAAAGCCTTAGTGGTATGGACACGTCATAAGATTTAGGGATCTGGCTAAGATCATTCTGCAGGGAGCAACGGAAGGAGACCAGGCGGACAGAAGAAATGGGTGGACAACATTCAGAACAACAACGACACTTTCTTACCTTAAGTTCTTTTTTTTTTTTATAAGCATCATAAGACTAAGAACATTACTCAAGAATGGACAGATAACAACTTTACGAAAACCCATACTCTTGCTTAAAACCGTCCAAGGTGGAGGAAAGTGATTCAAGGTCGTGGAGGCAGCACCAGTGAAGCACTCTTCGGTTACGGGAAAATAGTCTTTCCAACATTTATTATTTTTATTTATTTTTTTTTTTTTTATTACGCTGTTAAGCGTGAAAGGGTGAAAAGATAACAAAGCGTCCTAATATATCTGTCCGAGATTGAAGTATCAGAGAAATGCATGTACAGACCACTTTCTAGAATATTTGTTTTGGTATTGTTTATTTTCAGATTCGACTACCTTCATAAGAAACAGACCGGCGGCGCGGGCCAGTTTGGTCGCGTTATTGGCAGAATTGAGGCAAGTCAGACTTTTTCTATCACAGTGCAACTTCGTCAAAAAGGGACTATGCGTTGACTGGGATTTTGCTGGCGTTTTGTCAAAACTGTGCTAAAATCGTGACTAAGTACTTTTGCAGTGTTGATTACTGCATTAGTGTAGTGTCGTTCGAGAAAATTGGAACACCAAAAGGAATATCAAGTGAACGTTCGCATGGAGACCAAACTAAGTTTAGCCCTTTCACTCCTAAAGTGGCCAAAGCAAAAAATTCAGCAAAATTTCCAAATTTCGTTTTGTAAAATCCTAAGAAATGAATAGTCACTGATATGCAAAACTTCTGCCAAAGAGGTGTCATTTGAATGGTAACACGCTAGGATTTTGTCAACAGACAAATAAGTTAGAGTGACAGATCATCTCACCATAACTTGGTCTAGGAGTGAAAGGGTTAACGATGTTTGTAAGACACACTGCAGAACTTAAAAACGTTGGCCCAACGTTTACAAATTTTAATCCACTTCCTGGCCATCTGTGGCCATCTGTGGCCAAAGACACTAACCGATAGTTTTACTGCACTAGTATAATAACTTTGAACAAAACTGGACCATTTTTTTCAGGTTTGTACTAATGTAAATGTCTCTTTTGGCTTCTCAAAGTGTTAGCTATTGTTTGTTCCACCAAAAAAGTGGTTTTAATACTGAGATTGCCATATTAACGAGGTGTCGAACAGGTCGGTTAACACACGCAATTTTTTGTGCAATTTTTGTCGCGCTCGAGCCCGCGGTAAAAATGTGCAAGTGTAAACTAGCGGCGATTCCTGTGCGATCTGTCGCCGCGATATCGCAGAGGTTTCGAACATGTTCGAAACTTGATGCAACTTGGCGGCAATTTTGGTGAAATTGCAGCAAATTTCGCACCGGAATCGCAGCTAAATCGCTGCTAGTTTACACTTGCGACAAAAGTTGCAGTGGAGAGCGCGACAAAAACCGCATGTGTAAACGGGTTCCTATGTATTCAGTTTATCTTCAACCTTAGGCTTAAATGGTTTGGACTTTATGTAGTTCAGCGATTTACAATGCAGGGGTTGTACAACGGAAACCAGTATGGCACTACTAGTAGTTAAAACAAGTAGTACTGTTTATATCATCTGTCCCATACTCTCTACTGCTGTACTAGCCCTGCTTTGTAAATTGTTTACCTACACTTTGAGTTACTTCTAATGCAAGCATTTCTTTAGCGATATAACTCGAGATCCGGAAAAGTAACATTGTCTTGGTTTATAAGATTAATTGGTCATCTCCAATTAAAAGTCTGTAATATAGGTAGCTGGTTTTACCTTCTAGTTCACTGGCATGCATGTCACGTAGTTAGCCTTTACTTTTGCCTTTCCTCTTTTTGTTTTGTCTTTCTTCAGCCTTCTTTCTCTTTGATTTCTTTTCCTCCTCTGATTTATCAATCGTTCTCTTTCTGCTTGTGGTCGCGGCACCTTTATCCCTGAAAGTGTGAAATAATTATCCTGTTTCAAGCTTTGAGATCGTTAAAAGGGCATAGTTCTGTACAGAGGGGGCGTCTTCTGTTAACAGGGAACAGTTCTCGTATGTCGCATACAAAGCTAATACTTTCTCAGAGAACGGGTGGCAACTTCCTTACAAAGAGAGCAGTTCCCATATAAAGGGGGGTATTTCCCATAAAAAGGGGAACTGTTCCCATATGAAGGGGGCATCTTCCGTGTTGGATGTGACCTCTTATGAAGAGGATCCGTACTTGTTATGTTTTTATTATTAGTTTAACACTAGTAATGTCGTAAAAGGTTCGACTGTTCATTAGCTCTGTTCGTTAGTTTTAGTTTAGTTTTTAGTTAGGTATTTTTGAAAATATGTAAGATAGCATAAATATATTTTTTCATAATTTTATTTTCATTATTCCTGTAAAGCGCTATTGATCAGCATATGTAAATAGCGCTATTTAAACGATGATGATGATGATGATGATGATGATGATGATGATGATGATGATGATGATGATGATGATGATGATGATGATTCGTTGATCTGTAGCCAATGCCAGAAGAGAACATCACAGACATCGAGTTTGTGGACGCTACTGTCGGAATGAACATTCCCAAGAACTTTATCCCGGCAATAGAAAAGGTAACAGTAGGCTTAAAACAGCGTTTACCACAAACGCGAACAGCAGCAATTACCACATGATCTTGTGTTTCGCGTTCGCCGTCCATCGTTTGCAACCCGAGGAACAAGAGGTTACTTTCGTGCGTACGCAGTCTTCGGCTTTCGGCGACCGCGAGTGGTCGCGCGCGTAATAGACGCTTTACGAAACCACTGAGTTTGCGCATGATTGCGAGTGACCGCGCGCGTAATAAACGCCTCTGCCACTCAGGGTAGCCGTTGCAACGCGAGATGGACTGTGCTCGTTTTTGTAAACGAAGTGAATAGTTATTAAAATATCTTAATAGTTCTGCCAAGTGACCACCCCGTGTTAAACCCAATGTAGCTTTATTTCGTTTTTGTAAAATAACTAGTTAATTGCCTATCCGTGCACGAATAGAGACAACAAGTAGCAAAAAGCAATAGGAATGGGAAAGGTCGTCCTATCGTTTCACGAAACAAGTCAGAAGGAAAACAGCAACGTTTTTTAACTTATGTCAACACTTAAGCAAGTTTTTGTTCTTGTTCGTTTTGATGTTGTATTTTTTTTTAGTTTGTTAAGTTAATGAAACAATTTACACGTATTTTACAACAGACAGAAAAGAGCAATCGAACGTTCGCCGTCTGCTGTTGAGCACGATGTTAAATGTCTATGATTTCTAGTTGCATTCTTCAACTCATTTGCATGACCAAAAATAACAGTAAGGACGGTGCCTCCTTTTGTTATTGCGCGTACGTTCTGCGCATCTTGTGTTTGGTTTAAGATATTCAAGTTTTTTAAGGAATTTGCCTACTAATACAAAGGTATTTTTGCGCAGTTTATGACTATGTGTGGAAAAAGCAGATCTTCGCAAGGGCTATCAGCATCCAAAAAGAAAATTGTGGGTAACCACATATTTTTCAGAGATTATTGAGCTTAAATTTGGAAAGAAATTGCCACACATTCTTTGTATTTTAAAGCTTTTTTAGAATTATGGTTGCTCAATTATCTCTGGAAAATGTGTGGTCACCCACATTTTTCTTTTTAGATTCCAATAACCCTTGCTAAGATCTACTTCCCCCCTCATAACCTTTGCAAAAATACCTCTGTATTAGGAGGCACCGACCTTAAGTACACCCTTTGGGCGCCCATTTTCTGTCCACACGGTATCCTAACTGTTGAATATATCACTGAAATTCCAGGGCTTCGACGAGATTTGTGAACGCGGTCTCATTACAGGTCACAAGATGGCGGGAGTTCGTTTTATTCTTGAAGATGGTAGGTTTTGATCTATTTCCCTAGCCTCAGTTACCAACCGCTGTTCAGGGAAAAGAGCCCGCGCTTCTCCTTCGAGGAATGGAGCGGTAGAAATCGAGCTTATTCAACCCAAGCTCGAAAGACATATTCTTTCAACCGATTACTATACAATTCCTGTATGTAGTTTTAGTTTTATCAAGCATTTTGTAAGGCGCCAAGACAATTCGTTGCTGACGGCACCACCCTCATCGGCAGTCGTCCCAACATCCTGCGCGCCAGCGGAAGCGTATAAATTATACTAGTCACTGAGCCCACGCCACTCGCAGCTTCGTCGCTCGATTCGTGATGCCTCGCGTACTGTTCGTACGTCATAGAAAACAGAGGAAGACGGAGATTATTCCCAGGCTAGTCTAGCAGTATCCAAGGGGGGAAATGCCAAATAGAACGCTATAGAAACAAATTCATGCTTGTGGAACGTGAAGGCACGAGTTCGCCAAAATGTGCATGCAAACCTTAGTTTGGCAAAGAAAGCCTCCTTAAAACTTACTTGAATGTAATCAGATGGTAAAACATCTCCGTTTCTCCATCGTCGTCATGTTCATGCTCGCCGTGCCCGTGAAATTCGTGTTCTCCGTGATGCTCGTGCCCAGTGCTTTTCTCACCCTCATGTCCTTCGGATGCCTCCTCCTCGAATTCTTCTGGATCGTACTTCCATATTCTTGTTCCTGTTGGTGTATCGAACGAAATGATAAGCCTGTCGGCTACACTATACGAAGTAGCTAACAACGTTACTAATAAGTGTTTTCATCGGAAAGCATAGCCGTCTGCGTTAAGCCCCTATTACATTTTCAAGGTGTTGTCCTATAGTTGTTCCCATGTATGAATTCGCGACTGGACTCCAAGGGTCGCCTGTTCTAGGCGTTCAGTTAGTGGAGCGCGAGCGAAAAATATAGCGAAGGAAAGAGTTCCCCAGTCTCCCCTCAATTTTTCTCGCTCTTTCGCTCGCTATATTTTTCGCTCGCGCTCCACTATCTGATCACCTGGAACAGGCTACTGCAGGTTTTCATCGTAAAAAAGAGCTACGATTTAGATCACACGGATTTTTTGTTTAAAGCCGTGTTGCATCTTGAAAATGACGATAAAATAAGCATTCACAGTTAAAAAGACAATACCAGAGAAATACAGACTGCTGTTTCATATAAATTCAACTATCAATACTTAATTCTCGTCGGAGTGGTGACATACTGTTTTGACCATCCGTGTTTGTGTTAGGTTGCGCGCTGACGTTTTTATTTCCTTTCTGCTTGTTATGTGGTCGTGTTTCCTATTTCGTTTAGTCTGTGATGCAAGTCGTTTCACTCCATTCTAGAAGCAGTTTGATTGTGTCAAATTAGGGTTAAAGGGGCTATGTTACATTATTATTGGGAAATCCAATAAGGATGGTTCAGTTTTGTTTGAAATCACTCTTCTATTTTTCTGAAATATTAAGGACGGTGCCTCCTAAACGTTTGTGACTATGAGGGGAAGCAGATCTCAGCTAGGGTTAGTGGAATCCAAAAAGAAAAATATTTCAGATACAAATAAGCAATCATAATTGTAGAAAAGCGTTAAAATACAGAACAATAGGGATTTTCTTTCCAAATTTAAGCTCAATTATCCCCAATTTTCCTTTTGGATTAAGAGATCTGCTTTTCCCACATAGACATAAACCGTGCAAAAATCCTCGTGTATTAATAAGCACCGTTGTTAAGAAACCTGAGTATCTCGGACCAGACCCGAGATGCGCAGAACGTAGGCGCAGTAACAAAAGGAGACACCGTCCTTTGCTTTGGATGGCCAGGTTGGAAGTGGACTTTCACGTGCAAAAATTAGCGCGATCATTTTTTCAAGTTTTTCAAGTTTGCCCCTCCTGTGCTAGAAAAAAGCGAAGCACTTATTATGATTTGTTTTCCCTTTTGAGAAAATCACATGACGAAGCCCTCTTAGACGTGTTCCAGGACTATTTGTTGTACGAAAAAAAGGTGCTTTAATTTAATTTCAGAAAAGTTTTTGAAACAAAAAGTTACAATGTTTTATGACGTTGCGTGACGAAAGGCCTTTTAAGATTAAGTACTCCGTACATGGATTTTTGCATGTCAAGTGTAAACCTAGAATCAGTTGTTGTGGCTCCAAGGTTTAAGTCTGAGGATGAAATTTTTAAATATTCCAAAGTGTTCTGCACCTTTTCACTGCAACCGAATTTGAAAATATCCAAAAACGACTTTTCAGCGCTGTGGTTCAGAGTCACACACACACAAAAACAAATTAACCGGAAAATAATTACCTTTGTTTTAAAGCTTTGAAAAGGTGAATGGTTAAGATATTCGTGTTTACATGACGCGGAAAATTCATTTCATTATACACGCAATTAAAAGTGGCTAGTGTAGTATACGTTTACGTAATTAGCCGGTTTGTGTGTTAGACTTGACAGCCCTCAGTTCGGTGGTGCAGTTTATTATGCTCTGCAAGGTGGTTCTTAAGTGTGAATATGTGGCGATGTTTATTGATGTAGAAGGTGGTTCTCACTTTTGAGTCTGTGGATGAAATCCTCAAGTGTGACATTCAAATGCAAGCTTCTGAGCAGTACTTTCCTGTAGCACTGTTAATTATGCTGTACAGAGTGGTTCTCACTTTTGAGTCTGTGGATAAAATCCTTTCCTTAAATGTGATTATAGTATTCACACAAAAGTTACTGAGTCGTACTTTCCTAGGGCGCTGTTTATGATGCTGCAAAAGGTGGTTTTAACATTTGTGTCTGTGGATTAAATCATGAAGTGTGACCATTGAAGTGAAAGCTCTCGAGCAGCACTAAACGATGTTTGTTTTACAATTTTTCTCAAGTTTCTCGAGCTCCGATATTGTCCGGTTTGAGAAGGCAAAAGTTTTAAAGGAAGCATATTACCTATATAGCGAACATCACTTTCGTCGCCAAACAAAGACTTGAGCATCTCCGCATCTACGAAGTTCGCCCCATGCTTGCATACCTCCACCAGGTGGCGGCCGTCCGGCTTTAAAAGCGACTGCATCAGGTTTGTGTAGTCCTTCAGTCGTTTCGCCCCCATCTCGTTAATCACAGGTAGCGCAGACTGATCCCAGATCGCGTCAAACTGTCCCGAAACATCCACCGAGAAATCAAAGATGTCGCATTGGTAAAGGGTGATATCTTTGCCGTTCGCATTGTACACGTTAACCTTTTTCTTTGGAGTGATCTCCTCAGAGCGGAGAGTGTATTCTAGCACGGCGTCGCAGAAAAACGCTTTGATATAGCGAGCGTTTATTTCTGCTCCGATGATTGCGTGACCCTGGTCTGCTAGCCACAGCATATCATGAGTCTTGCCACACATAGGCACGAATATGCGAAGATTGCTTCGGCCTGCGGTCAGCTCCTTGATATTTTTCATCAAAACAGGGTCCACCTTTTTCAAGTATCCTGGATCTTCTGATTTCTTCGCTACTTCTTGTTCACCACCGGCTTGTTGCTTGCCTCGTTTCCTACCTCCTTTCGTCGCCATTTTGTGTCGTGGTTCGTTGCAGAGAAGCATGGGACAGCCTCGCGGGCGCGCTTTTGTTCAGCGCTCGATCTGTTTTGCGTGACGCGAAATTCTATTTCGGGCATCGTGGCATACGCACGCAAGCGCGAAGCAGGTTATTGCAAACTTCATGCAAATTTTCGAATTTAGTTTCCTGTTGATTATTTGCGGTGTAGAAGTTTTTAAGAAGATATTGAACGGCGAAAAAATCTTTAAGTTAATATCGGGGCTATAAAATTGTTAAGAGTTGTTGTCTTGTGCAAAGTAAATTAGATGCCTATTAAAAATGCCACAAACTTGTCTATATCAGACTTAATTTAATTGGCCTATAGCATAAACTTTTTGGGAAGTTTAATTTTCCGACAAGGAAATCATAGATCCCGCAAAAAATTACTACCTTAACGTACCGAAATATTTTCTGCAAAAAAATTACGTTGTTGTGGAAATTACTCTGTGCATAGCACGTACACTTTTAATCCAGGATTAGCCAATAAGCAAACTAAAAAAAAAAATCCGTAATGAGAATCTTTGACCGAAATTCCTCCCGAAGAAAATAGTCATGATTTCTAGATTGCAAACGTTTGATTCCGCTATCTCCCCAACATCGCCATTTGCCGGAGCTGAAAGTCCCACACGCCCTCCAAAAGAAAAAAAAATGCTATGTCTGTACAATATACTCTCAGGACCACATTTCAACAAAAATCCATCTGTTCTCAGGCGCTGCCCATGGTGTTGACTCAAGCGAACTTGCCTTCCGGTTAGCAGCTATTGGAGCCATGAGAGAAGGTAAAATCATAATGAACATTGTATTCTATTTCGCAATTGCTTTTGCGTCTACTTCGGTTTGTGCTGTGGTAACGGAGTTTAGTTGTAAGAGAGTTAGTGTAAGAGTATTTGCCTGGGCTGTGAATTGCCATAGTTTTTGTCGTGAAGCATTGTTGCGTTTTTTCTTCAGTAAAAGGTGATCTGCATGCTTAGTACCTGTAAGCCATTTTTTCATCCAAAATTGTAACCCGTTGAATGGGAATTTTGATGTTAATTTCCCGCAAACTACTGTGACGTTTCAGTATTTATTTAAACTGACCTATTAATTAATTAATTAATTAATTAATTTATTTATTTATTTATTTATTTATTTATGTTGTTACAGCGTTTCCTAAAGCTTCTCCCCTTATTTTGGAGCCCATCATGTCAGTTGAGGTGAACATTCCTCAGGAATTCCAGGTATGGTGACCCGTGTACTGGAGGTGATTTTGTGTATCATACTTCGCCCGATCGGGCACAACCCAAGGTACCAATAGTGACTGACTGATGACGTCTGGATTCTGAAGGAAGCAAGATTGCATTTAAATACATTTTAACCCTCAAAGAGTATCATAGTATTTCTGACTTGTATTTGATATTAGCTGAGCTGATTTAACCCTTTAAGCCCTGATATTAAAATGCATATTCTCCTTACTGTTCTCCATACATTTCTTATGGAAATAGTAAGGAGAATTTATCTAAATTTTATAAGACATCTTATCCTTGGTGATCACTTGCTCATCACTTGTTTGTTTGAACAAGTAGTGATTTTGTAAAGAGAATTTCATTTTCGTTACTGTTAGGGCTTAAAGTGTAAAAGCAAATGGCCACCATTAAGTTTTATGGTGGTATCAACTGATTCAGCTTAGTTGGTATCAAATAAAAAGTGTTTCACTCCTCCCCCGCCGACGAAGCACCACCGTTTCCATGGAAACTAACCCCTTTGTCATTTGTTGTTTGTGACTGTTATTTCATTCCTGTGAAAAAAGGTAGGGAATTTCTATGGAATAATTCATATGTTGAATTATTGCTCAGTCAACATCTTTCAACAAGTTGCCCGCTTAGTCTTTCACAAGACCAACTGACTTGCCACCAGTCGACTTCGCATTCCCCGGAAGAACAGAAGTAATACGTCCATTCAACAACGTTCAACATTTTAATATGTTACACATGATTGGCTACATTGTTGAATGACGTTCGATAATGTTGCAAGGCATTGAATGGTTTTGAACGAAATTTGAATGCCATCAAACTTTCGATCCAGCACAATTCAATATTTCTTTAGTTATCAGGTGTGAACAACAAAGTTGAAGTCGTTAGGCTTGCTCGTGCAACAATCTTGAACATCATTCGACAGGATGGCCAAACGAGTTCAACTAGTTTAATTAGTCAACGTTGAAGAATTTTGAATCGATATGTTTAATTTGTTTGGCCACTTCGTTCAACACCTTGCGACGAACGCCGATCCAATACTGTTGAATTGTCTGCCCGGGGTCTTAAGCCAAGACCCGGAACGTTACGACAAACCTTAATGAATTTAACATTGACTTTGAGAAAGTCTAAGTTTATGCTTCACTGTCTGTTTAGGGAGCTGTCATTGGTGGGCTCAACCGCAGACACGGTGTGATCACGGGCACAGACGCGGCAGAAGGATACGTGACAATCTACGCTGAGGTAAGGCTTGCTGTTGTTGTTGTTGTTGATCTTGTTGTTCTTGTTGTCGTTGTTGATCAAGATAACAAATCTCCTTTATTTTTAATGTTGCTTCAGCTTATGAGAATTTAACCAGTGGTCAGTTACGAATATTGCTGGTGCTTAAATTTTTGGTGTGCGATTTTCGTATTTTTCCAGGTTCCCCTGAATGACATGTTCGGTTATTCGACCGAGTTGCGATCTCACACACAGGTAATTTCCTTGCTTTCTTACCGTGCTCAGGGACCCAAACGAGGGTTCTTTTCAGCCCTGGAGCCCGAAATTTTTGCCTGGGAGCACAAAGCCCCCGGATGCCTTTCCATACCTGGGCCCGCACAAGAATTCTTGTTGCGGCAAAATAAACCTGCAATGAAGCGATTGAGGCGTAGAGTCCTGATTGTTCCACCTTGGAGCCTAGAGCCCTGCATAGTCTAGTCCGGAGCTCCTGAGCCCTAAACTTCTTTGGTACCTTGTGCTCCGTGCCTTTGTCACTCTTACTTCGATAGTTTTTGACAACTTTTATCATGTTTCTGCCAACTGGTTTCCACGTCAACTGACCGATTAAAATGAAAGAACTGTGAGAGGCGCTTGAAGTTTATTGGTTGGTTGAAACGGAAGCATAAAAAACCGTCGAAAATTTGCCACAAGCCAACCAAGAGCTTTGTGTAGAGGTCGACGGCAAGAGCCCTGTAATCTTGGGTTCGTCCATATAAACATTAGCAGGAACTGACATAAGTCATACTTGAGGATCAACAAAAGAAACCCTAGTCACCTTTCTACAGAAATACTAAAAACCTCACTTTTGTTTTTCATATGCTATCTGCTTTTACAGGGCAAAGGGGAGTTCACAATGGAGTACTGCAAATACATGGCTGCCTCGCAACAAGTGCAAGCTGATCTTATGGAGAAATTTGATTTGGAGAGACTCAAGAAAGCCAAGTCAAGATAACAGCAGGTTTCTTCTGTCTGTCCCCTCCCTTGGCTGTTTCTTGTCGTCACGCAATGCATTTGTCTATTCTCCGATTTCGTTCGTTGTATGACTACTCATATGAAGACTTTTTGGAGAGATAATAGCGGCAGCTTTTTGAAGAAAACATTTGACAATCAAAATGTGTATTTATTATGCTTCGCGGTTCCATGTGTGCTGTTCCTTGCAAAATTCTCCGAAGATTACCCTACAAAAATCACGCCCGTCGACAAAGAACGCCTGGCCACATGTTACCACTGTTGTTGAGTGTAGTACTGTGTTGTAGAATTATGAGGTAATATAAGGAGAAGAAATCAATGTACGCAGTGATTAGGATCGTAGCGAGGTACATTTCGAATCAGGAGTCAAACAGGTGAGATCAGGGATCGCAAGGTATTATCGGTATCCGAAGAATTTTGGGGGACAAGAAATCTGGCTGTCTTGTGGCAAAAGGGATGAGAGGGAACAAGCGTTTTCAAGCATTTGGGATTAGACAAGAGACAGGAATTTTGAATACAAAAACTGTGATGAACGATACCTCGTTAAGAACCTCGGTAGTATTGAACCATTTGCTCAGAGCTTGACAACAGAATTTCAGTTCAGTGGAGGGAAAGCGTGGCGGTTAAATTACCCATTACGATCTGTTGTATACCTGCTTTCAAACTGTATTGCGTGGCTTGGTGTTGGTACTCCGGTTCCAGAGGGTTTTTCCCTTTTTCTCAAACAAAATTGAGCCGGGAAGAGGCGAACCTCTGGGACTAGGGTAAGATGCTCGTGGCTTTCATCCTGAGATTTTTTTAACGGGCCTTCTGTGACCGACAAGGAAGTTAGTCGAGGTAACGATGTCTTTGCCAAGTGTTACCTAAACGACTTTGAACTGTGGATACTGGAGTAATATTAATGCAGATTTTATGGAATAAATGCCAAACGTGACTTGCCAAGCTACTGCACTTTTCTTATCTGTAATACTTTTATTTTAAAAGTTCACAGCCTAAAAGAAATGTTTCGTGACGGACGTCCACACTGTTTTAGACCAAAACGGCTGTAAAGGTGATCTCAACATGACAGTCATGTTCACAAGTTCCCCGCTTTAATAACGTCCACTGGACCTTTAGGGGAGGGGGGGGGGGAAAGGGGTTAGAGGGAGTCGAGATTTGGACGTTATAGAGTGGGGAATCGAAGACAAAACCAAAACAACGTGTTTAAAAAAAACACATTTTACTCACGTTGATAACAGAACATAAAGAGGAAAACGTACTGCAGTAGAAAATGAGAACAATCTCGGTGCCGCTGTGAAGATGGCGTAGAAGTAATAAGCGTTCACTAGATTTTCCAACCCAACAAAAGTGTTCTGTCAGGATATACTATATAACAAAAAAAGCATCAACAGTTAATTAAAAAAGTTCCAACAGAATTTCAAACTTTCTCCATCATTAGAACCATTCAACGTCTTTTCTGTTCGGAGTTTTTTCCAGTTACAATACAAATGTATCCACCTGTCACGCGTATAAATTCAGTCGTAGCGACTAAATCCATCGGCTCTAGAAAATCATGGTATTGCAAAATTCCATGTGGACGTTAAGGAGGAGGGGGGGAGGGGGTCTGACCAAAACGTCCAGTGGACGTTAAGCGGGGAACTTGTGGTTATGTCGACGGTCCCCAAATGCGCCATTGCCGTTGCAAGCAAAACCAGGGATGGCCAGTTTTGCAAAACCGTCCTCTCCTTATACCAAACAAAACAATAAGATCACCTCCAGCTCGGCAAAAATTAAATGATGTGCTGAAAGAAGTTTGCAGTTACCCCTATTTTATTTTTATTTATATAATAACAATGCACTCAGTAACGTGCGACATTCGCATCTTGTATCTCATTTACAGTAACGATGAGGTAAAAGCAAGGTGTTGATAGTAAAACAAGATACACACCACTATCTAAGGGTCAACAATTTGAACTTTCGTCCCATGTGCATAAACTGTAAACAACGTTATTTGCAAATTTAGTAGTCGCTATTCTCAGCAGTTAAACAGTCACGAGATTTCCTGCTTGAAAAACAATTATTCCACTTATAGCCTGTCAATAGCCACCCCCTCCCCTCAAGAAAAAAAATCGTTTTTTTTTTAGGGGAGGGGGTGGCTGTTCACAGGCTTTTCACTTAGTGATATGCAAGTTTGAATCTTACGAAGCGCGGAATTTGTTTTTTAATCTCAATTTTAATATAAACCGTTTTTTACTAAAGGTTTCTTTATTTCGGCGAGCATTGTATACAATATACAAGTTTATTCACCCACAAAGTCGTTTGATCAAAAAATATCTTCTTGAAAACCGAGTTTGTGACGAGATATTAATAATTTTGTAACTCAAGTTTTTTTAAAAATATTTACTTACCAATATTTCATTATTTGCCCTGAAAAATTCACACGGGACATCAACGTGACCTCAAACACCTTTGACGTCAACACGCCCACATATTTGACCCTATTTAGGCTATGTAACCTAATTTTTTGCTGAAGTGCAAAGTCATAAATGTCCTAACATAGCTGAAAGCGATTAAATTTTAAATCTTGCATTTGAAAGCAAATTCCAGAGTTATCTGGACGAATTCTAAATTCTACAGTGTAATCAAATCCGTTTCGTGCGAATTAATTCTTAACATGCCAAAAATAATAAAGTTCAGCCATTCGGACACAGTCAAAGTGATTTAAAACCAATCACACTCAAACGTCTAATCCGTAGACTCAAAATGTGACCACAGCAAAATAAACAGTACCACAGGAAAGTACTGCCCAGTGGCTTTCATTCGAATGGTCACAATTTGAAAATTCATCCGTAGGCTAGTTAGAATCTCCTGATACAAACGGAGGGTTTAACTGTGTGAAGTGCCAAAAATAGAAGAAGAAGTTCGACTGTGCTTTCACTTTCGAAAACAATTTCTCAAATCATCCCTCAGAGTTTCTGCCAGTATTAATGCGACCACTGACAATAGGCGGAAGACACGCACCCTACAATCCCTACAAAAAAATTCCGGAACCGAATGACACTGATAGATAAGCGGATTTATAAACTTTGTCCTTAAAAATGTTTAGGCTTAGTTCATGAAGCTTTGAACGGGCAGCGTCTCTATGTAGTTTCTCTATTTCACAGGATAAAATAAACATCTAAAATTTTCAGGTGTATAGTGGACCCAAAGTGATTTCCTGCCTCCCTCTTTTGCTTTCTTCTCGCTTTTGCTTCCGCATCCACTCTCCGTGCGCCATGGTAAATGCGTCGGAAAGCGCCAAACACATTGCTTTAGCCATTTCCTCGGTTTTGAAAGCAAATACGTGGCACTGGACCTCGCCATCGCAATCCGCGATGAAGGAAAATATCGCCTGATTCCGTATGTCCGTCGAGCAAAACGCGATGTTGTACAATTCGTAGCAAACGGCCTTGTTGCTTCCCTTCTCAGAGACTGTAAGTCCACGGGAGATATTTGACGACACCAAAAGAGCAACTTTCCGCTGTTTGCTTTTATTCTGCAAAACTCTGTGAAGTTTGTCGACGCATCTAGCACTGACTTCATGCCCTCTTTCTGGTTGAAACATGTCGTCTAGGCGCGCCATTCCAAGATACCTAGCAGTGAAACTGGGTTCTTCGTCGTTTAGTTCGTAGTAGCCTTTACCTTTTTCCGAAGAAAATTTCCTCCGAGGGCCAGACTTCGCCATTTCAGCGATACAATCGAGTTGTTTCGTTTGTTTGAGAGACAATGCTTTCTGCGACCTTCTGCCCTCAGAATGCTAGACAATAGACAGAAGAGCTAATCACAAATGGACAATTCAGCAGCCGTTTCATGTTACTGTCGTCATTGTTGTTTTTGTACACAAATTCTATCATTTGACATTGTGCAGTCACACTGTCGTTACCATAGTGATCTGATAGGATCTTAAGATGAGGTGCACAGTTACAGTGGGGGTAGGGGGAGGATGAAAAGGTGGAAGAACTGACCTCACCCCGGGAAAGTTTTTTTTAGAAAAGAGTGCACGGATGGAACCGCATTGTTAAAATCAACTGATTGAGTTAAAGCAGGATAAGTAACCATACCAACTTTGGGAACTAATTGGTTGAATTAAAGCTGAATATATCGCAGTTGACTAATTGACGGTCAGCAGAGTTGGTGTGGCTACGGGAGACAGTTTCGAAGGGGGGGGGGGGGGTCGTATGGGTGTTTTTCGATTTTTGAAAATTTTCAAAATAAAATTCTGTTATGCTCTTTTATGCATGTGATAGACTATTTCTTCGAAAATGATTGACTTTGCATTTGAATTGGAAGTGCCGGTACCCTTCATTTTTTCCTGTTCGCCTTCCCTTCTCCCCTCGTCAAAAATGAAACAATGCCCCTTTTGTCTGAGTCAGGAGAAGAAACTGAAAGTGCAAGAATAAATGTCTCCTAAATTCCCTTGGCTCGTCATGTGCGCATATATTCATGTTATTATTGTTTTTTGTTTTTGTTTTTTTTTTGTTTGTTTCTGGCTTGTTTATACTATTAAAAAGACTGCGAAGGTGTATACAAACAACGGCAAAAAACGTCTAGAAATGTTGATATTTCTTCGTTCCACACAGCAAGGGGGAATTGGAAGTTCGTCTCAGGTTTCGTTTGAATCAAAACTAAGCAGAAGAAATGACAAATATTCTGACTGGAATTTTAATATACCTATTTCAATCAGTTTTACAACCTGGAGAGAATTTAAAGCTTTAGATTTACAATTTTGAATCGTGTGGGGACGGGCCGTTACCTGTAGTTTGCGAGAACTCGCGAGGAGACACGCGAGGCGTGTGACTGATTCGATCGCCCTCACCTTATTTTCATTTTTTTTTTAAACAAAGGAAACTTTTTTGTAGCTTTTTGTTCAAATGGAAGTCGTATGCTCTAACTGATTTTGACCGATTGCCTTGCTAGAGCGAAAAACCTCATAATTCCGGAATGTCACAAGAGCTAGAGGGCCTCCTGCAAGAGCCGAGTGGACGCACTCTCGAGTCTCGTGGACGCGAAATTTCTTACTCTGTTAGTAATTTTAAAGTGATTTCATTTGGAAAGACGAGAAGCTATTTTGTAGACTGGTTTTTGGTTAGTTTATTCCAGGCGGTCAGATAATTGCCCAGAACGCCCAGAGAAAAGCATGGAACAAGTTGCCCGTTTTTTAAATTATTATTATTATTATTATTATTATTACTATTATTATTATTATTATTATTATTATTAACATTTTATCCCGTGTCGTTCGTAACAATAAAATTAAAATTCCATGCAAATTCTTCTCAGGGTCATCGGTCTCCCATTGAGTACTCCTATTAGTGAGTTACTAGGTTCCTTGTATCTGATGCTTTGAGGTGGCTTCAATTTATATTTACTTCCGCCTCTCATCGGATCACCACAATAGCGGCCACTTTTGAATTCCTCCTTGACGTAGTTTCAACCCAACCGCCACTTTACTTTTATATATATTTGAAATCCAAAAGGTTTGTCTTATAAAATATGTCGATGTTTTCGGCTTTTTTTTCCCTAGAGGACAGTCGTGGATCACGTGATTTGCGGGACAAATGTTGCGTGACATCGCCGCGTCACATCGATCAAAGAACTTGCCGTGGAGCCATCTTCGTTGTATTCGAACCTCTTGTAAAAATGCTAATTTCGAGTTCATTACACAGACCAAACTATTGTTTGCCAAGCTTACACTTTGTAAAAAGTCAGCTGCGTATTGAAGATGGAATTCAACACCACGGAATAAAAGCAGAGAATATTTCGACCTCGTTTCACAGTCAGGCAGGAACTCGTTGGACTCGATCGAATGACCTGGTCTTAAAACACGAGTCCGTTTATCATTGGTCAATCAAGCCCTCAGGACTAATATATCAAGCCAAAAAAACGTGAATTGGTTTCGAATTTTTAAGGAAGTGATAACAGTAGCGGAGAGAAAAAGTTAAACGGATAATCACAGTCCTTGAAAATTGCTTGACCACCGAAACAAGGCACTGAACAAGATGGCCGCCAACAGATCGTGTTGTAGTTTTCAGATTGTGCTTTTTGTTTGTTGTCTATCATTTCTTGCGTTTGGAAGCCACGTTAGAGAGTTAACCTCAAACGATATTGAAAATATAGGACAATCCACGAACAAGGATTTTATCGTGGTATTCTTCGACAAACCAGGTAAGCAAATTTTATGTCATTACGTATCTTTTTAATTTCTCTGAAGTTAAGAAATTAATTTCAAATGTGATGTACTTATTGAACGGTCCTTTAATTATTTTATTTTCTAGCAATTAGGAAGTCTAACCCTAAGTTTTCTAGAGAATTTGCCAAAGCATCTAAGGTTTTGGATTCGTTTGCTTTTGAATTAGCAAAGGTAAGCGCTAACGTTATAGGCACATGTAATCGTTTTTGCGCATTTTAGCTTGTATTATCTTTTCATTGACCGATGTGAATTCGATACATCAGATAAATTTAGTTGTGTTGAGACTTATTCACAATTTAATTGCAGGTCGATTGTAGGAAACATTTAGCCTCTGCATGTTCCTCAAAAGACGACAAAGTACTTGTTTACAGGTAATGGCATTAAGGAAATTATAGAGTGTTTATATTTGTCATCTTTAGTTTTATGTGATCATTGAACATTAGACGTTTAATACCGACTATAATTTTAAACACTGACCCGAGTGCTTTATACTTTTTTAAATTTTATTGCTAGGAGAGGTGATGATAGGGTTTTGGAAGAACTTAATCTGAGCTACATGTTCGATGAAGATTCGATCGTCGCCAATTTGCTACAGTAAGTGTAAATCTAAAATTTATAAAAACGTAAAGATCATACATTTGTGTGGTTTGGATCAACTCTTAGCACAAGATATAACTTTTAATGACCTGTTTTGCATTTAAAACAAGCTAAAATAGTTTTTATCACCTCTTGGAAAAAATAACAGATGTTCCTGTTATTAACAATTGGAGTTGAACAATAAAACTTCCTTTTTCAGCTGTATATTTGCATTTTTAATTATTTTTAGTTTTAGAAAAGAAATTTTATTGCTATTAACTTTGTTTTCAATCAAACCCAGGCAGGTGTACCATCTTGTGTGTGTGCATCTGGCAAATATTAGTAGTTAAAGATACCTTTTCATGAACGATTGTCTCATGACTGCAGGGTTTTTATTTTATTTTTATTTTTATGTTTTTGGCTATAATTCCTATGGTAAAAGATGGTCTCTGAAATTATTCCAGTCCCACAACCCAATTTTCTTGACTATGTGTGGCAAACCATTGGCCAATTAAAAGAAATATTTCAATTGATAAAAATAGCTGCAGTGGGTGGGTTAAATATCCATTCAAAGTGAGTCCGCTGTCCACTTTTATGGTCCCATATATAATACAAAGCTGTAAAAATATCCAAAAACAGACAGACATCCTGATTTTTTAGTAACATTATTTGTAAAATGAGTATGCAACAGTCAAGATCGCCATAGCATAAAAATCCCCTTGAATGTCTCTGACCCAAGCAGAGAGGGCTTTTCTTTGTCGTCATGACAACATTTGATCACTATTGGTGCTTAAGGGTTCAACTTTAAGACAGTTTGTCTTTTGGAGATCATATCTTTCATCTCATGACTTGTATGTTTAAACGTGTAGAAATATCGATATTCAAGTGTTGGATTAGACTGGTCACAAATGTTGGGACCAAAAGGGTTAGGACAAGTTCGATACTGGTCAGATTAATGACCGACCTAAACCCGCTCTGCCTTCCCACCCCACCCATACAATTTTTTTTCTACAGTGACATTTTATAAACCTTTATGACATTGTTATAGTTATATAATGTGCTCATTTTTTCATCTTTCTTTAAGCATTTCTTTAGGCGACAAGTTCCAGTACATATCCGATGAACAGTCCTTGCAGGAACTTTTTTCGGAAGCCCAAGGAAGAAAAAATCTTATTTTCTTTTTCGTTAAGGGACTTGGAATGAAAGGTGAGAATGACAGACCTGTAATTGTACAGTTCCAGAAAATATCCATACTCCCCCATGGAATGTTTTTTGTTTTGCAGCTCCCTCCCCCTCCCCCACCCTCCCTCCTCCAAGAAATTCCAGTTTGGCTTCATACGTTGCTTCTAAAAATGGGTTTAAAGACCCCCCTCCCCTTAGGAAACTCCTATGACCTTCCATGGGGTGGATATGGAATTTTTCTGGAACTACACATGGAGGGGTTTTGTGGAAATAGGGGAGGGGATGCAAAGGATCAATTGGCCTTAAAATCCAAACTGCTCCAATCTATTACTACTGTGGAACACAAGCTGCTTTTAATTTAAGAAACATAGTTCCCTATTTATGTTTTGACCTGAAGGTTGAAATTTGTAAGAATATAGGCTCTTTACTTTGTCTTGAAAAACTGAACTTACTCAAGTGATGTCTTTTGTTCTCTGATTAAACTGAAACAAAAGAAATCAACCAAATATCAGGTCCTGTGGTTTTATTTGTTCAGTTTTAAGCAAATCTAAGTAATGGGACAATTTTTTGAAACGTCTCTCAGGTCAAGAAATATATGTTATTTACCGGCAGGGAGGTCCGTATAGGGAAAAACTGTGCTCGCGGTCTTGAGTACGGCCCGAGGCCGCAGGCCGAGGGCCGTACTCAAGACCAAGGGCACAGTTTTTCCCTATATGGACCGACCTAGGCAGGTAAATAACATATTTATTTTTTTCCCAACATTTGCGAGTTTGCAGATCAATCTTGAAAGGTTGTCAGAACGCGCGTAAGTTTCGCTGAGTCAGATGGCAGGAAACCGTGGAGCGAATGTAATCATAAACACTTCAAACTTTTTTAAAACTTAAGTGTAATATTTTCGACTAGAAACTACCGTATCAACACGGAAAAGGTTGTTTTTCAAGAACAGACACGCATATGGAAAATCCTGCCCGGCATAGGGATAAACAACCCAATTAAATACTTATAATTAAGCGTAAGCTTACTAAAAACAAAAACAAAGGACTCAATCGTTAGGACAGGTTTAATTGCCCTTCGTAAAAAATGAAAGAGAACAATACTTCGAAAAACATTTCTGTTTAGCCTAATTACTTTCTTTTTATGTTTTGCTTCGTACCTGTAAACGTATGTGCTGGTTCTTTGGATATAAACAATTTAATTATTTAGCGAAATCGTTCGGTTTGATCTCAGTTTTGACCAAAGCGAACAGTGCGCTGGCTTTTAAGCTTATCTTCATTTACGACAGATGAAAAAGCAAAATTCCAGTTTAAGCCTGCACAATTTCTTGAATGAAAATATACCAAACCTCGTTAATTTAAGAGAAAAAACTGAAAAACGAAGTCATTAAAGTAAATATCGGAGTCAAAAGGCATTGTGGCGATCGCAATTTAAAAACTAAAACTGCTGTGTTAAGTGAATTCAACAACAAACTCACCAACCGCCCGGCATGCTAAGCTACACAAAATTAAAACGAGTACTTGCCTTTTGAAGGTCCCTCCTTGTTGAACTTTCCATTTACAACACACACAAGAATTGTGACTTGCCAAAAAAGTCGCATCTTTGAGCCGTAAATAAAAAAATTCTCGAGTTCAACCGAGGTATGTTGTTTTTCAACTTTCATTCAATGGTCCATGACAAAACCGGTCCGGATAGGAAAAAACTGGACCGGCGGAACGCGCGTCAACAGCCAATCAAATTCAAGGATTCCGGATTCCGGACCGGAAAAATGCTTCGGAAAAAAATAAATACTAATATGTTATAAAATTAATACTCAACGTAATTGCTTTGTACATGATAGCCAGCCTATATCTACCAAAGTACATGTTGAGCTAAATATGGAGCAATTTGATTCTTAACTTCGTCAAATCAGCCCTTATGCTCTTTTCCACAGAGATTTTCTTGAAATTGAATTACACTTAGTATAATATAATTATAATATGGTTCACAGTTATTGCACCTACAGTGTCATGATTCTGTTTGCTTGATTTGTTTACAGAGCATCGCCACTTTTTAGAACTGGTCCATTTTTCTCACAGTGAATTTCTCTTTGCCATGACAACAGATGACAGTATTGGAAAGAAGTATGGGTAAGAATTAAAACTACTACAGTATCTGTATCAGCAAGGAATGACATCAATGGACTGGTGACCAATGTACTGACAAGGGGGTATAACCAATATGGCCATTGCCATCTTTAATGATAATTTAATATTTAACAATAGAGTTCTTCTGCCAAAGGCACTATTATGTGAAAGGTTGCCTGAGGAAATTTGAAGCTCACAACAAATATTAGCCTGACAACATAGTTTAAGGGCTTGTATGAAGTTTGAACTTCAAATGTCCAAGGGAAGCTATCACAAACTGTAGGACTGAAGAACTCTAGTATTGTTTTTATTGTACAACGCTAAATTTTGAGGGAAAATTGCCAAAAATGGGCACTATGCGCTAATAGGCACCCGCCGAGGAGAGACACTATCACGTTACGTGACCGATTTTGACCAATGGGAGCGCACCGAAATTTAGCATTGTACTATAATATATAATAGTGATAATAGAGGTTAGCTCCATGCAAGCTTACAGAACGGATAATAAGGGTGGCCCTCTAAATGAAAGAATGTAAAGGATAGAAAATGAATAAAAAGAAAATATTTCCAGTTAAAAATGATTGCAAGTAAAAACTAACAAGTTAAAGTGCACCTAACCCCAAAATATTTTTTTCCCTAAAATAACTCTTTGCACCTGTTTGAAAAGCATTGTGCCTTTTTTTATGAAATCCGCCTCAGTCTTGACTTTTTATAGGCTGTGAAAGTTATGAAATCTAGCCATCTTCTGTTACGTGACCGAGATTTGACATCACAAACTGATTTGCATCTCCTTAAGTCTTTGTAAACATGCATGCAAAGCAGTTCGTGACGTCAAATCAAGAATAGACCCATGCCCCTTCTGGCTCGGTTGTGCGACAAATGGTGCCTAGTTTTTCGTAAGTTTTGAAGTCCATAAAAAAGTCAAAAACTGCAAATAATGGTGAAATGTTGTTAAAATGGGCGCAAAGTTTTATATTAGCGTAAAAAATATTTTGGGGCTAGGTGCACTTTAAAAAAACAACAACAACATCAAAGTAATTATTTCAAAATAAACAAAGAACAAAAAGAAATTTAAAAGGAATTAAAACCTTTTTAAAGTCATGTTGTTCATATCGAAAGGTAAAGAGTTCCAAACCTTCACCGCTGTAATAAAAAAATTTCGGTCAGATGGTCTTTGTGGACATTTTTCATGTTCAGCAATAAATCTACTACCCTGGCCATTAGTCTTGGGACACTTAGCTCAAATCGCATCCTGTTAGCATCATGTAAAAAATACTCTTGCTTCACCCCTCCCCCCCCCTGTATGTCAATGGTGAAGTCGCGTTTTGAAACTCATGACTAATCTTCAACATTATTTGGGGAAGGGGCACAGATACTCATAAAACTTGTAAAAGACTTCTAAATACAGTGGAGGTAATACATTTTCTTACTTCTCATTGAAATATTACCAAGTGTCCCAAGGTCTAATGGCCAGGATTGCAGCTATGGCCACAGAGATAATCAAAAAGTCTGGGTAATCAAGGTTTCACTGTAGCTGCAAAAAAGAGGACTTGCAAATTCCTAATCTTTGGACTAAAAAATAATTAGTCAAGGAAGAAAGGTGATAATTAAGACTGGTATTCTGAAAACTACTGACTCAGTTGATCTTTCCAGTTTCTCTGCAGCTGATAACGCAGCCCTGTTTCTTTTCCATTGTAAACATGTTGATGATGAATGTCGCTTCACTAAGTACAAAGGGAAATTTGAGAAGACTCCACTGCTACGATTCCTTCAGAGCCAATCACTTCCAAACTATGTAGGTATACTGAAGACATGGTATTTAACTGGTTATTAAAAAATGTTCTAGCACATGTCAGTAGACTCTACTAGCTCCATCTAATCTCCCTTGGATTTGTTGTTATTTTTCAGAAATTTTCTATTGGTTATCTCGATCTCAGTTATGTTGTGGCTCAAATTTTTAGTTTTCAAACTAATTTGATTTTTATTCTCTTTTGTCTCAGATTCATTACCATAATCTGAGCCAAGGAAAGATAAGAATTATGCTGGTTCGAAAATTTTCAATCCAAAGAAAAATTTGAAGCACAACAGTTATCCTACATAAATGTCCTGCTATCTCAAAGAGATTTTGACTTCATGTGTCCTGAATGAAGTCCAAATTAAGCCAAAGGTTTTTGTACAAAACACCACATGTTGAGAGAAGTTCCGGTCACCAGAAAAAGTTGTGTTCATACTAGTACAAATGTGATTCTCACTAACAGTCAATCTGAGGTGAGGCATGAAAGAAAGAGGTCTTGACCCTTTTGAGATTAAAGTTAATTCAGTGGTGGGCAACCCCAAGACTTCCAACCAACTGACTGTTTACTTGATGAAAATCAGCACCCAAAACTTGGTTGTATGGACGCAGGATTATCAATAAGGGCTAGATGCTGGGGATTTCACCCAGCTATTATGAATTTGAGCCCCAGCTACCACTGAACTTTGAGAGAAACAAGGGACTAACAACATGATGATAGAATACCCTCTGCTACTTTTTCCATTTCTACACTGTCCTCTACTTCACAAATTAGTGACAGCCCTGAAGGAGTTATTGTGTTGTCTGTGCTGTAGTGAAACATAATGACTGACTGACTGGCAGACACACAGACAGACAGACACACAGACAGACACACACACAGACTGATAGCCACATGGACAGAGGACAGACAGGCAACTGACTGTTCAATACAGGTAATTATTAATGATTGATTGATCAACTGATCAATTTGTTGACTAGATCCTCTATTGATTGATTGATCGATCAATTGATAGATAGATAGATAGATTGATTGATTGATTGATTGATTGATTGTTTGTTTGATTGATTGATTGATTGATTGATTGATTGATTGATTGATTGATTGTTGGGTTCATTAAGTGGTGTGGTGACAAATCAATTGGCTTGATGGCTGGGTTGACCACTGGTCAGTTGCTTGCTTGCATGCTTGCTTGTGCTTGCTGATTGATTGATTGATTGATTGATTGATTGATTGATTGACAGTAGCAACATCTCATTTATTGTCCAACCCATGCAGATCATCCTTCCAAGTAACAGAAAGACACCCTATGATTCATTACCACTTCCTGTGAACAGGGCATATGTATTCAGTGATAAGATTTCTGATCTTGAAACAGAGGAGCTAAAAGAAATAGCCATTGAGTTCCAAGGAGCTGTTGGAGTCATTCTAGTTGATGTGTAAGTTTGTAGAGTGGGTTTTAAGAATGCAACAATGTGGTAGTAACACTTGAGTAATTTAAGTTGATGATACATCACCCATGGTTTGAAACCAAATACAAGGGTGTTACGTGTTGTAGGTCAATTTGATGTCCAGGTCACTTTGCTTTCAACCAAGGTATATTTGTACAATGTACTTGGGTTCAAACTAGGTTTCTTCAGTTTAATCAAAGTCTCTGTTATGGTTGCTTTTTGTTCTTAGTTCAAGTTAAAAACAAAACTTCTGACCACTTATTGTAACAATTTAGCAGTACCCAGAAATGCTGACTTCACTTGTTGGGTACAATTGGTGTTTGATTAAAGGTTACTTCTAAGCGTGAGAGTTGGTATGTGATTTTTGGTTAATAAAGTGGATCAATCATCGTGGTTGATCATTATCAACTGATAATTAAGTAATCATTTATGGTCTTTTTAACTTCTTAAAACGATTGAATTTCAGCACATGAAATCACAGACCTGGGGTGTTTAATTTAGTGTGAAATTCCTAGCATATTTTTCCCTGTAGCTATGCAGAACTCCTATATGGTAATTTCTAACTCACCTTTACTTTTACAATATTTGATACAGCATTTTGAAACTCATATTGTTGCATCTGCTTCCTTAGTAATGTACACAAAGACATGTTATCTTCATTTGGCCTCACAGAAGATAGTAACTTCCCAAAAGCAGCCTTTGTGCCAGTGAAGGTTGACAATGATAACATGGTAACCAATTTTTTAAATAAGTAAACTACTAATTTTAAGTACTTAATTTAAATGTAAACAATATTTTCTTGAACTTATCAGTGAAATACAGTATTGAAAGCTTGTCCCTACATACCTCAGTAATGGGTCTAGAGTTCATTTTTTCCTGGAGAGCAGCCCCCCCCCCCCCCCGTCCTTCCCCAAACCTATCAATTTTAAGGTCTTCACAGAGGGGGAAGGGGGTATAATAAATGGAGCAGGCTTACTACATATGTCAAGGTTAAAGTTCTTTGTTAACCGTATATAAAAAGCAATCTATGCACTGTGCTGATTGAAATCCTTGTCCAACACTTGTAACTTTTCATGCATTAATGTGGCAGGTAGATATTTAGACTGCAAGATGACTGACAAAATTTTTATTAGGATTGCACAGGTATCCATGACATAGGATTTTGAGAAGCAGCAGAAAGAATGTGTGGTGTGTGGTGGAATGAGAGAAAAAATTAATAGATTGAGGGAGGGGGGGGCTTATTTTATTCTTAGACCTGCAAGGGGTGGTGAGGAGGGCAGGGGGGGCCAGGAAATAGAGGAGAGGAGACACAGTACTGTGAAACTGCTCCTAAGCAAAATGTTGGTAACAGTAGCTACTGTCCAGTGTAGCTCAAACTGGAATATTATTTTATTGTGGACACTACAGTAATTACAATTAACAAGCTCATCTATTTTAGAAAATTTGGCTTGACCACTGAGTCACACATCTTCACTTCACCTTTGATGTCTAGCGAATGTTGTGTGACTCGAGTGGTTAAGTCATAGTGTACATAAATTTATATAATATGCTGAATTCTACGTGCATTTTTACTGGTTCTTTGTTATGATCTATTAGAGGACACATGCATAGATGATGTCATTGTTGACAACTTTTGTCTCTTTTTTATATAAAAAAAGATAGATTCCATGTTGCCAGGTGATAGATCAGAGAATACGTCAAAATGTGGTAAGAACATCAGTGACACACTTGGCTAATGGCTTGTGTTCCACTTTTTTGTTCTTACCCCATTTTGACGTCATCTGTGTTCTATTACTGAACAGACTCACGTTGATATTTGCACAATATAAATTGTTTAAATTAAATCAAATTAAATTAACATGCAACGTATTGTGAGCATTTATTCCTTGATTTGACATGAATGCCCAATAGTTTTTTCCCAATCCACACCTCCTCTTAGGAGATTGTGTATTTTTACTAACTGCTGGATTTGTTTTCTAATATTTTCTCTTTACCTTAGACATACGTGGAGTTGTTCCCCGAGAATTCTGTGGTGTTCACAATAAATAATCTAAAAAATTTTGTCAAGCCACTGGTGGAGAAGCCTTCAGAGGAATACAACAGATTAGGTTTGTTTCTACATCAACAGTTTCAATGGTGCAGCTTTCCGGTCAACACACATGAAGGCACTTGTTCCCAGGGCTACAAACAGTGTCTTTTTTAATGGAACAATGTCCCTCTCCCACTAGGCAATGTTGTAAAAAAGTTTCAACCAAATGGATGAAGACAGGCGCTCACCACTCTATGCAAAATTGACTAGGGGTGGGAGGGCAAGGTGTTACATCGATTCGTGTCACTGGTCCCCTTGTGTGACCTACAATTGAATCTCGTTTATCCTGATTCGTTAGGGCTGCCAAAATAGTCAAGATAATCGAGGAGAATAAAACATTTTCTTCAGATAACTTACAAAAGAATGGAAAAAGAATTTCAACAAACAACATCTGCGCAATCGTGGTAGTTATTTTCAGAGGAATCTGTATTCACAGACGGCTAAGGTTCAGGGAGATGGCCGTGCATACTTGGTTTCGTCATCCCTGTTTGCTATTTTTTTAGAGCGGACTTTTGCAACTGAAGGACTAACACTTGGTTCCTGCTAGTTTTCCCAGTAACTCTAGACAAGTCGTAGGGACTTGTCCCTTCAGTGTGAACTTATCCCATCGTGTTTACTGTTCTTGCAACTGGTCCCTGCAATCAAATATTAAATCACCCATTAAAACAAAACCAAACCAGGACCACCCCACGACCAATCCCCTCGTGTAAGTCTCAGTTTCAAGGACAGAATTCATTCATCTGCCCTTCCGTCTACCCACGTATCTTTCCTTCCCTCATTCATTCAGGCATGCATGCACATGCATTCAGTCATTCATATGTGTACCCATTCATTCGTTCGTTCGTCTGTCCGTCCGTCCGACCGTCCACCCATCCATCCATTCGTTCTTTTGTTTGTTTATTCATTCTTTTGTTCTTTCATTCATTCATCTTTCAGACAATTATTTGTCTTTATTGATAACGCTACTTTCTTCCTCCGTATTCTCCACAGCCGATTCATCGTCCCTTCAGAAGCTTGCATACGTAGAGTACAACGAGATCATGAAGAGCCTGGATACAAATTACCTCTTGGCTTCAGGATTTCTAATGGTAGTTTTTTGTCCAGAAGGTATGCAGTACCTGTTCGTGAGAGTGGTTTGCTTGAGACTGTTAGAAACAAAACCATTAAATTGAAAACCAAGAAAAAATGCCTAATTGCATTTTGACAAAATAATTAAGACTGACAAATAAACAGTGCCACAGGAAAGTACTGCTCAGTAGCTTTTATTTGAAAAGTCGCACTTTAGGATTTCAACCACAGAGTCGCACTTGAGAGTCACTTTGCACAGCACAATAATCAGTATCACAGGCACGAACTGCTCAATAGTTTTCACTTGAATGGTCTCACCGCAATATTTCTTCGTAGTCGCTGCATTTAGGATTTATTGGTGTAACTTTTGGGTGTCATCATCGTCATCCACATTATTATTATTATTATTATTATTATTATTATTATTATTATTATTATTGTTGTTGTTGTTGTTGTTATTGAACCTTATTAAACTTCAAATGTAACTGAGATGTTTTATTGGTGTCTTTTCACAGACAACGAACCCTGCACAGCGTTTTCCAAAACGTTACGTCGCATTGTACGAACATTTGACAGGGCAGGGGAAACTAGGCTCGGTATAGCATACGTGAGGACGTCATTACATAAAAAGAGATTCGTAAGTATTGTTTCACGTATTTCCCTCCCAACCCCCCCCCCCCCTACCCCACCTAAAAAGAGAATGGTCCACTCCCCCTTTTTCTCCAGATTTTGTGCGTCTTATTTTTGCGGTCCCTTTTTAAGTGTCGCCGTCCCTACTTTCTCAGAGACTGGAACCGGCTACAAAACAAGAACGAATATCTACAAAATTCTCCACACTCTTCACTTCTTCCCGTTCTTCACTTTATCGCAATTCCCTTGCGAAGTGAGAATCTGTAAAAAGGCAAATTTACCCCATTAATAAAAACGTCGAAAACCTTATGCTTGATTTCATGCATTGTTAAGTTGGTACTGCAAGGAGAAATTTAAATCTCATCACAATATCACAACTTTTATCTTCAGGAGGGGCAATCTTTTCCTGTGATTCATCTGCACTTGACCAAGTCCAGTGATAGTTTCGTTCGCTACACTGATAAACTGGAATATGACGAACTGATGGACTTCATAGCAACTCAAACAAGGTAACACATTCGAACCTCACCGAGTGAACCACCTCTTGAAAGAGGACAGCTGTCAAAAATACCAGAATTTTTCTCCGTTTATTTACGATCATGGTATTTGAGACTTCACTACCAACCGAAACCATTTTATCCTCCCCTGTATGTGTTTTCAATGTTTCACTTCCCTTAGGGTTTGAGATACAGATATTTTACTCGTGGAAACTACAAGACTACGAGCAGCCTCTCTCTTTCTGCTCGTGGTGGTTGAGGGAAGAGAACACGCCAGCGAACGCGAACATCGCTAGCGAGCCGGAAAAAATCGCGAGATGAGGCGCTAGTTTACTGAGCGGGCACAATAGCGGCTCATCACGCGCGCGTCACGTTTCCACGCGGCAGGCGAGTTTCGCGTTAGTTTGCGTGGAGGTTCTTTTTGTTCAACTATCTCTTAGAGAAGAGAAAGACTGCTCATTTGCTCTATTGCTCTTTTATATCATTCGAGACAAATACAGACGACAGTGACATTCAATCCTCATCCTTCGTCTAACTGTTAAACATTCTTAAATATTAGATAGTGTAAAATTCTGATAATAAACCCTTCCGAATATAAGCCCCCAAAACTCATTCGCAAAAGCCCATGGGCTTATATTATGTTTACATCCCAGGAACGGTTACGGCATAATATCCTCCGATTGTAAGTCCAAACATCACACAAACTAGCGTACTATTCTACCTACGTAATAGCAATCTGAATCAACTGTACTTACAGCAACAACGGGCCGGTGTATTCACCACAACAGGGTGAACTACAAAAAACAAAGAACCAAGGTGCAATTTATGAAACAAGATGATTTTAAAGATCGATGGCACGATCATTGTTTTTGTCGCATGGCATTCATAATACTCTGCTTGAATTCCTTGAGAGCATGCAGATCGTAGTTGCTAGGAAGTTCAATTTAACCACCTTGTACTTACATTCCTTCTGGCGTAGCATTCTCAAACGCAGAATCCCTCATTTTCAGACGCAAAATCCTTTCCAAATATAAGCCGAGGCATTTTAAAAGCGCGCGACTCCCGCCGATAATCCCCCCCTGCCCCTATAAAACATGCCCTACCGAAAATAAGCCCACCAGACTTGGATAAATTTAAGCCTAGGGCTTATTATCGGCATTTTTACGGTACTTCTCCAGAGCCACCTGCCGATACCTATCCGCTTTTTTCTTTAAGTATCAAGAGGCCTGTGTCCTTACCCCCGAGTTTGTCAGATGAATTGCCCATCTTGCTCCCCAAAGCTGACGCGGAAGACGATATTTCTGTAGTGGAAGAAGATGAAAGAGAAAGAGAAGCGGTTGATTCCAGTGAAGAAGCAGAAGACGGAGAACTTCCAGGTTTGTTGTTATTATACTTCAGTCATGATCAGTTAGTGGACTGTATTTCTTGTTACTTTAGAGTCAGTTGTGGGTAGGGGGAAGGAGATGGCGTGTCAGGTAGGCCATCAACAACATGAAAGTGTCTGTAATTAGACAAATCAAGGCAAGGAATCCAAAGAACATAGCGCGGGTGGCTTAAACATTGACTTTGAATTCTATTAATTTATCCTCTGATGAAGGGGTTGTGCCTGAAACAACGTTGACAAATTTTACTTAAACAAATTAACATTCAAGATTAACAGCGAAAGGAGTACACAGCATTGCATTTTATACGGCTAGAGAGGATCCTAATCTTCTTTTATCAATGAAATTACGAACGACTGAATTTCACTCAGCACCATTAATATCCATTGTCAGTTACTTTGATTTTAATTGTAATTTTTTGCTTTTAAAAATGTTATTCTTTCTTTTTTTTACCACCTGCCTAGATTAGCTTTCTGCTATATTATTTGCAGGTGGTGTTAGATGTTACTGTAATTAATTGAAAACTAAATCAATTGAGTGAAGTGATCCTAGCAGTCTATAACAATTTGAGCAATTCCTTTTTAGCCTTGGAAAAAGTTTCCAAGGCAACAACAGGATTCGAACCCAGGACCTCCGCGATACCGGTACGTTGCTTTACCAACTGAGCTATGCAGCCCTAAGATGTTGGGAGCAGGCCAGCTTCGGTCTCTAACTTGCCGCATGTAGAATGGATGACGTACAATGTAATGAATGTATAAGAAAGACATGCATTTGAACAGGGGTATCAACGTCAACCTCGCAGTGTGTAGCAATTTAAGCAATTGCTTTACACCCGCAGTTCATGTTTATATCTTTCATATATTCATTACGTCATCTATCCCATATTTCCACTTATTAGAACCCAAAATTGACCTGCTCCCAACATCTCAAGGCTTTCTAGCGCAGCTGGTAGAGCAACGCATCGGTATCACAGAGGTCATGGGTTCGAATCCCTTTTTCCGGGCTAAAATGCAATTGCTTAAATCGCCACGTACTGCGCAGATCATTCCTCGTCAATTATATTCATATTATATTACATGTACATTCATTCCGTAATTGAAAATTACAAAAGTTTGAAGTTGATCCCGAAATACCCAATTTTTTTTATGATTTTTTTTTTTTTTTTGGAAAGTCGCTTGTTTCACTGATGTTTTTGTCAGTTACATTTGAAACTCTGACACTAAGTTATGTACGTTTAGTTGTATGATAATCAAGGTGAATGTCATGCTTTGTTGACGATTGTCTTTCAGCTGAAGAGACGGAAGATGATGAGGTTTCTGCGACAGTTCTCAAAGCCAAGCCCACCGTAGTCCCGGAAGATCTGGTACCCGCACTCACTGACAAGACGTTTGATGTCGTCAGAAAAGAGAATGATTTGTTGGTTGTTGATTTCTTCCAACCATGTAAGCAGAGCTGGAAATAACGGTTGCGTTCCATTCGGTCAAGCCATTTTTTTAAATTAAACTCGGATAGTTTGGATTTTTGTGCTAGCTGGAACTAATTAAAAGCAAATTAATCCATGTTTGATTACACCCCGAATAAACGCGTGCTGTGTCGGACGAGACCTGAGTTCACGTAATAGAAGGCACGATCCAAAACCAGATTCCCTTTTGTCAGTACAAGGATCGTTTAGATTGCTTCAGCTTAAGATTGATTTGCTCGTAAGTGGAAAAGAAAAATGGATTTCCGAACACAAAATCTAGATTCAAATAAGCTAAAGGAAACATCTTCGATCATTTGGACATCGCTCCCCAAACATCTAAAACTCAACTCAGGGTTTACTAAGTACAGGAACTTGGTCCCGTTTCTCGACGGTATTGGCTAACTCTTGGAAGCCAAGAAACCACATTTTTCCTCTTCGTGATTTTGTCTTTCACTTATACTCTGCAATTTACTTATTGCAGCTTACTGGAGCGCAGACAACGAAAGCGTGTATTATGATCACTTTCCTGTTTTATATAATTGTAGATTAACTTTCCAAAGCAAAAGAACGTGTAGAAGCTGAACAGTTTTAGACTCTCTTTAGCAATTTCACCTCATGGTTATCTTTAATAAAACGATTTTCATTATTATTATTTCAGGGGATGCACGTTCCAAAGCTTTTTTACAGCCCTATGTTGATACTGCAACAAGTCTAGGTGAGTTTCTTGGGCGAATGGGCATATAAATGCTCAAAAAAAAATTTCTAACCCTCCTCCAATTTCAATTCTTTTCAGGATATTTTATTTGTTATTTTTTTATGAAAAGAATTCTTACAAGTACATGCGGAGCATAGATATCTCGAGACTCAACTAAAAGCATTATCCATCGTTTTCAAAAATTGAAACTTACGTTTGACGTTTTAGGTTTCAATGGTTGGTCCCTTTTAAGGGTCTTCTTCGTTTTTTTTTCCTTCTTTTTCTCCTCCTCCTCCTCCTCCCCCGCCTCCTTCTCCTCCTTCATCATCATCATCGTCATTATTGTTGGTTCTAGGTGGAATGGATGTTGGCGAGTTTGCTGTCAAACTGGCCCGTGTCAACTGCTTTGACTGGAATGATGTTTGTGAAAAGAATAACATCACCATTTATCCTACAGTCAAGATGTTCCGGTGAGTTTGCTCATTGGGTACCTTTGACTATCTTTGACGTTCGCAAAGCTGAGAGCTGAGATCATTGTTATACGTGTTCTGGGTCATAAGTTTGAAAAATTCTTGACCAAGCAGTGTTGCCACTAAGAAAGGTGGCGCTGGAATTCTGTTTGAGAAAGGGAGCACAATGTGCTGATTGGATAAAAAAGCTCCCGCCACTTTCTCAACCAATCACACGTAACACCAAAACCAATCGTGACTTGCTCGCTTTCGTTTTCTTGCGCTTGACGATAATTACTTGTATTGCTTTAATTTATGATTCGTTCATTTTGTTTTTTGTTCCTGTTGTGATTGGTCAGAATAATCACTTTGGTTTTATTTTACGGCACTCATTTGAAAACCGCTCTAACACAAAAAAATTTGGATCTGTCAACTTAGTTGATGATATAAATTGGCCACCGTAGCTTTCAATTTATTCGTGGTGTCCAATTTACCTTATCATCTCAGTTCATGAATCCAAATTTTTGTGTTCCACTTCCCCACTGACTCAGCACCACAGTTTCTTTAGAAAGAAACTAACCCCTTATTTGTTTGTTTGTTTGTTTGTTTGTTTGTTTGTTATACTCGGTCATTCTGTTCTGCTATCTTGTAAAACAACTGCCTAGATTCCATCTTTGCGTGGGTGTGTTCAGTAAAAAATTACAGACGGCGTCAGTGAACTACTTGTCTTCATGGGATGTTTTTTTCGACCTTACTTTGACGTCATGTGACTGCAGTCATTAAATTAACTGAACAGGTGCACTTCCTTTTTTTTTTTTAGACTCACGTCAATTTTCTGTCTTTTGTTTTATCTCACAGCAAAGGTTCTGACGAAATTATTTACAAGGGACCATTAGACAGTGACCATCTAACCAAAGCCGTTTTGCTGTAAGTATATGAAAGCTATTGAGCAGTACAGTACTTTCCTTTGGTATTATTTATTTTGCTGTACAAGATTGGTCTTACTTTTCAGTGTGTGGATTATACGAAGATCGAAGATCCCCGTCGAAGCTTTACTGGTGGTGTCGCTCATTTACAATTTTCCGAAGTAGAATTTTGGAAAACTTGTAAAGTTATCACTGTTAGGAGTGAAGACTATAAGTGTTTAATTTTCTTTGCTTTCCTTTTAGGCTTCAACCAACCGTACCCTTAGCTCTAAATAGCAAAGATGAAGTCGAGATGTTTTTCAATGGTAAACTCCCCAAACTAGCCAAGACAGCCACTGACATTGCAGTGGTAGGCATGTTCATGGATGAAAAAGAAAAAGGTAACTTTCAAATGGTCTCTTTAATCCTCTCACTTCCAGAGTCAGTTATGGAGACATTTAAAATGGTTCTAAGTTTTGAGCCTGTGGATAAAATCATATGGTGTGACCTCGTCAACAGTACTTTCACGTGATGCTATTTATATTTAAGCATTTTACAAATTTAAGTTTGGTACTTGTCTTCAATTCTCATTTTGGGCACCCTTGCGAGTTAAAGAAGGTTGAGTCACATTTGAGGTGGTTGTTTATAGAGTGCAAGGTGTGTGTGTCGGGGGGGGGGGGGGGTGGGCAAGTCCCTAAATTCAGGATTCATTGGCTACCACTAAGATAAAGCTGTGAGTTTACGGTACCTGTTTTGTTAGGGATCGGAGTATGTGTAATCAAATGGTGACGAGTGAAATTAGGAAATAATTTCACGCGCGTTTTGTCAAAATTCTAATAATTTCCCGAGCCTTTAGGCGCGTAATTACTCTAACCAATCACAACAGGAACAAAACACAAAATAAACCAATCAGAAATCAAAGCAAATACAAGCAGTAAGCGTGAAGCGCGGGAAAACGCGAGCGACCAAGTCACGATTGGTTTGGGTTTTACGTCTGATTGGTTGAGAAAGTGGCGCGAATTTTTTTATCCAATCAGAGAGCAAAGTAAAGCAGTACCAAAGCAAACACAACACTATTTTCGACACTCATTTGAAAACTGCTCTATGAGAAGAAATAATGATATTTCCTTTTTAAGAACGTTAAATTTACACACATAAGTTTGGCTGTGTATGCATAGGTCTGTAATCCTGCAACTTTTGAATGCATCGTTTGAAGCAAGGTTCCACTCGTTTCCTTTCGAACTTATTTTCGTAAGCTCTTTCTAGTTGCGGTAATTGTTTCTTTGTTGGTTAAATCACAGTGTCTAAACCGAAGATGTAAACAATGGCGTTGGCAAAAATCGCCTTATCATTTGTGTTGTTAATTTGCAGAATTTAGAGCTTACGAATCTGCAGCCCAGTCTCTTTACAGCAAGTTTCTCTTGGGCTATGTAACTGGAGAAACGGCAACAAGCTTGTAAGTTGTTGGTTGTTTTCTATTCATCTGTTCAAATGTTTGTCTGTTTGTCTGTAAGTTTGTTTCACTGTCCATTTTAATTGAAGGATACGTAAAAGTAAAATTAATTTTCAGTTCATGATTTTTGTTTGTTTGTTTGTTTGTTCAAGATCCTCATGTGGTCGTCTACGACTACTTCAGTATATTATCTGGCGAAATACTCTGTAATTAACTCGGACTCATAATTTACCCCTCTCGCGTAAAACCTTCTTTGACTGTGTATTATGCTGTACAGTGGAACCCTGATAAAACGAGATAAGTGGAATGTTCCTGTGGTACACAAAACTTTGGATTTATCAACTGAGTTGATAAGGTAAATTGGCCACCGTAAAGCGATTGAAAGCTGATGGTTCGAGCGTTAGCCCTTCAACGTCGTCTTTCAATTTCTTTACAGTGGCCAATTTATCTTATCAACTCAGTTGATAAATCCAAAGTTTTGTGTTTTACTTCCCCACCGACGCAGCACCACAGTTTCTTTAGAAACTAATCCCCTTGTTTATTCCTGTGGTGGTTTATTTTGCTTCCCAAGGTTTTTCTAACTTTTCAGTCTGTGAATGATATCTCAGTTTTTATAGAGCAATTCATAAGAATGATGTTGAGCGGCACTTTTCAGTTGTGCTCTTTGTTTTGTTTTGTTTTGTTTTCCTTTAATGAAGAGTCCGTTTTGGTTGTTTGTAGATCCGCTGACTATGGCCTCAGACTACCTTCAGTCTTGGTGTTCAAGAGAAGCGACCCCTATCAGCCGATGAGTATATTTTCAGACCCGTTCACACCGCAGTTCATTGTTGATTTTGTTCATCGATCAAACATACCGTCATTTGTAAGTATCTGGGCCGTGTGGCACGCTGCAACGAATGCCTACAAAGGTGTTGCCATCTAATTTATTCTCGATTAAAAAGTAACTTTCAACATTCGAGAGAAACTGCCCCTGTCAGCCGATGAGTATATTTTTAGACCCGTTCACGCCACAGTTCATTGTTGATTTTGTTCATCTATCAAACATACCGTCATTTGTAAGTATTTGGGCCGTGTAGCACGCTTCAACGAAGGCCTACAAACGTATTGCCTACTAATTAATTGTTGATTAAAATGTAACTTTCAACGTTCAAGACAAAAGACCCCTATATGCCGCGTTGATTTGTTCATCGATTAAACATATCGTGACATGTTAAGTAACTGGGCCGAGTAACATGATGTAACGATTGTTGCGCACGTCTTGCGCACACCTTTACCGTTCTTGTATTTTGAATTGCTTAGGGTTAACCCTTTAAGCCCTAACAGTGACGAAAGTGAAATTTCTCTTTACATTATCACTACTTTTTCAAACGTTTCAGTGATGAGAATAAAGAAAGAGATCACCAAGGATAAGATATCTTGATGTTTAGACAAATTCTCCTAACTAGTTCCATAAGAAATGTATGGAAAACAGTAAGGAGGATACGCATTTTTATATCAGGGGTATAAGGGGTAATCAAAGCAACGACGTGCCATCATATCCCATTCCCAGGACGGGTTCAACGGAGAGTTTGTTATTTTTCTTGCCGGATACTAAACACATTTTCCTTTGCCTTACCTTTTGCAGGGAGAGCTGACACCTTTTAACCTCCCAACGTACCTTACACACAAGCGTCCTGTTCTCATTGTGTTTCGGGCTGATAGTGAAGATACCTCCTTTACGCCGATCATGACCAAAATAGCACGCGACAATTCTCTGCCTTCCGTATTCCTTTGTTGGATGCCTGTGTAAGTAGATTTTATTCTGGCAAATTGTTACAATGTCAACCAAAGATATGCGAGGTCATCAATCTGTATACAGTATGCGAGGTCTTCAGAAGATACCAATGGTGACCCGAAGACAGCCGAAAGTTCCCGAAGATCACCCAAACGCTTCATAGCATTAACACCATGCCAAACAAGGATGAGATTTTACAAAAGCTCAAACTCTCGCTTTCTTTGGCTGGAAAATCTTATGCGCTGTCAGCGAGCCTCGTGCTCTCTCGGCGACTCTCGTGGGCTTTTGGCAACTCTCGTTTGCTCTTAAGAGTCTGGATCTTATTCATGTTTGATAAGGATCAATGAAAGTTCGCAACGGCTATCGCTTTTTCTCTCGGTATTTTGCATGAGGTTGTTAAATCACGGTTTTAAAAACATGTTGCATTTCAAGTTGAATTAATTCTATTGGAAAATAATCAGGAAACAGGTGACTTTCGCTCAGGCACGACAGTTTCACAGGTCCTTTATGTGCTTTTTTGTTGCAGCTTAGTTTTTCTATTTCGTTCTACAATCTTGCACGTCATGAAACCAATCAATGGTAACGTTCAATTGTATGTGACCCCTTTTAGATCAGCCAGACTCCTGTGCGTGCCTTCTTTATTGTTTCTGTTTTCTTCCCACTGTATTTCAGAGAATTTGTTCCAATAGGCTACTCTGGCGTATTTTTCCTGCTAAGTTATCCTGCTTAACGTTTCTTTCAGTTATTCCAGCAAAGATGATAACGCCGAAATTTTGAAGACTTACACAGGCAGCAGCGATACCCTACCAGCATTGGTTCTGGTAAACCACGACAAGGTTGGTCTAATATTGGCAGTATTGCGTAGTTCCCCACTGTGGTAACAATGGGGAATGCGGGTACAATCTTCGGGTGGGAAGATGATTCCTGGGATTCTTAGGTTAGAGGGGAAAAACATGGCGTCGGGAACGTCGACAAACCTTCAAAACGTTCGAGTTGCTATGCTTCAGGTTGTATGTGAAGAAAAAAGACGTGTTTTATCTTCGATCGTAAGCGCCTTTTTTTGGAAAAAGAAAATAAATCAAATGAGAACCATACGATGGAGCCTCAACTCCAGAGAGGAGAACAACTTTCCTGCCTCTGGTTTTAGCTCCTCTGCGCAGAAGCAATGTTCTTAGCTGGGGAACAGTACATTGTTCGGCGTTTCCTGGTGGTTGCTTCGCCGCTGTTACGTCTCTCTCTCTCTCTCTCTCTTTTAAAACATTTCTTCCGCACGGCTAGTTTTCTTTGGCGCCATATTTAAAACTCCTCCCTCCCCTCTCCCCCACCCCCCATCCTCCCAAACTAAATGATCCAAGCAGCTGAATTACGTCATTACAGACTCGTCATTGTTCCGAGTGGGAAACACTAATACACCCTACCCAAACCTTAGTTTGTATTAAACCATGAGTTGCCACTCATCCCTCAAAGGGGACGGTTTCTACCTCGCCCCCCCTCCCAATCCCTGCTGATTCGACTTCCTTCATGCCTTCAGGGAGCCGTTTATCACTTCAAGGGTGAGGTCACCAAGGCAGCAGTGTTGTCCTGGGTGGAGAACATTCTCAGTGGAAAAGAGCCTTTTACAGGTTAGTTATTCTGTTCAGTGCTTTCCCGAAACTATTTCTCCTGTAATCTACTTTCCAAATAGAAAATTAGTGTTGAAGAAAGAAATGCATGTTTTGGGAATGAAAATGCGAGTGGAGTTACATCGAAGACGTAGATCGAGGGTTAACACTTCCGCGTCAAATTGCGTCAAATAAAATTATTTCACCCGTTAGTTTTAGAATAAAAAAGGAGGGAAAACTCAGAGAAGTCTGAGCCTCGAACCCGAGTCGTTCACTTTGTAACTCAACTATGCATATCCACTGAAACACGTTTATATACAGAGTTACCCATGACTATAAATGAAAGTACCCATTTTCGAATCAGTGCTATCCCTAAACGCTGAAGATCAGTGCTGACCCCAAAAGGCTCTTCTTTTGCTTAATCGGAGCCCATTCCCCTCAGTTCTCTGCTTGGATCTGTTCTCGTGAAGGTCACCATTACAGCGTTGTTACTACGTTGTTTAAACCTCGTAAGATGTCCATCGCTCGATCTCCACCGTTGATATAGTTTCTTCGTAGAAATATCACAGGTGGATGAACTAGCGGCCCGCGTGCACTCTGCGTCTCCTCTTTTCAAGGCTTAGTTGACGGAGCACATGTTTCAGTATTAAACCTTTGAGAATCCAAGCTTATTCGTGTTAGTAGTAATAGTATGTTTGCCGTTCTCGGCCGCGCAGGTTCTTTGTCCGACGGGGAGTGGAAGCCACTTCTGGAAGGATACGATTTCTTGCGAATGATAGACGAAGAGGAAGAGGAGAAGGAAAGGAAAAGGATAAAAAAACAGAAACTGGAAGAAGCCGTCGAAGAAGCGATATCTGAGGAAGAAGAAGAACAAAGACAGGAAGAGTCCGAGCCCGAACACAAGGCGAAAATACACGAAGAGAAGCCGAAGTTAGGTCGCCTTAGACGACCGGAAGTGCGAGATACAGCACGAGATGAACTGTAAAGTAAATTACCAAATACCCTTTGTTTTAAATAAATTAAACAGTGAAGATCATGTGCCTTGTGGTTATTGTGAGCAAGTAATGTTTTGCATGCACCCGAGCATTTTCCTTCGATCACCTTGTCCTGAAGGGATTTGATCGGGGCATATAATTCATGTTAGGCTTACCAGGCGCGCTAGTGAAGTGGTCATTGCGTTGGTCTTACGATAGGGAGATCGGAGTGTCTGTGGATTAAGGCATGGGGCGCCTTCCGCTCAACCAAAATTTCCGGAAATTCAACCTCGTTCCCTGGGTCTCTCTTCTCTACCTCGCGTGAACGACAAGGGAGGCAGAGAAGAGAGACCGTGGGAACGAGGTTGCCGGAAACTGAATGGGACGTTTCTGTCCAATGTTCGGAAAAGAAGGTCCACTTTTTGAAGTAGACCGCTTTTTTCGCTTGGACTGTTCTGATCGGAAATAACTGTTCCATTCAACAAAATCTCAGTTTCCAGTATCTCTCTGTCGTAAATTTCTGGAAATTTCCGTTCGAAACTGAATGGAACGGTTCGGTCCAACTGGGCTGGTAAAACCAACCGGACAATTTTCGGATTTACTGTGCCATTCGCCACGTGGAAATTCGAAATTCCAAACCGACATATCACATTTTTGGTCACATAGAAAGCGCCTCATGTGGTCTCTGCATCGTGTGGTGGTGTTTTCTTAGGCACGAAATTTTATTCCATCTTGTCTATGTCAATTCTGTTTGCCTCTTGCCGGACTAACATTTAGAAAAACAGAACGAATCGTATTTTCAGTTCTAGCGCAGTTGATCCTACTTAAATTAAGACTCAAAACAAACTATTATATCTACCTGGATTTTTGAAAACGCTCCTTGGTTGAGGCATCTGAACCGGTGTGCAACGAATGGTTTTTTGTCGTTCAGAAAATATCTCTAAATGAAGTAGCCAATAGGAAGATTTTGAGTGTGAGGAGTCTTTTTCTTCTCCGCTCTTTTCCCTCCTCTCTCCTTTCTCATTCGTGCGGTTTTGAGGCTGTTTGGAAAAGCTAGCTGGATATGTAATTGATGATTTAATTTTTGTTTTGTTTGTTTGTTCGTTTGTTTGTTTTTCCATCGTATAAAGGACTTTTTCCTACCCCTTTCTACCCCTACCAATTTTATTCAAAACCTGTACAGAGTGTTTAATCAGAATTTTAAAAAATGCTAAATATGTGCTATCATTCATTGGTTTTTGAAGGATCACGTAAAAGTTGTCCTTTGGATGCCTCTTTTGTCACCGAAAATTCTTTGATCGGTCTCACTATTCATTACTAATTGAAAGCCATCACCTAACGGAAAAAGGGGATTTATACAGTATTCCGAATCATGAAATTTCTGTTATTCCTAGACAAAGTTAGCCAGACGTTGACACCAAATGTAGGCAGAATTCAGAGCTGAAGAATAAAAGAATGGAAGCACGTTCAAGAATGAAGACGTTGGTTGTTCCCCGTAGAAACTAAATCTGTCCCTTAACATATTAATAATAATAATAACGATAATAATAATAATAACAAATTGCGCAAATTAACATACTTAAAGTACATGATCAAATGCGCATTACAAAAAAAATATAATAACCAAAACTAACTAAAAGTATATGAATAGATCAAATAATTACACGCATTTGTCTTAAAACAATACAAATGAATCTATAGTTTACTGCTTATTTTCCCAAATCTATGTTTAAAAAAATAATTATAATGAAAAGGAAATATGTGTGTTTCATTAAAATTAATTAAAAAGAAAAAAGAGAGTAAAATTTATGTACACCTATATAGAGTTAAAAATTATATGCAAGTCTAAAGTAGTGAGTCTTCAACTGTCTCTTAAAAATGTTATAATTGTCCTGCATTCTAATGTCCTCCGGTAAAATGTTCCAAATTTGGGGGGCAGCTGTTTTAAAAGTCCTGTCTCCTAGTGTCTTCTTTGATCGTGCACTTTAGTCCTCTAGTAACATACCCCCGTCCGATCTAACATTATATCTGGATGTACTCTAAACTTTGATCAGTCCCCTAAGGTACCCAGGCGCGTTACCATAGATACATTATGAGCAAGCATTGCTATCTTGAAAATTACCCTCAACCGTACTGGAAGCCAATGTGTAGGAGTAATGTGTAACATTGCTAACAAGGCGAGCTGCTACATATTAAATAATATTTTGTTGATTGCCAAGTAGGTCAGAAGCCTATCAAACATAGGTCAGTTTTTGCAGTTGATGTGCACATTTCCCTGCAAAAATATCTCCTGAGAAGGGGGTTATAACAGTACCTCTTAATTGACACTTCGAATTTTTAGCCTCTGCCCGGTGCAGTGGACGCGACATGTTCCTCGTGGCGTGCCAAAAAATCGAACAATCCAAAATTGGTTAACACCCCATCAACTCATCGCGCAGCGTCATAATATTCTCCAGAAAAATTTGACAGAGATATTGCGTCAATTGTAGCAGTTCTTTTGGCCCGTCGGATAAAAAGCTGTGACGCTGCAACTCTTCGATCGTCCAGTTTTCGTCCGTCCAAAGATTGTAGCTGGGTAAATTGTCACCCTTTGCCATTCGCCGGCGCGTGATGCTTTCGAAGTGCTTGTCGGCGCTACTTAATGACTCCCCTTTTTTGGCCTTCACACTTGTCAAGATCAATGTCTCTTCCGGGGCGATTTCATCCAACAAAGACTGAATGTAGATGTCAAAAAAAATCCTTCTTTTCTGGAGTCTCCTCCATCACCTTTCTTGCTCCCTCTATCGGATTCCTAGTGACCGATTCATGCGAGTCATAAATATCTCCCTTTCCCTGATCTCTCAGTGATTTCTCGACAACTTCCTGAAAGTAAACATTCGAAAAACATTCCAAGGATAATTGCATTATCAATGCAGATGTAAACTTCTTTTTCCGATAAATCATCTTGGAGTCGTGAACCAATTTCTCCAAGCAGTCCTCAAACTTGTATTGTGGCAAATTGTCGATGGAATCCAATCGATTTAAAAGAATGTTGATTATACTGGCAGCATTGAAAAAATCTATTTCTAATGTAGTCGTGTGAAACAAGTTGTAGTCCGCATAGAAAGAACTTGTTAGCTTCCTTTCGTTCAAGTGACCCACGAGATTTCGAAGAATGTTGAGCAAGCGTTGACGCAGGTTACTTCCGGTCCAGCTCTCATCTTTTGGATTCTGCTTCCATTCAAACAACACCAGCGTTTTAAGGACATAAGAGGAAACTAATTTTCTTGTTCTTATTTCCTTATCAGGGAACAGGATGTCACGCAACACTTTCAGTAACCTCAGACATTTGCTTTGTCCGCTCTCTGGGCCAAATTCTTGGCGAAACAGCGCCTGCTCAAGGCATGATTGGGAACAACGCAGACAAAAATTAATCGGCCGAAACCCGGGATTCTGTTGTTCGCATTCTGCAAAGAAATTCGGGTGGACTTCAGTAAGAGCATTCCTATACGAGCCAACAGCAAGAAAATATGGCAAACCGTCTAATAAAGACTTGACCACTTGACCGCTGGCAGACTCGAACTTCAAATCGACTTTGAGAGGTCTAGAGTTTATTTTAACAGCTAATGCCAAATCCACGCTGATTCTCAGCCCTTTGTAACGTTCTCCCCCCTTCCATTCCAGCAATAAAGTATAAGCTGGTCCATGCTTTGATAAGGGACGTGGGGCTCCCAAAACGTCGTCTGCTTCACGCCAAAGCGCTACTTTCATCCCGAATGCCTCAAAACCCTGTGCTTTGCTGTTAAATAGTTTAAAGAATGGCGTCTTTATATTCTTTTTCCACTCAAACGCCCTGAAGTCAGGCCACGGCAAATCTTGATCAGCAAATAAAAGCTTGTAGCGAAGACAAACGGATTCACTTGGCCCCACAAACACGGTAGAACAAGGAAGTTCCTCAAACATAACATCCTCTGACAAAGAGAAAGCGTCAAGCTGTATGAAATAATCGAACTCATCAGGCTGACCAGCTTTTGTTCCTTCGTAAAAGCTTCCACTGTTGACAAGCGTTGTCATGAAGAAGGGATTTTCCCTTCTCACTTCCAGTAGTATGGCCTTAATAACCTTTCTAACGCGTCTCTGAATTAGAGAGATTTCCTCGCAGTAAGGTAGGATGCCTTTTTTTTCGTCCAAGTCCTTTAGAAATAGATCTAAAGGGGATGTTGCCATAGCTAGCTACTGTCTCAAACTGACTTGGAGAAAGATCACTTCCGCTTAGCGAAGAGGAACTTATTCCCCAGGCTTCTCGCTTCTTGATCGAGAAGACTAGGTCGCATTGCATCAAGGGAAGAAAGGAATTTTAAAAATTGTTCGAACTACCTTATTGTTACTTATTTTTGCGGAAACTTGATATCGCGCTACAGACTCTAATTTTGTTATAGCTATACTTCTGCAATGATATTGACTAAGAACCATGATAACAAGAAAAACTTAAAAAACAGGCTGACACAATCGTTTGAGACAAAGCACAACGTTATAGCACTACACAGGTCGCAGGAGCTCCTAGTGAACGTCAGAAATTCACAAATGTACAAAAGCCAGGCATATTCCCAACCCAAGAGACCATAATTTTCGTGTAGGGATGCTACGTTTCCGTAGCCGAATAATAAATTTCGCGTTGGTTAAGTTTTAGCGAGAACATTTTTTCACGGGTACGTTTAATTTCGCCCTGCGACAAACTGCATTTGGAACTTGAAACTCGGTCCTAAAATGTTGTTTGTATCGATTATTAATTTCACTTTGACGCAAGTTAAAATAATAGACGAGAAACTGATCTCCTAAACTAAACAGAACAAACGGAACAAAGTGGCTGCAAAATTTCATGTCGAAAGATCACAAAAATTAAGACATATGTCCTTCAAAGTAAGAATGCCCTTGGACGTTTCTATTCGGTTGTATTGGCCTGAGTTTGTCTTCTAAACCTCCTAACCGAAATATTGAATGGTCTTGTTTATATTTTTTTCAAACGTTTCTCCTTGTTTTCAAACGTAAGTCTCATTTATCAGTCATCACCCTCCCAACTGGTTATGGACACTGCTTTTTATTATTTTTCAATACTCAGACTTCAAAACTTTCAGCCTCCCGAAAACATTTTACGTTGTATTCCCAGAGCACTAGATAGTATTTTCGCGCCACGTGTCTTCAAAATCAAAATGGCGTCAAAAAGGAAATGACTGCCCGTATAGTATCCCGCAGGTTGGTGATAGAACCCGCGGGTTTAATTGAAATTTTAACCCGCGATGGGCACCGACTTTATCGTTTAATAGTAGGAAAAACTCTGTTATTTGAAAAGCAAGAGAAATCCTTGATGGCTGATAATACAGTTTGAGTATATTGCCCTTCATTCACGGCGGAAATTAGTTTATAATGTGACCAGTATCTCGCTCAAGATCAACGGCTTCATTCATCATTTGACACCACTTCTCAAACAGCTGCTCGAAATTCGAAACAGGTTGAGAGCTTTTGCAACAAAATAAAAAATCTTGCACGCAATATACATTTATTATTTTGAGCTTTGACATCTATTCATGCCTAAAATGTTGTTCTAAGTTTTAGGAAGGACATCTGACAACAAGCAGGGAAAAATCAATGCAATATGCTCCATTTCTAATCCATTCTTCTTGCCTAGTCACGCGAGGTGTATTCATAAATGTAACGAACACAGAACACATCTGCTCGAGCATTATGATTTCAATATAATACCGTGAGAAACAAATATTACTCCCTGACCGGGCCGGGTCTTAAAAATAGCCGCACAAAGGAATAACAGGCGTATTTTTAGATGTCTAGCAAATATGGAAAACAGGTTAATATTGTTAATGTATAATGGTACATCGTACAAGCGTTAATCTGTTTGAATATCCCCGACGCCACAAAGTTTAGTGAACGGCGTGCGAGAATGTAAAATTCTTAAGGAATTTTGTTTTCTCTTTTAAGGTCACTGTTGAAATTTATACGCTCTACAAATTATATTACACAATGCATGCAAATGAGCGCCATTGTAAAATCCCCTGGGGGTCTCTCGTCTGTGACAAGTCACACTAGCTTATTTTTCCGCCAATTAGAAGCGAAGTCCGCGGAACATGCCCGAGCTTGTCCTGTCAATATATGTTTCTCAAATCACAAAAGCGTCCCCTGTGATTAAGCGAATTTAAACGCCAGACCGTCTCGATTCTAGTGCAACAATCTTCGCGAAATTATTGGCAAAGAAATCAGCTTTTCGTCCACAGTTGTGTTACGGGAAGTTGCGTGTTTGTTTTGGATGTTAGAAAGCGCGGTTTATTGACATGAAATGGATTGCAAGTGCATTATACGGGCTTTGTTATTGGATAATTGATATTTGACCAATCAACCGTCGCATGTTCGATGCAGCGGGCCGGCCGAACAAAATCTGGATTCATTGAAGTTCGTTAGCCATTAGTTCATTAGCCATGGAAGCAAAGATGAACTCTTTGGTAAGTACCGAGTGGTTTATTGTCCAAAAAATATACGTACAACGTTTTTGTTTTGCCTGGGAAATGAATAGCTGCCGATCAATATGCAAAATGTTTTCTCCCGCGAAATCGAAACGGCACAACATGACACCGCACGAGGAGAGAATGCAATTTCCCGTCACCGATATTCCTAGCTTGTTTTTCTCCCGCTAATGGCCAAACTGAAACACATAATAGCCTCACTTTTGTATATAATCGTCAGGATTTTAAAAGCATTTTCTGATGTTAATCTGTAGGTTGTTTTTCCTGTGGTTTTGTAACGGAAATCGAGCTTTTCGTGTAAGCACACTTAACTGTTTGTAATGCCTCCAACTTCGATCGATGAGACAAGTTATAACTTGCCCGTTTCGTGTCGAAACAATGGACAAAATTTGCTACTTCATAGGGCTTAAAATACATCATTCTTCTAGTCTTTGCAGTGAAAAATTCCGTAGTTTAACCTTGTTTTTAACGGGTTGCTTTTTGAGCGAAAATATTTACTTCGTCAGCAAATTTTTGCTGTTGTCTTGTTGACCTGTTATTGAACGGTAACTGCGAAGACCGGACACTCCTCGCGATTTCCCAATTTTCCTTTAGATACAACTCTATTATTGCAAACACATTCAAATATCATTTTTTACTTCTAAGAAGTGACAACTACATTTACGATACCGAATGTTTATGTTTGTCCGTCCCTCGCTGTGCCTTTTGAACTGTGGAATTGTGAACTGAAATGTTAAAGAATTTGCCCTTTGTCGCTACATAAACCAACCCTGTTTGCGACTTTTATGCCCGGGATAGAGGTTTTAATCACTACAATTCAAGTGTGCATTAGTTTTGCGATGAATCACACATGTGATTGAAATATTAATCTCGTATTTACGGTGTACAATCTCTTCATAATAATATTATCAAGTGCAGACGAATGGGCCACGTTGGCATATTCACAGAAGTAACACAATGCGGACCTATTTTATTAGAAAGCCTTAACATTGAAATCGTTTTGCTCCAGCAGATCTTATTTGAACAAACATGTTCTGTGAAAGCGAAGTTTTATAGCTTTGTTGAGAACAAAACATGGTAGAAAATTATACTCAATTCAATCGGAAGAACTTCAAATATTTTATTTTATCGAACTCATGTTCTGAAAGCCAATCATATTTACTATGGAGTTTAATTAAATGAAGTCCTCGTTTTCCCCACGGCTTTTCTATTTATTTAGAAAGGTTAAAGTTATAGTTTAGATCTTTTACAGCTCTAAATGTATAGAAATAATTTCCTATGATTATTGCATCATCAATATTTGAACGTTTAAAGAAAAAAGTTTAGCGCTAGTAGAACAACGTGCTGTCTCCAAAGCTCTTCGCGGCTGTGTATGTTTCATGAGAATCTGCCCAGCCATACATTTTCATGTTGTAAATAAAAATAACACACTGTAAAATTTCCACGGAAGAAATTTTTTTCTCTAGTCGAAAGATACGTATTCATCGAAGTTCTTTGATCGCATGAATCAAATGCGAAGAAAAAGTCGGGGAATTTTGTTTCCTTTCTAATTTTTGAGCCCGTTTCAAATAGGGGAAAATGAAAAACAGTCATTTCGGGAAAAACTTATTTATATCGGAAAATAAACAACAAGTAGTTACATTTGTAAAGTGATTTTTGTCATCAATATCTTCCTGTATTTTTTTGGAAGTCTATAATTAAAATGTTCGTCAGTTCTGTTTATATCACTAGTTCGTAGCAACTTTGAAAGTAATTGATATACCATTATGAAGAAACGTTTGCTGAGAGCATGTTTTTCAACCTGTTAAAACGAATTTTTCTGGCTATAGATTCCGGAACTCGGCAAAGATTTCGGCACTCCATCGATGTAAATCCATGATGGCCTTTTGTATTAACCGAATTTGCACCGAAGGAGCTTAAGCGATATTTATTTGATTGTCAACACCTAGTCACGAATTTCTGTTTGTTCAGCTTTCGTCGTTTCAGCTTAAAAAATTGTAACATATCTTCTATTCATGGCTAAGACATAAAAAGACTTATCAATTCCTTGAAAACAATGAATGATTTTGCAAGAAAGTGTTCCCTGCCTTTTTGCTATTACAGATGTAAACGCATTCGACTGTTATTGACTTGTGGTTCATCCAGACTCGTATGAAAACATGGCCTGCAGTTAGTACAGTTAATAATCTCATTCAGTGACTATGTACAGATTGTGTAAAAACTTTTCCGGATGGCAATGCTCCAAACTCAATTTTTCTAGCTGTTTTTTGGCCTTTTGCTTTTTCTCTAGGGTTCAGTAGCTTGCTGGGTTCGATGAAATAAGCTTGAGAACTCACAGCTATGAAATCACTGTGTAGAAAACGCGTTTTGGTCGCTTATTTGCTTCGCGTGTATACTTTAATATTGGGTATGAAAACATAACTATTTACAGTAGACGGCGAGGCGCTTTAACGCAAGTAATCCCCCAATTTAATCTGCCATTTCAAGGGCCTAGCTGCTTAGCCGTTCCTAATTGAGATTATATACACTCCTATGTAACAGAAAAGAAACTTCGAAAACAACAATTAACAACAAAGAAATCGGAATGTTTATGCTTAACCGATGTTGTGATCGTCTTAAATTACGTATACGGCTTTTAAGTCTATAACAGGTTGTTGCAGGTAAATAAAGTAACACTTTCTTGTGGTGCTATTTATTACTCTGTACAAGGTGGTTCTACCTTTTGAAACTGTAAATGAAATCCTTATGTTTGACCTTGAAATTTGAAAGTCGTTGAGCAGTACCGGTTCCTGCGGTGAAGTTCATTATAACTATGCATTGAGGTTCTAACTTTCGAGTTTGTGAACGAAATCCTCGAGTGTCGGACCTTTCAAATGTTGAGCAGTAGTTTGATGTGCTGTGATAGGTTGCTTTCAATTTTGACTCCTAAAATGCAGTTTTCTTGTGTGGCCCCATTCAAGTGAAAGCCATTAAGCGGTACTTTCTGGTGATAGTGTTTATTATGCATTGCACAAAATGGCTTTACTTTTGAGTCGTGGAAGAAATCCTAAAGTAAGACCTTTACATAAAAGCTGTCGAAGAGTACTTTCCTGCTGTTCTGTAAGAACTTATACTATGCTTTACATAGGTGCTCTAAATTTTAAGTATGTAGGAAAATTGTCTAAAGTGTGGCCATTCAAATGCGGAAAGTGAATTAAGCAACGAAAGGCATAATCCATCCAGTCTTTGCCGTGAATAAATCCCGGAGTTTACCCTCTTTTCCGATTAAATGCTTTTTGAACGGAAACGTTTTTTTCGTCAACAAATCTCTTGGTGTTGTCTCATAACTATAAGACAACAGGCACTCCTAGCGATTTCCCAATTTTCTCAGTTAAGTATATGTGTTATCGCAAACATATTTTAAAAACGAATTCTCCCTGACTAAGGACTTGACAACGACAGCTGTGTTTGTGGAATGATTTTATTTGCTTCTTCGTTGCTGTGGAAACGTGAAACAATTTGCTGATCAACTTTCAAACTAAACGCACAGGAGTATAGTCTTCCCTAGGAGTATTATACTTTTCTCTTTTGAGCTGTTCTTGTCCATTTCTTTTTCTCGATGCCAATTGAAGGAAATTTTTGTGAGTCACACATAACTTAATCAGCTTTGCTTTTCGAACAAGCCGTGAAATCACTTCAATGATACTGATCAAACCTTTTTAGCAGAGAAATCTTCGATTGTTTATGTACCGCCGAAACAGTCTAATCTTATAACTTAAATACCTCCTTTGCACATGTTGAAATCAAAGACGGAGTTTTTATTTATAGGGCGTTTCTTTAATCGGGTTAACCACAGCAAACATTTATTAATTTGATCCTTCGTGTTCTCCAGTTAAATAATAATAATGCTGATGTTCCCGACTTAACATGAATTTTGATCATTTTCAACAAAGTACGAATGAAAAGAAGTCTGCAGTTAGTCCTAGTGTATAAGCAACATTATTTATGACCAATGCTTAATTTCTTTCCGTAAGATAATCCTTGCAATGAAATATTTGAATTTGTGTGGTCACAGGCTAGGTCAGCACAAGTGCTTTCAGCGTCGCAAACTTGCGCCTGCAAAAAAACATATGTGTTAATTTGTCTCGCTCATACCACTGTCATGTAATTCGGAGCATATACAAAGTGCAAATTCAAAAGGTCCGTTGAATTCCACATTTGAAGGGAAGATTATTTCTGAATGATTCTTGATACTTGAGGGATATCGTTCAGACTTTAATGTTTGAACACAGCGCCAGAAGAGCAAAGTTCAATCTGCCGGTGGCGTTCCTGTGGATAACTACATTTCAGGATTTTATCCTTAAGCTAAAAAAGTTACGTTATTTAAAGTTACTGCAAAAAAACTGCATTAACAACCCACAACATTGTGCACTTTGTTCACACTAACAAGGTGGGAAACAACCTTGAGCATATAGATGTATACGCTGTTGGCTTTTGGGAACAACTTGATTTTATGCAGTTCTTCAGCTGAGCAATGAAGCAGTGGAACTCTTCTCGGCGAAACCTTTAAGATAAACGTAAACTGAGAGAGAAAGTACATACACTGGCAGACGAATTATTCAGTTTAAGTGATCTAAAAAACGCAGGGACACCCGACAGTTCTTTTCGGTAGAGTAACTGTTCTGAAGGCCTAAAAGCTGCCTCTAAAATTTGTGTTTTATTTGACAAAGACCTAGAGTTTTCTTTGGCTAAATGCTACCTCAGACTCTCCTAACAAGGGTAGAATTAATTTGTTTTGTTTTCTGTGGGACAAATATACCGTTTAGAGTGTAATGTAAGCAGCTCTGGATATTGGGACTAAAATAAGATTCGGCTCCCTAAAAGTTTCTGCTACTCAAATTTTCAGGTAAAGAATCTGAATAGACAGGCTGTATTAGCATATACAGAAAACACTATCATCCATGGAAATTTAAGTGTTTTTGCTTGACTTTTTCGTTGGGTGCTCCTGAAATTGGACTTTGGCCTGTGGGACCAAGGAATTTACACGTTCAGGCGAGTTCGAGTTTATTCAACGGTTGCGTTTCGAGTTTCGAAAGAATAACTTCTGAAGAATAACTACTGTTTTAATGTTTAATAGATTAGTATTCAGGGTACGCTTTTTAGTACACAATTTTAACGGTTAGCTTTCAGATAAGGTTAGAGGCGTGATTGTTTGAAAAGCAAATCAAACATAACTCGCACCGAATAAAACGAAAGGATTTCTCGATGCCCTATATCTCTAAATTGGCGTGTCTTTAAAGCAGCCCTTTTAACGATTCCTGCTGCTATTTGACTGTCTTTCTTGTTTCCAATTTACTACTACCACAACTGCGTTGGATCAAAACTGAACCAAAGTCCTTATTTCATGTTAAATCTACCGAAAACGAAGAGACCCACAGGAAGAACTATATTCTCTTTGTTTTATTTGGACTCGTGACACTAAGGGTTGCATGCACATACTTGAAACTTAGAACCGTATCGAACCAAAAACGTTATCGGTTCGTTTCGTTGTGTATGCTTTTTTTAGTACATTTAAAGTCAAATGTCCATGTTTGCTAAACAACGACACTTTTCGTTGTTTATAATTTGTTGAGAGCAGTTTCTCTCGAAGCTCAATAGCGTAAGATACGATAAGCCCCAATGCTATCACGTTAGTAAATGAAAACATCTATTCTTGTATGTTAAAACTGGATAAACTGAACTGTCTGCGTACACTGCATTGCTGCAGAAGTCGGAGGTAGCCGCTTGAAATACTCCCTTACAAAAGACATAAAAGAAAAACATTCTGAAAATTTTCGTCTTTCGGTTAAGAAAGTTTTAGACCGAGATTTAACACAAACACGAACTCAGTGTTTTACACAAACTATTTTGGACACAAACTATTTAACTTTTCATAAATCTCACCTTGAAGAAAATAAGTTAGACAATCTTATGAAGCTATCAATCCTTTTATCGAAAGAATTAACTTTCATAATGTCGATAAACATCTGTTTGAAGTCAATTTGCCTTTTTGTAAATTGTCCCAAAGTATGGTAAACTAGACTCCGGCTTTTGTCCATTACCTATTTAGGGCATCATGCACAGTAATAGAGCGACCTCACTGTGGAACGAGCTAGCCTGCACTCAAACTGAGCTAGCGAATCTGTGACTGATTTTAAGCGTCTTAGACAAATGCTTTTGAATGTTTCTTTTAGTTAGGCTTTTATTGATGATTGTCGCATTTGTTTTACGATTTTATCTCATGCATTTAGCTTTTGTGTATTTTGATCTCATTATATCATTGTCACGGCTCTGAAAAGCCCCGAGGGGACGAGCCAATAAAGTATGTATTTTTACTTGTACCCTGTAAACAATCTCTTAACTTGCTTAATTCGTTGTTCACTTGCAGTTTTTTTTTTCTGAGTAACCCATCCTATTATTTCCTTCCTAACTGACCGTTCGAAATCAACCCGATATATACTGGCTACAATTCGATATTTTGAAAATTATCTAGTTTGTTAGTTTTTTCCTTTTTTTTTTTTGCTGCAGAAGATATGAAAAACGTTTCAATCTTGAGTAGATGATTTGTAGGTATTGCACTTGCATAGTAACTTTATTCTTAACTTAACTCCCAACTTATTGCAATTATTAAACTACGTTTTTTCCCCTAATGGAGAAAGTTCCTTAAAAAGATCGTCAACAGCCACAGAAATAAAATCAGAAGTGAAACGTTACTTCAGTCGTCAAACCGTCACAAAACAAGGCCTTTTATTTTTTCTCTTTTGAAAGGTTGTTCCTCCTTTAATCGAGCAATTAACAGATGTAGCTTTTTTCGGTAAAGTAGTTTCATCTAGGGCTGTGGAGCTGTAAAGTTAAGGGTTGACCCTTTCACTCCCAGAGTCAGGTATGGAGCCATTAAGGTGGTTCTATTTTGTGAGTCTGTGGATGAAATCCTATAGTGTTACCATTCAAATGAAACCTCTTTAGCGGTACTTTCACAGGGTACTCTTAATATTGTAGTATTTTACAAAATGAAATTTGGGATTTGTCTCAAATGTTGATTTTAGGTACACTTGGGAGTGAAAGGTTTAATTTGAATAAACGGTCACACGTTTTTGGCTGCGTGCATAATAACGTAACCATTGAACTTTCATCTTTCTGTTTTGTTCAGGTCGCTGGAAACAACCGAAAGCGTAGAAACTCCTTTTTGTGGCTGAGGAAATTTCACGCGTTACGAAATTACTAGTTAAACTGACGAAAACAGATAAATTGCTTTATTTGTGCAGATCAACACAGACAAAAGTCGGGAGAGTCATCTTAATCGAAGAAAGCTTTCTTTGCGATCAAACGTTGAATTGGGCACAGTGCCAGAGTTGTCCCGAATTTGCAACAATATAGTAGCTAACAAAAGTACTTGCCTTTTCAAGTCAAGGTGGTGTGACATGTAGTAATCGGCTTATTTTTTAAACTATTATTTTCAAGTTTAGAAATCAACTTTAAACTTCGGATCCCAATCAATGATAAGAAGCCGCATACTGTCCTGTAGAACTGATACATGTGTGTTGGCACCAACGTCTGTTTTTTCACCGAAACGATTAGGGAAATTTATTCCCTGGCCATGGTGTTGTAAGATGTCTGTCCCATTTCACATTCGTTTATGAGTTCGATTCGGGTTAGGTAGATTAAGGTAATGAGTGGACTGATTTTGAATGGTTACCAACCTTACCCCTTAAAAAGTTGAATTGAAATTAAGGCGCAGTAAGATTTTTACATGCATTCAACACACGACAATAGGTGATCTTACGCCCTAATACTATCGAATAAATTCAGTTATAGATACATACAGTAATCTCCTTAAGTGGAGTTACATGTGAGTTAACTAATATGACCATGAAGTTACTTTATTTTGGAATAATTATAGAGGGGTAATTTTGCGGTGGTGATGAAGAGCAAGAATAACTCCAGCTGAGGACTACGTAGTCTTATTTAAGACCCCGATTTACAGTTAAATTACGAAATTAAATAACCGGCGTAAAGAGATTCCCCATTTTGGACTAAACTCTTTAAAGGTTACTTGCGCGGTAATTTAAACGCCTTTCCTGCGCAGTTTTTAGTTAGATGACCTAAACGAGGCCAATGAACTAAAAAGACGATGATGTATATAATTGTATTTGACTGTTTAAAAAATTTTAAGTCATCATCGATTAACTTAACGTAGTTAGAGCAGATCCCTTTATCTTGAAATGTAAGTCGTTTCCTTGGGACTGATGTTGCTCGCTTATTTGCTATTGGATGTCTAAAGAAAAATTTTTGGTTTCCCTTCTGTGTACGTTCGAGATAAAGGAAGACTACTGTAAGTCTGTATGTGAGATTCCAAACTGTAGCTGTTCAAAGGAAACTATTTTTGAGTACATTTTTAGTGGTCCTGACCTAAACTTTTTACAAAACAATAAAAAACGTTAGCTTTAGCCTCCACTTGCGCAAACGAAGAAACATGCACTAATATGGAAATATTGTCTCTTACACTATTTTCCCGTTTGTACGCGAACGCAATATTTGATGTACTTTGGGGGAAACTAAAACGTCTTTGAAAAAATAAATTCTGAAACATTTTGATCGATACATAGTTTTCGGAATTTCCCGTCAGGCGAGTAGTCATCTTTACTTTATCAGGCTTATCAGGACAAAGTCCAAAAATGTTTGCGAAGACGCAAAGAAGATTTTTGAGTTCGTTGTGGGAGTAAAGTTGAATGGTTTGTTTCAACCTCCCCTCCCCTCTTTTAAGAGAGCGCCCATTCAAACGAACGCTATTCAAAAGCTGTTAATAGTGTTTATTATATAAGCTGTACAAGGCGTTTAGCAGTTTAAAATCACTGGATACAATCCTAAAGAGCGACCATTGGTAATAAAAGGAATTGGCTACTTTTTGGTTTAGCTGCTTAGTTGCGATGGTCACAGATGGTCTTTGAATAAGTACACTTACAAAAAACGTAACAGTTTCAATTCTTTTCCATCAATTTGTTTAACATTCCCAAATTTCATTTCCTTGCGACGAAGTTGTGAGTTGACATAAACGTGTATTATTACGCGGTAACTTTTCGCGGGCCCTACATGATAACCACTTAGCCTCATGGTCTTTTCTAACATTTTTGCTAGTTTGCGCTGTATTGGATTTGTCTTTTGTTTGCTTGTAGTTATAGCCTAGGATGTTTTGAAAACGTTTCATTGCTTGGAAAGGAAAATTCTAAATCACGCAATTACGTTTGGACATAGGGAGTTGCAGTTTCCATTTATCTCAACTTGAAGCAATTTTCAGCATCATCAATACTTGCCTACTTGCATCAATACTTGCCTATCAATGTATTGCCTACGGAGCAGTTCATACAAATGTAGACAAAATATTTCACTTTTTTGAGGTCAAATTACAGCAAGTTTTGGCATTGAGTCGATATCAGTTGAAAGTTGCTTGTAGGTGTAATATTCATTAAGAATTAGGTTACAAACTTGCCTCCGGCTTTGACTTCTTCATAGTCATTACTTTGATCTGGTGATTTTCAAAAGGAACAAACCTGAATTATACACTGAGTTCGAAGTTTATTACCTGAATACAGATATGATGTGTATTTATGCTTTTGTTAGGCTCTAAGATTGTACACATCGTTGCCGTTGATTTTTTTTTCTGAATTTAAAAGCTGGTTTCAATTTAGAATTTTTTTAGTAGCGTGATGTCTATTTAGGGTCCTTCGTTCAGATGCCATGAAATTCATCGCTCAGGCTTAAGCTTTGTTTCTATTGTTTTGTTAATCTATATTTTGATTTGCTGATTTATAAAACGGGTGCAAACTCAGCTTAATAGTTGTAATAGATTTTTACTCAGTTTAATAGTTGTAATAGATTTTTACTCAGTTTAATAGTTGTAATAGATTTTTACTAGAGTCTTGTTTTTTTAGAAGCGTGATGTCTATTGAGGGTTCCTAGTTCAGATGCCATGAAATTCATCGCTCGGGCTAGCCTTTAGCTTTATTTCAGTTGTTTTATCAACGACTTTCTTCATTTTGATTTGAATATTTATAAAACGTTAACAGGTATAAACCAAATTTTGTAGATAATATTTTTACATTTTCGCATTTATTATCAATCAGCTTACTTGGTAATTTCTTTGTTTACTAGCTTTTTTTTAGCAGGAACCCATCCCATTTCGTTAAATCCTAATTAACTGGCCCCAGTCGTTCAAAAGTTAGATAGCGCTATCCACTGGATAAATCACTATCCAGTGGATAAGTGATAGGGAAACCAATTGCGTTATCCACTGGATAGTGATTTATCCGGTGGATAGTGCTATCCAACTTTTGAACAACTGGAGCCTGGTCGATAATCTAAAGAGATCTTTCCTCTCACATGTGACGTATATAGTTACATTTAGTCCCCAGATGTTTCTGACTGCAGAAACCATCTGGATTGTCAATTTGTAGTTTGCTACAGAAGGCATGAAAAAACATGATATTTATTTATTTAATTAACCAAGTAATACTCAGATTTTATTAACGCCTATACCTATTTTACCTCGATTGAGTTAAATACTTTTATGATCACAAGAAGTTGCTTCTCAAGCGAAATTTGGGATTTTTAATCGAAACCTTGAACCTCGAAACGTTGAGTTTAAGGGTTAACTGACTAGCGTTCAAAACAAAATGTCATACGTTCATACAGGTGCGTGCTATAAGATAACTATTAAAATTAGTTTTTTCTATTTCTGTTTCGTTCAAGTCGCCGGAAACAGCTGAAATTCACGTGTTTTAAAACTAGTGTATGTTTTTAGGTAAGGACATTTCATTTTTTTTCTCCGTTGAGTTGAAGCAACGGCATGAATAGTTTTATTTATTTAGATCATCATAGCTAAAAGTCGAGAGAGATATAAGTAGTAGAATGCTTTATTTTTTGGTGGAACGTTGGATAGGGCACAGTGCCAGGCTTGTCCCGAATTGCAACAATATACAGCTAATAAAGTATTTGCCTTTTCAAGTCAAGTCAAGGTGGTCTGACATGATAATCGGCTTATTTTTTTAAAGTATTATTTTCGAGCTCAGAAATCAAGTTTGATAGTTGATACTGGCCTAAAGAAGTTTGTCCCCATCAAACGTTGCTTTACTACAACGAGCCGTAAGATAAAGGACTTACAATCTACAAACTAGTTGAGACGAACGCAAAATGCCGTTTCTCCTTCTCCCCAAATGAAAACACTCAGTCAATCTTGTTTTGAGGATCTGCCCAATTTGTCAGCTTTCTTTTCAGCGACAAAACAAAACTGATAAGAGGGATTGAGGAGGTTGATTTATTACCAGTAAGTGCATTGCCAAACTGTTTACAAGAAATGTAAACTGTCTAACGTAATCGCTTTGATATCATTTCATCAAAACTAAATTGTTGTGTTCACTTTTCCTAAAGAAAATAAAACCGCTCAAATGTACTCTATGGTAAGGACCGTTTTAGTTAAGAGAATTTATTCGGGTTGACATGGGGTCAACATTTAAGACGCTTGCCCTAATTAATTGCTTATGTGGTACACAATTCATGTTGCAGTGGCACATGCTACGGCATGTATCGAACGCGCGCGGCGAGAAAGGATTGTACAGAAAATTTCGTTTCACACACTTTATCTCGGAAACGAACACGATGACCCCCATTTTTGCATTTCATCGCTGGTTTAAACTACAGTGCAAATCTATCTTCAGTGAGATTCAATAGTACATCCTTTTGTTCAGTATATTCTTTGTGGTCCTGTTTCACCGTTCACAACAATAGAAACATTAGCTTTAGGCTTGTGCAAACAAAGAAACATTGTTGTGGAAATATTGCTGCATTATTAGTGCTGCATTATAGCGTGGAAATATCGCATAATTTGCTGGGGAAACACAATACCTTTGAACAAATCATGTCCGTTCATTTTGAACTTTACGTGTTCTCGGGGGTATCGTTTAGAGCGAGTAGTCGTCCGGACAAAGTCCAGTTGTTGTTTGCGAAGAGTTCAACAGGGTTTAAAGTTGAATGGTACGTTTCAACCCACACTCTTTCTCTTTCTTTAAAGAGCTAAAGTATTTCATTCGTAAATGAAACATTTTGAAATGTACTTATCTGTGGTACTATTTATTATACTGTACGAGGAGGTTTCTAACTATAAATCGATAGATAGAATCCTCTACAGCTTGACAGTTCAAATGAAAGAGACTGACCGTTGCTCGCTACACGCCACGCCCTAAAATACGTCATCGAACATTTTAAGTCCGATCGTTCTGTGACTTTAGCGTGAGTTGCTCGTTATTGAAGTTTTGAAAAGTTTCAGCAAAACTGTGCCTAACTATTATTAATGGTGACCTTTATTTTTGGCGTTCAAACAAATTAAACTCGTTGCAAAATATACCTTTTTCGATACAGGAGCGAAAGTTTATGCAATGTTCAGACTTTGAAAGTTTGGACACACAAACAAAACGAAATCTCGACACGTATGGTACATAGTCGTGCCACGTGTTCATGTTTTACATGCTTTTCGATCAGTTTGAACTTTGACGCAGTTGGCTGTATAAATGAGAGTTAACATCTTTGACATTTTCTCAGCCGTTCGTTGCATTATGATTTAGACCTGGAAACCCAACTCCTTTCGTAACAAACCGGTCTATAGATTCTCTAGTACTTAGTAAAACCAGTTGAATCAGGTTAAAATTGAGAACATGAACATCATGACTTTTGGGAGACAGATCAGGAAAAAGATGAAGCTGAAAAGCGATTTGCAACCGACAACAGTAAGTAAATGACAACATAGTTAAGTTCGTGTTTTTTTGTTTTGTTTTTTTTTTTTTTTGACTTGACGATGTTTGTTGGCAACGTCCGAGTCTCGAAATACTGTAGCCATTTTAATTTCCCCTTAATGTTACTTTTTTTCTCGGGTTACTGACCGCATAACTCCTGTCTTCGCTCAGCCAAACAACTACCTTTCGTACAATTGCGGTACAAGGTATCTTTTCCGCCGTTTCGCGTCGGTTCGTCAAAATTCGTTAACATATCAAACTTATTCTCCACTGAGTGGAACTAGATACTTAGATTTTAGCCGGCAGAAGAAACTTCCTGCCTTTTAAACTAAACACAGTTAGTTTTAAAGAGAAATTGGGTATCATAAAGGGCTCAAAAACAAGGAAAGAAGTATGTTTGGTAGGTTTGGTTACATAACCTGAGAGGCCAGTCGAGGTCAGCAAACAAGATCTTTGGACGTCACGAACTAAACAATATGGATGCGGAGGATTCCAAATCTTTGTTTGTTAAATACAACAACGCCAAATGAAATTGTACAACCGTCGAGTTACTTACTTGTCTATTTTGTAGGTATAAAAACATAAATAATTCCGATTAAAAATTGAACTGTAACCAGGATAAGACATATTAAAAATATAAAAAGCGTTCTCTGGTTTAAAAAAATTTAAGAGAAATATAAGCTTTCGGCTATTATACTCTAGCCTTTAACGAATGTAAAAAGAAATGAAAGCGCATGATTGGAAATACATGCAAGGGAGGGTGTGAAAAGATTAAACACAAGAATACAATAGAAGTGTAAAAAAGCTAAAAATGGACAAAAACGGACGAAATAAGAATTACAATAAGATAGAGTATTGTCTTGGTAACGGTTTAGAATTATTGTCTGCGCCGACAGTTTTGGCAGTATGCCAGGATTCTAGTGTTCTTCGAATACGGTAATTGCCTTTGTCTATCACAGTAGCGCCATCAAAATCAATTGAATGATTGTTTTGCCAAGCATGGTTGGCAATGTTCGAGCCTCTAGTATAATTTTTAAGATTTCGTTGGTGTTCCTTTCTTCGGGTTTTAAAACATCTGCCAGTTTCTCCTACGTAACTCCAACAGCAATCAGCACACGAGATTTTGTAAACAACATTGCATTGTAGATCCAGGGGCTGCCTAAACTTAGGAGAAGGGAATTCTTGTTGCAGGGTTTTAGCTGGTTTGCTTACTACACGGATGTGATTTTTACGAAGTAATCTGGTGAGAGGTTCAGTCAATCCGCGGATATAGGGAAGACATGCGAAACCCAGGGAAGTGTCAGATGGATCGGCCCATTTGAAGAACATGGACACTAATTCTTCCGGAGGAGGAGTTGTCGGGGCTGACTTCTTTTTTAAAATGTTGGAAATAACCGTTGGTGGGTAGCCATTGGCTTTCAATGCTTCCGTAACGTAACTAGTCTCGCGTGCTTTACCTTCACAAGTGCTAGGTAGGTTGGCTGCACGGAATAGGAGGGTCGAGGCCGCGCTGACTTTATGTTTATATTCATGATGAGAAGAATAATCCAGATATCTATCAGTATGTGTCGGTTTCCGGTAAACGTCGATGACAGTAACACCATTTTTCCTGGAAACGAGGGTGTCCAAGAAAGAGATTTGGCCATTGTTTTCTTCTTCGATAGTAAAAGCGATTTTTGGGTCAATGGAATTTAAAGTGTCATGAAAGGAGGAGACAGCGTCTTTCTTAATGATGACGAAGCTATCGTCAACATATCTTTTCCAAATCCTTGGTGTAACTGTAGAGGTATTGATGGCTCCCTCCAACTTCACTCCTGTCAGCAAGGAATACATTCAATCTTGTTGTAATGGCAGCGCAGGTTTCCGTAACAATTCGCACTAATCGTCGCCTGTCGTCGAAGTCCATGGCGTCTCTTAAGTGTTTCATATATAAACACAGCATTAAAAAAGTAAAAAAGTCATAGAAAGTAGTAATCAAGCAGATATATTGAACGCGGAACGCATGCATGATGCGATTCGAACGCTTTAAATGCAGTGAGCACGTGCTTGGTTTATTGAATGTGAACATATCTACATATCGGGCACCCAGTGTCTGAACACAGCACCATTTTGTGCCGGTGCCCAGGCACTAGTCCTCGGGCACCAAGTGTGAACGCAGCCTTAGAGTTCTAGGCTCAGACTCCAGATTTTTCCCTTTGTCTCTATTTCAGAGCGCGACGCTTGTATAAAGTCGTAAAAACCGAACGAAATATTTTTGAGTAATCGGATTCATGTACAGCTCAACAGAAAGCTTATAAAATCAAGTTTCAACATCTGTAGGTGAGAGAAGTAGCCATCAATACGAATTGCAAGGAGAGAGAAATAGGTTCCAAAAGTATTTGCGTGTTTTTTACTGACCGGTTGTGTTGCGTGACATGGTATATGTGACCAATAAAGAAGATGTCAGGTTGATATGATTAAAAAATTGGCCAAAATTTGTGAAAATCGAGATTTATGGTTTCTGGGCCATTATGCTCAGTAAACGGGTATAGATTTTATTTTTATTTTGGTCTGACTGATTTTAAATTGAGTATGTTTTTAGGAACCTACAGGTTTGAGAACGGGTCAGGTTTGAAAACGGGTATTGGAAAAAAACGTACTTTGTACTTTGGACTGTTGGCACATCCGGGGGGGGGCTACTCTGCCAAATCTTGTCGAATTCCCACTGAACAGTTTCCCGATAAATGATACCCTATTTTGGACGAAGCCTCTCTCATTTTTACACCGCACCCTATACCAGCCTCAACTGCTTACACGCCCTTCCCTTCACTGCGGCACGTCCTTTATAGCTTATATGTGGGAGTGCACCCCCCTCCCCCCCACTCTCCGAGCGGCGGTTCACCCCTGCCCAAAACTATGAGGAATACCTCCCCGGAATTTCGGTATAGCATTTTTCGTAAAGGAATAACCTGATCGTTCGATTTATTTCTAAGATTGGTTAATGGAGTGGAAACTGATCTTGCTCAGACCGACCAGCTATGCTTGAAATTCTAGTCCCGGGACTGCTCAAAAGTTTCAATCAAAAATCTTTTCTGTCAATCAAAAAACGCACTCTCCGGATGTGCGGTCGACCAAAACGGGCACGATATCGCTCGTCATAACCAGCTTTGGCCTTGTTTTCCTGAACCGCCCAGAGCTCAAAAAACAAAGGGTAAAAAAAAATTTCATCTCTGAGACTTGTGTCTAAGTAACATGGCTGCAACTTTCACCCAAAGCGATGATATTTTCTTCACTTTTGACCTGAAACCGATACTCCACGGTAATTTGTGTATCATCAATTGGTGGTTTTAGGTTTCTTTATTGGACCTTCATCTCAACTAAAGCAGATAATACTTATTACCCAACTCCACTAGGCAAAGGTACCGTTCGTGAACTTGCGAGACAAGTACAAGCATGCCGCCATTTTCGTATACTTAGTTATTTGTACAGTAAGCAACCTGTTACGCAGTTAGCAAGCGAAAGTGTTGGCAAACAGAGCCTGAAAAAAAAAAAATAATAATAATGATAATAATAAATATGCCGGGTTTCAACGGGTTTCGAACCCGTGATCTTTGTGAGTCCTGAGTAAATGAAGAACCCACATTCGGGAGCTGGTCAGTTACGAATTCTCATGTAACCGTAAGATGATGAATAAGTAATAATGTATATGTAAAATAAATTATTCATATGAACTAAACAAAAATTGAGAAACAAAGAGGTCACAATGATGTCACCATCATCAGTTCACGTAGGGAATCTCTCTCGTGCTCACGTCACGAGCAAACGACGTCACGAGCATATTTCACGTGCGCCCGTCACGCGGCCGTCAAGTGTACGTTTCGCAAACATTCTGCAGTCGATATATTATGCACTAGTACCGAGGGTCTCCAAAAAAGGAGCTTGTTTGAAGTCATCTATATCAATGGCCCTCTCAAGAGAGAATCGGACAAAATATTTCGTGAGTAATTTGTCTGTTAGGTAATTTAAAAAAAAAGGATCAATGACTTTCAAGTAAGGTTTTCGTGCAGGCTTTTTAATTCCTGACCTTGGGTGCGAACCCGTCGCAGCCGACAAGAGGTTCATGTGTTACGCTTGGCTTTTTAGATTTTGAGAAACCTTTTTTTTTTCGTAAATTGAAAAAGCTGTTTTCAGGATAAGCGCAACGATCACCCTTTAGAGTAACTGAAAAGATAGCAAACTCCCCTGTAAATTTGTATCGGCATATATAAACACGCTCACGCTCGTTCTTATTATTAAAAAATGAAATTTAATTTCTTATCTTTCGTTATTTTAGATTCTGCTAATCATTACAGCTATCCTGGGGACATATGCCAATGGCGCCGTTAGCTGCCCTGAAAATATGTATTTAGATGTGTACAGCAACTTCTGCTGTCAACTGTGTCCAAATGGCACTTACCTCGTAAAGCCCTGTAATGTGAGCAATGGAAGCTCGATCTGTGAAGAGTGCCCGGTAAGATCCTCGCTATCCTATTTTTGCTATATTGATTACTGTGTCGGTTTACAACGACCCCTCCCACCCTCCACCCCTATAACCCTAGGAAAGGCGTAATGCAGTCAAAGTTCTCTTGCTACGAAGTGAATTTGAATTTTTTGGCGTATTCGGGTTACCCCGAAATTTGCCCTTTGCGACCCTCGTGTATCCTGTAATCTGCAGCTGAGTCCCAGAGGAAAACGTGACAGTCCCAAGCTTTAAACGATCCTTGCAACACCGTTTTAAAAATACCCATGTGGAATTTAATAGAGTAGATTATCAGTTTCCCTCTCATTTGATAGGAAAGAGGTTATCTTTAATGACTGAATTAAAATGTTAAGAATAATTTGTACAATACCACACCCGTGATGTTTTTATTTGAACAAAAATTACATTTCATTTACAATTCAAGTCTTTTTTTAAGTGTTAAGTCTATTAATTACTTAATTAATTAACGCGCATGTTGTTGCTCACCAAGAACAAAGCTCACGTGTTCCATGCCGATCCAGACCAGGGGGCGGGGGCGGTGGCGGGGGCTTAAAAAAGAAGGAGAGGGGCTAACAAATTTCGTTTTCTAAAAGGGGTGGCGAAGCGTATTACAGAGGGAGGGCTTGTTAGAGCAGGGGTGGCCTTAATAAGAGATTTATGGTCTACAGCAGAGTGAAATGCCAAAACATGAAAGGTTTAGAGAATTCGATTATTTTCCTGTTGTGTCGTTGTTAATTGTGTTTCAGGCCAAGGGGCGAAAGGGGGTATCAACTTGAGCATTACTAAACGTTTTCATAGAAATTAGTCCTAAAGCTAAAAACATTGCCAATGAGCCGTTTACAAAATGTTAGCGTACCAGATTAAGTTGCCTTTTAGTGACACGTGACATAGCTAATAAAAAACGCCTGTACCCTAACGACTAAGCATTTTTCTCAAGGTACTCTCATTCTTTCTCTCAACAGCAAGAAACATACATGGACGAGAATAACAATTTAACAACATGCAAGTCATGCACGACGTGCGAACCATCGCAAATTGCATTGGTTGAGTGCGGACCAAGCCAGGACAGATTATGTGGTTGCAAACAAGGGAGATACCACCATCAGGGGTATCTATTTTGCATGGATTGTAAAAAATGCCCCAAGGGGGAGGGCGTTATATCGCCATGTAAAGAAACAAGAAACACGGAATGTCAAAAGTGTCCTAAGGTTTGTATACCAGTTAAAAGGATTCTTGTGCCATAGTATTTCACAAATTTCTGCCTGTGGTTCTGTCGCATCAATGGGAAACCCTGCCATTGCGACCAACAAAGGGCCAAAAATTGGTTGATTAATTGGTTGACTGATCAATCGATTGATCGATCGATTGGTTGGTTGGTTGTTTGGTTGGTTGGATAGTTGTTCACCAAATGATCATTAGCACCTAAAAAATTCCCTGCGGCGTGGCAGTTTCCTAGTGGTTGGTTGGTTGATTGATTGATTGATTGATTGTGTCGTCATCGAGTGGTAGGATTAACGGGTTTTCAGATAAGAAAACGTCTGCGTGATCTTGTTGAAGCAGCTTCGGGCTGTTTTGGTCAAAACTGTAGTACAATTATGATTTGCTCATGAAGCGATTTTCAGTTGAGTTTCGACAACAATTCGAGTTGGCCTCGGTTTTGCCACGATTTGTGATTGGTTACAAAAATAATAAAACAAAAAACACATGCCCTACTTTCTCATTAATTACCGATAAGAAGGTAACCGAAACCATTTGTGCCTTCCACTCACCACAGGCAGCCCAAGCTCACTCTCAAAAGATCACTTTCTTGTGTGGATTTCAAGGCAATCAAACTTAATCTAGAGACGATTTCGGGCAATTTTGCAGTTTCTGCCCGAAATTCTTTCACCTTCACGTTCAAGTAAAGTTGTAAGGGTTGTTGTAAGGGTTGTTGAAAAATACTGTATCAAAAAACTACCGCGTGTCTAAAAAAAAAATGATTTGCTGAAGTTGAACAAACCATTACCAATCTTAAGTTATTTGTCCAAGACGTACGAGAAGAACTTCAAACCATGACTGGTAGCCAATCAGATTGCCGCTTTCCTGATATATTTGTATACTAAGAGCTGATAGACTGGCGTTATTCAGAAGCTGACTTCTTGCTCATAAAACATGAAGCCTCCATCTAATTGTTCAATAATGTCTCTCTTTTCCAGGGTACATTCTCTGATAAGGTTTCCTTTGAAGAACCCTGCAAGAACTGTTCAAGGTGTGAACCGCCAGGGATTATGGCGGTCAAAAAAGACTGTAACGCAACTTCTGATACAGTCTGCGAGAAGAAAGGGAATGTGTCGGTGACGGCAGTAACACCATCAGAAACTCTTGCATCTGGTAGGCTCTTATATGGATGGTATTTATAGAGCAAAGTGTAAATGATACAAATTAGTGGGAAGGGTTGGGGATATTAAATTCTCAATCTCTGTTACTGGATTTCTAGTGTCTCATTGGTTTACACACTGTCAGGTTATCAAGGAAGTTACCAATTCGGCACGTTATTATATCCAACGCGGGCTCATAGCCTACTCATCAGAACAGTGGAACATAATAAACTGGGATGTGCTTTCTTTTAAAGGGGCGATTTGGGAAGTATTTTCTAATATGCTCACAAAATGCAGGTTCTGACTGGTCAATGACGAGAGCATAAAAAAGGTATGCTACAATGCAATTGGGAAGCTGCCATGGAAACAATGGGAAAGCGCTAAATTTGGAAAGCAAAGTGGCCGACAGCTTGTTTCCTTTATCAGAACGTAAGAAAAAAATGTTCAGTTAGAATGGGCGAATGAAGAAAGCATTTTGTTCGCCTGTGCTAATTTATCGTACTTACTTTCAACGGCATAAGTTATTATTCGTGCTAACCTAAATTAGGAAAAGTTATTTTTGGCATTTCAAGTACATGTAGTACAAAAGAAGCCCTTGTCTTAAGCATGAAATCTTGAAAGCTAACAAGTATTGTTGCGGGGAAATCCATGTCTAGTTTACAGAGACATCAAACATGGATTCCAATATCTACCGTTTCTCAAAAATGGTCGATTGGTCGTTTACTGTACGTATGCATGTATAGCAGACCAGTCAAAATCCTGCATGTAAATCACCAACATGAGCCCTCTTTAGCCACAAGGACAACAAATAACTCAGGTATGTTTGCCTTTATTTTCAACTTAGGTGTCGCTATTCTTTGACTTCTTTACTTCGGTAAACAAATATGCATTTGGGTACATTCGGTATTTTGGGCTCCTTGTTGTTGCTAATAAGCCTGGGTAAAAATAACCAATAGATATATACCGTTTGACTCCGTTCTCATTCAAGCAAAGGTACATAGAAGACTATACGAATCTCTTCTTTGGTGGCTACCTTTCATGAACTTACTTAACTGTGGAAGTGAATATACGAAATTCTCATTTATGTTAACTGCGGATGAAATAAGAAATGACGATGACTCTCGCAGTTAAAGATATCACCTTGAGCACCTGTCTTGGACAGATCAAGACCAAGCTTAGGAATCTGATTATTAGAAAGTTCGATAATGTTGGATTAAAGAAGAGTTCGATTACCGAACGTTCGATTTCTTCTACTGACACAATGTTTCGGTGAGTTCGATTATGTTCGAGTACCGAACCCAGTCGAACTCAATCGGTTGATTGAGTTCGATTGGGTTCGATTACCGAACGTTCGATTGACTTCACCGGGAGTACGATCACATAAAGATGACAGACACGACCCGATCATTCGCCATTCAACCGAAAGTGTTTCCAACTTCATGCAATGAAATAGCCATGAACAGTTATTTTCGATGAAAGTTATGATAGCGTTGAAGATTTAGATTTTTTTTATCAGTGGTTTTATTGACATGAGGAAAGCCTTTGTTACACAGAAATGTGTAATTAAATGTTAGGAAATTTAAGGTTCGGGTGTCTCATTTGTTCGACGTTTAGTTTTGTTGCAAATTTAAATGGCGAAGAGTTTTTCCAATTAACGTGACAAAAGGAAATTTGGAAATTTCTTGCAGTTTCCCACAGCTACGCACTGACCAATGCAGCTAGCAGCAACGAACCAGGAACACTGATGACGAAACAAGAATACATGTTTTCCATCATTGGTGTGGGGTTCGTAATTGTCGCTTCGGCAGCAGTATCGATCTTGTTCTGGTGTGTCTTGAGAAAAAGAAGAAGACACAATAACGCCAGTGAAACTTCCAATCCTCCGGGTAAGACACCTTGGTAACCAGTTATGTTAGATGTTATGCAACTCTTTTCCCCACAAAGAATCGCGTGCCAAGGGTCACCAACTACAAGACAACCTAATAGAAAGCGTAACTGGCGAGCTTGTTTGCATGAGGGAAACTTTTAAGCGATGGAGTGTAAGGGCTATGGGAAGGAGGTGAAGACTAAGGCAACACCACTGCCTAGAAACATTTCAATAGGTGCCGTAATAAGTTTTTACAGTGCTTTTAGATCTAATAAACTGTTCTATCAACTAAGCCGCCCCCCCCGACCCCATCACCTGAGGAGGGTAACCCTAGAGAGTTTTTTCCCAGAAGAGAATTATCTTTTGTATTTTATTACGTCTGTTTTCAAAAACGCTGAGTCAGAATCTCAAAAAGCGACAAAGGGTTGCGATTGTATATTGTTAAACATTACTAAATTCAATAGGAATTAGGTAAAATGGTGTTACCTGCACTTGCCAGCCCATGAGTTGATTTAATTCATTTTTGTTTTGTTTTTGTTGTTGTTGTTTTTCACGTCAGAGAGCAAAAGCCAGTTGTTGAATGTTGTCGGATCGAAAGCAATCAAATTTTTGTGCAGCCGGCACCTTTTGACATCATCCAAAATCACTTAACAACGTGGCTAAACACATGTAACACGAACACATGCATTTGCGGGAAACTTCAATTGACATAATTCAATCACATTCAACATAATTCAACAGTGTCACTAAACGCGACTAATCAGTTTAATTCAACAATGTTGAACGATGTTGGATGAAGATGTGGAATTTGTTTGGCCACCTCGTTCGACGTCGTACAATAAAGTGGCATTCACCTTTGTTGGATGATGTTGAATGCGTTTGCTCAGGGCCTAACAGAAAAAAAAATGGAAGAAGTTTGGGGAACTCGAAAAACAAGAGGTTGAGGGCACTCGCCTAGGCCTCTTGTTTTCACAACAAATCTTCGTTCTTCCAAACTTCTCTCCGTGTTAAAACCCTCTAGAAACACGGACAATGTTTCTATTTCTAAAACGTATCTTTTTAGAGGAAAGGGAGGTGACAGAGTACAATTTCCCCGTTCCAGCAACGACGTCTGAGACGCCCGCCCAAGCACGCTCCTCGCAAGGTTTACGTGGAAGGCGGACTACCCACGCGCGAAACAGCGGCCAGCATCGAGAATCAGACTCGCAAGGTAGCAACACCTCCTTGCAGGGAGTCAGTATAGGAAATGGGAAAAGTAAGTAGTTCATTGATCATGCCGACTCTAGCTCAACTTAAAAGCAAATTACTGTATTCATCAATTAATTTGGAAGCTTGCACGACTTAACTATTCCCTTTTTTTCCCATATTTTCGCTCCTGAAGTTGTTCACTTTGGCTCAAAGCTGCAGTTAGATCACTTTCTTTCTTTCTTTGTTACAACTTGCGCCTCAAACTCGAGCCTCGCGCGCGATAGTGCTTTGGAGTTGTCTTTCCTGGATTATAAATTTTACGCCACACGCGCCAGGCTGTTTTCAAGTGCCTTTTTGCAACTTGCACCGCACGTGCAAGGCCGCGGCATTTATTTTATTTTATTTTTTGCAAATTGCGCTGCATGCACGAGGCTGAAACAAAGTGGCTTTTTTTGAACTTTAATTTTCTCTGGGAGTCCGCAGTCAAAAGTTCTATTCAAACGGAGTCGCAAATAGACAGAATTACCTGATCTACCTTGACGTGAGAATCCGACTGAACTGCGCTTACTCGTTCACTTTAATTATGCTCAATTTCGCCTGTAAGAGGTCACAAATTTTCACTTATTTAACCACCCAACGCAGATCTACGCAATTGGTTGCAGTGCAGTTATGGCGGGAACGTGGGACGTTCTCGCCATAAGTTTGGCCGTGGTAAGTAAGCCTGCCCTTTTAAGTGAAGTGTTCTTTATTGCTTTCTCACAGACAAGACGCTTGTACGAGATCTATCTGGTCATATATTTATTGAGCTGGGAAGACTTCTAAATCCGAAGTCCTTCAACAACTGGGTCACATTGGCAGGATATATGGGATTTACAAACAATGATGTAAAAAACTTCGAACTTTATCCTGAAGAAGCGACCCAAAAAGTCTTAGAGCAGTGGGGACAAAGAGATGGCTCAACGGTTGATATTCTTATTAGCTTTTTGAAAGAGATGAAGAGAGACGACTGTCTGCAAGTCCTAAAACAATGGGATAGCTGATGGTTTGACTCATCGCTCTTCATTCCCTTCCGTCCTGTTGTTCTAGGTAAAAGAAGGAATGAAACTTTGTGTGGCCTTACATGAAGGAAAAAGTCAGACAAACGACAGTCGGCACTCGTGAAGTCGTCAATATGTTTTCGGGAAAATACTGATGTTCCCGTTTCTCGTTTGGTAAAACGAGCGCTCTAAATGCAGTTTTGGCGACAAATGACGTGTTTCTAGCGAAATCCACGTAGACTTGTAAAGATGCCAAAAAGAAGAATTTAGGTCTTTAGGTTTATTCTTCTAGCATATGCCAATTCCGGCACAAAAATGATTCGAGCTCTTTTAGGTTTGTTTTTAATTCTTGATGTGTTCGGAACTGTAGTGAAAACCTGGGATGAAATTTTAGAGCTTCCAAAGTCAGGGTAATCAAAATTCGTGATGATTTTTTTTCTACGTTAAAACTGTTAGTAAGGATTCTTGAAAAAATTGTCCTTGTTGCTGATAAAGGTGTGGCCGTTAGCATGGCTTAATTGAAAAGACATTGAAATTGCGACAAAGTTGTTCATATACTTGCTTAGAAGGTCCTTTCGTATCAGCTGTTGATGGAGCAGTTTTGGTCGAAATTCTGATACAAACGAAAGTGGGGATCGAGACCCTAGGAGTGGGAGAGAAATTAAAATTAGAGGGAGGGTTGTTTGACTTAAAAATTTACTCACGACAGAATATTGCAGTTTTCAAAAATCCCTTTTAAACTACCCACCAGTGCCCGGATGAGAAAATTTTTAGCTGAATCAGATTTGTTCTAGTAGTAGGATTTCGCAAGTTTGTGAAAAACCCCTATAAGATTTAGCCATATTGCCTTGGGGAAAAAGTGTTGGGGTTGGTCTTGAGATAAATGTTATGACATTTTGGGGTAATTCCGTTGTGAACGTAAGTAAGTTACTTCACATTAAAGATGCAACTTAAGGGTAATTCCACCGTGAACTTAAGTAATTCACTTCACATTAAAGATCAAGATGAGCTGTAAATCTTAAAGTGGGACAAAAAAATAATGTTTATTAATAATTACTGGTTGATTGTGGTTCAAAAATGAACATGAATGCGATCAAAGGAAATCAAAAGTCAAACTGGAGTCATGGAATCTTGGCTAATAGCAATTAGTAAGTCTATGTATCTTAAGGTCTCAAAATGATAGGGAGATGTGAAGTAACATTTTCATGTATCCTACCGTAATTAAGTTGTTTGAGGCATAGTTGGACAAAAGTTGCAAAAAAAAGTCAAGTCAGCTTTTAGGAGTAAAGTTACTGTGCGAATCCGAAAACCGTTAACACTTTCATTAATCTTTGAAAGAAAATAGAAGACAATTCATTTGTGAACACTCTTAGTAGACTTTGAAGTAACTATGGAGCAAACAGACAATAACTTATTTGCAAAAAAATAGCCTATTGGCCACACCATTGTCTGTTTGTTTTCATTTCCTGCTGTCAGCAGGGTAGCTCCGAAAAAGTTGACCTGAGAGTCAAATCGAATTTGAAAAAGTGTTCCCGGTGTTTCTGTTCGCACATCTGGAAGTCGTGCCATTTTCAGCTGCATTTGCTTAAAGATACGAATCTTTAGTGTCACGAATGCGTACGCCAAAGAGTTTACGCCAAAGGAAGAGTACGCCAAAGAAAGAGTACGCCAAAGAAAGGTTTTTATTGTCATTGACCGAAACACATGGATGTAGTTTTTGAATAATTTGAATATATATAGTGTGTAGGAAACTTTGATAGAAAAATATGACATGTTTTATAGAGATTTAATATGTTGTTTGAAATGTATATTTGTTAACTTATTGTAAACGAGTACTAAATAGAGACGAAAAACGACGGTTTGAAGAGACAAATTTTTGTGAGATAATATTATAAATCGTTTAAAGTTGTAGAAACTAAGGTGTCATCGTCATGGCTTTTGTATGTTGTTAATATTTTTCTTTAGTATTAAACCTTTCACTTTAATTCGTAACCGTGATCAACTATAAATTCTCCTCACGAGGAACGAAAAATGACAAAGGATTCGTACGAGCAGTCGCTCTTACTCTAGGCTAGTGGAGTGAGAAGGACACGCGAGTTTCCACGAGGATGGCAGCTTTCGCGCGAGCACTTGTTCTCCGCTTTTTGCGTGAGAATCACTGTGAGTGATATTCTGAGATAGAGAGATCACAGCGGGAGTTCGACTTCCGAATTGTTTTTGGCAGTTAAGTTTCCAGAACCGTCGATCCCCCATGTTACTAACCATAGCGGTGACAACAAATTTATTTCCAGTATATAAGATTACGTTATCTCGCAGGTTGCTATGGTCGTTAAACGATGCGAGACTATTGTTGCCCCTCGGGGGGAGGGGTTGTGGAGGTACTTAAAAATGACAGGGTGTTCGTCGTACCTGAGGATAAAAAAGAGCCGGAAAAATACGACAGGAATTACCAATGAGAAAGACAAGGTCAGATTGGAGTTTCTGTAGAAACTGTATGGGGGAGTTAAGCACTTTATTTTCACATCAATTGATTCGATAGAGGGTAAATTGGTTAATGATGTGGTAATTATCCTTTCTTCATGGTAATCAAGCTAACTTACATAGACTAGGCAGATAACAAACTGAAGTACTCATTAGAAAGAATTGGAACCTTTAGGGTCAAAAGGAATAAGACACAACGGAGATTCCGATTACTATAAGGGATTAATTTCGCGGCGAAAGCTCCCGTCACTTTTTTATGCCCTACCCTCCCCTCCCCCTGGGCTAGTGTCTAAAGGAGGAGGAACAAGAAACTTACCTGGAAACGAGATTAGTGTCAGACGCATGCGCACTAGGTTTGATAAGTTGTATTCTCTGATTTTAAGGTCCTTATTTCTTAGTTTATTATGGAACTTTCTTTTCGTAGTTTTAGACTTTTGTAGACGTAATTTAAGATTTTTAAAAGTTTCAAGACGTTTCAATTCTGTATAACAGGAAGTCAAACTAAAGGCTTCTAAAACTATCTTGAAATGAAAAGCTAAAGACAAATCATTGTTGCTGTTGTTTTTGGTTACATAATAAAGCCTGAATTCATTTATTTTGCGTCATTCTCTTTCCGGCCGACATGAAACAACAAGATTTACTCGAGTCGTAACGGGGAGCTATCATCTTCCCTTAGTATTAACTTGAAAACCGAAAAGACACATTCCAATCAGTGGAACCCTAAACATTATGGTGCAGTTCTGCAAAAAATGGTTATCCTTGTGCAGAGAAACTATTAATAATAGCTGCCTCGTCCCCAGGCGCGGGTGTAGCGCGGGCAAATATTGAGCGCGGGGCGTCGTGGGAATGATGCAAAATTCATCGCCTGCAGTGCACCTATCCAACAACGCCGAGCACACCACGAAATAATAAGGAGGGACTTCCTGGGGACGAGGCAGTGATAAGATTGTCAGGCTACGGATGACCAAGGCGGAAGTGGATTCCAACTTGACAAAAGCATGTCCTTCGTTCGTGTCTTAGATCAAATTTGAGTGGGGGGGGATGGTTGTGGCTAGCTCTTTCATTGAATATTTACTTGATATCGTCCCGTCGGTGGCCTAGAAGCCATTCATGTGTTGAGCAAATTTTTTATCCGAAAAAACGGGCAATTCTCAATGACATTGTCCCTTTACCGAGTGTAAAAACGGAGTCGAATAGCTTTGGGCCTCTGGTAAGCAACGCAATAGTGGTATCAGTGAAGGTGGGGTGGTCTAGCGGATCAAGCGGAACCAGGGGAGGAGAGGGACTCAGGGGACCCCCCCCCCACTCTCCCCCCCAACACACACATATACGCACACCAGACTCTGCCTTTCGTCCAAATATAAAGGGCCCTGTGAACCAGACATTTTAAAATAATTCAGGGACTCCCTGTTTGCTCCTCCCACATGCCCTCCTTATACAGTGATTGGCCACTTGGTAAGCTCCTTTTTTACAATGCTATAGATCCTCTTACTTAACCTCAATTTTTCCCAATTCACTTAACTCTTACCGACGCTTAAAAGCTTAACAAACTTAATTTTTATTTTGTGCTTTACAAACATTTTCCTCAGTGGGCTCTGCAGAGCTGTTTGCGATGTGATCAAAGCAATGCCACGACGTTAGTACCATTCGCATGCATTTACTGTTATTTATCTATTTATTTATTTATTTATTTATTTATTTATTTATTTGATGGTGCGTACATCCCGATGAAAATGCTCGGGACTGAGTTTGGAAGAATTAGAACTGCTTAAATAAACCATCGCCTGCGGCTCGGAAGCAAAGAAACTATAAAATGCTTCCAAAATCCCTCTCGTGGTTGCATCAATGGTTCGTTATTGACGTATAAAGTAAAGGGTTATTTTCCTGTCCCCCGGGGGTATGTGATGTATTCACCCGGCACCCTCCTCAAGGGCGTATGCTTACTTTTCAGCCACTTGGGTTTTCTAAGGCAAATATTTGCTCATCTCAAGAGTTTCTATTACGGAAGCTCTTTGAAGTGAAAAAGAGAAGCACTAGCTTGAAAAATTAGCGGAGCATCGAACGAAGAGGTCGAAGATTGTATGGAACAATGAGGGGGAAAAGAATACGAAGTACCTCCTTAATGTGGTAAAAAGACATTTAAAGCAAGGGACAGTGAGCCAGCTCAAAAACAGTGACCAAGAGTTTGTTTTCTCTGATAAGGAGATTCCAGCTGAATATGAATCCTTCTCCAGCAAACTATAGTCGTCTCAAGCTGAATCGACAGAACCTGAGTTTTCTAAGGTTTTCTTCGACTAAAAAGAAAACGTGCTCAGTGACGATCAGCAGAATGCATGTGAAGGAGTCCTCAATAAGAATCAATGTTAAACGGCCTTAACAAGCATGGAAGCAGGTAAATCACTTGGAACGGATGGTCTACCGACTGAATTTTACAAATTCTTTTGGAATGACATCTCAGATACGGCTGTAAAGGCTCTCAATCACGGCTATGAACTTTAGGGCAACTTTCCGTGACGCAAAGAAGAGGGATAACTAAACTTTTACCAAAAAAAAAAAGAAACGGTACCTTATTATATTAGGAACTGGCGGCCCATTTCTCTATTCAATTGTGAATAGAATAGAGAAAACAATTAGAGAAAAGAGAAAACGATCACAATTTACCGAATTGTGATTATAATATCGCGACCAAGGCTATTGCGAGCCGAATTAAGACGGTGATCCCGAAAATAATCAATCATGATCAAATGGGCTTCATAAAGGACAAGTTTATTGGAGAAAACATTCGCTTGATTGATAGTTTTATCAATTTCTGTGTAGACAAAAACACTCCAGGCCCTCTCCTCTTGACACTTTAGAATGGCCCTTTATTATTAGAAAAGCCTTGCAGCATCTTGGTTTTGGGCAGTCATTGATTCATTGGATAAATGTCTTTCATAGCGGTGCCGAAAGCTGCGTTCTCAACAATGGATGTGCGGGAAATTTCTCCAAGTTGTCCCAGGGTGTAAGCCAAGGCTGCCCCTTTTCCCCCTACTCATTAATTATTTCAGCTGAAATCCTGGCAAATGCTATCCTAGCTGATCCACTTAAGGGATTATTGTTAAAAACACCGAAATTAGGTAATGCCAATATGCCGATGACACCACTTTAACACTAGTGGCTCCGAAAAGTCCTTCCAGGAGGCTTTGTCAATGTTAGAAACATTTGGAAACGCGTCCGGCCTCTCGCTTAATGACAAAAAGACAGACACTTTCTGGATAGGTTCAATGTCTAACGGTAAAGTCGTTCTCTCCCCAGAAAAGAACCTCAAATGGCCGGAGCAAAAAGTAAAAGCTTTAGGCGGTCTGGTTTTCAAACCACCCACAGATATCTTCATCATTGAATCTTCTCGAAAAATTGGAAACGGCAAGAAAGACCTTGAGCTCGTGGAGTCTCCGAAGGTTAAGTCTAATCGGGAAAATCGTTGTTTTAAAAGTCTTGTGGCATCACAGCCAGTTTATTTCTTGACATCCCTTCAATCAAAAGAGCCTTTTCGATGAATTTCTATGGGACGGGAAAGGCGATAAAATAAAGCGAAAAGTTAAGATAAACGACTTCAAACATGGCGGTCTTAGAATGTTGGACAGTGAGTCTTTTAATAAAGCCCTAAAGTGCTCTTGGATTAAAAAATATTTGGACGATGAGAACAAAGGCAAATGGAAACTTTTCCTGGATTTGGAATTGAAACGTCTTGGGGCGGGGGGAATGTTTTTTACTTACAACCTGAGAATAAATGACCTTCTAAATCGCGTTCATTTTAAGGATCCTTTCTTATAGGAAGTTCTGAATGTCTGGACCGAAGTTAACTTTGCACCCCAGTTTAAATCTGTTGCGCATTTTCATTCTCAAACTCTTTGGTTTAACTCGGTGTTTAAAATCGCTAGAAAGACTTCTTCTATTCTGACTGGTTTAGCAGTGGCATTAATCAAGTCAGGGACTTAACTCCTTTCTCTCGTTTCAAGACAAAATTGAAATTCACACCGTGCCCTCTTACCTATTGTGGCGTCATTTCTGTGCTTAAAACAGTGAAAAAGTCCCTGAGAAATAATCCAAAGGAATCAATGAAGTACGAACCAATGACCTCTAAGCTATAAAAAGCCAAAAAAGCAAGTCAACTCGTATACAAGGTCCTTGTAGAAAAAAGGGATCTTTACCTGCCAAGGGTCAAGAAAAATGGATGTCGGATTGTAATTGTACCGAGATAAATTGGAAAGCAGCTTATAAATAAAGGAAAGCGGTAATTGCTCTTTTTGTGGTGTTGAACTCGAAACACTTATCTGTTTTGAGATTGCGACGAAACACGATTTTTTTGGTCTAAGTTTGTGGCTTGGCTGAAAGAATGTAAAGTTGTTCAGGAGTGCACGAAAATTCGCCTTTACCACTCACCTTTGACATATGTTGCAGGTGATTAAGGCCGTCTTTACGCAAACCCTTGACAACTTTTGACACGAGTCAAAGGCCGTATTTGACTTGGGTCAAATGTAGTACACCTTTGATCTGATCAAAGCTATCGCAAAGTTACTTTCAAATGTGCGTCAAAGGTACCTTTGATGACATTTGCTTCCCGTCAAAGGCCTGGTATCTTTGATGCGCGTCAAAGTTGTGTCAAAAATAATGTCAAATGTGCTCCAACGCCTTCGATTCGCCTGTCAAAGATAGTACTGCAACTTTGATACACCTTTGATGCGAATCAAAGATGGTCAAAGCCAAATTTTCGTGCAGTACCATAGAAATAACGACGGCTCTGGGCCTGAGGCCGGATACATCGAACTTTACGCTACAAATTGACTATTGTCTCTGCAAGGTTCTTTGTATGGTGTTGCAAAGTAAAGGGGAAAATTATGAGTTGGATCAATTTTAAGGGAATTCTCAAAAGAAACTTTGAAATAGAAGCAGCAGGCCACCCAAAAATTGGAATTGAAAAAATGGACCCTTTTGTCCCCCTTCCTGTAGGCACTTTTTCTTTACTTGTTTTCTAGACGAACATAACCCCAAGCTCTCGCGCTTTGAACAAGAAAAGAAGGCAATATATACAGTGTCAAATGAAAAGCATGACGCACGTCTTGCCCCCTTTTTTCTCTTCCCAAATTCTTCTCAGTTTTTTCCTTATAATTTATTTCTGTCTAGAACTGAACTCGAACGGTACGTAAACGTGTTTTGCTTAATTTGAAATTTACATTATACACTTTATACACTTTACCTCACTGAGAAAAGCAGCACAGAGAGGAAAACGTTTACGAAAAATAGCGTTCATGAACTTTTCATGGTATAGCCTTGTCGTCATATCTGAAAGAATGAAGCGGATGACAGTTCAATACTGATTAAGGCGAGACGTATTACATTATTGAACACTATATAGACATTTCAATCGAGGTATGATTCTTTCGAATGTTTCTTTGTATTTGCTAGTGGTCTATTGTCCCGTTTCAATAAACTTTCTATTCTCATTCATATTTATGCCGCAGAATTCCTGAGTCTTTGGATTACATGACTCTGTTGTTGGAGGGTGGTTGCGCTGAATCCCCACTGAGGGCTGTCTCCTTGCTTAAATTATCCTTTTTGCCCAGATTCGGGGCATTTTGAAAGAGATACGCAAGCCGGTAAGTCAGGAGGGATTTTCGACCCTCCCACCTCCCCTTCGGCGACGTAACACACAGTGTGTGCTTTCGCACCCAGCTGCTCATTGCCTCGACCACAATCTTTTCCCATAACTTAACCACACGAGATAATGAGCGGCATAAGTAATGAATGAGATTGGTATACTATATTCATTGATAAAACGATATGCATTTGTTTTTCCCTGTTCGGCGTTCTTTTATTCTTTGGGTGACTAAGTCGACAGGTCGAGGGAATATGTAGAGGGGAATATATTGCATTGTTTCACTATTGTTTCAGCCCCGCACTCGCCTTGTTACAATCAAAGCCGCCGCCACCTTTTCAGATAATGAAAAAAAATCAGGGGTTATATAATTATATTTCCTTCTGAAGGACGAAATGTCATCGTCATTGTTATTACCAAGGGGTATTGGGATGAAAATCGAACAGTGTCCATGCCGCATGGGGTCACTCCCATTCAGAGGTGACGGGAATGTGCAAAAACAACCGTTAATTCTCCAAGAAAAATGCCCCTCCTCCAGCCCCTCGCCCCCACCAAAAAAAGGCCCTTGATTTTATTACTAACAAATACCTGTCATTGTTCATGGAAGTACAGTGAAACCCAGTTAATACACGCACAAAAGGAACGCCCCAAATTAAAATGCCCGTAAGATTCTCGGCGGGTGTTCATAAGCAGGCTCTGGGAAAAAACGCCCCAGACAGATGATTTACCGATAGAAAAACTAAAGCACACAATTTTTAAGCTTCAAAACGAACTTTAATGCCTCTATATCGTGTTTTCCAGGATTGCAGTAAGGTAAGGTGACTTGCGCTAGTAAAATGAATGTTGCCTTTTTTCAATCGTGCATAAGGTAATTTATTTCATACAGACTGTAAATTGGCTTTGCACTTACATTTTTAGTTTGCAGTTTAGCCAGACTGGGACTGAAAACAAAATATGTAGAGTGCACAGATCTGACTCGTGTTCGTTAAGCGAAATCAATTTTTTTGGGAGCTTGCCAGTCGGGTAAAAGAAAATCTAAAGTCTCCGTTGTCCTAATTAAACATACGTTGTCCGTATTAAGCGGACTAATAAAATGGAAAACAACGACGGTGCCTCCTAATACAGATGTATTTTTGCAAAGGTTATGACTATGGGGAAAAAGTAGATCTTAGCAAAGGAAATTGGAATCCAAAAAGGAAAATGTGGGTAGCCACGCATTTTTTAGAGATAATTAAGTAACCATAATTCTTTAAAAAGCGTTAAAATACAAAGAATGTATGGCAATTTCTTTCCAAATTTAAGCTCAATTTTCTCTGAAAAATGTGTGGCTACCCCTAATTTTATTTTTTGAATCTGATAGCCCTTGCTAAGATCTGCTTTTTCCACATAGTCTTAAACTGCGCAAAAATATTGTTGTATTAGAGGGCAAATTCTTTAAGAAACCCGAATGTCCCGAGATGCGCAGAACGTATGCGCCATAACAAAAGGAGGCGCCGCCCTTAAGTGGGAAATTTTGAGTTAATTTCCTTTGTTCTGCACTATTTCCCCCTTTAATACATGCTCTAACTCACGTTTATTTAAGAGACGTTAATTTGAAGTAACGGCCTGCCCCACGTTTTGTCGCGTCTCCTTAGAATTTACCAAGTCTAAGACTACCCTTATACATACATTGAGGATTATTGGCTGGGAACAGTAAATAGACGACACTGCTTCAAACATGTGCATTTGACATTTTGACCAGGTATGTTTTAAAACATCAAAATCAATTCCCAGCGCTAGCCTCAGAAATGATATTTCGATCCATTAAACTGTTGTGAAAACACTTGAGGCCCCATTAGGGGTTATGGGGATATGGGATATTTGAGGAAAAAAATTCTAGGGATACAGGATACTGAAGGGAAAAATTATAGGGATACGGGATATTTGAAAAAGAAATATTGAGATACTCAACGCGAAGTTTGGGGCTTCGAGAATGCAGAATTAAGGGGATATGGGATACTTTAAGAAAAAGTTTAAGAGATAGGGGATACCCAGACCCCCCTAATGGGGCCTTACACTTCCTATGGAGTCAAACAGAGACAGCAGTGACTTAATGAGCACGCGTTTGGCAGCTAAATAACACTATCATAAAGTGCTTCCTCTCAGGGAAGATCAAGCATGTACAGCCTTTTCAGAAGCAAGTGATTTAAAGCAATAACCTTGGGTCTCAGTGTAGGCCTGTTTATCATAATGAGAGGACTTGTATGGTTTTGCAGCACTGTGAATCCTTATGTAAATTTATTTGTCACATCGATTGCATTTGTATGGCTTTTCACAGGTGTGTAGCTTCAGATGATAATGCAAACTGTATACCGGTAAATGATGACAGCACTTGTCACAATAAGTACGTTAATTCTTGTACGGCTTTTCATCACTGTGAATACAGAAGTGTTTTTCATCCATGAATACCCACTTAAACATTTATTTTGTTGAGTTTAGTACATGTACACTTTTACGGTAAGGTCTCTCAACACAGTGTTTCATCAAGTGCCTTCGTAAATTTGTTGACTGGTTAAAGCATTTGTCACACCGAGTACATTATTTTGTAGGGCTTCTCACCACTGTGTATCTTCAGGTGACTTTGCAAATGTGCAGACTGCCTAAAACATTTTTCACATTGTGAGTACATTTGAATGGTTTTTCACCACTGTGAATCCTGAGATGTCTTTTCAACGTTGAGGAATCAGTAAAACGTTTGTCACATTGATTACATTTAGATGGTCTCTGACCACTGTGTGTCTTCAAGTGAATACACAAATTTGATGGCTGGCTAAAGCATTTATCACAATGAGTACACTTGTATGGCTTCTCATCACTGTGTATGTTCTGGTGAGTTTTCAAAGCGTACGACTGACTAAAACATTTGTCACATTGTGTACACTTATAGGGTCGCTCACCACTGTGTGTCTTCAGGTGAGTTTGCAAAGTTGATGACTTGTAAAACATTTCTCACATTGAGTGCATATGTAGGGTTTTTCACCACTGTGAACCCTAAGGTGACTTTTCAAATTTGCTGACTTTCTAAAACTTTTGTCACATTGATTACATCTGTAGGGTTTCTCACCACAGTGTTTCTTGCGGTGAGTTTGAAAATGTGGTAACTGGTAAAAACGCTTGTCGCATTCACTGCACTTGTATGGTATCTTACTGCTGTGTATGTTTAGTTTCAGCGGCGACTGGCAATTAAAACTCTCGTCAAAGATGTGGCAGTTCAGAGGTTTCCTTTCAGTATTTTCCTGAAAATTCATGTCTGGTTGTCTGATAATGCCTTGTAAAAGTATTTCTGAAAGAAAAAAATAGTCATTCCACTAGCAAGCAAAAAATATAAACAAAGATTTATCCACTGCTTTCTGTCTAAATGGTGGAGGTGCAGCAGTGTAATGGTCATTGCACAGGCTTTTGATCAGATGATCACACTTGATCGAAGGGTTGGTGGTTCGACGCTTGGTTTCTACATTGTATCGTGTTTTTCCTTACACAAGAATCTATAAGCAAAGGTTTCATTATACAAAAACAAGTAAAAGTCAACGCTGGTAAAAATTGACACAATAAGAATAAGAACTGACACCATCTCTCAATGTCCAATCAGACTCAATTCGATCTAAACTATTTGCACGACTCTGCATTAATTATTTATGTTAATCTCCAGCTACTATTCATGACAGTTTATTCGAATCATTTTTGAACTTGAAAATGGGGTCATGTATATCTGCCAACTTTTTGTGACTCATAGGCGTGACATTTTTATCCTGAGAGTGTCAGGATTTTTCGCAGGGAACCGATAATATCCGAAGATGTCCAAAGATGTCCGAAGATGTCCGAAGACGTCCGAGGATTTCCAAGAAGATTTCCGAAGATTTCGGAAGTAGACTTTCCCGTTCCCAAGCTCCTAAACACAACCTCGTCTCCAGTGACGTTCTCTACTAAAATCGGAGATTTCGCGAAAGTACGATCATCATTTTCTCGCATTGGTTCGAGTTTATTTAAATACTGTATATTTTTTCAAAATGAGCCGGTTAAGGTTGTAATGGCTCAAACTTTTCCACTAGGCGTGAGAAATGGGAACGCAGGCGTGAGTAGGTGTGAGATCGTAGTTTTCGATCCGCAGGCGTGACAATCACTCCTTAGGCGTGACACTTGGCAGGTATAGGTCATGACGGCACCGAAATGTCGTTCGATTTTACCAGCATTGATTTTTACAAGAAACTCCACATTGTCTATCTCTACCCAGGTGTATAAATGGGTACCGGCTAACTGTTGGGGAATTCTAACAGGAAAGCCAGGAGGAACCCTGCATTGGACTATCATACCACCCAGGGGGAGTAGTGATGCTCCTAGTCGCTTCATGCTATGGAAACCGAAGTTACGCACCGGTTTGACGAGCCTCATGGCTTGTTCAATCCAGTGGATTGGACACAAGACTTATTATAACCTTTTTAGTTATTTTATGTCTAAAGTTATAGCAGAATATAGTAGTGCTACAGTTCAAAGTTTTTCCACGTATAGAATTTTTAGGTTTATTTTCTTTGCTTCTCTAGCGATTCATTTCATGTATTGTAAATTTATTTTTTCATTTCTTTTTTCGAGATTTTTTAGCTTCCCTAAATTTACTATAAGAGCATTGAGACTTCGTAAAATGTTCCAAATATATTATTATTATTATTATTATTATTAAATATTATTATACATGACTTGTATGGACTTAAAGCAATGGTAAGTTGCTGATTTTACTTAAGCTCTAGTACTCTTACAGAATCAATGAGCCTTTAAGTTGAGGCCAGAGTCTAGGCAGTTCAGCCCATCAATCCCAATTCCTGATGGATGACAAATCCATGCATATGACAGGGATGGATTCAGGATTTTTCAAAGCTGGGGTTGCAAGTATAAAACAACAGTATGCTATTGTTTTTGTAATGAAAAAGGGATTGGTTCAGGCACAACAGGAAGCCATCAAATTGCAATCTGAATTCCCTTCGAACATTTCTGCAATATCTGTGCTGTAAAAATTATTTGTTTTTACCTCTGCAAAAAAAGGAGAGTAAATAGGGATATGGATAACTTCAGATCATAACATCAAATTGAAAACATAGCCTGTTTTCATTCCCATATTTTTGCAGTGAGACAATTTAAAATCAAGCACAAGATGACATCTAATTGATGATAAACAACAAGCCTCTGGCCATTAAAATTCAGTGTAAATTGAGACGAACCTCAGCTCACTTCAATTCAGATAATTTCAAGAAAGGTGTTAATAAATGAAAGGAAAAGCCCTCGGTAAATGCAAAGTACATGTCAGAAACCCGGCTACAATGGAAAAGTTCAAGGTCGACTTTGTCATAGTTGACAAGGACCTAACCCCACTACTCAGTGGTAGTGCAGCGCAGGCAATGGGCCTCATCACTGTGAACTTTGATAACTTCAAAGTGGTCAATACAGTTTCCTCAGCTGATCACCTCTTCGTTCAGCAGTTTCCTGATGCCTTCAAGGACACACCAGGCACTCTCCCTGGCAAGAAGGTCCACTTGACCACAGAGGATGGAGCCGTCCCAGTCGTGCGTTGTGTTCGTACACTCCCGGAAGCTAGGAAGGGCGTGGTTAAGGCTGAACTTCAGCGACTAAGAGCTGAGTCCATAATTGTGCCAGTTGACGAGCCCACTGACTGGGTTAGTCAGATGTCCGTAGCTGAGAAGAAGTCTGGCATTCGCATTTGCATAGACCCCAGACCACTAAATGAGGTGCTAAAGCGCGAGCACTATAAGCTCCCAGTCTTTTCAGTATGTGACCTGAAGTCAGGGTACCTCCACTGTGAACTAGACTACGAGTCAAGCCTATTGACCACCTTCGCAACTCCATTTGGGCGTTACCGCTGGTTACGCCTCCCATTTGGCCTGAAAGTAAGCAGCGAAATCTTCCAGAAGCGACTGCATCAAGCTCTGGAAGGCCTAGAAGGTGTCCGCTGCATAGCCGATGATGTAATTATCTGGGGTCGCACAGATGAAGAACATGATGAACGAGTACGCCTCTTCCTCCAACGCTGTTGTGAAATTGGAATCTCCCTGAACAAAGAGAAGTGCCGTTTTGGTTTGCACGAAATTCCATTCATGGGCCATGTAGTCAGCAACAGCGGCCTCAAGCCTGATCCATCAAAGGTGGAAGCTATCACGAAGATGGAACCTCCTACCGATAAAGCAGGTGTGGAAAGGCTGAGAGGAACTGTCAACTATTTGTCTAAGTTCGTACCCAGGCTCGCTGAAGTAATGCGACCTATCAACGACCTAGCTCGTCCCGACACAGAATGGATCTGGGACTCTGCTCAGGACAAAGCCTTTGAGGAAATCAAGCATCTGCTAACACAAGCACCTGTGCTGGCTTACTTTGACCCAACAAAGGAACTGTCTATTCAATGTGATGCTAGTGGACAAGGTTTGGGAGCCGCTCTCCTACAAGAGGGACGACCACTAGCCTATGCGAGCAGAGCCCTAAGCGACACTGAAACTAGATATGCAACCATCGAGAAGGAGATGCTGGCCATTGTGTTTTCCCTAGAGAAATGGCACCAGTACACCTTTGGCCGACCTGTCGTGGTGTATTCGGATCACAAGCCCTTAGAGGCTATCACGAAGAAACCGCTTGACAGAGCTCCTAAGCGTCTCCAAGGCATGCTAGTACGAGCCCTAGCCTATGACATCAAAGTGCAGTACCTCAATGGCAAAGAAATGTTCCTAGCTGATACTCTTAGCAGAGCATTCCTTCCCAAAGCCAGTGATGATGGGCAAGAAGAGTTTGAAACCATCAACGCCCTCACATACTTAGTCATGCCTGATGAGAGAATCCGTGAGATTCGCCAGCACACTAGCGGCGATCCGGCCTTACAGCAGCTCAAGCGAACCATCCAAGAAGGCTGGCCAGACAACAAATCATCACTACCGCCACTCATTGTGCCTTACTTCAGCATTCGCGATGAATTGGCAGTCACTGGTGGTTTAGTCTTCCGTGGAGAAAGACTGGTGATTCCCAAGAGCATGAGGTCAGAGATTAAGAATGACATCCACAGTGGTCACCAAGGCGTCGAGTCATGCCTGCGACACGCACGTGAACATGTATTCTGGCCCGGCATGAACAAGGAGCTGAAGGAGTGGATCCAAGCTTGTGAAACGTGCAGGGAATTCGAGCAGACCCATTGTAAGGAGACACTCATGAGTCATGAAATTCCCGAGAGAGCATGGGAGAAGATTGCAGCTGATCTGTTCACCTACAAGAACAAAGAATATCTCATCACTGTCTGCTACAAGTCCAATTTCTGGGAGCTAGATCGCCTGTACGACACCAAGTCTTCAACTATCATTAAGAAGCTGAAAGCTCACCTCGCCAGATATGGCATTCCCAAGCAGTTGGTTAGCGATAACGGCCCACAATTTGATTCCAATGAATTCAAAAAGTTCACCAAGAGCTGGGGCATCGAGCACACAACAACTTCACCCCACCACAGCAAAGCCAATGGCAAAATCGAGTCGGCCGTGAAAACTGCCAAGCGAATGTTACGCAAGACAACCAAAACAGGTGAAGACCAGTACTTGGCCCTGCTGAACATCAGGAACGTGCCTACACAAGGCGTAGACAGCAGCCCAGCCCAAAGGCTTATGGGGAGAAGAACCAGAACCCTGTTACCAACCACACAGTTCCTACTTGAGCCCAGAAATCCAGCAAATCCTCATGAATCTGAGCAACTACGCCTAAACCAGATGAGACAGGCGAAGTATTACAACCGCTCCGCTCATGACCTGCCTGTGCTGAAGGCAGGTGACACTGTACGCATGAAACCATTTGTGCTTGGTCAGAAATCATGGGACAAAGCTGAAGTGACCAGGAGACTTGACGAGAGATCCTATGAAATTCAATCTTCCGGTACCACCTACAGGCGCAACAGACAGCACCTGGTTAAGACTGCTGAACCATCTGTCCAGCATGACACCACTGAACGAGCTAAAGCGGATGCAAAGGTTGGACGTGACCATTCAACCCACCAGCAACCTCAAACTCCTGCTGTGCAGGCCACTCCAGAGAAGGACCATGTGCAATCCAGCCCAAGGAAACACCATGCAGGAGAGAAAAGTGCCACACCCCCTCCTACGCGCACCCGTTCTGGACGCATCACAAGAGAACCAGCGAAGCTAAGCGACTATGTCAGGAATTGAACTGTTCTCTTGCGATAACATTGAGACTCATGCAGCACATGTGATATTATTATTATTAATTTTTTTTTGAACTTTGCTGCCAGTTGATGTTGAACAATGTTATAGACTTGTTATTTGTTTTACTTTTTTCTATTCTTTATTACTCGGCATTTATGGCTTATTAGGAAATGTTGTTACTTTAAAAAAACAAAAAAACAAAAAAACAAACAAAATGGGGAGGATGTGACAATATTGTTATTGCGTGACACTGTCACAGCCTCGTGGCGTGCCTACGCCAGAGCCTCGTTCCGAATAAAGGACTTGTTGTTAAACCGCCATCTTGAATCAGGGCTTGTCTTTCTCTCTCATTCCCGAACAAGAGCTTAGTGTATAACTTGTTACAAATCCATATAAATTTTTACTGATCTTCAAATATATAAGACCAGAGACAACTGACACATACGTGCAGTTACAGTGTATCTACCATATAATGGCATGCAAGGACAATGCTGGATTTAGCAAGAAAGTAGTGAAGAATTTGAATTGAGTGGATCCCACTTGAGTTGAGTCCTGATTCTGGGCTAACAAAAACAATTGACTGACTTTGAATATGATTTTGCCCAGCTGCTTATAAAGAAGTGATGTTAAATTTGAAAACCAATAACAATTGACTAACAAATGCAACTGGCTGGATTTGAATATGATTTTGCCCAGCTGCTTATAAAGAAGTGATGTTAAATAAAAACACACACACAATTTCCCCTGGTTGCAAAATCTTCATCAAAACCTAAATGAAGCCCCACCATTAGCCAAACAAAGTCATGGATTGCGAGGCTTTAACACATGGCATGCACCAGCCATCTCTCATTAGCACTGACAAAGTCAACTTCAGTCTTAAGCCAAGATGCAGTCAATGAAGTTGCAAACCACAAGTGACAAAATCATAAAACATGAGTCAAAAAATCACAAGAATCCGTAGGATTTAGAACTTAATTTGCATACATTTACAGTGTATGTTCTGCTGTAAAATTTTTTCTGTGCCTGTCAGTTGGTGAATAAATAGCTCTCAAAGTACCTATCAAATTAAATAAAGTAAAAAATAAATAAATATCCTTTATTTACCCTCGGCAAGTGTTTATAGCAAATTGCTAGTGGGGCCGAGCATTTAACAAACAAACGAAACAAATATTGTAAATGGAACATAACATGTTTTAAAAATCCCAACTGGCGGGAGGCAAACCAGTTGGCTATATACAAGCGCAGCCGAAGGACTTATAACTCGGGACAACCGAGAAACAAATCCATGAAGTGCTCAGAGTGGGATTCGAACCCGGGACCCACGGACTCGAAGTCCAACACCCTAACCACTCGGCCACCCTGCCACCCACTGAATTGCCAATGAAATATCAATTATTTTCAAACCAAGAAAATGGTTTCCTTGCTTTCATTTACATTGAAAGTATTTCCTATCTGAATTATTGGCAAAAACTCTATCACTGCAGCTTCAACAAATCCAAGAAAGATGTCAGCTTGTTCAATTCTCATGATCACATCAAAAAATGTAGGACTTAACGAAGCAATTCCAAGCTTGACTTCACTAGTTGGTGTAATATTGATCATCTACACACCAGATCTGGCACCAAAAATGTTTGTTTTGACTAACTTTACTTTGCTTTTCTTTGAGCTCTTACTTTTAAACAAAACTTTTCAGATCTGGTACACCATTTTCACTTCATCACTACTCCTTGCCTTACATGTTAATTTACAAGCAACAGATTTCCTGGAACATAATGTCAATGACACAATATTTTATGCTCTTTAATCAGAACAGGATCAGTACTACCACACCTCTAACAAACCACCAATCCAAACTCAGAGGCAAGTCTTCCACCTAACATCCTTAAATTCTTTACATAACCTGCTTGAACATGTGACTGCCAAAATGTTTTGGTGACCTCAATTTTCTTCGAGTGTCGAACATGATCAAAGTCAACCAAGTGACTGAAACTTGACAGCGTTCAATCAAATTTTATAACTGGATATTCCATTAAATGCCCAAAAAGTTAATCACCAAATTATTAATTCTCTACTGTTGGCACATACAAAAGAACTCCTTCCTACGACAATTACTGGGGCTAATTTCCTCCATAAGAACATCAGTTGCAGGTAGCCAAAGCATAATTTTGGATTTTGTATGGACCTAAAATTTGATCAAAAATAACTGCCTGTTTTCCTTAAAAAAACATACATGTAGAAATCAAAATAAGGTTTGAAAAACCTTACTTTTTGTGTGTTTGCTGTGTTTTTACCACATTCCCAAGCTTCTGGGTGCTGTTTCAGGCAGTTTTCTGCTGAACAGTCAATCATTAAAACAGCCTCTAGAAGTTCAGAGAAGCAGTAAAAACAGAAAACACAAAAGGTTTCGGTTTTGTCATGAGAAAACTGGTGATTATTTTTCACCAAATTTAAGGTCCATACAAGCTCTCATATTATGCTTGTGTTAACTGTGGTATGGACTACCCAATTTTGTGAAAAAAATTTTGTTGGAAGGCCTTGGCAATAAATTGTAAGTAGTCCCTGTAACTTATCCTGTGAAATCAAACTGGTTTTCATGCATTCATGGGATAGGCTGTGTTGCATGAACCTGCAATCACATGAAATTACTCATTTCATGTCTTAGGTCTGTTCCAGACGTCACGCTACTACCGTGTCAAACTAAATTCAGGAATTAAATTCAACATTAGCATTCGACTGGTCCCTGCGACCAGCCCCGGGGACCAAATTTTGGTCCCTGCGACTAGTCCCACAAACTATGCTTGGTCCCTTCATGTGAAGTGTTCATGGGTTAAGTCCCTGCAACCAAATGAAAATATTTCATCGGATCCTTTACTTTTTTCCAGTTGGCCTGGAGAATAGATATAGTATTTGTTGATCCAACAGTTGCCTTTTTACGCTTCTGTATCAGCAATATAGGACACTGGAGAAAAAATTTTATCGAAATTGTAAATGACAAACACTCATAGACTTATGGATGAACAGTGTGTGGTTTTATTGAGCCGATTTTACTTAAATGTTTTGCGGTTAATTTACTAAATTCGGTTTCACTGTTGGGACCGCTCCATTTTTCGTCTTCACATTTTGGCGAATTTTAGTAAAAGCGCCCTAAAGTTTGCTCTTTTGCTATTAACAGGTCCCCGTGTTTAAATCCTTTAAGGGACTTGTCCCCACAACTAGTCCCATTGTGTAAACATTACAGGGGACTAGTCGCTGCAACAAGTCCCTGGGACTTGTCCCCTCGCGTTTGCCGACCTTTAAATTTGACATTGTCTGCCCAGCTACACAGCAGTAGCACAGTATGGTTTCAACATTGTGCTTCTGCAGTGTTGAACTCAATTCATAAATTATGAAAATAGATATGTTAAGCATTTTGATTCTACTGTGCATGCTTTAGCTGACCATGGGCTCTGGGACAACAGTGCAACAAAAATGGCGGCAAAATGGCGAAAAATCTTAAGTATGTAAACAATATATCTTCTCCTGAATTTTCTGATGAAGAAGGCTCCGAGTTATGCCACTCTACACTCAGTATAGATTTTGAGTCAAAAGAGGAAGACTCCGAACAAGGAAGTTCCAAACTGAGAGTGACCCTGAAGTGGGAAAGCAATCTAGAAGACTCAAAGGCTCGCAAGAAGAAAATCTAGCTGACAGGATGGACTGCTGTATAAGGAGTCGTCAATGTCTTGCCTCCAAAATTGTCTTCTAGGAAAGCAAACTTTTGTTGATCACTTGTATCCGTCTTTTTGGATGATGTAACACCATTGAGCAACAGTTTCGCCTTTACGTGTTTTTAAATTTGGCGCGACTTAGTTAAATTCGACCTTTGAAACCACTGCCGGGCCATCGTAGCGCTATATTGCCGCTCTTAATTCAATTTAGTTCAACACGGCAATAGCGCGAAGTTTGGAACAGGCCTTAAATCCTAATCATGAAGTCCCGCTATTTTGGATCAGCTCCCATGAGACTCTACATGATAATCAAAAACCTACCTTAACGATAGTATAGGCATAGAGGACTGATTACAATCTAACATGTACAGTCACAGGTAGCCCAACCTCACTATGAGAGGAGCGCATATATTAACCTGTTCCATTTTGCATATATTATGACCTCGGCAAAATATTTAACAATTATCCTGCGAAATCGCGCGGAATATCACCTGATACTTAGCCGACGAGGCCGTAGGCCGAGTTGGCTAAATCAGGGGGTATTCCGCAAGATTGAGCAGGATAATTGTTTTATTATTCAACAAATTCCCATCGACTACCATTTCAGAACGAGAAAAACTACGGCTCTATGATGAAAACGCTAAAAGCTAGCAACACAGAAGCTTAATAAAAATCAAAACAGAACTTCAAGAAATCGAAGTTTACTACCGTTCACTTAAAAAGACTTATTTACAAACTCATCTTTGGAAATGACAAGACAAAGTAAAAAAATATTGCTACCTTACCGAGAAATATAAGTCCTCTTCCTGTGAATTAAAATCTTTTCAACTTTAGTCTTTACAACTTTCCGTGAGCAAGTGTGCTGCTTCGTTCGCAATAGCATTTTCTTGGTTGAGTTCTCACTATGAAAATTCCAAGTCAACCTCTGGATATCTTTGTGAGCTGAAGCAAATACTTGTTGACTTTTTGAGAGCACTTAATCATGGAAAGTTTCTTCCAGGGAGTTAAAATTTCCGGAGAACACTGCTAAAACTGCCTCGCTTTTCAAAATGGCCGCCAAACAAGCAATGGAAGAAAATCTGCAGTGCACTTCCAAATATGGTCATTTACGTATATCGCAGGATATCTGTCATGTACGGATGACAGATATTGAGGGCTTCCTTACCATATATGGGCATAGTGACAATTTGTTGAATAATAAAAGGGTTTGTATGAAAAATGCAACAAATACGCTTTAATTTCCACAAATGCGAAATAATTCACAATAACAAATGGTTCACCTTGTTTCTGTGTTGTATTAATTACTATTTAATGGCCTTTTAGGGTGATTTGAAGCGTTAGACCGAGAATAAGCGTCCTTGGTTATTTGACCCTAACACTTAATAAGCGAAGCAAAAGGTATCACACTGTTGGCCGTCACGTGACCGATTCAAAGATATTTATTTGCTGTAAATCTCGAATTTTGGCACCTCTCTCCGAAATTCTTTAAGAGACCAATGGCTTTATATCGTAACAACAAATACACACCAAAAAAGTCCAACATTTGCATTCTTTCCCTTATCAAAATCGCCATTTTCAATCTCTCCACCACAGCGAACCATCCGTGTGACGAACTGTTCGCGAATGCTAATTTCTGATCTCTTTTTATTGGAAGACATGTACAATAGGCGCTCAGGACAACAATATCCCGTGTATGGGAGGTGTATTTGACACATTACATGCGAAATTTGAACATCGCACGTGAAGCGTGCGAAATGCAGAACTTGTGACTTACGCCAATTTTAGCACCTTGACCTTACTGGGAAATACCACACTTGATTAAAAAAATCTAACAACAAAAAACACATTTACTTTTGTAATTTTATCTTAAACACTAAAAAGCTAAACGGAGGTCTTTTTTTGACACCCTCTGATAGTATTAAAGGTTGATATTCGAAATGTCATTATGTGTAGCACGTAAGTAGTTTCGATTTTTTTAAAGTATTATCAGCAAGGTTTTTTTTAAACTTTTAAAAGTTAAAAGCTATCGGCCGTTTCGACCACGCTTCACCTGCGACTTTCAAATTTCGCATGTAATTTGTCAAATACACCTCCCATACACGGGATATTGTTGTCCTGAGCACCTATTGTGCAAGTCTTCCAATGAAAATAGATCAGAAATTAGCATTCGCGAACAGCTCGTCACACGGATGGTTCGTTGTGGTGGAGAGATTGAAAATGGCGATTTGATAAGGGAAAGAACGTGAGTGTTGGACTTTTTTCGTATGTATTTGTTGCTACGATAAAGAATTTTGGAGAGAGGTGCCAAAATTCGAGATTTACAGCAAATAAATATATTTGAATCGGTCACGTGACGGCCAACAGTGTGTTACCTTTCGCTTCGCTTATTAAGTGTTAGATGCAAATAATCAAGGAGGCTTATTCTCGTTCAAAACGCTTCACATGACCCCAAAAGGCCATTAAATAGCAAGTAATATAACACAGAAACAAGATTTACCATTTATTATTGTGAATTATTTCGCATTTGTGAAAATTAAAGCGTATTTGCTGCATTTTTCATACAAACTCTTATATTTTGTCGAGGTCATAAATATATGCAAAATAGAACAGGTTAATATATGCGCTCCTCTCATAGTGAGCTTGAGCTACCTGTGGTACAGTGTGAGAATCTTGCAAGAACAAGGCAAGCAATCAGCGACAACATCACATCAACTGCAACAAGACAAACCACTAAGGCCTAGAAACATCGTGAACAAGATCGAACAGGCGGAACAGTGGGAAAGAATGTGACACTCAGTTGAAATTAGCTGAGTGTACTGAGATTTTATCAATCTTATGTATTATAAGCTTAAGGTTCGTTACGCACCTTATTTACAAAGTAAACACACCAGGAATGAAAATAAAGCGAATGTGTAACACTTCTTCTTCAACCACACACACGAAAGGGCCCTCACGTCCACGTCAAATGTGTAGGTATGATATACCTGGCAAGTGTCACGCCTAAGGCGTGATTGTCACGCCTGCGGATCGAAAACTGCGATCTCACGCCTACTCACGCCTGCGTTCCCATTTCTCACGCCTAGTGGAAAAGTTTGAGCCATTACAGCCTTAACCCACTCATTTTGAAAACATATACAGTATTTAAATAAACTCGAACCAATGCGAGAAAATGATGATCGTACTTTCGCGAAATCTCCGATTTTAGTAGAGAACGTCACTGGAGACGAGGTTGTGTTTAGAAGCTTGGGAACGGGAAAGTCTACTTCCGAAATCTTCGGAAATCGTCTTGAAAATCTTCGGACGTCTTCGGACATCTTCGGATATTATCGGTTCCCTGCGAAAAATCCTGACACTCTCAGGACAAAAATGTCACGCCTATGAATCACAAAAAGTTGGCAGATATAAGGTATGAATAAAAGATTGACGTTGCTTCTATGATCGGGGACGGGCAGCCATTTTGAATAATTCCAACGCGGTCATCTTTTCGAGGTCTGGGGCGAGTGAAGAAGCTCGGATTTTATCGAGCGCCACCCGCCCCCGATCAAAGTGTAAGCAAATGTCTACACATTTGAGACAGTCATTTGATCTAAGGGCCTCCTGTACACACAGTCAAACAGTATATTTCACAAAACTCGATCACATGACTGGTACCGGAACTGGAATCAGTGCGGTTTGCGTTCTCGTCCCCCAGAGATTCCAAATCGGGAGTCTCCCTATTTGATGTCTTGCTTCCCACTCTCCTGATTAACCGGCCGTCGCCATGGCGATCGCCGGTTTATAAAATGAACACGGCTTTTCGAGAAAGCAAGTTGGCTTAACATACGAAGAAAGTGTTGTAAAGCTTGTGGTACGGGTACTCAAGAGCGGTACTGTCTTATATAAGACGCATGCGCATATTAGTCTGCTGAATGTTACCTTCGTGTGTTCTTGTCTTTTAATTTACAGTATTTAAGACATGAACGGCGAAGGGTTGTTAAGTGTGGGGTTTTTGTATTTGTCTTGTATAACTCATGCGCAATTGAGTAAAGCAGCTAATAGGATTGAATGCGAAATTGGCTCTGATCTAGTTAGTGGCTATGGTGAAAATTTTTTTTTTAGCGCAGGAGTTTTTTATTGGGATTGACATTTTGAGGGATGTAAAAATGTGGGAGTCAGAAGGATTTGTGAATGTCAGAAGCATATCACGCTTCTGTGAATGTGATTTGCTTTGAAAGTTGCGTTTTGTATAGGAGCAGTTTTGTATATTGTGCTGCGTGAGAGGTGGTTTCCCTTGGCGTTTTATGGGGGGAGGGGTGGTTTGCGAAGTGGATTGTAAGGTTTCTGATCGCAGCTGAAAAAAAGGACAGTTGCGTTTTGCCGGCGTGGGCTAGGAAGAGAAGGAATTGTTACTAGTATGATGATGCAATATTAGTTGATTGCACCATCAGTACATGATAGTTCTTGTGAGCGGAGAGAGATGAGTGTTTATTTGAGGCGAGAAGTTTTTTTTTTTTTTAATAATTTTTATTGCCATGACATTACATACACTTTTTACACTGACATTTCTTTAGCTATTAACAGAAACTTTTTGGTATATTAACTACATTACCGCACTTTGCAATACATTTTTTACATTTGAAAAGGGAGTAACACAAGATAATATATCGGGAAAAAATACACACAAAGAAAAAAAAGGATTAAGCAAAGGTAAAACTAGGATAATACAAAAAAAAAATAGTGTAGTCGAACACAAAACCATAAAATATAAAATATAGTACGAAAGTACTTACAAGACGTGTTAAAGGGCAAAAGCATTTTCACACAAGAAGTTTTCTTTTAAGACGACTCTCAATAAATAGTTTTGTTCCAATTTTAAGATTATGGCTCCTGCACAAATTCAGTAATATTGCAAGCTTTATAATACATTTTCTGGTAGTATAGGTAGTACTTTGCAAATAGTAGACTGCATATTATCGGATAATTGGTTGTAATCAAATCAACAAAGATATCATCGTTCAGTAAAGAATTATTGAATTTCCATAGACCGGGCCCTTTTTCTTGCTTTCGAATTGCAAGAAAAGTCTAATGGCCTTGTGATCGGGTGCAATTGCAGTTTTAATATCAGCGGCTTTAGTACTAGCAATGAGGGATTTGGGAATGAGAAAGAAATCGATTCTTGATTTCATTTTAAGCGCGCTAGATTCGTAAGTAAAACACCTTTTGCCAGGGTTCTTAATTCTTAGAATATCAACAAGGTTTAGTTCATCCATAAACTCCGCAACCAGATCTCTATAAACACTTGGTTTCCACTGAATGCCACCTTTCTTATCAACAGCCTCGAGAGTGACATTCCAGTCACCCCCTATAATTAGATTACTAATATCAGCTTTCGAGATTAATATTTCGGTCAAGTTTTCAATAAATACTTTCTGAAGAGCAGCGTTGTTTGGTGCGTAAATGTTGCATAATGAAAATTTGAAAGTCTTAAAATAGGCGTTAATTAACACGATTCTGCCATTCTTCGTCCTCCCAGGAGTTTTCAAAGGTAATTTCAAACAGTGGATTAATGAAGATGGCAACACCTTTTTGATGATTGGAGCCATGAGAGAAAAATATTTTGCCACGCCATTCTGTTTTCCAAATTAGTTCATCTTGCGGCTGAGAGAAAGTTTCTTGGAGTAAATAAATAGCACAGTTTTGATCTTTTAAGTAGGAAAAAATGCTTCGCCTCTTACGCAGATTTCTCAAACCTCTAACATTTAGAGAAAATAATTTAAATTCTATGGTGATTTTGGATATTGATTGTTTTAAAGATAGAATTTTTTCTTCGTGTTCGACTCGTACAAAACAGAGTAATACAAAAGTATGACGATAACTTACGCGTAAACATTATAATGTCACAGAAAAAAACGAAACAACATATAATTATACATACGCTAGTCAGTCTGGTACACTGTTCTGGTGTTTCTTGAGGGGCCGGCCGTTCTTCCCTTCGTTCTTCCCTTAAGTTTAAGCGATTGACTTTTTAAAGTTCTTTGACATCTTCTACAGAAAACATTGAAAGAACGAAAATATCTGAATATTATCGACGGATTTGTGTGGTTTGCGTGTGGTGTTCGCTAAAGGCTACGAGCAGTCTCTCTTTCCGTTCAGAGATAGTGAAGGAAAAGAAAAACAAGCGAGTGAGCGCGAAATCGATTGCGGCTCGACAGGCGCGTTAGCTTTCAAAGACTTGGGCGACTTTCGTTCCCGCTCGCTTGTTTACTTTGTTATAAAAATTCTAAAAACTGGGAAAAAATGGCTAATCTTTAGGATTTTTTGCAATCTGTCAGTGTGAAACATTACATATTACACTTTCTTCTTGTAAAACCACTTACCCAGTCTTTCCATGATGTCAAAATGCAGGACATGGTACTTGAGAGAACCTAAGTTTGCAAAATCTCCCGTGGGGCATGTCTCAGAGACCTCTAGAAGCTCGCACCTTCGGCGCTAATTATTACTCCCTATTTTCCATCAAATGGGCTTGGAATCTCTGATCCCCAGACCCGCCTGGCCCTCTTAGCCAGTGGGGGCCTTCCTCGTGCGAAGGCCCCCGCCCGCTAAGAGGGCCAGGCGGCTCTGGGGACGAGAATGTGCCGTTTGGGCCCCCCGGACCAAATTCATCAGCGAAAACGTCCGACCGGTCCAAACCAGACCCCCTTTCGCAGATCTCTCCCTCTCCTCCCACCTGCTCTAAAAACCTCCGCAAGCAAGTAACTTCCGAAGACTACATGACTACAGTTGACTCTCGATAACTCGAACGTTCAAGGGAAATAAAAAAGGTAAGGTTCGAGTTTTCAAGAGTTCGAGATCGAGGGTAAAATTAATGAACCTGAAGGGGAAAATCATTTTCACTTCGAGTAAGCAGTATATTTCCCTGTAAGTCACCGAAATGCTTTGGAGGAGGGGGGGGGGGGGCTCTTCAGTCTTGCCAAAAATGGGCTTTTAAAATATGATAAACGCATTAACTGCTCGCATTTTCTAGGTTTGTGAAAAATGGTAAGTAATCGTGAACAACACTTTTCTTTATTACATGTGTATGACAAGTCGGGTTACAGAACTTATTCGAACACAAATGTATTACGGCAGACTACCAACACTCCATTAACAAACGTTTTTCATGTTTGACAAAAAAAAATACAGCATTGTAACAATATTGCTGAAAACAAAGCACACAATCTTCGTCCAGTCCAGTCCATAACTCATTAAAGTATCCAGTCATGTTGGCCATTCAATTTCGTTTGGCCGAGAACAGCAGCTTATCTTTTCCGGGCTCACCAGGAGTAGATGTCATCACAGTGTTAGCTGTAGGAATATGCAGCTCGTCAAAGGGTGCCGCTTGGTCGGTTTTGATGACAACGATCTCTTGCCAGATGTAGCAGGGGTCTTTAAATGTGCTCTCGGTGGTTTTGGTGATCTCACTTTCATATTCATCGACTCGAGTAAGCTTTGTGTAAGCTTTGAACGATGCGCTCAACTCCACTGCCTTGATCATGGGACCCACTTTGGTTTCGGCTTCCAACCCTTTCTCCTGCATCTCTTTCCAGTTGTTCTTGGTGACTATTTTGATTGACACCTTCCTTTCATGGCCTCCGGGATGACTACAAACCAGATGCCACCTGCAGTAACCATCAAGGACAGTTACTGCGCTTAGAGCAGAACTGCTTTCAAACTCCTTGATATGATCGTTGAATACCAGGCCCATTTTGTGCGTGCGGTTCTCAAATTTGCTTGAAGGGAAGTTGATCTTCACCTCCTTTGTATCTGATAGCTTCATGACGAGGTCCACACTGAAGCCAGTGACGAGGTAATTACCTTGCGACTCACCAGGCCCCAAGGTGCGGGTTCCATCGTGATCAACAATCTCAACGTCATACTTGGTGTCGTTTTCGAAGGTGCACTTCTTGACAACAGCGTTCCCTGTCACATCGCGTACTGTTTTGTTCAAAAACGGTAAAAAGAATAACGCCATAATCTGTAAGAAAATAAAGACAGGTTGTAACCTCTCTGAGGCCTCCTCCGCGTTGGGGGGGGGGCTCTGTTATATAAGTTAGACATCTATGTTGCGGCGTCAAAAGGTATCGGTGGTTTTCGAGCCGTTTTCGACTGAAATGCGTATAGATTCTGAACATTTTGGTCTGAAAGAGAGTACGATTTGTGCATTCTGGTCTGCAATTGGGTAAGGGCGCAGCATCCTTCTCTACTGGTCGGCAACAGGGAGGAACGAGAGCTTTGAGAACTCATGATCATAATCAATCTCGTACTCGAAGTCCAATCTAAAGGTCTATTATTGCTATATATTTATTGTGAAGCTAATCGCAAGATCCATAAGTCTCGTTTAAGGAGACTCGAAAGGGTTTTAGCCGTGCGTGTGCGAAGCCTACCCACGATATGGCTAGGACACGCACGCGTAAAGTCGTGCGAACCGGAAATAAGAAATGCACGAAACTTTTGTTTTTACCTCAAAATATTGCTCGATGATCCAATTAACCTGATTTTTTGCATGCATGTAAAATTCAGTGTGGTAATTCAAATAGAAAAATGTGGAGGCAAGTTATTCAGTGAAATTTACTGCAATTCAAGAAATGACGTTTTCGAAATAACTTAATTTCTACAGAAAACTTTTTGCGAACCAGAGAATTTACAGAATTTAGGAAGCTTTCTAAAAAAGCAATAAAGGTTTGGGCACCGTCGTAGTTTTTCAGATAATTGTCAAAAACTGAAATTGGAAGCTCGGTTGTTTTTTATAATGAATAATAATGAATAAGTTGTTCCATGAACATTCTTCTCGACATATTGGTGTGTTCAATGCGGGATCAAGTCTTTAGAGCAACAACAAGAGATATGAATGAATCTCCATAACTGTTGCCAGGAAGTGCTCCAAATGAACACTAAACAAGAGCAAACAACTTGAAAGATAACCTCGTCATTTCTTTTCACTTAAGGTGGCCCAGCAAAGCGTTAAACGATTTCTTAGAAACTTCTGGAGGAAACAGAAATAACCTGCCTGAATTTCTGCCGAGAATTTGGAAAGCAAACGTACGTGACTTTGCATCGAAAATTCTCCACACCGTACGTACGAAATACGCCGAAATGTCGCAAGGACCTTTGAAATATTCTGTGATAGCTCCCGTTTGCAAAACAGGTCAACAAATTTTTGGTAAGTTGACCTATTTATCAATTTGTTATATTGTCTCAATAATTCGACATAAAACCACTCACTTTTCTTGATTGTCTCCGATCTTTTCGACATTTAAACAGTAGTATTAAAAGACATCAGCCTTCAAAAGGTTGGTTACCGCATTGGAAAACCTCTTATAGCTCTGGCACAGATCGATTTCGATCGCAGTAAAACTCTACTGGTGTTAAAGTGTTATATTTTTACAGGTTATTTCTGTTTCCTCCTGAAATTACTAAGGAATCGGCCAACGTTTTCCTTTTCAAAAACCCCTCAGGTCTACTCGATTAATACCCGCAGGTCACCTTAAAGAGATTTCCAGCACAAAACAAAAAATGCAATTCTTGAGGTTACTAATTTCCATCTAAGCATCCATTTACACCCAACACTGATTTCAGAAGTTCTTCAGTGTTCGCGCATTGATTCAGTAATAAACTTGATTGAAAGTGTGCAATGCGTTTCCTGTTACATCAAAGATCAAAGTTATCTCATCTTTGTCGTGTATCGGTGTACTCCTTAGCTATTCAGGGTTTCTGTTTATTCGGAATTTTTTGAGGCCTGTTAAGGTGGTCCATCTTAATTTTTCCGAGGCACACTAACCCAACTTTGAACGGCCAATACTTTACTGTCTGAGCTCAGTGATGCAAGCTGCTTCACACATTTTGAGACTGAATGAAATTGTCAAAAAAGTAGGTTTCATTGACAGCAGTGTTACCATAGCAACGAAACGACCCTGTTTGGCGCTCTAAAGGACATCAGTCATGATCAATTTGTCCTTAATTGCGTCAGAAATTCGGATTTAATTTCGGATGACTTAACGACTACAGTTTCGAACTTTCGAAACATGGTAAAGTTGATTCTTTTGGTTTTCGGACAGACATTTTGCCGAAACGATCCGTTGGGTACCCCTGACTGATTCGCGACAACTATAATATATTGACCGATACTCATCTGTGAAATATCTGTGAAAGTATCGATGAAGCAGTTGCTAGATCGGCCGACATGCATCTCAGCCGAGCGATCATCGAAAACTTGTCGATAGAGTGTCAGTCCACGCACACGGTCCAGCTTCTCAATCTGCACGCGATATTACACATATAAGCAACCAACAATAAAACGAAATAATTTAACTACGTTCACATTTATCGTTCGTTGTCGTTCGAGTGAGTCAACTAAACAAATAAAAAAATGATAAATGAAGGAATGTCGAACGTGTGCGTTGTTTGTCTTGGATGATCTTTGGCCTTTCAGTTTGACTGAAGAGCAAAAAAATCTTCATGCAAAACTGAAGTCAATTTCTGAAACATACTGCCTCTTCGTTTAGTTTGATAGTTACACAAACTTTATCGATTCTTGTCGAAAACTTTGTGCAACAAATACACAAGAGAAGAAACGGCACTTACGTCTTGGCGTAATCCAAATGAAGTTGAAACTGGCAGCGGCTGTGGGCTGAGAACAAAACAACATACACTTGACAAAAATGATTTTGATGGCAGGTAAGCAAAACAAAAAAGATTTCTGAAGCAAATGTTCAACAAACAAAAATTTATAAGACATCTTACTTCGCTTTAAGTCTTTCCAGTGTAGGATGACTCGGTGACTGCAGGACAAGTGTTTAAAGTAATCTTAAACAGGAATTAACTGTCACTTTGTCATTAAAAGGGGCCGTATGATAAATTAATTGCCTTTCGTTATTGAGGGTGTGGAATCAAAGCAAGTGCACCTCAGGAATGAATAGCATTTCTTTAATTGTATTTTGTAAGTTGTTTTTATTCATAAAAACAAGCGAGTCCAAATTACGCACTCAAATCAAATGAAAAGAATGCGGATTACGGTAATTGCTCTTATTTCGATGCTGACGCTTGAGTTATGATTGCGGGAAACGAATTATCAAACATTGTAGAATTATTACTTTTTCTAGAGGACGAGACACTGCCATGAAATAAATGTAAAGAAGATCCTGAGATTTGAACGGGCCCCAGAATTTACCCTTCCGGTTCAAATTCGCTAGTGAAAATAAACCCCTCGGTCCACATCTGCTAGGGGATCCTATCCCCTGGAGTCTCCTTGGGAGGATTTGGACTCCCTGTAAAAATTTACACTACCAAGTATCTTCAAAAGAGAATCTGTCTATTTGCATAAACCTCCGAAATTACTTTTTTCTTTTCAGTCTTATTAAAAAAGAAATCTTTAGTTTATTACTGATACGGCAAATGGATTAGCTGCTCGCCTTTTAAAGTTTGTGAAAAATGTGGTTATCCAAAATCAATTTATAACAACATGCTTAGTATATTTAGACAGCTTTGTAAGCTTAAATGTGATATAGAGGTTTAGGTATTTGCAGTGTAAATAACCAACTATAAGCAAGAGGCACACACTACAACATCCCCGCGGTATGGCCGGTACCTTAGGCTTGTTCCAAATCTCGCGCTATTGCCGTGCCGAACTAAATTCAAGAATTAAATGTATTTTTCGCTGGCATTCCAAGTAATGAGTCGTACTTGTTTGCGTTTCACACCTGCCGCATCCTCTATTGTGTATTCTGATTACACGCGTGACCTGATTGGTCAGTTTTCTAGCATTTATACTTTATGCTCGTTCCTGAGCGTCATTCACGCTCGCGGTTCCACACAGTTTGTTCATCTCCCCCCCCCCCCAGTTTACTACAGTTTGTGATTATTTTTCTTTAGGCCGTAGAGACACTCCTGGCGACTTCTTCCGCTGCCAGTCTCCCAGCTACAATACCTACCCTGGACTCTCCTACAACAAACCGGCTGGAAGCCAATCAGCTCAGTATCAATCAAAGCAGTGAAGATGACTTGGCGCAGGTAGATGAAATTGTGCAGAAATACGAACTTGAAAGTGGTCAGTCTTTAAGCGTTAAGGGTAATTTGAAGAAGAATCTAGGATTTTGGAGAGCTATCAGTGCTCCTAATTTTATTTTGTCAACCATTAAAAAAGGTTACAAGCTGCCGTTCGCTAGCTTTCCAGTGGCTGTAAGGCTAAGAAATAATAAGTCCGCTCCACTTCATGCTGATTTCGTGGACCAAGCCGTCCTTGAGCTTGTTAACTCTGATCGGGTTTGTAGGGTTGATGAGCAACCTTCAGTTGTTAACCCCTTGTCAGTTTCTATACAGCCCTGCGGTAAAAGAGAGGTTAATTCTCGATTTGCGCCATGTTAACAGGTCGTTAATTAAACAAAGGGTCAAGTATGAGGATTGGAAAATGCTATGGCCTATTTTTCCATAGGGGCTTACATGTTTTCCTTCGATTTAAAATGCGGTTATCACCATATCGATATCGCGCATGAACACCATACTTTTCTGGGATTTTCCTGGCGGGGCCGCTGATTCCAATAATAAAGTTTTTTATGTTTTCACCGTGCTTGCGTTTGGCCTGTCCTCAGCCCCTTATATATTTACTAAGCTTTTGAAGCCTTTAGAAAAGTATTGGAGAATACGGGGTCTTTGTATAGCTATCTTCCTGGACGATGGTCGGGCGACTGTTCAGGATAAAGAGGGGTGTCGCATTAAGGACCAAGCTGTAAGGGGGGATTTGTCTAATGCGGGCTTTGTAATCAACGAAGAAAAGTCGCCATGGGAACCCACCCAAGTTTTGGATTGGTTAGGAATAACCGGGAATTCTTTACTGGGTACTTTAAAAGTTGTAGACAGAAGAATTACAAAGATTGTTAATACCATAGATCGTATTATTGAAGCCGATTTTAGAGTTTCTGCAAGAGAGTTGGCCTCCTTTACGGGTCAGATTATTTCTACCGGGCCTGTAGTCGGTAACATTGGTAGGATAATGACCAGGCATTGTGTCATGTCTACGTTGTGTGAAGATAGGTGGGATTCTGTGTTCTAGCTGTCTCGATGATTACTGCAAAGAGGAATTGTATTTTTGGAAGGATAACCTGGTTTGCATCAACAGTCGATTTTGCTTTGTAAGTAAAGATCCTAGTTATTTTGTATATTCAGGTGCCAGTGCTACTGGAGGTGGTACATTTATTGATTTCAATAATGATTTTGTGTACCATAAAAGTGTGGACGGAGAATGAGAGCTTTCAGAGTTCAACGTGGAGGGAGTTGTCTGTTATTGAGTTTGCATTACGATCGCACGTTAAGTGGTTTACTGATAGCCAAGCTGCTGCTAAGATTGTTGAAGTAGGCCGCATGAAATTGGGCTTGCACAAGATGGCTCGTAGGATTTTCGATATTTGTATTCGGTCCGGGGATTCATTTAGAGGTGCAATGGATACCTCGTACTATGAACCAGCAAGCTGATTATAGAAGTCGGTTTATTGATACTGATGATTGGCAACTTACCGATGAATTTTTTCTTTTTCTTGATGGTTGTTGGGGGCCCCATAGTGTTTATTGTTTTGCCAATTGTTATAATCATAAGCTCCCTAAATATTTTTCAAGGTTCTGGAACCCCAATACTTCGGGCGTTGATTTTTTCTTTCAGCCTCTTCGAGGAGAGAATTGCCTGTTGGTTCCTCCTGTTGGTATTGTTCCGCGTGTTTTGCGTTATATGAAATGCCAGCATGCCGCGGGTACACTCGTCGTACCCCTTTGGCCTTCGGCTCATTTCTGGCCTTTGGAATGGAAACCTTTATTTAACCACGATCTGTTTTAAAGCAAATACATGCTTGAGGGGTCGTGTGTACGTGTGACTAACTACCTACCTTCCTTTAATTAGGAACAAATATAATAATTATTTTGTGGCCCACAGTATTCATGTCGGGAAGGAGGTCCTTACTCGCGGAAGAAACCCTAATTCGCTCTTAGGGTCCGATCATTTCACAGGCTATATTATTGCCTTGAGAGTGGAGTTTACTGAGTAATTTATTGGATATGTTTATTGCGTTGGCACTGGCCAATAATGTTTTGGTTTTCGTGGCACTGGCCTTAACAATGAGTTGTTGATTTACGTGACACTGGCCCATGGTTTATTTACTTATGTGGCGCGGGCCCAAACAATGTTTTATCGTTTCATGCGGTACTGGCCCTTGCATCGATCAATTTATGTAGAATTATACAGAGCGGGTGTTCGCTTCGTTCTTTTAGCGTGTATGTTGTATTCTTGATTTCCAGGTAATTTTGTCAAGTAAATCATGGAAAGGCTTCCAAACATTTTTCTTCACTGAGCATTCGTCAGGTTTTAGACGTGTTCAGGTCCAGAGCTAATACAACTGCTAAAACCTACATACGTGTCATTAAAAAGTTTATGGACTGGTGTAAAAGTAGGCAAATATGCATGCAGTTACCTTTCCTTTAGGTGTTGTATCTCTTTATTTGCTTGAAGTCCAGCAGACTTGTACTTCTAGTTCTTCAGTAATTTTGGCTCATGCCGCCCTTAAATGGCTGCATTCGTTCGTCCCTAGTCTTGATCGTAACCCGTTGGATAGTGATTTTTGCAGGAATATTATCGAGTCTGCCAAGCGCCATAAATCGCAGCCGATTATGAAAAAGAAGCCTATTACCACAGAAATCATTAAGAATATCTTAGACGTTTATAGCAAGGAGGATGCTAATTTAAAGGATCTTCGTATTGCCGCGTTATGCTCTTTAGCCTTCGCCGGGTTTTTTCGGTATGATGAATTATGTAATATTGTTCCTAAGCATATTGAGTTTTGCAGTGGTTATATAAGGATCTTCTTGCCTTGTAGTAAGACAGATATTTCTAGAGAAGGGAGTTATGTCTATATTTAGTGAATCCAAGTCTAAGTACTGCCCTGTTGGTTTTTTACGAAGGTACTTGGATTTATCTGGCATTGACGTATGTAGTACTCTTCCTTTGTTTAGACCTCTTGTGTTTCACCGTAGTAGTTCTAGCTATACCATGAGGGGTGGTAAGATTTCTTACTCTACTTGTAGGGAGATTCTAAGAGATAGCTTAAGCCAGCTGGGCTATAACCCTAATGATTATGGTCTTCATAGTGTAAGATCCGGTGGTGCTACATCTGCGGTGCATTATAGTGGTCACTCTATTCCTGAAAGGCTGCTCAAAATACACGGCAGGTGGAAGTCCGACTCCGCTAAGGATATGTATGTTCAAGAAAGCCTTGAGAATAGGTTACAAGTAACTAAGTACCTAGGATTATAATATTATCGAGCTTACATATTTACTTTTATTCCTTTGTTTAAAAAAAAAAATCAGATTTATATTTGTTTTTTGTATTCCATTTTGTATTAGTAATTCAATTTATGATGTAATAAACTGTTGGATCCGCTTGCGTATCCTCCCATATTTCTTGTTTGCCTTGTCTGTATTAAGGGAATTTAAGGGTAAAATAATTTACGTGCGTTTGAGCGAAGCGAATTAGAACGTAAATCTGATTTAGACACGGCAGTAGCACGAAGTTTGAAATTAAACCATTCAGTTCGGCAGGTTGAATTAAGTTCGGCACGACTATTTAGCGCGGCAGGCCCTGTCGTGCCGCACGACATGAATTTGGCGCGACTGAATTAAATTCGACGTTTAAAAACCACTGCCGTGCTATTGTTGCCCCACTGCCGGGACAAACTTATGTGAGTTCGGCACGGCAGTAGCGCGACGTTTGGAACAGGCCTTACGCATGCGCACAGTCATAACACGGGGGCAGTAGCAGCCATGGACAGCTGTTTCGTCCTTGTTGATACCATCAGCATTACAAAACCCAGACAGAGGTTCAAAACACCAAAAATGAATGTCAAGAATTTAGGGATAGGCTATGTTGTACACTTCTACAATCGCTTGTAATCACTCATTTCATGTCTTAGGCCTGTTCCAGACATCACGCCACTGGCGTGTCGAACTAAATTCAGGAATTAAATTCAGCGTTAGCTCGACAGTACCGCAACATTTGAAACCACTCGGTGTGGCAACTTGAAGTTAGTCCGACCCGGCTATTAAATTTGACAGGATCTGCCGAGCTACACGGCAGTGGCACAGTATGGTTTTAACGTCGTGCTTCTGCAGTGCCGAACTCAATTAATAAATTATGAAAAAAATATGTTTAGCATTTTGATTCTACTGCGCATGCTTTAGCTGACCATGGGCTCTGGGAAAAGAGTGCAACAAAAATTGCGGCAAAATGGCGAAAAGTCTTAAGTATGTACTCAATGTCTTCTTCTCAGTTTTCTGATGAAGAAGACGCCGTGTTACACCGCTCTACACCCAGTATAGATTTTGAGTCAAAAGAGGAAGACTCCGAACAAGAACGTTCCAACACCGAGAGCGACCCTGAATGAAGCGGGAAAGCGAGAAGACTCAAAGGCTCTCAAGAAGAAAGGAGATATGAAAAAGGGACAAAAATCTACCTGACAGGATGGACTGCTGCATGAGGAGTCGTCATCTTCTGGCCCCCAAAATTGTCTTCAGGATAGCAAACTTTTGTCGATCACTTGCATCCTTTGTTTTGGATGTTGTAATACCGTTGAGCAACAGTTTCACCCTTACGTGTTGTTAAATTTGGTGCGACTGAATTAAATTCGACCTTTAAAATCGCTGCCGGGCCATCATAGCGTTATTGCCGCTGTTAATTCAATTTAGTTGAACGAGGCAGTAGCGCAACGTATGGAACAGGTCTTAAATCCTCCGAGAGAGTTTGCTCGTAGGCTTCTTAACCCTATTCAGACCGGGGGGAGGGAGGGGCTTATTCTGCCCACACGGACGTTGGACGTTTATAACTTTTTTGTTAAGCAAGCGAAGCCACCAAGCTTGGTGACTTTTCCTAAAATTTATTTGGGAACAATTTGGTGTAGTAAGTCTTTATCTATTAAATTTGACGTTACCATGGGAACCACTTTTTGACAAGCGGTTTTTTTCAGAATTTTGAACTTCTCTCTTTTTAATCAACAATTTTTACTTTTCGAAGTAAATTTTACATTTTTGAATCATTTCCGTGTTAATTTATTGATTTTGATCACTTCTTGGTCATATGACGTCATCACCTGGGGTTGCGGACCTCAATGAAAACATTTTCGGACGTACTATTTGTCCTTTAAGTTTCGTTGTCATAGCTTTAATAGTCCCTGAGTTAAGAGGTGGGGGCGGAATCCACACACTCCGTGACACTCGGTTGAAATTAGCTGAGTATACTGATCATGAGACAGTATATTTCACAAAACTCGATCACAAGACCACATGGTCAGCAGAGAATACGGACTAATAGGGACCGGGTACTAAAAAAGGAATCAGTGCGGTTTGCATTCTCGTCCCCAGAGCCATCTGGTCCTCTTAGCTAGCGGGGGCCTTCCTCGAGCAAAGGCCCCCGCCCACGAAGAGGGCCAGGCGACTCTGGAAAGGAGAATGTGCGGGTTGGGTTCCCCCGGTCCAAATTCATTAGCGAAAATGTCCCTCCGGTCCAGACGGGAACCCGTTTCGCAGATCTCCCCTACTCCCCCCATAACGCGTTCTAAAAAGTTCCGCAAGCAAATATAACTTCAGAAGACTATATGGCTACAGTTGGCTATAGATAATTCGAACGTTCAAGGGAAATAAAAAAGGTTCGAGTTACCAAGAGTTCGAGATCGAGGGTAAAATTAATGAACCTGGAGGGGAAAATCATTCTCACTTCGAGTAAGCGGTGTATTTCCCTTTAAGCCACCGAAATGCCTTTTTTTTGGGGGGGGGAGGGGAGCTTTTCAGTCTTGCCAAAAATTGGCTTTTAAAATACGGTAAACGAGTTCACTGCTCACATTTTTTAGGTGTGTGAAAAATGGCGTTTTTACAAGCTTCCGTGTGGTGTAGGGTTTAGGAATCTGAAGTGAAATCTAAACAGGTGCAGCCTTCAGTCGTTTCATGAGAAAATGAGATTATCAATGCCATGTATTATAAGCTTCATTACGCACTTTGTTTAGAGCAGAAACGCGGGAGAAACGAAAATAGAGCGAGCATGTATGAGATTGGCAAGACGCTCGTTGTGCTAATGGAGGACGCGCGAGTGGTCCACGCGCGAAAATCGAAATTGTATTGCACGCAAAATTAGCAATATTTCCCGCGCGTATTGCACGCTACACACGTGAATATTGTTATTGTAGAATCGGATGAACAAATGAAATTGTAGCCAAGGTCAAAAGTAACTCGTACTTTAAAAATCAATCCTTCGTATTTCCGCAAATTTCATTTTTGAGTTCGCAGACAAAAGTTATTTCACTTAACTTGGCGAAAGATTAAGACAAAACTATTGTCGGTTGCTTTGAGATGTATTAAGGTCGTAGCGCACTGTTTTGATAGCTGTAGTTCCCCTTTGTAAATCGTTTCAAAGTGTAAAAGAAGATTAAAAGCAACAACAACATCAAGGGAGTTCCCGGGAGGGAGTTGAGGTTTTTTGACATAATTCCGTAATAACATTCTGTTAACCGCGAGAGTTAATTCGCTCTCTGTTGCAGTTGTTGTTGTAACTGGAATTCCCTATTTTCTTCTTGAAAACTGACAAAGCCGTTTGTGTTCAACAGACGAATTGATTTAAGCTGTCCTCGGTGGGGGAAGTTCCCTTTTCAGTCATTACCTGTACCCCGGGTTGGAAATAAGGGATGGGAAGAAAGATAACTCAATTTTAGGCTTGGGGTAAACAAACTTTCTTGGGCTCTGAGAGATTGAAGCTACGGTTTACTCCCGATAACTCGTGCCTTCCGCTAACTCAAATTGCACGTTTTTTTCCGCCTTTGAACCATTTTCTTTTCATAATTCACCCTCGATAACTCGATCTCACGATAAATCGAACATTTTTAAATCTCCCTTCAAGGTACGAGTTATCGCGAGTAAACCGTATTTTACAGGGTGAAACTAGGAAATAGTAAAGTTTTGCACCCTTTGTGTGCTTCTGTGTAATTCATGAGCCATGCATTGCATCATGACACACGTATCCCCCAGGGGGTGCTCCCTGTAGTGGGTTATACGGGGAAGCTCCGCCCGAAAGGGGTGCCTTTTTTTAAGCTCGCAGTATATTAAAGAGTAGGGAAAATTGCCATTTTAGCATACGAAAAGGTCACAAAATCCTCTACAAAGAGGAAGAAATGGTTGCTGAAGAGAAGTATGTGCCACATTTTGGCAGAAATGACTACGCAATTGAATCAGAACTACTGAAAACCCGGAAAAACGTGGCGATTATAGAAAAATCTATTGTTTTGGCTCATCCTTGAGCTATAAGAAAGGGTGCAATTTTGCTCTAGGTATATGAAAGGGGTACCATTTCGGTAAAAATTAGTATATTAAAGGGTAAGGGTTCTTACCTCCGGGCGGAGCCTCCCCGTATAAATCCTTATTGAGTAGACCCCCCCCCCCCCGGGCTTATCCCCGACATCTGGAAGCACACACTTCTTTTGTACTCGACAGCATGAGATCGATCACAGAACCACAATGTTCTTGCTGTTGTGGCTTTCGTTCACTGACGAAAAATAACAGTAGTAGCAACCCAATATATGGAAACTAATCTATCGTGAACAACTCTTTTTTCTTTACTACATGTGAATGACCGAGTCAGATTACAGAACTTGTTAGAACACAAATGTATTACGGCATATATATTGGCCGCCAACACTCCATTAACAAACGTGTTTCATGTTTGCCAAGAAAAAAATACAGCATTTGAAAAATATTGCTCCAAAAAAGCACACAATCTTCGTCCAGTCGTCCAGTCCAGTCCATAACGCATCAAGGGATGCGTTATGTATCAAAAGGTTAGAATAAAATTACGTAACCCCAATTCCCATAAAGAACAGGATGAGTTGTGACCATTGTACTTGTTTGTTAACTTTTGGATGGAGACGTGCGATGTAGAATGCTTGTATGATTCTTCTTTTTAGCCATAAATAAGCAGTGGCTAAACTGACATCCCAGGAGAATGAGTGACCTGAATGGTCTTTAATGTGATTGGCTGGTTGTGATTGCATGTTTATGTGATTATGTTATTTAATACGGACTTGAAATTTGCGTGCAGTTTCACCAATGTACGTTTGTCCACAACTGCAAATGACTTTTTCAGAATCAGACATGGCCATCAAAATATTTGCAAAAGCACTCGCCATTTTGGTACCCATGGCTAACGTGCGACATGGCACTTCCATGTATTTCTGGGTAGTCGTTTCTTTCCTTTAAATTGAAGTTCTCCGCTAAGATAAGTTTGAGCGCTCTTTCACAAAGTCCGGGCACAGATCTTTTGTTGCTGACGTGCGAGTTGACTTCTTGAGTAGCAGTTAAGTTGAATGGCAGTTGGCATTAAGTGCCATCTTTCTTCAAAGACTTTTTTTCGATAACGTGGCCTAAAACTCGGAGTTATTGACCTTATTTGTATATGTTATGCAAGGGCTTTTTAAAGCATGGGTGCTCTTTTTATCTCACCAATAAAGCTCAATAAGTTAAGGGGTGGTCCATCTTTTTTGCGTGAGCGAAAGCGTCCGCGGCCGCCTACGGGGATGTAAAAATACACAGTTTGTTTGGGAGTTCAAACAGGGTTTTGTTAAGGCGGTTGTAAGTAGAGCTGTCCGCTTATGGGAGTGTCCGTAAGAGAGCTTGCGAGTGTTTAAAGCGTTCGTAAACCTAGGTTTCACTGACTGGCTAAACTACGGTTGAAAGGCTTCTTGGCGGTCAAGAAACAACACATGGACAACTTTTGATCTGGTGTGTAAACTTTATTGGCTATTTGTTGTTATTTTTCGCCTTCTGAGTAAACTGACGATCAATTTCCATGAAAATCCTTATTTATTTGACACTAAAGAAATCAGTTCGTGAGCCTGGGTGTCCTGTGGGAAGATGTCACGTGAGGCTTGATGTGCGCCCGCGTTCCTTCGCGCACAACGGACTTCCTCGGGAATCCCGCGGCGGAAAGACCTCTGGAAGACAAACGTGAGGTTGGAGTTTCCGAGATCATTTCTGTTGTATTTTGTTGTTAAGGTACGTAACGAAACCCATATCACATTAGATTGATAATCACAGTACACAAGAGCCATTTGAAATTTAGCTGGAGTGCTGAATTCAGTCTCAGATTCGAGGTCGACGTTCCCCAGCATTATCTGAACTTTGTGTGTCGGTTTGTCTTACAATTAGTGTACTTCAGGCTTTTATCGTTGACTTTATGCCATTTTCATGCGTAGATTATTATTTTTGTTGGCAAATAGTCGTTTTCAATCTGGTTTTGCACGTTTGCTAGGTTGTCGATGCTTGCTTATTGAAATCTAGGAATTGCTCAAACAAACAGGACTTCTGGATTAGGACGTTCGCGCCCCAAATCTTCCAACGTTCAGATTTTTTTCCAAACTTTTATGGTAGTTAGATAATGATCAATTCAAGTCAGAAAAGCAAAAAACATTGGGAGGTCACCATGCTCGTTTTGGAGATAAAAAGTATTGGAAATGTTGTATTTTTAGAAGCTTTGGTTATGTAAGGCAAAATCGGCTTTCTTGCTACAAGGAATAAAATAAGTTGCATGGAGGACTCTAGATAATGCTGATTTATTTATTTCATCGGAACTAGGCCTATTTAGTACATTTTTGCAGGTAACAAGTTACATTTCTTCAGGTAAAAATTAGTCTCACAGAAGGATAATTATTGTAAGTCATATATACCTGCATTCGTAGAGACATTCAATCTTATTTGAATAGAAATAGCAATAAAATTAAAACTTCTCACGTTCAGAATTTCCTTGTTTTTGGACAGAATGCAGAGAACTAGTAAAGGAAGTGACTTATCGAAAAAAAGAATGGGGTCACCATGCATTTAAGAGAGCTAAGCTTGTTTCTTGACAAATACCACTGTATTTGTCTATATTCCTTACTCAGGGAACATGCTTCGTGCATGACGTGGCATGACATTGTGGCGTGAATTACGCACACAGTAAGGATACACACAAACAATTAGGGTGAACATCCTTAAACATGAAAATGTACAATTTTATGCACGAAAGATATTGTGACTTTACTAACATGGCTGTTTTCAGCCAAAAGTTTAAGTGATTGTGGCTGTTTTCAGCCCAAAAGTTTAAGTGATTAAGGGCCCGCAGAGCAGCTTTTTGAGCGGGGAGGCTACTTAAGCAAGCTTGAGCTTCCTGGGGGGGGGGGGTTAACCTGGGAAAATTTGTTTAAAATGCCCTCTAAAATTGATAAGTGTGGTGCAAATTAACCTTTTCATTAAAAAAAAAATGGATGTGGCAAGCTGTACATGAAACGTTGCCATAAATAACCTTTTAACCACAAAATGCACAAGTTGGGGATAATGGCTTTCTGATCCCTTAAAATTAATACTTTCAGCAATTGAACTCTATGGTGATTGTTAAGATACCCCGGCCTTTAAAAACCAAACCCAGTTGGAGCTTGGATTGAAACGGACCAATTATAAAATTGGATGTTTTCCCGCAAGGTCCGCTAGACAACCTGAAATGGCTTACATTTAGAGATGATCACGGTCAATGACCTTTGGTCAATTTCACCTCAGTGTTACCTTCTAACACAGCTTGAACTTTTTTTACCTCTATTTAGTTACAATCCTGTCTATACAGGTATTGATAATTGCAAAATTGAAAATCAGATTTTATCAACATGTTTCCAGTAAAGACTTAACAAGTAAAAAGGCTTTTTCAAAATCTCTATAACATATATAATTATATTTTTCAACAGCACAAAAGAGTGGGAAAACTAAAGCCCCCCCCCTCCCCCTGTGCAGTGCCTATGATTCTAATTCTAGGGACTCTTCCTGAGTGTCTAATAGAATAGTCAGTGATCAGAATGATGGTCTAAAATTAAACACCATTGAACATGAATTGTTTGATGAGTTCGATTGTGTTTGACAGTTGAACCACTGGAGAGTGAAACTCAGTATTAAACCTGACTTGTCCCCAGTCGTTTTCATGTTGCGTGACGCACGCGGCACAGGAGCGCAAGGTGTGATAGCAAGGGCCGCACGTGTCGCGCAACATGAAGACGACTGGGGACAAGTCAGCTATTGAACCATTTTTGGCAATCAAATGTTCCATTAAATTAAATTAATAAGTAATTGGGAAGCAGACATGGCTGTCAGAGTACAATAAGAATTGCTCAGCTTGCAATGGCTTGAGTTAGTTTAGCATTATAATTAACCCTTTAAGCCCCGACATCATTATTCAAATTCTCCTTACTGGTCTCTGTAGATTTTGTTGATTACTAATTGAGAGAACCTTTTTAAACATCAAGACAATTTATGTTTGGTGATCATTTGCCAAATTCTCGTGATCTGTAGGTGTTATAATACATTGATATGATGAGGAGAAATTTGGTGCTGATCACCATTGGCTTAAGGACGTTTGCGCCAATTGTTTCTGCGCATCCTTACTGCGCACGCAATAGCCCTTTTCACAGTTACCTTTTGTCATTTGCATGACAATGTAATTGAACGTGGATGTGAGGCAATTTCGGGCTAAAAGTGCAAAATTGCCCGAAATTGCCTCACATCCACGTTCAAATACATTGTCATGCAAATGACAAAAGGTAACTGTGAAAAGGGCTATTCACTGCCACGTCATGCATTGAGCGCGCGCGCTGTTGAAGAAATGTGGAGAGAAATATTGCTAGTGGGCATTTTAATATCTATGCATGGGTTTAACTCTCTTAAATGTTCGGTGACCCCATATTTTCTTTCGATAGATCACTTTCTTTATCGAATGTGTGTTGTGGAAGTTTGTTTATTTTCAAGTTTTCTGCCCTCTCATCCTCGAATTATTACCCCGCCGTCAGGACGGGGTCTAGTAATACCCGTTTTTTTGTTGTTGTTTTTTTTTGTCGTGGTCAGTTGCCCCAGACCTCCGCTCGGTCAAAACAATACTTGCCGGTAAACTTTGTTCGTTTAGCGTTTGTTCGCCAGAATTTTCATGAAAGTTGGTGTAGAAAATTACCGGCGATTTAATGGCATGAAAATTCCTTCGATGAAAGCAAGAACGAAGGTGCTAGCGAGCTTTGAAGCTGGCATGAATTTGCCAAACCTGCCCTGGCACGTAAACATTACATCACTGAAACACAAAAGGTGATCCGGGGAAGTCCCTTGCTTTTGCCAAGTTGAAAAATTCAACAGTGAAATGCAAGCATATTTTTGGCAGTTTTGCTTTGCTTCGCCAAAATCTTTAGGGAAAGTTGTGTAGAAAAGTACAAGAAATTCAATCAGTTGACTTCTCTTCAATGAGAGCAAGGACGAAGGTGCTAGCGAGCTTTGAAAGCCAATGATTCATGCCACGTGCCGTAGCACATAAACATTACATCATTGAAACACAGAAGCCGATTTGGAGAAGTAAACTTGCTTGCGCCAAATCACTCATCGAATCACGGCCTAAAATAGACTTTTACGGTTTTTCATAGCTACCAGTTTCCTTTAGATTTTAGAATGAGTTTTTTATCAAGAAATCTATTTAAATTTCCGTGCCCTTGCTATTTAGAATTACGCTGACATGTCAGTTCGTTTATTTTAAAAAAACGTGACTTAACTGAGTCACGCTATGGTCAAAATATTTCGTCACATTCTTCTTCGCGAAAGCTAGGACAAGTGGATGACCAAGGAATGAGGGATGGGGTTCATACTATCAGGGATTCATGTTACCACCGGGAGAAGGGTGCAGAGCAGACGCATAAGGGGAAATGGCAGCAAACACAGGTACGATAAATCATCAACTTTAAAATTTACACCACTTGAGCTCGTATCTTGATATATTTTGCTCCCTGGGAGGAGGAGAAAAACAGCGGGGTCCAATGAAAGTAGGAACGAAGGTGCTAGCGAGCTTTGAAGCTGGAATGAATTCGCCTAACTTGCCGTGGCACATAAACATTACATCACTGAAACAGAGAAGCCGATTCGGGGAAGTCCCTTGCTTTCGCCAAGTTGAATAATTCAACAGTCAAATGCAAGCATTTTTTTAGCAGTTTTGCTTTGCTTCGCCAAAATCTTTAGGGAAAGTTGTGTAGAAAAGTACAAGGAATTCAATGGAGTTAACATTTCTTCGACGAGAGCAAGGATGAATGTACTAGGGAGCTTAAGTTTGAAAACAGGCATGAACTCGCGATCGCTATGAACTTAGTAATTATGATGTAAAGTATGTATGTATGAGTGCCAAGAAGTGAGTAATACTGCCTTCCATAATTTCCCCCCGACCACAGGCCTTAAAAGTAAGAAATTAGAAATGAGAACCAAGATAAAAGAAAAATCTTTGACCCCGGCGGGATTCGAACCAACGACCTCCGGATTAGAACACCGTCGCTCAACCAACTGAGCTACGAGGCCAGGCTGAGTGACGTTAAGATCAAAATAATAATTTCATCACGCTCTTCGTCACGCACGCTAAAACAGAGTGATTAGGCAAGTCGTGTCTTGATTTATATTATCATCGCAAGCACGTAAAAGATACGATATATCACCAACTTTTACCTGGCCGTAATATATTTTGGACCCCAAGGGCAGAGAGAACAACGGCGGGGTTAATGCCCCCTGGGGCTTTTCTTGTTCTGCTATTATTGTAGCTGCACAGTGTTCGCTAAAGTCCATCTTAGAGGTTGAGTTTAACTAAAATGATGACACCAGTTCAAATTATTTACTTGACAGACCCACTTAAATAGAATTTGACTAAGAAAGTGGGTCTACAGCGAATCATTTTTAATATTTTTCAACGAACAAGCACTGAGGCTATGCCGAGTTATGAGGACTGATATGTCAATATTGGGGCAGTTTTCCACGCCCTTCATTTTGAAAACGAAGTCAGTGACCCCCCAATTTTTTTGCATTTCTGACATAGGCTCATTATCTGACTGTAGCCAAATTATGAAAAAAATCTGTGTTGTAGAAGTTTTTCGCGTGAACGTCCTTAAGTATAAGCAAGACAGGAGTGCTATACAGTAGTGTAGACAGCAAGGAGAATGTGCAAGGATGTTTTGTTAGTCCTCAGGTTATAAACAGAGATTTGAATATCTCTTGATTCTGGTTTCTTAACTACTGATTTTTTTCATGGGTTTTTTTTTTAATTTGTTCATTATATTTATTTACATAAATTGATATATCTCTGCTACTTAACAATAGGTTCAAATATAATGGCAGGAGATCTTAGCAAGCTCTGCTGAGCTTTTCTAAGAAGATCCCCTTATGTTAAAAAACTAACTTAAGTGGCAGATGGATGTAGTATTAAAGAGTAATGCTGACAGGTTTTATTGTATCAAGAACTAATAATTATAATAACATTATAAGCTGAAAATACATCTGATTTTGCATACAGACTTTTGTTGCTTTTTTAAACAGACTGTATGATTTTAATATTTTCAGGTCCTTTGGTAACTTATTACTGTGCCCCTCTAAATTTTAATGAAAATTTCCCATAATTTGTCCTTTTATAGTCAATATATATGTTTGAAGCAGATCACATATTATGACAATGTATGTTGTTAATTATTTTGAAGTAATTAGTAAAATATCTTGGTAGATTATCATTAAAATTTGTGTACATGAAGAGCGCCATTTGGTATATATTTAACTCGTATATATTCTGAATCTTTAATGAGAGGAATAGTGGCCTGGATTCCTCACTGTATTTTGAAAATGTCATAATTCTAACTATCTTTTTTTGGATCATAAATATTGACTTAAGCCTAGTAGGATAAGTGCTTGACCAAATGATATTGCAATACGTTAAGTAAGGGTACACCATAGTGTTATAAATTGTCTGTAAGGTTTCTAAAGATATGTAATGTCTTGCCTTAGCCATTATTCCTGTCATTTTTGATATTCTATTTACGACTTGGTCTATATGATATTTCCATGTAAGCTCATCATCTATACATAGGCCCAGAAATTTAGTATTCTTTACTTGCTCAATAGGCTGTCCATTGAGTTCAACTGAGACTTTTTGATTTGTTTTTTCCCTCTTGACTTAAAGATTATAAAGTGTGTTTTCTTAATATTTAGGGAAAGCTTATTTGCAGAAAGCCAGGATACAATTTTTCGTAGCTCATGGTTCATGGTTTTTTCTAGGGTATCTAAATTTTTGTGACTGAGAAACAGATTTGTATCATCAGCAAATAGAATAATTGATAAGATCACTGAGCACCTAGAAATATCATTCATATATATAAGAAAAAGAAGAGGCCCCAGGATGGAACCCTGAGGCACACCACATTTGATTGTCAAGCTTTCAGATTTTTTTTGTTTATATTTTACTATCTGTTTTCTGTTTGTTAAGTAATTTTTAAACCACTCAAGGGCAATCCCTCTGATTCCATAATTTTCGAGTTTTGTAAGCAATATTTCATGGTTAACTGTGTCAAATGCCTTTGCTAGGTCTAGAAATACTCCAGTTGTGTACTCATTGTTGTCTATTGCCTGCAATATCTTTGTCATGAGCTCTATAGTTTCTATGTTGGTTGAGTGTTTTTTACGAAAACCATATTGACTTTGAAACAACAGTGTCTTTTATTTGGTGGTTTGACGTTTACCGGAAGGTGAAAAGGCCTTTTTTGGTTTGAAATTGGCGATTTTGACCTTTTTTAGGTTAGAAAGTTTCTGGTGGACTTATTTTAGGTGGACTTTTTTTAGGGTTGATAAAAAGTGTGCATACCTCTAAAAAAAAGAATGTCAAATTTGCAATTATCTTTGCTATTTATCTAAACGCCAGTTAACAAAATATGGCTTTTTACATGCATGTGAACTTCTACATTGTCAACATTTCTGTATTACACATCTGCTTGACTGCAGCACTTCATAGTTTTCTTGTGTCAACTAAGGGAGTCAGGCAGAAGTGGAGCTTTCGAAGCTCTATTTCTGCCAGACTCTTATAGTTGAAACAGAGCTTTACACAAATCTAATTGTTACATATTTTAAACCACGTGAGAAACTCGAGGACATGCCAGTTGCTGATAATGCCCTATTTCTGTCTCACGCATTCCACTCTTTTTTGGTTATATAACGGGAGACAACACCACCTTGGAAACATGAGCAGTCTCCCCAAAGTTTGTGTGATGACTTCAAAATGGTGTAGTTAACTATAATTAATTATTATAACTTAATTGACCACTCCCCGTGAGGGGCTTTTCTGGAACAATGAAAGAAATAATCTAAAATTATGAACATAACAGCTTTAAGAACCCCAACTGGCTGGGAGGCAGACCAGTTGGCTATTTACAAGCGGGGCCAAGAAGTTGAACTCGGGGCCACCGAGAGCAACTCCAGCTAGTGCTCAGAGCGGGACTTGAACCCAGGACCTCCGGACTTCAGGTCCGGTGCCCTAACTACTCGGCTACGCTTCCTCCCAGGAGTTGTAAACTGTCTCTGACTTTCTTGTAATTTACATTCTGGGTGTCTTTGTGGGTCCAATTTTAGCCTATAAAATTTGGCCTCACTCACACCTCTCAATGATTAGTATACTTGAGTACTCCCCCCACCTGCTGGGGGTCAGTGGTTTGAAGCTTGGTTTTTCATTTATGTGATGCAGTAGTTTCCTTAGAAAAAAACTGTAACATCATTTGGTCTCTATCCGTGTATATAAATAGGTACCAGAAAACCAAGTGAAAACTCTTCGGGCTCTTCGGGTAGACTTTGTAGTGTTTCATGATACTGAAACTGGAGTCAAACTGTGGCCATGTGTGCATCCTGTGGCCTGAGTGTGACTTAACTCTTGTTCATTTTCAAACATTTTTAATTTATTGTCTTATTTATTATATTAATGACTCTAGACAGCCCACTTTCAACACCAAGACGTTTTTCAAAACGTATCCAAAGCAATTTTAGTTGAGAAAATAACACATAAACTTCAAGTAGAGGTGTCATTTAAGATTTAAGTAAAATCAGCAGTGTTTTAGGCCATTGCCCTTCAGAGCAAAAGCAGTGAATGAATTTGCAGTTGTTTTTTTAAGAGAATTAAATATTGCTTGCTAATGGGATGTCTATTGTCTCCTTCAGGAATGTTTTCACAAGACAAAGCAGACATGACATGAATGTTCAGAAGAATACCGGAAGGAAACCTTTCCATCGCAACACCTGTGAAAAGAGTTTTAATTACCAGTCACAGCTGAAAGATCACCTGATGATACACGGGGGTGAGAGACCATGCAAGTGTGGTCAATGTGACAAATCTTTCAACCGGTCAGCAAATCTGAAAATTCACATGAGGATTCATAGTGGTGAGCAACCATATGAATGTACTCAATGTGACAAACGTTTTAGTGTGTCATCAAAATTGAAAAGACACATGAGGATTCACAGTGATGAGCGACCGTACAAGTGTACTCAATGTGACAAATGTTTTAGAGTAGCATCGATCTTGAAACTCCACACGAGGATTCACAGTGATGAAAAACCTTTGAAATGTAATCAGTGTGATAAATGCTTTAACCAGTCATCCAATTTGAAATGTCACCTGAGGGTACACAGTGGTGAAAGGTCATACAAATGTACTCAGTGTGACAAATGTTTTAGTGTGTCATCGACATTGAAAAAACACATGAGGATTCACAGTGGTGAGAGACCATACAAATGTACTCAATGTGACCAATGTTTCAGGGAGTTATCAAGTTTGCAACGTCACCTGAGGATACACAGTGGCGAGAAACCATACAAATGTACTCAATGTGGCAAATGTTTCACCCAGAAGGAACATCTGAAAAACCACATGAGGATTCACAGTGGTGAGAGACCGTACAAGTGTACTCAATGTGACAAATGTTTTAGACAGTCATCAGATCTGAAAATTCACATGAGGATACACAGTGGTGAGAGACCGTACAAGTGTACTCAATGTGTCAAATGTTTTAGACAGTCATCAGATCTGAAAATACACATGAGGATACACAGTGGTGAGAAACCCTACAAGTGTACTCAATGTGACAAATGTTTTAGCCAGTCATCAGATCTGAAAATACACATGAGGATACACAGTGGTGAGAAACCCTACAAGTGTACTCAATGTGACAAATGTTTTAGACAGTCATCAGATCTGAAAAAACACACGAGGATTCACAGTGGTGAGCGACCGTACAAGTGTAATCAATGTGACAAATGTTTTAGTGTGTCATCGAATTTGAAAATCCACATGAGGATACACAGTGATGAAAAGACTTTCAAATGCTATCAGTGTGATAAATCCTTTAACCAGTCATCCAGTTTGAATTGTCACCTGAGGGTACACAGTGGTGAAAGGTTGTAGAAATGCTCTCAGTGTGACAAATGCTTTAACATGTTATGGACTTTGCAATGTCACCTGAGGATTCACAGTGGTGAGAAAGCATACAAGTGTACTAAATGTGACCAGTGTTTCAGGGTGTCATCAAGTTTGCAACGTCACATGAGGATACACAGTGGTGAGAGACCGTACAAGTGTACTCAATGTGTCAAATGTTTTAGACAGTCATCAGATCTGAAAATACACATGAGGATACACAGTGACAAGAAACCATACAAATGTACTCAATGTGACAAATGTTTCACTCAGAATTCAGGTCTGCGATATCACATGACGACAATTCATGGTCAAATGTTTCAATGATGACAGCAGTCTCATGAGGCATCATTGTAGCAAACGTTCTGCTATATACAAAGAAAGATTCACCTGCTGGATGTGCCAAGAACATTTTCATAATTACTGTGGAATTCTATACCACATGTAATAATAATTATAATAATTATAATAATAATAATAATAATAATAATAATAAGGGGCTGGGCATTTATTACCTGTGAGGGGGGGCTGGCCATTTTCCTGGGGGATCATTTTCAAAATTTTGATTGTTTTCGAGGGGTCATTTTCAGATATAAAGGGAGTGTTACTTGGGGGTCATTTAACTGTCATGAAAGTGGTATTTAAACAACATCTTTTTGTTCAAGAGAGCGATGTAGGTATACAGTGTATTGATTTTCCGGAAAGCTGAGGCTACTTAGCCCACGAGATCGAGAGCAGACACATTTCCCACAACAACCACTTTTGTGGGAAATATGAGCCTGATAGATAAATACCCTGAATCGATGACTCACTCAGACTATTCTTGGTAGAAGTTATACAGTGCTTCCAACTCGACACGTTGCCAAAGCGATCATAAACTCCATTCTTGAGCACGCATTGTGAGTCATATTAATATTTCTATACCTGGGGAGTTTCCTGATGATCCAAACCAGACGAACGAAGGTAGTGTCAGCTGTACTTGTTCCGAAGTTCGCAAGGTGTCCACTGTTTCAAGCTGCCTCAGGATACTTCTACAGCCATGTGGCAAACATGAAATAGGGGAATGGCTAAACTGCCTTGCCTTTGAAACCCAGTCAATAGGACCCAAGAAACAAAAGCTGCTTGGGTTGAAGTGCAGAGTGAGGAGATTTGTACCATTGACTGTATCTCTAGTAAAGCTACTGGCTTTATGGGGGGTCATATCTGAAAAACTAAGATGGAGTGGGGGGGGGGGGTCAGTTTGAAAATCCTCTAAGCTTTCTCAAAATGGCTGGCCCCCCCTCACAGGTAATAAACGACCCGCCCCTAATAGTTTATGAATTTGTATAGCACATTTTCCGTGACGTAAAGGATCAAACCTAATCACCCAGAAGTTACATCTTTTGATTAAGACGACAACGGCACTACCTTAACCATTTTGAAGGTTCCCTTACAATGTTGAAGGGATTGTCAAATTTGCAATTATCTTTGCTATTTATCTAAACGCCAGTTAACAAAATATGGCTTTTTACATGCATGTGAACTTCTACATTGTCAACATTTCTGTATTACACATCTGCTTGACTGCAGCACTTCATAGTTTTCTTGTGTCAACTAAGGGAGTCAGGCAGAAGTGGAGCTTTCGAAGCTCTATTTCTGCCAGACTCTTATAGTTGAAACAGAGCTTTACACAAATCTAATTGTTACATATTTTAAACCACGTGAGAAACTCGAGGCCATGCCAGTTGCTGATAATGCCCTATTTCTGTCTCACGCATTCCACCATCTTTATTCCATAACGCTCATAAAATTCTTGCGGAGGTTGTAGTTTGTGGTAAAGGTAAAGTCGCACCCGAGCCAAGGAGGCCCACACGGCCGAAGCTTATCCCGGTTTCTGCAGCATGAAGCAACTGAGAGTATTGCTACTCCCCCTGAATGGGATACTAGTCCTTCACAGGGTTACCCCCAGCAGTATGTCGCCGGTACCCATTTATACACCTGGGTGGAGAGAGACAATGTGGGGTAAAGCTTCTTGTCTAAGGAAACAACACGATGGCAGAGGCTGGTGTCCAACTACTGACATTTAGTAGTTTCTGGACTAGAACAAATATACCTTATTGATTCCATAATGTATTGTATTATTGGGAATAACCAAATTATGTACTTCGTTTTAAGGGGTATAGGAATCACTTAAAGTCTCTTTGATCGACAAAAATGCAAGGCTGCAAATGTTTGTTTTTGGAACTGAGTAGACATGACCAGATAAGTCACCAAATTGGAACTGAACAAAACCAAAATTTGTTGGATATCACATGTTGTTAGGTTGACCCTATGTACTTTAAAATGGTAGTTATTGGTATTGAAACGTTTTGCTCTGTCATCATGTCTCTGTTCACCGATAGTTGGGCCACCCCTGTCTTTCAAAGGGCTGTTATTTACAGCTTCTAGTTAAAGGGGCTCTATGTCTCACTTTTGTTTAAAATGATCCACCAGTTTTCTGAAACTATGATTATGTTTGGATGCGAATGAAAATAGAAGGCAACTTGAAAACATTAGGCCAAAGTTTTCAAGGTTTTCCCTAGCTTCTCGGAAAAAAACGCCAAGACCTGATCATGGTTTGTTCTCCTTATGAGAAAACAAGAAAAGCCCCAGGGGCATTAGACCCCGCTGTTGTTCTCCCTCCCCACAGGATGCAAAATATATTACGATCACTCAAGATACAAGTCCAAGGGCCAAATTAATAAAACATTTACAAGTGTAATTTACAAGTGTACCTATTGTTTTCAATCTCTGAAACAATAGCTACACTTGTAAATTACACTTGTTAATGTATTAAATTGACCCCAAGTCGAATGATGGGAATTTGCCACGAATATTTGTTTGGCCGAGCAAAAACCGGAGCAGTGTGGGGCAAGTGACCATGAAAAAAAATGAAGAAGAAGAAGAAGAAGGTGAACACGAAAGAAAAAAGGAAGGGTATTACTAGACCCCGTCCTGACGGCGGGGTAATAATTCGATTTCTTTCTCTTGGTGTACTTTCCCGGAGCATTTCGAGAATAGGTATTTAATTTGATTTTAGCACACTTTCACCCAAAAACGCGAAAAACCCCCGTGACGTAGCCACTTTTAAGAAGTATTGTTTAGATAATTTGTCAAGAGTGATTTCCTTCCAAAAATAGAATTTAATTTAGAGAATCTTTAATTATGCAAGGTGGCCAGTAGTTGTGAACTTGGATGAGAGAGAACAAAAATATTTTGAAATTTTTTTTCACAGTAGTGTTTAGGTTGTGAGTAGTATTTGTTAGTTTGAGTTATTTTTACATACATTGGACAGTTTTCCTGGAAAGGTTATTTTCATATAGCATATGGCATATTGTAGGTTAAAATATTAGGTATTTAAGATGGGGACTGGGTAATCTACGAGTTGTGGAGTTGCAAGTTGCAGTTACCTGAGTTGCCAGTTGCAGATTCGGCTCCTCCTCATTTAGTATCATTTGACCGCGTTCACAAAATTGTAAATTGGTGCTCTTGGGAAAGTATCGTATCCCTTTTTGTCTCATTTCAAAGTTCAATTTCAATCTCTTTCTTCATTTTTCCCGAGAGATTTTTTTTTACTCTTTGAAGTTCCTCCTGGTTGTCCTTTTCCCCCTTTGTTATTGTTGTTCCCTTTCCTATCACATTCGGGGATACACTTTCGAATGTGTCTATACTGATGTTGGCCTTTACTGTCGGCATATACTGGTCAAGAAACAGTGAGGCACAAGCATTGACCCGAAACGTTTCTAAGAACAAAAAAGGCGAGAAACATTCGGAAGGAAACGACAAAGAATTCATCTTGAAATAAGAGAAAAAAAGGATATGATACTTTACCCAAAAGCATCATCTACACTTTGAGAATACTGATGGGGAATCTACAACTCGCAACTTCAACTTGCAACTGCACTCGCATTCGTACTCGGCTCGCAACTCGCAACTCCACAACTCCCATTCTTCCCACACCATATGCGATGTATTTAAAGTTTTGGTACGTTACATTTTTGTAGTACATAAGACCCCCGTTGTGTTGAGCAGCAGTTATCGCTTGTTACCTTGTATACAAGTACGTTTTCCTTGGATGCCGTTCTGCTGTTGTTTGTATTTGCTGTCTTCAACTGACACCTTGCAGTCACAGACAGAAGCCTGTTTCCCTTGGATACCGTTTTTACTCGATTAAGCGCCTCCCCCGATTAAGCGCCGCCCTTGATTAAACGCCGCATATGAATCTGTCGCATTCATTCACATCAATGCGACTCTTAATCGAAGCATCATCAGAAACGAATCCTTTTGAATGTGATGAATCTACGCCTTCTGATGTCGTATCCGACTACGACTGAGTGGCATTGACATCTTGTAAAAAGGAGACAGTGAATGACAATGATATGAACATTTTGTTGTTAACATTTGCTTGTTATCGTTTACAAATGTTATGATTTTTAAAGAGCACCGCCCTCTAATAAACGCAGACCCCGAATAAGCGCCGCATCCCAAACTTAAAAAGTTTAAAGACCTCCGCGGCGATTAATCGAGTAAATACGGTACTGTCAGACATGTGGTGCTGTTGTGGTTAACGCGTCGGACTCTTTTCATTAGATGATCTGAGTGTTGGTGGCTCGATGCTCATAGGCTCGTCTCTGCATTGGATTGTTGTTTTCCTTAGGCAAGAAACCTTTTCTTTACATTCTCTAACACTGACCAGGTGTATAAATGGGTACATGTCTTGGCCAAAACTGCCGTGGTAATGTTGTGATGGACTAGGATCCCATCCAAGGGTAGAGGTTGTGGCTCCAGCCTTGCGACTCTGCGTTGCCTTTCTTGTACTGTATATACAGAATTTAACTACCACAATTTTGAACAGAAATAATGTTACTTTTAAAAGAAAATGTATTTCCGTCAGCTTCAAAAAGCATAGTAATTTTGTGATTGCGCCTGAGTTTTCATGATAGCGGGAGTCGAATGTGTTTCCGTGCGTATTTGTCACTTGCTACTTGTTTTATAGAACTTATAATGTCTTATTACGGTCAATGATTTTGCATTTTTGTTCAGCTGTAATGCTGTGTGCCTTTTTTCACTGGAATGTGACCATAAGACCAACTGTTTCGTTGATAAAGCAGTTAAGCGTGATCATGACATTGCTGTTTTGTGTACAAATGTTGTGTTTTTTAGAAATCTCTTTTTTCCTTCGGGCGGTCGAGAACTGAGGCAAGCGCAAGATCAATAGGAAAATCAGGCTCTTTGAGGGCTTTATAATTTGCCACCAGAGCTTTGACGTTAGTTAGCCTGCTTCCAACCTTTTTTTTTTGGGTTGGGGGGGGGGGGATAGCGACGCGAGTGTGCGCGCTTGTTTAATTTAAAACAACTGCTTTCGTTTGTTAGCTTTTGTTGTTCGATTATCGTTTGTGAGGGTAGAAGGTCTTTGAAAAGACACTAGAGCTTACATGTTGTTTTATTAATCGAAGGCTACAAATAGAGAATAGCGAGATTACATGTAAAGTTCCGGGATCCTTGCATAGAAAACAGATTGAAAATCTTAAAGTTTTCGAATTTTCTTGCGTTTTGATTTTAAGACAGAGATATCCTATCAACGGAGATTTTGAACGAAACTTTCGATGTTTTTTTGAAACCAAGCCGTTATCATTTGGGTGTGAACAATAACGATTATTTATTTATATGGCCTGGAAGCCCTCCGTCCTCAGGCAACCTATTAAATCCGAAACAAGCCATTACAAAGTTGAGGAGCGCGGGCTCACTTACCCGAGACAGCGGCTAGTAATGGAGCCTATCACAACTCAAAGTAGAATTTTGATCGTTTTTGTTGCGTGGACTTCAAAAGCGAATGACCCCAAACTTGTGGATAGAAAATTTTAAAATCATGCAAATGAAAAGTAAATAAAAATGAACAAAAACGGCGCATGCCTGTGGAATTCTTAAGATTTGGTGAAATCCAGGTGAAATTCAACCAATGACATACTGGGAGTGTTTCCGCCTGTCTCTAGAGCCAACCGGAAAAAGACAGCGAGTGAGACAAGCATAAGCATGAACATGAAAGGAAGAGAGACATTCATTCTGTTGGTCCGACTTTCACCATATATAAAGCACCACAACAAACGCATCATCCCTAGCATCCACACGTGCGTGTTTGAGTTCTGGCTTGACCCCTGATGGCTATGAGGCTGTTTCAGTCAGGTAATACAGGGTAGCCACATAATTCAAGAAATTAACTGACTTGGCATGGATGGTTCCTAAAGTCTGCTCTCTTAGACAACAAGACAGTGGGTTGGTCGGCCAAGGAGCACGGTGTTACTAATTAAGGTAGGCCGTCTCAAGAGAAGCTAATAATAAAGGAAACGACTGTTTCATTATTCGTCTAGTTCTTACTTCACGACGAGACTTTGTCGCGTTTTTTCTGTTAGGCTGCAGGAATCCCCCCCCCCCCGTCCACCCCCACACCTATTTTCTGTTGCAGGTAATATCGTCAGCGAAGAGAATGATTTTGAGCCGTTATCGTTTCGAAGATCATGCTATGCAATTGGCGTGTTTTATTCTTTAGTAACAGGTTTTTCTTATCTCTTGTAAAGTGGCCTGCCTAATGCCAAATCGAAGGCTGACGAAAGGACAAGCGAGTCCTCGCGCAGGAGACATTCCTGTGTACCATCGGTGAAATCACACCTCCTTATCTTATATAAGGTATGAACATGATTGATTTGTAAAATTAAAAAAAAAAAGGGTTGTATCTGAAACAAGAAATTCTGAAGAATTTCCAGGCGGCGGAAAGTCTCTCACCCCTTGATTCAAGTGATCGCGAGAAATGCTCCATAAAATACCGAATATTGCATCTTTTTATCCCAAGTTTGGAACTTCTGTAAGCCAGATAAATAAAGTTCACTTACCTTACATCGTATGTGTGCTCTTTTTGTGACTTAACGGGTTTTGAGTCCGTTAATTCCTCGCTTGCCGTCGCCGTCCCCGACAAAAGTAGAAGAAAGAGAATGGCCCGCCGAGACCGACAGCCTCGCGAATTTTGTCCAATTCCTCCCACTTCCACGCCTCGCTTGCCATCCAGCCTCGGGCAAATAAAAGATAGATAATTATCAAAGGTCTGTGCGAAAATGCATTGCAATCGCTTGGTTCTAACGTACTCAAAAGTCGTCGCGAATTTTCAAGTTGGCTGCAAAATGTCTTTTTTCTACTTTTGTTGGGGGCGGAAACAATCCGGATTGTCTGCCTGTGGTTAAATGAGGGGGCTAGCTGTCATGGCGGCCGGTGCGTCTCTTTAACCGTCCAAGAAACTATGGCAGATTCGTGACACCGGTGATTTATTTGGTACTGGTGTTGACTTGAATCAATCCCTGTTGACTTGCAAAAAACTGACTTACAATGAAAAAAGGCTTTTCAGACCTAAAAATGGCAAAAAACAAAGAAAAGAAACGTGCACGTGGGTCAAGTTCGACTGCCGAAGAAGATGTATCAGACGAAATGATCCTGGAAAAGCTGTCCAAGATTCACGAGGACATTAAAACGTTAAAGGAGGAACTCAAAGGTGAAATCAGGCAGACAAATCAGAATTAAGCGAAGCAACGAAGTCGTTGAGTGCCGTATCTAAGAGATTGCACTACTAAATGCGATAACAACCCTTCTAAAGAAAACTTAGATGAGCTAGAATGCCTACAAGCAGAATACGACCAGTTGTACGACTACATCACACAAGGGGCTATTATTCGCTCTCGTGCAACCTGGTACGAGCTGGGTGAAAAAAACAACAAATATTTCTTGAATTTAGAAAAACCAAACAAGAAGAAGAGCAGTGTCCGTAAAATATTTACCAGGGATGGAAAACTAACTAACAACCCCCAAAAAATTATGGATGAGCTGGAATCATTTTATGCTGACCTTTACGATGGTAGCAGTTGCCCATCAGATTCAGGCACCTCCATGTTTTTAGATAACTCTAGGGGATTTCCAGCATTAGCTAATGACTCGAGGAAAATTTGTGAAGGGAAATTAGGATACAGTGAATGTTTCAGTGTGTTGGGAACCTTTCCTAAAATAAAGCTCCCGGAAATGACGGTTTGACAATTGAATTCTACCTGGCATCCTGGCCCTTGTTCGGAAGGCTATTAGTAGACAGTCTGAACTACGCCTTTGAGTTTGGAGAGCTTTCGAATTCACAGAAACAAGCCATAATAACCTTAATAGAAAAGAAAGGAAAGGATAAAGGGATGATTAGAAACTGGCGCCCCATATCCTTGATTAATGTTGATGCGAAGATAGCTTCTAAAACGCTGGCAAAACGTTTGGAAAAGGTTTTACCCGAAATAATACACTCTAACCAAAACACGTTTGTTAAAGGAAGATCTATTTTTGACGCAATCAGAACAACTGATGATTTGATGGAGTATACTAAAGAGAAGGATCTACCCTGAATTTTAGTAGCTATTGATTTTGAAAAGGCTTTTGACACGCTTAATCTCAATTTTTTAATAAGAACACTACACAAGTTTAATTTTGGCCCTTCTTTTATTCAGTGGATTCGAACATTGTACAAAAACGTAAAAAGTTGTGTAATGAACAATGGTTTTACAACAGGCCCCTTCACGTTAAGCAGAGGAGTCCACCAAGGCGATCCACTTTCACCGTATCTCTTCATCATTGCGTTAGAAACTCTAACTATCAAGATTAGAAATGACGATTCAATCAAAGGATTTAAAATAGGAAGAGAAACTACTAAACTTTCTTTATTTGCGGATGATATGACCTGTTTTGTACGAGACAAGGAATCTTATGCTTCCCTCTTTGCTATTCTGGAATCCTTTCGATCATGCTCTGGTTTGCGTGTGAATCACGAAAAAACGGAGATTTTAGCACTTGGTAATAGTATTCTACACGAGAAGGATTTTAATAACCATAGGGTTTGTGAAATTATTAAGATCTTGGGAGTTTATTTTGGTTATGACGAAAAACAGAGGAACGACTTAAATTTCCGACAAACAGTTAAAATCTATTAAAAAATTAATCAACATGTGGAAATGGAGGAACTTATCTCTTTTGGGCAAAATCCAAATTATTAAAACTTTCGCAATTCCCAAGTTAATGTTCAGGGCATCAGTAATTCCGATATCCAGTGACCTTGTTAAAGAAGCTAATTCGATCTTCTACAACTTTATTTGGAATGGAAAAGATAAAGTTAAGCGCTGTGCGCTCATTTCAGATATTGATAAAGGCGGGCTGAAGATGCTGGATATCGAATCTATGGTCAGTGCTAGACGTGTCATTTGTTTAAAGAAATTCTTAGAAGACTACCTAAGTACTTGGAAATCGATTTTAAACAGTTGTATTTTACCTGTTGGCGGGAGTCCAGTTCTGCATTGCAACTTTGACACCGTCAAATTAAAACCTCAGCTCCCGAAATATTACAAAGAATGTTTTGACGCATGGTCAGGTTTAAATAGTAGTACGCCTGTCACTTTTAATGATAATATATAGAATTAGCCAAGCCTAAAAGCGGAGCCGCGAAGGAATAAACTGGTGTTCGTTTCTCAAAAATAGTCCTGAAACTTTTAGGTCTGAAATACATTTCGGGGCTTTTTTTGGCTCGTTCGCTTTCGAAAAGTGTTTCTCAAAAAGCCTGAAAGTGTTCCGAATTGTCCTTCAATATTTTGGGGATCTGTTCTGTAAAACCAAGCTCGAAAGGTCGTTCTAGAGGCTGAGCACAGCTTGATTATTTTACTCACGAGCCGTCTAGCTTGGTGTTTGCAATGTTTCCATATCCTGTCATTAACTGTGAAGGCTTGTCAAATCTCCTTGGTTTATTGGCTGTTCGCTTGAATGAACTTGAAACGGCACTCATTTACAAAAACAAAATAAAAATTATTCGACTGTTTAAATGGGTTATCTTCATCGCGTTCGGATGTTAACAAATAACATGAACTGCCACTAAATAAAAATATTAGTCTGGTCAACAATTTATACTGACATTTCACCGGCATTTTACTGGGATTACCCGAAATAAAGGATCTGGGGAGCTTCGAAGCACTTATCGAAGAAATGTCGCGTAGGTTTTAGCAGCCGCGAAAAAATTCAAGCACTTTGAGGAACACACATTACTTACGGGATAAAATAGCTTTAAACTCAAAACTGCTTCGCTTATATTTCTTTCTCTAACTTGAGACCATCGAGATTGAAAACAAACGAACAAACACCGTCCAAACATTCTTAACTCTGTTGCATAAGTTTTGCGGCTGCAAATTGTCTGAAATTTGAGCGCTTTAAAAAATGCACCGAACTGTTTTTGGAAGCTTTTCGGGCATGATAGGTTTAAACCGACAACTGCTTCGCTTATAGTTTTTCAAATAACTGTCATATTTCGTTCTCTAACTAGAGACAATCAAGATTCAAAACAAAGAAACGCCAAACACGCTTTAATGAAATTGTTATTATGCCGGCATAAGTTTTGCGGATGCGAAGTAAGCCTATATAAAGTTAGGCGCTTTGAGGAACGCACAAAACTGTTTTCGGAAGCTTTTCGGATAAAATAGCTTTAAACAGACAACTGCTTCGCTTAAAAGATTATTACTTTTGAAAACTTCTAGGACAAGAAAATCGACAGTTGTACAAAGAGATGGACCGGACGGTGAAAATTGAAAGTAAAGCTTGTGCAGTTGTCTCGCGGCTGTGCTTAGACCTACTGTTATGAATAAACAAACACAAAATAATGGACAGAGAAATCATTTTTGAAAAACATTTATTCGAAAACCCCTATGTTTAAACTTAAATGCGTTACACTTCCAAAATCGTAGGTCGATCCACGCGAGTGAAATCGGCTCAGCATGGCAAAATATTCAAGAATCTGTCACAAATCTGAGCGCGTTTTCTAATATTTTTTTAAAGTCAAAAGTAAATAACACATTTCTAATGGTATAAATCAAATTTACATTTCAAAACGTAATTTCTTTCATCGTAATACTCGAAATCATGTACCTTAGACCTTTTAAAAACTTCACTTACTCGGTTGTGTTTCAGAACAGGGCAAACTCTCCGCCGTGAAGAAAACAAAGCGATGAAGTCCTTTGAATGCAGCTTTCGTAACTTGAACTTTTCGCCTTCTACCAGTATTCTTTTGAACTTTTTCTTTCCATTTATATATATTAGATGTTTTTTTTGTCAAGTATGAAACTTCATTACTCTCGAGCAATCGTTAAATGCTAAAGAAGACAAAGAAGCGTAAGCTTTTAAAGAAACCTCTTTTTCAAAAGCGACGATGGTCATGCGATTTCCCGCCAAGAAAAATGCCGGTTGCCCTAAAGCACCGTGCGATTTCCCGCCAAGAAAAGATGGCATTCTCTGCCCCCGTTGGGTTGTCTTGGGACTCCCCTCCCCCTCCCACAGAGTGTGCGGACGGACGGACGTACGGATGTACGGATGTACGGACGTATGGATGTACGGACGGACGGTCACGTGACTATTACGTCACAACCAAAATTTCTCGGATTGATAGGTTACCATATTTCCTTAGCAATGGAGCTTCGCTGGCGGGCTTTGCCCGCAGGCTCCGCTATTATGAACGAGATCATTTGGAATAATAAGTTTATCTGCATTGATAAAAAGTCTGTCTATAGAAATGATCTAGTTAACTTAGGAATCGTAAAGGTGGGCGACCTTATTACGGATAACAATCTTTTCTTGCACGAAGACCCCTATGTGCCGATCTCTCCTGAACAAAGTTTCTTTATTATGGGAGTCGTTCACTCTCTTCCATCGGATTGGAAAACGATTATTAGACCTTCTGTCTGTACAAATGAAATAAACCCCCTCCCTTGCACACCATATATTAAACTAAACTGTGGCTCTGTCCCTATCTCTGATGTCACCTCTAAACAGATATACGATTCTTTTTTGCGCAAAAAACAAACTCCTCCGACAGCTCAATAAAAATTAACAGACAAGTACTCAGAGACATCCATTAACTGGGAAAAGGTTTACTCTCTCCCTTTCCGTACTACACTTGATTCCAAACTGAGAGAATTTCAATACAAAATTCTTAATAACATTGTCTTTACAAATGATAAATTATTTGGCTTTGGCCTTTCGCAATCCCCTAATTGTACGTTTTGCAATGAAGAACCAGAATCCATCGAACATTTACTCTCCCGTTGTAAAGTGTCTTCTGAATTTTGGAAAGACGTCTTGTCCTGGCTGAAAGATAATAACATCATTATAGAATCCTTAAATGAGATAGGTTTGTTTTTTGGGAATTTTGAAAAAACGGAAGACTTCTTAATAATTAATCACATTCTGTTATTAGGTAAATATTACATTTATGTAAGGAAATGTCATGGAAGCTTACCCTCATTGAGAGGTTTTATTGCCAGGATAAGACGTGTTTATAACATCGAACTCCATATTGCGAGGGAGAGGAATAAACTCACTACCCGTTTTAAAAAATGGGAAAAGTTGGTAGCTGTCATGAACACTCAGTAGAAAATAACCTTGTTATATCTAGTTGGTCTTCTTCACTTTTAGTTAACAACTATTTGCTTTGTATTTAATTTTTTCGTAACGTGTACAGTAATCAAGCTATTGTAAGTAATATACTGTAAGTACTGTAACGTGTATATTGTAAGTAAGTTACTGTAAGTAATGTATTGTAAGTACTGTAACGCTTTTTGTAAGTTAAGTGACTGTAGGTAATGTATCCTAAGTACTGTATTGTGTTGTTGCAAAAAAATAAACAAATTACAACCCCCCCCCCCCAAAAAAAAAAGTTATTGTCGGCAATCAGTCGTTTGTAAGGTGCAGGTAACTGTTGGCAATGGTTCAGTAGGTAACGGTCGATTCTGTAGGTAACGCATTCAAAAACAAACCACAGAATCGACTGGGACTCTGCTGAATGCGTTACCTCAGTCCCAGTCGATTCTGTAGGTAACGCATTGAAAAACAAACCGCAGAATCTACTGGGACTCTGCTGAATGCGTTACCTACAGTATGGACTACTATCAACGAATCACTCTGGAAAGCTGGTTTACCAACTTAGAACAAACACCACTGAACCGTTGCCAACAGTTACCTTGCACCTTACAAACAAATGATTGCCGACAATAACAAGACAGACAAACAACAGACAAACCGACTTATTTGACTAACAATATAACAACGGACATTTGACTAACAAAGACGGATCAAAACGCACCAGTCGCGTTTAACAATCTTCACAGCCAATAACATCATGGCTTAACTGACAGACGACCAATAACATCACGAGATCGTCGACCAATCAGGACAACAACCAGAGACACAAAACATCTACTGACGATTCACAGTTCACTTGACTCTGGTGATGACTTTTGCTCAGATTGTAGAAACATCAGTCAATGTCACCTCAAACAGTTTTTCTCAGGACTACACTCACCCGGACGATCACGATTTACCGAATTATGATATGACTCCTGGGTTCAAACCACTTTCAATCATGATAATAATGATAATAATAATAATAATAATAATAATAATAATAATAATAATAATAATAATAATGATAACACAAGGTGGCTCTTCGCGTACTTATTCCAATTACAATGTTACTAACAACAGTCTATTTTACAGAAAATTAAAATTTAAGTAAACTCAGCATGTTTTAGGTTACTATTGTCCTTTAAGGCAAAAGCAGTGAATGAACTTGCAGTCGTTTTTTAAAGGGAACCAGTGATGTTATAACATATGTACCTCAAACTGCTCTAAATCTCTCCCAGAATCCATTGAAATATATAAAATCTTGTAGATCGCAAACATTTTTCAGAAATACACTTCAAATTTCGCGCTTTTACGCCTGCGAGTTAGCCTGTGACCGCCATCTTGGAACACGCAATGACCTATGGGATTGATGACGTTTCACAGCTCCCCCGAATGCTCATTCCAAGTGACATTCCAAGCTTGTCTGTTGTGGTTGTTGTCATAAACTATGGCACAAATTCAGCCTTTTATCCTGGAACCAGAGTATTCTTCGGAGGAAGAGCTACCCGAGGATGAAGATGATGAGTTAGACTTGCCGGTGGATATTAATCTGATACACCGAGCGGCCTTGATCCACCTTTCCTCAGTTTTTCATCTTTAGGAAAATTATGAAGACTAATATTTGGGTTTTCTTACTTTTCTTACTTTTTGTAGAGTAATTACAGCCAAATGCGCTACACTTCGGCATGTTTACGCCAAAAGAAAAAACAATACATTTTTGCGAAAATTTAAAGCTCGCGCCAACTGGGAGCCGTGAAACGTCATCAATCCCATGGGTCATTGCGTGTTCCACGACGGCGGCCACAGGCGAACTCGCAGGCGTAAAAGCGCGAAATTTGAAGTGTATTTTCTGGAAAATGTTTACGATCTACAAGATTTTACATATTTTACTGGATTCTGGGAGAGATATAGAGCAGTTTGAGGTACATTTGTTATAACATCACTAGTTCCCTTTAAAGAGAAAATATGTTTGATTTGTATTTTTGCTTCCTAATGGCATGGTTGTTATTTCCTTCAAGATATACGAGTCACGAATGTTGAGAAGAATACTGGAGGGAAACCTTTCAAATGCAACACCTGCAAAAAGAGTTTTGATTCCCAGTCAAAGCTGAAAAGCTACCTGATGATACACAGTGGTGAGAGACCATACAAGTGTAGTCATTGTGACAATTGTTTTAGACTGTCATCAGGTCTGAAAATACACTTGAGGATACACAGTGGTGAGAGACCGTACAAGTGTACTCAATGTGACAAACGTTTTAGCCAATCATCAACCTTGAAAGCTCACCTAAGGATACACAGTGGCGAGAGACCGTACAAGTGTACTAAATGTGACAAATGTTTTAGACTGTCATCAGTTCTGAAAAGACACCTGAGGATACACAGTGGTGAGAGACCGTACAAGTGTACTCAATGTGACAAACGTTTTAGCCAATCATCAACCTTGAAAGCTCACCTAAGGATACACAGTGGTGAGAGACCGTACAAGTGTACTCAATCTGACACATGTTTTAGCGAGTCATCGAAATTGAAAATCCACATGAGGATTCACAGTGGTGAAAAGCCATATAAATGTACTCAATGTAAAAAATGCTTTCACCAGTTATCACATTTGCAAAGTCACCTGAGGAGACACAGTGATGAGAGGCTGTGCAAATGTACGCAATGTGACAAATGCTTTAACGAGTCATCAATCTTACAAAAGCACTCGATCGTACATAGTGGTAAAAAACCATAGAAATGCTCTCAATGTGACAAATGCTTCAACTGGGCATGGTCTTTGCGATGTCACGTAAGGATACACAGTGGTGAGAGACCATACAAATGTACTCAATGTGACAAATGTTTCACTCGGAAGTCAAGTCTGCTATATCACAAGAGAACAATACATGTTGATTCACCCCACAAGTGCACCCTATGTGATAAATGCTTCAGAAATGACAGTAGTCTAAAGAGGCATAATTGTAGTAAACGTTCTGTGTAGCGTGGGGCCTGAGCCCGAGTTAGGTCGGACATGCGTAGTCAGCGTGTAGAAAACATGTGCTAGAGTGTGTTCAGTGTTCATGAAGAATTATAGTTCGTTTCGGAAGCTTGTTGTGTCTTTAGTAGTGTTACATTTGGTGGCAGCGGTGGGATATTTGGTCACGGAGGAAACTGTGAAGGCCTTGGAGGCGAAGGTGGCTAAGTTAGAAGCCAACCTTGCGAAGAAAAGTGAAACGAATGCGGCCAGTTCGCACAGCTCCGCCGGCTCATCGATCGCCTTGGCGGATTATTCTCTTCGCATTAAACCCGAAACCTTTTCGGCTGCTTCGGGAGAAAACTGGCTGGTGTGGTTACGGAAATTTAAAAACATCGCTTCGCTGAATAAGTGGAATGCCGAGCTTCAATGTCACATTTTGCCAGCGTACCTGAAAGGCCTCGCCGAGCAGACATACCACAGTCTCACTGCCGAGCAAACATCCACATGGGAGGTTCTTGAACCGCTCGCTGACAGATCGTTTTCATCCGAAAGAATCACGACAAGTGCACATTTCTACTCTTCGAGCCAAGTTACGTCGACCTGACGACGATTTACATTAACTGAGATGCGAAATCTCTCGCCTTGTCGAGCTAGCCTATCCCGATGACCTGCTAGTTATACTTGATCGCACTGCGAGAGATTTCTTCATTGGTGCTTTGACCCCCCTTACGTTACGAGAGAAGGTGTTGGATTTGGACCCGAATACCTTGGATGAAGCACTGGCGGCTGCTCAGCGATATGAATCGAATTAAAAAGTGTTAAACAAAAGGAGTGCTCACGTTCTTACTTCAACGTCCGAAGAGAAGGTGGACGGGAATTTTACTTCACATCATGGCACCCCCGAGCCCCCAGCATGGGCTCAGCAGCTCTTTCAACAACAAGCAGAAATTTTAGAGAAGTTGAAGAGCGTTCCTCAAGGAAGGCAAGGTAGGAATGACAGTGTAGAGTCTCCTAGAGCATGCTTTAAGTGTGGTAGTCTGAACCATTTCATCCGAAATTGTCCTCATCAAGTTTGTCACGACCAGGGAAACTGGAGACGGGCGGGGCGCAGCCAGAAGTGACCCCGCCCGATAACTCAAAGGGTGCATTTATGCCATGTCGTGTCAATGGTGTTCTGTCCCATGCTTTACTGGACACTGGTGCTGAAGCGACAATTATCAGTGATGACATTTACCATTGTATTAACACTAATACAAGTAAGCTTGACCCCCAAGAAAGCCTGTTCTTGGGGCCAATAACATGCCAGAGAAAGTGAAAGTCATAAGGGAGTGGCCAGTGCCAGAAAATGAGAGCCAGCTGAAAGCATTAATGGGAACAGCTGGTTATTACCGAAAATTTGTGCCAAACTATGCTGACATTGCCGCCCCTTACACAGTGCATCTCAAAAGGGTGAACATTTTAGATGGACAGCTGAGTGTGAAGAAGCCTTTCTGAACATTAAGCGGAAGTTGATGAACGCCCCCATCCTTGCTTTTCCTCGGTTGGATGTCAATTTATTTTAGACACTGATGCCTGTGACAGTGGCTGGCGAGCAGTGTTATCTCAGGTTCAGGATGGGAAAGAGCGTGTTATAGCATATGCAGCACGTGCACTATCAAAGGCTGAACGAAACTATAGCACGACCCGGAAGGAACTTTTAGCCCTTGTCTGGGGATCGGAACACTTTGAGACATATCTCTACGGCAGACGATGTCTTGCTAGGACTGACCATAGTGCTCTACAGTGGCTAAAGAATTTCAAGAACCCTAGGGGTCAGGTTGCCCGGTGGCTAGAAAGGCTGAGTGATTTTGACTTTGAGGTGGAACATCGCCCTGGGCATTTGCATGGAAATGCAGATGGACTCTCCCGTCTGACAGGGGAAGGTACCACTCTAGAGGAACAGGGTGAGGAGGATGCCATGTTGATCCAGTCCGTCAACGTAGAGCCACTGTCAAATGAATGTATCAAAGCAACCCAGAAACAAGATCCTGTTCTGTCGCAGGTGGTGGATTGGCTTAGATCTGGTGCAAGACCTGCGAGGCGTGATGTGGAAGGAGGTGGGCGCAACCTTCTGTCGTAATGGTCACAGTGGGGAAGGCTGTTTCTCAAGGATGGTCTGGTGTTCAGACGCTGGGAAAACAAAGTGACAGGCCAGGAGATCTACCAGCAGATTTGTTTGCCAGAAAGTCTTGTGCCTCAAGTGTTGTACGCCCTTCATGATAGTCCGTCAGCCGGTCACCTTGGTGTGTCAAAAACTTTGGAGAAGGTGCAGAGGAGATTTTACTGGCATGACATGTGTGAGGATCTCGAAAATCACATTAGAAGGTGTGGTCCGTGTGCTGAAGTTAATGACCCCAGCAAGTTGCCTAAAGCACCTCTTATCAACATCAAGTCAGGTCACCTCTTGCAAAGAGTTGCTATAGACATGGTTGGACCTACGCCAAGGTCAAGCTCGGGTCACGAGTGGCTGCTGGTGGTTTCCGATCACTTTACTAAATTTGCCCAGGCTTTCCCAGTGAGGAACACTTCAGCAGTAACGCTTGCAAAGAAAGTGATGGACGAGTACATATGCCGGTTTGGCTGCTTTGAGAGTTTACATTCTGATCAGGGAGCCAATGTGGATGGAGCTGTCTTCAAGGGACTGTGTGATTTAATTGAGGCAGCAAAAACTCGAACAACGCCATATCATCCCCAGGGTGATGGGAAAGTGGAGAGACTAAACAAAGCACTGGTGAAGTTTTTGAGCAAATTGATTTCTGACCATCGCCGGGACTGGGTAGACTTTGTACCGAAAGCGGTCCTTGCGTACAATACCAGTGTACATGCGTCAACTGGATTTACCCCTTACCGTCTAACATTTGGCAGAGAAGCTATCTTGCCTCTTGACGCAGTCCTGAAGCTTGACACGTCACCGCCCCAGAGAGGGGCACAGTCTTATCCCGATTATGTTATTCAGCAGAAGAAGCAACTGGAGGAGACAGAGCACTTAGTGAGAGAGAACCTCAAGCGGGCGCAGAAAACTCAGAAAGCTTATTACGACACCAAATGCCACGGTCAGCGGTTTCGTATAGGAGACCGAGTCTGGTATCGAAACCGAACCAATCAAGGAGGAAGAAATTCCTCAAACCTTGGTGTGGTCCTTGGAGGGTTGTGAAAGCCCTGTCTGATGTTACCTATCGCATTGAGGAGGAGAGAAGGGAAGCCGGGGAGCGACACAGGAGGAAGGTGGTACATTTCAATTACCTGAAACCTTGTTTAACACCACCAGAGGTCCATGAGAAACCTCCTCAAGCAACCACTTCCAGAGGAGCGGCTCAATCAGAAAGCTCGAGAGATGTGCTGCAGCCAACTCAAGCCCAGGGAGCAGCTGGTGATACTGGTGGGGTCGAATTAGAATGGCTGGAAAATCCTGTCGTTCCGGCCACAGAGGGTCATGAAACGCCTCAGGTCCAGGAGGCGAGTGGAACTCTAAGTCCAGATGCACAGCCCGCTGACGTGCCTTACCAGCTGGAGGTCCCTTCAGTAAACAATGAATCGTTTAATGAATTAAGTCAAAGTCCAGTTAGACCGAGACGCGAACGAAGAGAGCCATTGTGGCTCCAGGACTACGTTAGAACAGTTGTTGTTTATCCTGCATTGCCTTTTACTCTTGTTGGAACAGTTGCTATTTAACTTTTGATAACTCAGACTCTAACCTCTGACCTTATATGGGAGGGGGTAGTGCAGCGTGGGGCCTGAGCCCGAGTTAGGTCGGACATGCGTAGTCAGCGTGTAGAAAACATGTGCTAGAGTGTGTTCAGTGCTCATGAAGAATTATAGTTCGTTTCGGAAGCTTGTTGTGTCTTTAGTAGTGTTACATCTGCCATAGACAAGGAAAGATTCACCTGCTGGATGTGCCAAGAATATTGCCATAATTATTGTGCATGGAATTCTATACCACATGTATAAACATATGACGAGACCGAGGTTTGTAAGTACTGGCAGTGATGAAGTCTTAATTGTGCAAAATATTTATCCTTAAAAAGGTCATTGTATTGCAGGGTACATGAAGAACAACTGTAATTTAATTGCAACCTAATTCCCTTCACTGAATCTTGGAGAAATTAATCCAACCGAAATCAGGTTTGTCTCTCTGTAGGATTTACAATGTATAGCATTGAAAAGGATTCTGTTGTCCATACCTTCCTCCCTTTCCGTCACCTTCTCAGCCAGAGGTTACATCAATAGATTATGGACACAAAGACACATTCCTCATTCATTTTAAAGGTTCCCTTACAATGTGGAAGGTATTGTCGAATACCCAAGTACCTTTGCTATTTAACTATCGGGTAGTTAATAAAATAATTATGGCTTTTACATGAATCTGAACTTCTACATTGTCGACATTTCTGCATTCAGAGGATACACGACACATCGACTTGACTACACTGCTTAAGTTTTTTCATAGTTTTCTTGTGTCAACTAGGAAAGTCCGGTAGAAATAGAGCTTTGAGCTTTAAAAACAGGCAATGTGAGAAACGCTATACTACGCCATGCCAGTTGCTGATAATGCCCTGTTTTCTGAAACTATATAACTATAATAATTGAGCATGTTTGTATGAAATGAAAGACAACTTGAAAACTTGAGGGTGATGTTTTCATGTTTTTCCTTTGTTTCTCGGAAAATCACGAAAACCTTAGCCAGCGCAAAAAAAAAAAAAGCGGTGTGGGGCCTGTTCACAGGCTTCCCAAACCTGATCATGGTTAGTAAATTGTTATCAGAAAAAAAAAATTCGATTTCTTTGTCCTGATGTTCAAGGAGCATTTGGACAATAGGTATTTAACGCGAACAATCCCCGTGACGTAGCCAGTTAAAGAATAATTTTGTTAAGAGTGATTACTTTCCAAAACTTAGAGTTATTAGATAATCTTTGATCAGGCAAAGTGACCTGTCTTTGTGAACTTGGATGAAAGAGAAAAAAATTTCGAAACATTTTCAGAGTTGTGTTCAAGTTGTCAGTTGTATTTGTTATTTTGGCTTTCTACATACGTTGGACAGTTTTCCTGGGAAGTGTTTTTTCATATAGTGTATGGCATATTGTAGGTTTAGGGATTAAAGATTTTTTTAAAGTTTTGTTAAGTTAAAGTTTTGTAGTCAGTAGACTCCCATTATCTTGAACAGCAGTGATCGCTTGTTACCCTGTAGAAAACTCGTTTTCCTAAGGTACCTTTTTACCGTTGTTTCTATTTCCTGGGCTGTCTCTAACGTGACATCTTGTAGATGATACGTTTCCATGGATACTGTTAGACAGTGGAGCAGGCGTAGTGCTGTTGTGGTTGGCGCGTCGGACTTTTTTTTATCGGGGCCCCGGTCGCTCGAAAGCCGATTAGCACTAACCCAGGGTTAGATGTTGTCCAAGGTTCCTGATTCTCTTGTTTAAAAGCATTACCGCTACTATATTTGGTAAGTCAAAAACTGCCAAAGCCAAACTGTTAGGTGGAAATAAAATGTACTGGGATCCACGTCTCTATGGATTAAAAGTGAATTTTAAAATTGACGCTAATCCTAGGTTAACTTACCCTGCTTTGAACAACCGGACACGGAAGATCTGCGTGTTGGTGATTCGATGCAAGGTTCACGACACGATCCAACAAACAAAAAACGAATATTCAAATGATCCGTTTGTTTCTCCTGCTCTCCTTTGGGAAATGATAAAACTTAAAGTGAGAGAATCATCGCTATATTATTCCAAAGAAAGAAAGAAAAAAAGCGCTCTTCAAGAAGACGAAATAGAAAGGACCATAGCCGCGATTGAAATAAAATTAGAAGACAAAAACATTGAAGCGAAGCAGCGGGAAGAACTTTTAGGCGTGCTGAAAAGCAAAAAAGATCAACATGAAAAGATAATAGAATACCGAACAAAAGGGGCTATTTTAAGATCGCAGTGTCGATGGCATAATGAAGGTGAGAAAAACACCAAATATTTTCTTAATCTGGAAAAAAGACATTACAAACAAGGAACAATAAGCCAGCTAAAAACCGACAATGACATCGTCATCACGACAGACAAAGATATTTTAAAGGAATGTCTTTCCTTTTATAAAAATCTGTACGAGACAAAGCTAACTTCTGAACAAGATCCATCTATCATGGAAAAATTTTTCCCGGCCGAAAATACAATACATCTTTCACAAGAAGAACAAAATTTGTGTGAAGGCCCACTCACGGAGAAAGAGTGTCTCACTTCCTTAAAGCAAATGGCCGACGGCAAAACCCCTGGAACTGACGGGTTACCAGCAGAGTTCTATAAAATATTTTGGGATGATATTTCAGGCGCTCTTCTCGCTGCTCTTAACTTTGCATACGAGAATGGGCAACTCGCAATGACACAGAGACGGGGCATAATAAAACTTATCCCTAAAAAAGAAGCAGACCTCAAAATATTAAAAAATTGGCGGCCTTTATCTCTGTTAAATTGTGACTATAAAATAGCAGCAAAGTCAATCGCAAATAGAATCCAGTCTACTCTTCCAAAACTTATTAATAACGATCAGACAGGATTTATTAAAGGTAGATTTATCGGCGAAAATATACGACTGATCGACAGTATTATTAATTACACCAATGACCAAAGCATCCCGGGCTTGATTTTGCTTCTAGATTTCGAAAAAGCCTTTGACACACTCGAATGGTCTTTCGTTGAAAAAACGTTGCAACACTATGGCTTTGGCCCTTCCATTCAAAAATGGATACAAACTCTTTACTGTGATATCGAAAGTGGCGTAATGAACAACGGATGGATGAGCGAATGTTTTAAAATTGAGAGAGGCGTGCGGCAAGGCTGCCCTCTTTCTCCATATTTATTTGTCCTTTCCGTCGAAGTTTTAGCTAGCGCAATCCGAAGTGACCAACATATTAAAGGAATTTCAGTCAACCAAAAAGAAATCAAATTAAGCCAATATGCTGACGACACGACATTAATCCTTGACGGCTCAAAAGACGCGCTTGAAACTTCGCTCGATGTTAGCGGAAAATTTAGCAAGATTTCTGGTCTCAGACTCAATAATAAAAAAACCGAAGCATTGTGGATAGGTTCAAAAGCAAGAAGCCAAGACATTATGTTTCCCGAGAAAGGTTTCAGATGGCAGCATTTAAAAATCAAAACATTAGGCGTGTGGCTCTCAATAGAACCCGAATTAACGGTAAAGCTGAACTTTAACGAAAAAAAAGAGAAAGTTCGAAATTTACTTAGAAACTGGCAGTACCGAAGGCTAAGCTTACTTGGAAAAATCGCTATATTAAAGAGCCTAATTGCTTCACAGCTTGTTCATGTTCTTTCCCCTCTCCCAACAAACCACCAGGCTATCAAAGAACTGAATGGAGCTTTCTATCATTTCCTCTGGGACGGGAAACCCGATAAAATTAAAAGAAACATTATGATTAACGATTACAGTAATGGTGGGCTTAAAATGATTGACCTTTCCTCATTTAATAAATCTTTGAAAACTATTTGGATTAAAAAATATCTTGACAAAACAAACTTAGGAAAATGGAAACTTTTCTTTGAACGAGAACTTGGAAGATATGGCGGAGAAGCTGTTTTTCTTGGAAATTTAAACAAAACAGATATCAAGCATCACTTCTCATCTACCAATATCTTCATTAATGAAATTCTGATGATCTGGTCCGAGGTTAATTACACTGACAATATCTCCTCCTTACAACATTATCAATCACAGCCTCTCTGGAATAATTCTCTTATCAGAATAGACAGCAAACCCATCTATTTTCGAGAATGGCTTGCAAATGGAATATCGACCATTAGGTCTCTCATGAAAGACGCAAACAAACCTCTCTCCTATGAAGAATTTCAGAATAAATACGGACTCAAAGCCTGCCCTTTAGCATTCGGGGGGATTATTGCCACGCTGAAGAATCTAAGAAAACGTTTCAAAGAAAACATAGATAGCCCCGAAAAAGATGAGATTGAACCATTCATTAAAATTTTCCTCAAGGCAAAAAAACCCAGCAACTTAACGTACAAAATTCTAGTTGCAACTAAAAGCGAAGCACCGGAAACTTCTCAGGCGAAATGGCACGAAGATTGCGACTTGGAAAAAGGTGAATTTGACTGGAAAAGAGCTTTTCAATCTACAAAGATTTGCACAAAAAGTACCAAACTAATAATATTCCAATTTAAATTTCTTCATCGACGTCTACCTACAAACTCCTTTTTGTATAAAATTAACGTCAAAGACAGTGACCGCTGTTCCTTTTGCGAAAAGGAAACAGAAACTTTGCTCCACCTTTTTTGGCATTGCAACCAGACCACTCGTTTTTGGGAAAGCTTTTTTAAATGGCTTCAGACATCCCTATGTACGCAGAAAGGGAATAAATTAGACATGACCATTGCTCTCGGCCTAAAGCCAGACACCTCAAATGCAAAGTTGCAAATTAATTTCTCTTGTCTGATGAGCAGATATTGTATCTGGGTCTGTAAATTAAAAAACGAAATCCCTAATCTTTCGCACTTCTTGCATCTCATGAACAAAAGCTATGAAATTGAAAAAAATGATCCTAATTCTTCATCAGAGAAATGGAAACCTCTCCTCGACCACCTTTCAAATTAAAAATTTATATAAAAAAAACTGAATCAAATTTAACTTTTCAGTCCTGGTTTGACCCTGTTAGTAGTAATTTTTTTCTTCCGATCTCCTTAATTATACAATATTACTCTCCTAAAAAATATTTGTTTAAATGCTACGGGGACTATTTTCTATAGGGTATAAGATAGGCTAGTGTTTGTAAGTTCTTTTTTTTCTTTTATTTCTAATAAGGTTAACTTACATTGTATTGTAACTGTAGTTCGTAATGTATTGTTAGTTTTTATAATATCTGTAAGTAGTGTAATAATAACACTGTTAATGTAATGTTTGTAAATGTATGAGCAATCAATAAAAAAAAAAATAAATAAAAAAAAAATAAAAAAAAAATAAAAAAAAAGGTTCGTCTTAGCATTGGAACGTTGTTTCCTTTGGCAAAAAAAACTTTTCTCCACAATCTTTAACACTGACCAGGTGTATAAAAGTAAACATGTACCGGCCAAAAACTGCTATGGGAATGCTATGATGGACTAGCATCCAAGGGTAGAAATTGTTGTTCACAATACAGAAATGGCTTCGGGCTCCAGCCATGCGTCTGAAAGGGTATCCATGGTAGAAGTTGTTGTTCACAATACAGAAATGGCTTCGGGCTCCAGCCATGCGTCTGAAAGGGTATCCATGGTAGAAGTTGTTGTTCACAATACAGAAATGGCTTCGGGCTCCAGCCATGCGTCTGAAAGGGTATCCATGGTAGAAGTTGTTGTTCACAATACAGAAATGGCTTCGGGCTCCAGCCATGCGTCTGAAAGGGTATCCATGGTAGTTGTTCACAGTACAGAAATGGCTTCGGACTCTGCCTTGCGTCTGTTCCCTGCCTTTCGTCTACTGCATATACAGTACTTTACTACTACAATTTTGAACAGAAACCATTTTGAACACAAAATGTATTTCCCTCGCCTCTCAAAAGGAATAATAATTTTATGATTGCGCCTGAGTTTCCAGGATAGTGGGAGTCGACTGTATACATGTATTTTTGTTACTTGTTACTTGTTATATTGGACTTGAAATATCTTAGTACGGACAATGACTTTGCATTTTTGTTGAGTTGTAATGCTGTGCCTTTTTTCACCAATTGTTTCAGGTTTCGTGTTACATGTGACCCTTGTATGATAACCCGTTCCGTTAATAAAGCAGTTAACTGTGATCATGTCATTGCTGTTTTTGTGTTCAAATGTTGCGCTATTTGAGAACTGTTCTCCTTTCCGTGGGGGATCAAGAATTGAAGCGAGCACACGATTACTAGGAAAATCGGGCTCCCTGGATGCTTTGAAATTTGCCACCAGAGCTTTGACGGATATCGGAGCTAATTTGGTCTCCTTTCAACCGTTAACGTTTGGGGGGGGGGGGGTAGTGACGCGAGCGGACGCGCCCTGCTTTAGTTTGTTCGATGATGGTTTCAGAAGATAGAAGGTTGGTGAAAAGAGCCTATAGCTTAGCAGTATTTGAATCGAAGGCTACAAATAAGAAAGAGCAAGATACAAATTCCTGGCTACATGCAAAGGAAACAGAATGAAAACCTGTTAGTTTTCGAACCAGTTTCTTGCTTTTTTGTTTTAAGACAGACATCCTATTACTTGCACACGTTAACAATTGAAAACGGAGACTTTCGATACTTTTTGAAGAGGCTACACGAGCAACTTTTTGCTTGCGATGGTGATGTGATTGTTTTCTTCTTTTTTGGAAATTGTCGCGTCGTCGGCGCGCGGTGGTGGCTACACTTGGCGACAAAGTCCCTGATCTTGTCACAAAAATTCAACTCATCGACGGGACAATTTTTCGAAAAAATCGCCTCACCATGGCAAGCAAAAAATCGCTCGTGTAGCCGCAGCTTTATTGTTTGGGCGTGGAAAATTACGATCATTTATGTATATGCCCTGGCCGCCTTCCGTCCTCATTCAAGCTATTAAATCCAAAACAAGTCATCACAAAGTTGAGGAGCGTGGCGATGAGAATATTTAGCATTTTTTCTGTAAGGCTGCTGGAGGTGGGTTGCAGGAATCCCCCCCCCCCGCCCCGCTTCCCACCTATTTTCTAGTGTAGGTCAGGAGCGAAGAGACTGGTTTTAAGCCGTTTTGCATTTCGACGATCATGCTATGCAATTGGCGTGTTTTGCTCTTTAGTAACATGTTTTTTTTCCAACGAGCCCTCGCGCAGGAGACATTCCTGTGTACCATCGGTGAAATCACACCTCCCTATCTTATGTAAGGTATGAACATGATTAATTTGTAAATTTTGTTTCCAAAAAGGGTTTTATCTGAAAATAAGGCAAGATAATTTACATACATATTTGAGGTCGAATAACGTTTGGGTACTCAATTCCGAAGAAGAACTCCTCCAGGGAGGGGAAAGGATGACACGAGCTTGCCCACAGAGAATGTCACGTGATTTAGCTCTGCAGTTTCCATGTGCTTGTGTGGTTGAAGAAGAAGGGTGGATTTTCTGTTTTCATTTGTGCTGTGTTTCTGCGCACGAGGTAGGTAGTGAAGCCCATAATACGGTATAGTGATAATCCACGGAAACAAGAAGCGTTTGAATTTCAATTAAGTGTTACATTCCGTTTCGCGATCGCGTTTTGAGACGGTTTGGCTTGTTACAAGTCTATGTGTCGTTTAGTATGGAACGCCCACAACTGTCTTATGATACTTTTTTCCATTATATTCGGTGCTTATTTCATTGTATTCGGTGCTTATTCCATTGTGTACGGTGCTCCTGTCTTTATATGCGGTGCTTTCGCCTTTATATTCAGTGCTTTTTTCATTAAATGGGGTGCATATTTCATTATATTCGGTTTAAACGCCATTATATTCGGTGTTTATTCCGTTATATTCGGTGCTAAAACCATTATACTCGGTGCTATCTTCATTATATTCAGTGTTTGTTTCATTATATTTGGTGGTTAATTTGTTCGGTGGCTTCTTCGTTATATCCGGTGCTAACACCATTGTATTGGGTGCTTACTTCGTTCGGTGCTTCCTTCGTTATGTTCGGTGCTTACTTTGTTCGGTGCTTACTTCATTATATTCGGTGCTGTCTTTGTTCAATGCTTTCTTCGTTATATTCGGTGCTTACATCATTATATTCGGTCCTCTCTTCATTATAATCGACACCAGTCTTCTTAAAGAATTCAGAGAAGGACTGGCGAAGACTGGAAAACCCCAGAATGCAATTCTCCCCTTTCCCGCTCTTTTTTCAATCGGATATATACAAAAATGGTGGACAAGACAGAACTTATGGCCTCTATTCTTAAACGACATAACTTGGGCAATCTAATTGAAGTATTCCAAAAGGAGAAGATTACACCCGATCTAGTTTCACTGTTGTCTGTATCTGAAATGAATCAGTTGGGTATAAATAACCGAGCTGACACGATGAAATTGCGAATGGAATGCGCCATCCACGGCAAACAGAAGCCACAAAGGGAACGTCCAGGATCTGGAGCTCCAGCGTTCGACATCCCAAAGTCAATAGTCGAGAATCATTTAGAAGAGGGTTTTATGGTCAAAGAAATTGCTTCTATGTTGTCCGTCTCGGAGAGTACAATTTATCGTAGAATGCAGAGCTACGGACTGAGTTCTCTAGATTTCAGTGACATTTGTGATAAAGATCTTGATCACCATATAACAGAATTATCAAAGGACTTCTCCTTATGTCGGGAAGTAATGATGAAGTTTCTTCTTGAAGAAAGAGGCATTAAGGTGCAAAGGATGCAACTTCGATCCACCGTGTGGATCAGGAAAGAGTACATGAAAGAAAGAAAGGCCGCTTGCAACCAAGAGTGTATAATGTCCAAGGCCCTAACTATTTGTGGCATATTGACACTAACCATAAACTTGTGAAGTGGAACTTTATCGTTGTTGGTTAACAATTGAAAAAGAGCGTGTTGTATTTAAAAAAAAAAACGCGCAAATTTAGGATTTAAAAAACGGTTAATATTCATCGTTTGTGTGTGGAAGGAAAAACGGACAAGTCAACCATCATTTATTTTTACGGTTTGGCCTGACGGCCATCCGTCCACTGGCAAGGTGTAAAATCCAAAACGAAGATTTCGAAGAAGCCAGGCAACTGAAATAGAGTTTTGGTCGTTTAAGCTGTGTGGACAGCGAAAGCGAATCACGGACGCAGACTTGTGGATAAAAAAAAACTTTAAAATTAAATGAAAAATGTTAGGATTTGATGAAATTCTAGGCAATCACATATTAGACAATTGTCTGTCTCCTGATCCCACTGATTTACTGCGTATCTAGGCCCACTGTATGGGTTCAACCAACGAGGCAAGCATAACTACAGCGTAAGGGCTCTTCTCGTGAAAACGACACCGACAGATATAAGTATAAGAATGAACATAAAAGGAATAGACACAGTTGTTCATCGTATCCTTGTTAAATATATAAAAATCACCACGACATATACAGCATAAAGGAAATTGTTTTAATTCTTCGCCACGTGCTTTCCCTTTTGTTTTTGCTTGCGTCAAGACCATTTTTACGCTGACATAAGTGTTGATACTCATGCGCATGTGTTTGAAATTGAAAGTACGATTGGATGCACAAAGACAATAAAACAAACTTAGCATCGAGCTAGGCTGAGAGTAGTCGCTATTTTCCTTCAAGAATAGAGAAGTGCGTGGCGAATCCCGAGGAATTTTTTAGGACATGTTTAGAAGAAAGGTAGGGAATTTCTAGTGCTAGGGCTGTCATGACACGAGGGTTACCGTGGTTGTGTACCATTTTACAGGGGGAAACCGGTTAGACTGCAGTTCGTGCAAATGGCTCGGTAAGCAAAACATCTCCCGAATGGGAAATTAGGTAAGTAGGTAGGTAGGTAGGTAGGTAGGTAGGTAAACTTTATTTAAACACGCTTGCACCGTCAACTAACATAAAACTAAAAGCTGATTTCCACAAGGGGCGTGTGGCTACAACAAAAAGATTAAAGCTACTTATAATTCCTTAAAATAAGAACTTATATATCTAGTTACTCTATAATATTATCTATTAAATATATTCTTAAGATTTTTCTGAAATCAGGAAAAAGTGTATGCATTAATTTTATTATTAAAGATAATAAGTGTTTCAGATTCTCGAAGAACAGCCGGAAGCGAGTTCCACAGTTTTGCTCCACGATAGCAAAATCTTTTCTTCAGGTATTCAGTTTTAGGCAGCGGTAATTGCAGAGAGGTGGAGGAGCCTCTGAGGTTATAAGTCAAGATTGGTGTGTGCCATTTGTGCAGTTCAGTATACTTCACAGAAAAAGTCTGGAACTAGTTTGACTATTGGCGCAGTAGTATAGTAAAATGGGGGTTCTGTAACAGCTTTCACATTGGGAGATTTATTTCAAGTTTTTAAACCGCCCACACATAAAACAATTTTGTCACAAAAAGTTTTATACATTGGCAGCTTTCTTTTCAGTTTTTAACCGCACACATATGAAACAATTTTTCACATTGGTGAGAGAGAAAAGTTTTATAATTGAGAGTTCTATTTCCGTTTTTTACACCGATAGCACAAAAACCGGTTTTATAAAGGTGGAAAAGGTGGAAAGAATATTATTGCATCACTTTTTAAAAACCGCAATAATATATTTTACAAGTTTTTTGTTGTAAACTGTCACAGAATTCCAAAAATTTTTTTTCATTTACAGATATGTGTTTTGTTATTATATCAAAAGTGTTACAGAATTCAAAATGTCTATTGCAAGAAATCAGAAAGACATTTTTCAAATGTTTTATGGTGAAATACCGGAAAAAATTAAAAAGAGTTTACCTCGTCCATTAAAACCGCTTGTTGAAATTGAGGATGAGTTTTACATATCAACAAACAATAATAATAATAAATGGCTTCATGTTTGGAAAATGGTTGTATCGGAAACAAACCCCCACAATAAAGATCTTTTTGAGTTTGCAAGATCAATAAAGAAAGTTTCACAGATTTAATAAAAAGAGAACTAAAAGAGTTAAAAAATATAAAAGTAAGTCTAGAGATGAAAGTTAAATTTAAAAAGGAAGAAGAAGAAGAACAAACTCAATACATGGAGCAATATTTTCGAGAAAATGAGCCACATGTTTTTAACGCAAACGACGATGAAAATGAGATAGAAGAATATTTCGATAACATTTTTGAAATAATTAATGGGAAAATCGAGGCATGGGTAGCGGAAGGGTCAGGATGGGAAGTAGAAAAAATAGAGCTTGTGTATGTGAATGTCGCACGTTTTCAGCCACTGCGTGGAGGAACATATTTGCCAATTCCAACAAAGTTGAAAAACAAAAAAGCAGTAATGAACGTGCAAAATAAGGACAACGAGTGTTTGAAGTGGGCTGTAAGATCAGCTATGTTTCCCCCACCAGAAGGAAAAAATCCAAACAGACCAAGTTCTTACCCAGTTAACGATGGTATTAATTGGAGTGGCATTGTTTTTCCAACACCAGTAAAACAAATTGACAAGCTTGAGTCGCAAAACGAAAACCTCGCAATAAACGTATTTGGCTGGGAAAATGATTGTGTGATTGTGCATAGGATAAGTAAAAAAGAAAAAAGCGTGCCGCGGATTAACCTGATGTTGATTGAGTCGGGTGAAAACAGCATTATTGTTTTGTGAAAAGAGTAAGCGCACTACTTTATGATCAGAGCAAACATCGTGATACAAAACATTATTGCATGTTGTGTTTAACAGGTTTTTCAAGAGAGGACTTGTTGGAAAACCATAAAAAATATTGCAATGGCTTAAAAGGAAAACCGACAAGGATTGATATGCCAAAAGAGGAGGAAAAAATAGTTTCATTTCAAAATTATAACAAACAAATGAAAGCGCCTTATGTTATATACGCTGACTTTGAGGCTTTAGTAAAAAAGATTTCTCTTTGTGAGCTTGAGGGTGGGAATAAAGAGAAAAGTTACACCATGAAAACAGAATATCACGAAGCAAGTGGTTATTCTTACACGGTTGTGAGAAGTGACGGTGAAGTTTCAGGACCAAAAGTTTACAGGGGTGAAAACGCGGTGGGAACGTTTTTAAGTGACATTCTGCAGGAAGAGGTGAAAATAAGAGAGAGTTTGGCTGAACCAAAACCAATTGTGATGACGGCTGAAGACTGGGAAAAATACAAAAACGCAACAGATTGTCACATTTGTAATAAAAGTTTGATAAAAGATGAATTCTTAGACTCTTTGCCGGTTTGGAGCATAGAAGATGGTGAAGGTGGAGAAAAATGCAGCTACAAGGGTCAAGGGCATAAAAAATGTTTTTACAGAGCACAGAAAGAGCAACAATGGGGGATTCTTAAGCTAAAAAAATTAACAGAAACGAAAGACCAGTTGGAAGCAAAACAACAGAAAAATTGTATTTTCTGTGAGAACCCATTACTTCAGAAAAACTTTAGAGACGCAGCGAAAGACCATTGTCACATAACTGGAAGGTATCGAGGTGCGGCGCACAACAATTGCAATGTAAAAGTCTACATTAACCCAAAAACAACCCCCATACCTATTGTATTTCACAATCTAAAGGGCTACGACGCGCACCATTTAATGCAAGAGATGTCGCAACTCAATAAAGAGGTTAAATGCATTGCTAATAATATGGAGAAATATATCACATTTTCAGTCGGAGGTCTGCGTTTCATCGACAGCTTGAACTTTTTACAAGGAAGCCTTGATTCACTTGTAAGCGCAACACCAAAGGAGTCATTGAAAATAACATCAACAATTTCAAAAGGAAGCGACCTGCTTTACAAAAAAGGGATCTATCCTTATGAGTACATGGATTCATGGGGGAGATTTAACGAGACAAAGCTTCCTGACAAAGAGAAGTTTTACAGCAAGCTGAACGACGAGCACATAACAGACGAAGAGTACGCACACGCGCATAATGTCTGGGAGACTTTTGAATGTAAAACGTTGGGTGATTATCATGATCTTTAGGTTAAAACAGATGTTGCCCTGTTGGCAGATGTTTTTGAGAACTTCCGAAATCTATGCCAAGAGCAGTATGCGTTAGATCCAGCTCATTATTACACATCACCAGGATTATCCTGGGACGCTTTATTGAAAAAGACAGGGGTAGAGCTTGAGTTATTCACAGACCTTGAAATGTATCTATTTGTGGAAAGGGGAATGCAGGGTGGAATTTCCATGGTAAGTAAGAGATACGCAAAGGCAAACAACCCACTATTAGAAGACTATGACTCAAGCAGACCAAACAAATACATCATGTATCTCGACGCTAATAATCTTTATGGATGGGCAATGAGCAAGCCACTCCCGAAAAGAGATTTTAAATGGAAACGTGTTATGCCCACTGAGGAAGACATCATGAAGAAAAAAGAAAACGCAAAGAATGAATGGATTCTTGATGTGGATCTTGAATACCCAAAGGAACTACATGAAGAACACAACAGCTTTCCCCTTGCACCCGAGAAAAAGCAGGTTAAAAATGAATGGATGTCGGAATACCAACACAGTTTGATAAAAGACTTGGATCTGAAAACACCAAAATGCAACAAGTTGTTGTTAACTCTTCAAGACAAAAACAACTATGTGGTGCATTACCGAAACTTGCAGTTTTATCTGAAGCAAGGAATGAAACTGAAGCGCGTGCACAAGGTGTTGGAGTTCGAACAAGAATGTTGGATGGAGCCGTACATTCGGATGAATACAGAATTCAGGAAAAACGCAAAGAGCAACTTTGAAAAGAATTTTTACAAGCTTATGAATAACTCAGTCTTTGGCAAAACCATGGAAAACCTGCGCAACCGTGTTGACATAAAAATAGTGAGAAGCAATGAGACAGACAAAATAAGGAAATTGGTTGCAAGTCCTTTATACTCAAGGCATGTTATGTTTTCAAACGACTTATTTGGAATCGACATGCGCAAAAGCCGGCTGCTGCTCAACAAGCCTGTCTACACAGGGATGACAATCCTTGACAACAGCAAGATCTTGATGTATGATTTTTTCTACAACGAGCTGAAAAAAAAATATGGCTCAAAGTGCGAGCTCTTGTACACAGACACCGACAGACTTCTGCTTGAGATTGAAACGGATGACGTATACAAAGATATCGAAACAAACAAAAATCTATATGATACGAGCGATTACCCGAAGGAGCATCCACTTTATTCAGACGCCAACAAAAAAGTTTTAGGTAAAATGAAAGACGAATGTAATGGAATTCCAATTGAAGAGTGCGCCTGTTTGAGACCGAAAATGTACTCGATAATGAAAGGCAATAAAAAATATATAAAAAAGCGAAGGGTGTGAAAAAATGTGTCGTCAAGAAACAAATAATGCATGAACAGTACAAGGAAACGCTTTTTGGTAAGAAGCAGTTATGGCATGGAATGAACATTCTTCGAAGCCAGAAGCATGAGATTTACGGCATTTATGTTAACAAAATCTCGCTTTCCCCATTTGATTCAAAGCGATGGATAGAAGAAGATGGTATTCATACAAAAGCCTATGGTTATGAACCCGCATTCAAATTTACAGATGCTGAAATTGCCTCAATTGCTGCAGCCGAAGAAGAAGCTTTAGAGTTGCTCGGGTGGTAACTCTATGTTTGGAGGGACAACCAAAAGCTCTTCGCGGACAAACCAGCGTTTTGGTCCGTCAAACAAATAATAGATAACCGGAGCGTCTGGTTTCATCATAATTTTTTCAATCTCGTAAACATTCAAAGACCAGATTGGGTCGGTAGCTCTTCGCCGGCCACCTTCACGTTCACCGGGTTGATAGAGATAGCGAACACTTAAACCGGAGGGGAGCTTTTTTTCGTTCGCACCAACGGGTCTCAAATAAGGCGTCGAGGGTTTGGATGGAACAGTTTTCTTTTTGATGGCATCAACAGGTTTTTGACCGATCAGCCGAGTGACTTCTTTATTCAAAGCCGAAATAACAGCGGGCAGTCGGGCCACCCATACAGTCGATCTTTTGTCGTCTGGGAGGCGCATTTCAGCCCCATATTGGTGTCCAAAAAGCCGTTCAGCCAGAGTGCGGTTGAATCTTTCAACGATTGCTTGATCACGGTGAATATCCACACGGCCGCGTCTAACCTCGACATTATGTTTCGAAAGCAGTTGATTCACAGCGCCCATAAACTCACGACCAGGATCGACCTGAAGCAGTTTCGGCCACTTCAAAGGACCACGACTATAAATCCGCTCCAGAGCAGCTGCAACTTCTTTAGCCTCTTTTGTGGCCAACGGTTTGGCCTCTTTGTATCGAGAGGCCACATCCACCACTGTGAGAGCATATTTAAAAGTTTTACGGGAGCGTGGTGGGCGATCGTGTGGGAGATACAGAAGATCGGCTTGGTGAACTTTGTTTGGAACAGGTACATCAAATTTCGGTCTTGGAATGTAACGTGGGGCTGGTAAATAAATCTGCCAAAGAGCTTGCTTCATTAACCAGGTTTGAGCCACATCTTCCGAAACTTTCGCTGCCTGGGCTAATTTCTTAATTGCTGCAAACCCTTTCCAATACCCTTGCGGGCTGTAATAAATTTTTGACAACTTATTGAAAATACTTGAGCTCATTGTATACTATACACAATAAAAAATGGACGACCCGTTTGGTTGTTTGCAAGGTGAGAAAATTTCGTCGAAAATGATTCAAGAAATGTTGCAAAAAAAAATGAAATAAGCCTGTTATCAAAAAAGATTAATCGTTGTCCTTCATGCGAGGAGCAAATAGTTTATGTGGTGAATGAGTTATGTCTTGTATTTCAAAAATGTGGTAGAGTGGTTGAATGTGATGATTATGAACATTTTGAAGAAAATCGGAGAAGAAGTTCCACTGCTCTTCCAACGAATAATGATCATTTAAAAGATGTTTTACGGAAATGTAAAATTGACAAAATGTTTTCTTCCAGCGAGGTCGTTTTTCTTGGTAACGTTATTGCTCAATTTAAGAGGACAACCAGCAAATCAGTGAACTACACCTGTTTTCTGTACGATTATTTTGAAATGGTACCTTTTGAATGCTGACCCCGAAAAAAAGGAATTATGGAATCTATTTCTTATCACCTTCCTGAAAGCTTAGAAAGCAGTTGGCGCGCAAAACAGGAGTTTGATAAATGGTGGTTGAAAACCAATCAAGGTTCTTCATAAACATTTTCATATTTGCCTGTTTTCGGATTTTTCACCAAACGCATGACAGTACCCTTTTTTGGATGAGTCCAAAATTTCTTGCTTGTGACACCAGTTGGTCCTGTGAAAGCATTTTTCGCAATATCACCTTTCCAATACCGATCGAATACAGGTTTTGTGGAAGGAATCAGCAAAGTTTCAGCAAATTTTATTGCATCCAACGGTTTATCCAAAATGCCAGTTCCCTTTTGTTGTTTGAAACCCAACCCTAACTTTTGTTTAGCATTGATTGCATTTCTTCCAGCCGCATGACCCCACTGCCTCTGTTTGTAAGGAACTGCGTCAAGAGACTTAACCATTTTTTATCCGCTTTGTGTTTGCATTTTTTGAGATTTTCACCGTATTTTTTTCACGTTTGGAACAAACATCATAATCAACATCATGTTGCATAGCAATCGCATCTGTTGCACCTGTTGGTGGTTGATATATTTCCAAGATTTCACCCGTTTCTGGATCGTATTTCACCTGCTTTTCAAGAGGATTGTATGGCCCTGTGAAATTATGCCCTGGTAATGTCCAACCTTTTTTTGGTTTCGGAAGTTTTCCAATTGCTGCATGTATATCAAACCCAGCTCCATCCAAATCAAGTCTGTCAGTTTTGTAACGTTGGTTTGGTCGAACTTTAGTTGAAAGTTGATCTAACATTTCACTTCCGACTTTTTGAATGACTGGGCGGGCTTTGTCAAGAGTGTAATTTATTGCTTTCTTTTGCAGTTTGGGGTCTCTCATAGCTTCAGAAGCGTAATATCTTCCAGCTTCAACACTTTTTTTCGCAAGATATGGGATTCCTTTTGTAATAGCAAGATCACCAACTGCCATAGCAACATCGCCAAATATACCACTGCCCTCCGCAAGGGAGGGCTCACCTAGTTTCCCGGCAAAAACTTTGATTTCATTTTTCCACAACTAGCGCATTTTGCTTTCAAGAGTTTTCGATTGTTCTTTGTGATTACAACTTTTTCGGTCCCCTTCAAATTGGGTGTGTGCCGCTTTTCTTTCACACAGTACACTTCCATTGTATATATATATATTTAAGAAAAATACTTTTTCACTATTTCCTCATTTTGAAGTAAATCATTGGAGAACATTTTCAAAATATCGGCAAAACTTGTTCCTTTATTTCTTTCATTTAAAAAGAGAAGGCAGTAGTAACCACATCTCACACTTTGTTCCCATTGAATTTGGTTGTCATCTCTGAAAAAATGTTTCATCCCATGCATTGACATCTCTTGTTCCCATTCCAAAGGTGGTGGAAAGCCAAATAAATCGAAATACTCGTAAAGACCTTTTCCTTTTGGCCAACAACATACCCAGTGAGTTCCCAAACTTCCAAAATCATCCAAGTTTGTAATACATGGAGAATGAAACAAAGGTTTTGTTTCATTTCTGCTAAAAATACCTTTTATTGGAATTCGTAAAAAGTTGCACCATTTTCTCAGGTCAATGTTGGATAGAGGTTTATCTTCAAATTTCAGTTTTTTTTTTAAACGATAATAATCATCCCAAGTTCCGAAAAAAGGTGGAGGTTGAATTTGCATTCCTTTACCTTTAGGTCGTGGTGGAAGAGGAGGTGCTCGTCTCAGTCGTGAGCGTGGTGGTTGCGTTTGCATACCTTTTCTGATTATTTTTCGAACTAAATCAATGGCTAAAGGCACTCCGATAGACGCTAACATACCAAGGAAGCCGCCGTATTGTGCTCCGCCTCCTTTTACTAAACCTTGTCCAACAAGATATTGTTCTGCCGCCTTTTTCTGAGTAGGAGTCATTTTCTGGACAAGTTTATAAAGCTCAATTTCCTTTGGTCCAAAACCTTTTCCGAATATCTTTTTCAGCACCTTTTCAGCGCCGAAACTCAAACCTGCACTTGCTAATGCACCAAGGGCTGGCTTTATCAAAGGTCGTGCCAAACCTAACATAGCAGAAAACAAACTTCCACCACGCTGCGCAGTATTTTGAATTTGGGTCTGGCTTAATTTTATTACCATTCCTTTCCCTGCCGCTGAGGTTTTCTTCAGTCGCGAGATTTGAGTAGCAGTGAGAAGAAGTTCGTCACCACGCCCAATTTGACCTGGTTTAACTCTCAGATTGACAGCTGTCTTCGAAACATAAGCTTTTTGAAGTTTCTTTTTCTGACCATCAGTCAGTGCGATTTTAAATGGATGATAAGTTGTACTCATCGTGCGTGTATATTATATTTAGAATTTTTTTTTCAATTTTTTCTAGACGACAACAAGCTCATTACCAAGTTGTTTCAGAACAAATTCTTGTTCATTCAAAACCGCGGCGAAGATTTTATAATCTTGAGCGTTAGCAGGTTCGTTAAGTTTGTAATGAAAATAAAGGATTTGTGGGTCCCCTGTCAAACTTTCTTTGACATTTCGTAAATCGAAGTATATAATTGGGTATAACTTCTCAAAGTTTGCGACTTGTAGCTGAACACCGGTGTTGTAGTCGTTTTTTCTGTATCTGAAATTTATCAAATCCTTCAAAATTCTTAGTTTAAACTCATTATCGTATTCAATCCGAGGGTAAAAAGTTGGCTCCGCATTGGAGGCTGCAAGTTTTCAATTTTGCTGAGGCATCACCATCGATATCAAATGTGTAAAAAAAGTAAGGATTTTGTGTGTAACGATTTTCTTTACGAGCTTGTTGAAAGAATACAAAGACATGTTTGGGGTTTATTATTCCATTTCCAATCATGAACATACCATTCTCGTCCCTTCTTTCACTCAAAGAAAAAATATTTTCTTTCAAGTATTTCCATTGGGTTGGTTTTAAGAAATTTTCATTTACAAAGGTCTGTCCTTTACCAGTGAAATGTAATTGTGGAACCCATAATTCTAATTTGCGAACAACAATTCTTCGAGGTGTTCCATCATTTTGGTAAATCAATTCTCTATCATCTTGTAAAGTAATAAGAAACTCAAGTTGCATTGGCGGCAGCAGCCTGTCGGAAAGCCCTTCGAAAAAGGAGTATCTGTTTAAAGGAATTGTTGTCTGAACCATCTTTCCACCATGTGAAAGAAGCGCCCTTGATCTCATTCCAAGATTCGTCGCATTTGCATCAGTCGCTGTGGTTGCGTCAGTGTCAAGATACCAAAACTGATCTTTTGCCACGCTTCTTGAAAAATCATCAGAAAAATCAAGCAGATTTTTGATGAAAATGAATTTGTGGATATTATTCGCATAGTAAAGTTCTTTGCCAGATGAGTTGACCCTCAAACTTTTAATCAATGAAAAAGAACCGTTTGTCGGAGCTGATTCGGTGTCAGCGACAACATTACCTCCATTTGCTGTTGCTTCAAACTTGAAATCTACGCGGAAATAGGCATTATACCAATCATAAAAATTGTCCCTGTCCATCAACTTGAAAGTGTAACCCTCTTTCTCTTGAGTGTCACCATTAGCAGGTAAGAGGATAGGGGTGGTTAAATTAAATTTGACATATTTTTCACTCTCGAGGTATGGTTGAATTCTGAACATAACAACAAGCTTTTATATTAAAAGAAAAATTTTTTTTGGCGTTTAAATTTCATTTGCCAAAATTCGATTCAATTTTATCAGAGCCTCATCTGATTTTTTTGGTAGTTTATTTTGTAAAATGTTTGTAAGTTTATTTTGTGCATCCTTCCTCATTTGTTTTTTCTTTCGCTCTTGCAATAGTTGACGTATTTGTTTAGAACCTTTTTCGACAGCAATTTCACCAACTTTCTGACCCGCCTTTTCAGCGATTGTTTTTGTGGCTTTTTCGGCTGTTTTCTTTGCCACATTCTTTACATTGTCTTTGAATACTTTTCCGATGGTCATGAAGGTGTCACGGATCACACCCGACCCTTTGTGTTTATATCGATAACTTCCGGTGTTTTCATCAAAAAATTTTGCCCACTCGCTCGGATGATTCATGGTTGTATATTTATGAAAATAAAATTCATTCTTGTTTGATTATTAAATTAACCAAAATATCTATCCCGTTAAGATCCAGAGCACCACCAATTCCGTCAGTAACTCTAATCCTTACCGAATCGATAATTTTTTTGTTCACAGGATGCCAATTGAGAATAAGTGGTTCTTTTTCAAATGGATAACTCCCTTGAAGCATGGCTGTTGAAAAAGTGTATATTACATCTTTTGGAACATTGTTCGATTCCCGGGTGATCAGATCACAGTGGATAAACACCCAATCAACACCTCTTGTAATATCTGGTAGTTTTCTTCTGACACTATCTCCACTCAAAGTCACTTTTCCATAACCAATTAAATCAGAAAAAGATCCTTGAGATAAGTCAAGCTCATAATCATCATGAATTAAAATGACAACTCTGTAAACCGTCATATCGAAATACATATTGAAAATGAAATCACTTTTTTCAACTTTTGGATCTACTCTACCGACGTGTTTCTGAATAAAATGGTTAATGTTTGCGTAATCATACATTCCATTTGGGAAAGTCAAAGTTTTCCAAGCTTGTTCCGTTTTTTTTTTTCCAGCGAATTTTGTTATTATCATAAGCGGCATCTATATTATACCATGAATAACTCATTGAGATATTTTTCAATGCTGCTTGATATTTTTCTGAATCTATATAAATTGGAGTTGGAAAATTAATTGTGAAATCGTGTGGAACATTCTGGTCTCCATTTCTTTGGAGTTTTGCGAGTTTTGAGCTGAGAATGAGATCAAAAGACATAATCATTGAAGTATATAATCAGAAATAATTTTTTCTTTTGTTTTTCATTCATTGTGCCAAGTTCAACTAGTGAATCAAGAAGATATGATACCTGATTTTTCAGTTTTGTTGAGTTACTTCCTGCTTTTATCGATCCTAACCTCAAATTAAGTTGGTTGATTGGTTTTACAGCTTCATCAGTGATGCCACTTCCTTCGGTTTCCCAATCCTGTTTAGAAAAGTCATCTTCATCGTCAGAAAGTTCAAAAGCAGGTCTTCGGCTCATGACAGCTTTTTCCAAAGGGGTTGGAGTAGTTTCTCTTTTTTCTTGTGGGGGAGTGGACTTCAGTCTATACTTCCCCGCCTGTAACTGTTTCTCAAAAACTGTTTTTGTTACCCCTCTTTTCGCAAAAATTCCATCTCTTGCTTTTTTGAGGTCCTCAATTGAATAACCATATAATGGAGAATTTTTACTTTTTACTTTGTAATTGGGATCATTTCCAAATTTCGTAATCAGTTGATTGACTGTTTGCAACAGGGTTGATTCATGGGAATATTCTGTTTTAGCCGGTTTCGGCTTCCCCCACTCTTTACGTGTGGATTTTTTTTCTTCCATCAGCGTTTGGGGTGGTGGTGGAAAATCATCATCATCATCATCATCAACAACAACTTCTTGATATGAGGGTGGTGGTGGTGATGGTGGTGGTGATGGTGATGGTGTTGGTGATGGTGCTGGTGTTGGCGCATCCGGTCTGAATTCATCACCAAAAGGGTAAGTTTCGTCAAATTCATCCATTGTGTAATCAGGAAATTCCTGCTCCTCTTCTTTCTCTTCTACAGTGGCACTGCTCTTTTCATCAAGTCTTTTTGTAATTGGTCTAAAAAGTTCTCCTGAAAGCTGACCAAACTCTTTGTTTATTTTATCCTTTCTAAATTTTTGGTGAACTTCTTCTGTTTGTTTATCTAGCTTCAACTTTTCTTCAGCCCGCTGATGCCATTTTTTAATTGTCATATTTCCAGCGTTAATATATAGAAGCGAAAAAAAAATGAAGATTCCAATTTTGACCCAGGTTCTTCCAAGAGTGACTACAAGCAAGGTCACCCTTGCATGCCAGCAGATGTTTTTCGGATGTTAATTTGTGGACCCAGTAATTCTGGCAAAACAAACATATTACTGCATATACCTTATGAGTTGTTAGAATATGATAAAATTTACCTCTTTTCAAAAAACCTGCACCAGAATAAATATCAGTCTCTTTTGCAGGAATTTGCTGAAAATTACAACCCCAAGGTTGGTTATGATATTATCGAGGCTTACGGTGATGAAATCATTCCACTCGAAGAACTTCCAGCGGACAACCAAAAAATAGTTGTTTTTGATGATCTTGTTTGCGAAAGCAACCAAAACAGCATCATTAATTATTTTATAAACGGGCGGCACAGAAACTGCTGCGTTATTTACCTCACTCAAACTTTTTGCAAGGTGCCGAAAAACATCCGTGATAACTGCAGCCATTTTTGTATTTTCAGATTTCTTCCAAGAGAAAACAAACGGATTGCAGACGAGATAGGTGTGGATCATGACGTTTTAGATCGCGCCACCGATAAAAAATATTCTTTCTTTTACTATGACAAACTCCAAAAATTAATGAAAAAAAATTTTGGTGAATATATATAATGGGTTATATTAACAGTCAAATAGGTGGAACAAGCCAAACGACGACGAGTGAAAGTGAAAAAGTGGGTCCTCCTGGCCCCGAGGGTCCTCCTGGTCCGAAGGGTGATAAAGGCCCTGGAGGACCACAAGGTCCTTATGGTCCAAGAGGAGAAAAAGGGCCCGCTGGACCACAAGGTCAGGAGGGAGCACAAGGACCATGGGGTTTAAAAGTTGACAAGGGCGACAAGGGCGATAAGGGCGATAAAGGTGAGCGTGGCCCTCAGGGTAGTGCCAGCGGTTCTGCTAATATTGACATGCAAAATAAGTACGATATTTTACGATTAAAAAGCAACCCTTGTCCTGTCCACGGTGATCTGACAAAGGTAATAAACTATCAGGACACGAGAAATATCTTTCTTTCGAAAAAGGAAGGCGGAAAAATGGAAGCAAACACTGATATGAACAATAATACAATCTACAACGTAAAAGACCCGGTACAGGCAGATCAAGCCACAAACAAAAAGTATGTCGATAATCAGCTTGCGAAAAAATTGGATAAAGGAGCTAATATTGATATGAAAAATAAATCAATTATCAATCTTGATCTTCCATCAAACAAAAGAGACGCTGCATGTGTCGAGTTTGTTAACTACAGAATTGATGACGTAACAAACAAAAAGTTTCTCAGATTTGATGGTACTAACAATATGACTGGAAACTTGAATTTAAATAACAATAAAATTGTTAACTTACAAACCGATTACAAAGATTCGAAATCCGCTGTTAATGTTAATTTTATGCAAAATGAAATAACAACTATGAGAGATCTTGTCACTCAAAAAATTTATGAATCTCAGATTATTAACTCGGGACAAAAAAGAGACGCCTTCAGATACTTGATGGAAGACACTGATGAATCTTCGAGTGAAAACAATATCGAGGTTTTGGGTATTAACGATTTTCCCAATTCTCCACATCAAATTAATAAAAAAGCTTACCAACTTAAACTCTTGTTTGAAAAAGGCTCACCCAACCAGTACCGGTCACGCCTCGGTTTTAACCTATATAAACTTCCGGTCGGTTATTACACAATGGTCGTTGAATGGTTTCCTCCAGAAATGAGTGAGTTGAGTGTTACACCACAAGGCACTACGATTTCAATTTCTAATTATGCAACAAAAACGTTCGAAAGGTACAATTTCTTTATCTTGATCTGCACGGTACAGTTAGTAATCCATCATTTTTAACAATTGGTCATCTAATTGTTTATGGTGTTAAAGAAACAATTTCAAACGTTGACCCAAGTGTCTATGACACCGCTTTTGCTATTGAAAATGGAAAAATGGTTATGGAAACAGATTTATCTTTGAACGGACATAATTTGAGTGGTTCCGTTCATTATATACATGGTCGTTTAAATACCAAAAATGGGAGCAAATTTTTCTTAAATGGTTGGGACAAAATAATCATTCCAAATTATAGTCACATATTAACTATAAAAGCGCTCTATGTCAAAATTAAAAGTCAATATACGCCTATTTCTTTAAACATAAAACACAGTTCTCATTTAATAACTCAACCAATCACTTACACTTCAACCACAGCAACTCAATTACAAACAATAAATATCAATTTAGTAGTGGCGTTTGGTCTTATGGCTGTGGAATTGGCGGGTGTATCAAATGAGGAAATATTACTATTGATTGAATATCAAGTGCCATAAAAATTTTTACATTTATTATATAACACAATGCGAGACATTTTCGAATTCAACCATATCGACCAAACACTTTCTACAGAGAAAGTTAAAATTCTGAAAGATTTTTATGGTTATTACCATAAGAAACATTATGGCTATGAAAAGTTGCACCGCGGTTTTCGAAGAAAAAATTTTGTTTGTAATCTTTCAGCTGGGAAAGTTAATAATTAGTGCCGCAGTAGCCGGAGGAATTACACTGAACCCTGCTGACATGGCAACTTTAACTGGTGTTGGTCTTATTTTGAAAGCAGTGGCAAGCTTTAAGAAATACGATAAGAAAACAGAACAAGCAAATTTTGCCCGTATCGAATACCAAAAAATACTTGATGAGATTCGCTTTTACCTCAGAGGCGAAGCTTTCGACGAAAAGGTCTTTCTTGATAGACTGAATATGATAGATAATATCATCACTGATTATTGTATGGAAATTCCGCTATCTATTCAAAGAAAGTATGATAAAAAATTCACTCAATTATAGATTTTCAAAGTAATTATATACGCTAACAAAATGATTGCACTTTTTGCAGCTATTTGTTATTGGTTTTTTGAGCCTCTCACGCCCCCCGAAATTAGGCAAATACGCTTTATCACTCGTGAGTGTGTTTCAAAAATATTGTTACCAACTCGTGATGAAGATGGCTACCCCATTTCAGGAATAGATGTGGTTCCATAAGACGATTTTTCACCAACAGAGTCACAATAAAATTTTGACTGAGACGTTACAAACATACGACGCTTTTGCTTGGCAACAAGCCCCTGAGCTCCACGTGATATTACACAATCCAGTGTCAAGGTTAAACCAAAAAACACGTGAGACAAAGCGTGATAGCACACGTGAGTGGGAGACATACCGAAAGGTGCCGGTAATTCCGAAGGGCGCGAGAAAAAAAGTCAGACAGAAATTTGCACCTTTCGGAATTTAAAAACACTTTTCAAATTTAACAGCACCTTTCGGAATTTCCGTAACCCTTCGGTATGTGTTGTGAAGAACACCTTATTAAACAAATGTGTATTTAATATATTCTTAACATGGCTGTCTGTACAGATCAACATGCGATCTCACAAGACTACCAAACAGAGAATGTATTATTAAATCAACAAGAAATCTCAGAAGAATGGCCAACTAAAGAAAGTTTTATAAGAAGAGAAATCTTGAAATGGAGAAATATTTCAGATGATGTATACAAAATTAAAAAAGTTTCACATTGGGATAGTAAATATGGGATTTCAGCTATTTTAACTTTAAAAACAAAATGTGGAGATGAACTTCTTGTATGGGCTCCTAAACGTCTTGCTGAAGATCTTGAAGATGAATCTTATCAATTTGTTTATAAAATAGGTCTCAAAACGTCTGCTGACGGAAATGAATATTTTGATTATGAATTAATGTAATCTGTCTGTGAATATTAATTTGTTTTTTCAAGCTTGAGTTGTTAAGGGGGTTTCCCTTCAATGTTTGTACAAGAATATAAATTACGTCATTGTCTGTGAGGTTCACCAGACCGCGAAGTCACGCGCCGTAAACACAACTTAATGGCTGTGGTCCTCTTCCCATATATCAGTGCAATAATTAACTAGAGTTATATCCAAGATCGGAACAGAGATGGTTATTTCATGTCAGATTTCTTCTTGTTTATAACAAGGAAAACAACATCCTCCCTGACAACAGAGCATATAGGCTGCACACACTATAATATGTACAAGCCGCTCCATTTCAGGACAGAAAGGTTGTATTAAAAGCTCGTTGTGAACCAGGTTCCAACCCAAAGCTTCTCGCTCTCTCAGTTTTATTTCAAGGTAATGTTTGTAAATTATCTCACTTAACTCTGGTGGTAGGTTTTGGATTGCTTCCGTAATCTGATAGTTGTTGAACCTGGCAGCCATCAAATTTGACTCACAGTATTTAATCGATTATAATTTTTGTGTGTGTGTGTTCGGTTATGTTTCGTTTTAATCTTTTCTTTTTTTTATGCTGAGTGGTTGATACTCTTCACAAAAGCACATCGAAGGTAACCAATCCCTTACTAATTGGTTATATGCGCTATGCCAGTCGTAAGTATCAGAGCAAATCTTTACCAAAGGTATATTCTCAATCGGTGGAGTGTACAACGGTTTATGTTTGATTCCTTGCTCAAAACAGGGGTAACAAAGCCCTTCCCAACGACAATTTTCATATTCTAAACATATAATTATACGCACAAGATGCTGCCTGAAATGACAAAAAGGTTGTTTTAAAAGCTCATTGTGTATCTCTTTCCATTCAGCTGTTTGTTGCCTTGTTTCCATGGTGAGATATGTAATGCTCTAATTGAGAACACTTTTGATATAATAACAAAACACACATCTCTAAATGAAAAAAAAAATTTTGGAATTCTGTGACAGTTTACAACAAAAAACTTGTAAAATATATTATTGCGGTTTTAAAAAGTGATGCAATAATATTCTTTCCACCTTTTCCACCTTTATAAAACCGGTTTTGTGCTATCGGTGTAAAAAACGGAAATAGAACGCTCAATTATAAAACTTTTCTCTCTCACCAATGTGAAAAATTGTTTCATATGTGTCCGGTTAAAAAGTGAAAAGAAAGCTGCCAATGTATAAAACTTTTTGTGACAAAATTGTTTTATGTGTGGGCGGTTTAAAAACTTGAAATAAATCTCCCAATGTGAAAGCTGTTACAGAACCCCCATTTTACTATACTACTGGCGCAGGGCCTGGAACTGGGAGAAACACTTTTCAGTTCGGATATTCTGGTTGGGAATTTTGGAGGACCTCTCAAACGTTGTGTTTATTCTGGAAAATTTCCTGTCGGGCAAACCAAACTAGCCTTACCATTTACAGTCCAACCGAAAATTCCGGATTCAGCTCACAGAGTGTTTTTAATGTTAAAACATTACCAAAACAATCCGCAAATTTTTGTTAAATGGTAAGGCTATTTTGGCTTGTGGCACTGGAAAATTTCCAAAATAAACGAAAAGTCTTCAGAAGTAGTCCACAATTCCCAGACTTTTTTCTACCAGTTCCAGCTCCTGCGCCATAGTCGAACTAGTTCCAGACTCGCTGTAAATTAGAGTGAATTGCACAAATGGTACACACTAATCTCGAACCGAATTTCCCATTCGGGAGGTTTTGCTTACCATTTGCACAAGCTTTAGAACAACCGGTTTCCCCCTGTAAATAGTATAAATATAAGTAACCAACAATAAAACGAAATAGTTGAACTATGCTCACATTTATCGTGCGTTGCCGCTGGAGTGAGTCAAATAAATAAATTAATTAATTAATTAATTAATTAATTAATAAAGGAATGACGATCTTGTGCGTTGTTTATCTTGGATGATCTTTGACCTTTCAATTTGAAGAGCAAACAAGTCCTCGTGCAAGAAGTCAGTTTCCGAAACGTACTGCCCTTCGGTTTAGTTGGATACCCAATCAAAAACACAACTTGCTCTCATTTTCCTCTTGCTTTGCCAGACGCAAAGTCCCCATAATTTGCCCGATAGTTGGGGCAACATAAATCTATTTCCCCACATTTCCCGTACCATAGAAGTTCATATCTGTTGCAAACTTCCCACAAAGTGCCCAATTCCCCCACATACAGCCCGGGATCTCCCCCTCGGGGAAGCCGCTCGATGACAAGTGCATTATACCAGCTGTCATTCAACTTTACTGTTACTTATTAGGTTGTCATGTCAGGAACGAAAGATCTGCGCCCGGACTTCGTGACATTTTCCCGAAACAGTCCGGGCGCGGATCTTTTAAAGTAATGATTACCATTCCGGCACAGTTATCAAATTTGATAACGTCATGACGTCACAACATGGCGTCCATCATGAGAACGCGGCTGATTTTCGGAGAGGGTTTCTTGTCTTCGCCTATTTTTCGGTTGTGTTCGCGCTATTTACCCAGCGTTCTAAGCGGTAAACGTAAGAGGACAATGAACTTCAAGCCTGTGTGAAGGTGGCGACGGTTGGCCTACTGATTGCCGAGTTATTCCATGAAGATTTGATTACTTTTGTAAATAAACGGGTACCGTATTTTCTTATTTCAGGATTTTGTGTTAAATTTTCTCCAAAAGGTCGGGGCACATGGCTGTTGTCACTAGTAGCCTTAACGTTACTAGGATGATTGCAGCCTCCAAAAAAGTAGCTAGTTGTGCCATTTTGCCAAAAAGGTTTTTGAGCTAAAAATATTGGATACTTGACGATAACCTTAAAAAAAAAACAGACAAGCTCCTTCACCTTTCAGCTTGTAAGTGTATCCTTAGCCTCCCACGCAGTTGTTTTTAGGGGAGTCGTATATCATCAGCTTACTTCGCTTTGTGCTAAATACATCAAAGGTTAGACTACCTTTTTGGCTTTTTGTGAAATAACTTGAGGAACCATTCCTTAATTTTTTTAGCAACTTTGCGTTTTTGCCAGATAATGAAGAAATTGCAGAGAAATTCAAATCGTACCCCTCGAAAGTGTCTGCGGCCACTTACAGGGATGTAAAAATGCACAGTTTGTATGGTAGTTCAAACGGGGTTTGTCAAGGCGGTCGTAAGTAGAGCTGTCCGCTTATGAGAGTGTTCGTTTTAAGACAGCTTGCGAGTATTCAAAGCGTTCGTAAACCTAGGTTTCCCTCACTGGCTGAAATGCGGTTGAAAGGCTTCTGGACGGCCAAGAAACAACACATGGGCAACTTTTGATCTGATGGGTAAACTTTTTGGCTATTTATTGTAATTTTCGCTTCCTGAGTAAACTGACGATCAAAAACCCTGTATTGGACTATAGTAATCTGTTCGTGAGCCTGGGTGTCCTGTGGGGAAATCAGCTTATTGAGATGTCACGTGATTCAATTCTTTCGTGTGGTTGTTTGGATCATCGTCCCTTGGATTTACCGGGATCATTTCTGTTGTATTTTGCTGTTAAGGTACGTAATGAAACCCATATCACATTAGATTGATAATCACAGTACACAAGAGCCATTTGAGTTTTAGCTGAAGTGCTGAATTCAGTCTCACGATCTTGCTGCTAGATTCGAAGTCGACGTTTATAATCAGCGCTTATGTCACCCTCGTCCCCAGGGCCTTCTCCTCGTTCAAAATGGCGGTCGGAGAAACCCCTGGCCAAGGCTGCCAAAGTGGCTCCAAACATTCGTTAGAATTTCGTTAGGTAAACACGATGAAATGTCTTGGTTTCGTTTGGACAACGGTTTCCGATTGCAGAAAACAAACTGGGCCGCCAGACGCTAGAAACAACCTCCAAAAAAGCCATTTCTTCACGTGTCACGTGACAAAATACTCCATGATTCTTGGAGTATTTCAGCAGCCTTGGCCAGGGGTTTCTCCGACCGCCATTTTGAACGAGGAGAAGGCCCTGGGGACGAGGTTGCACTGATGTCGGTTTGTCTTCCAATTGGTGCACTTCAGGCTTTTGTCGCGGACTTTATGCCATACCCAAGGGTAGATTATTATTTTTCGATGGCAAGCAGTACTTCAGCGTGTTGTTAATGTACGTTTTCAATCTGGCTTTGCAGGTTTTCTAGCTTGTCGTATGCTGCTTCTTGAAATTTTGAACTGCTCAAACGGACGGGACTTCTGGATTAGGGATGAAAAAATGAACAATTTCTTGTGTGAAAGGTATTATGGCTTTACTAACTTGGCTGTTTTTTATCAAAATTTATCGATTCAATCTGCTCTCCTATGGACGCCTAACTTCCTTAGGTATATTATAAAAATAGTCAGTAATCAGACTTGGTCAAATGCCGTTGAACATCAATTTGTTTGATTGAGCTAGATTGTGTTCGCAATGAAACAGAATGAAAGTCACTATCTGAACCATTTTTGAAATCAAACCTGCAATTAAATTCTGCCAGTTAGTAACTGGCAAAAAAAGTGTCTGGAGTATCATGTGCATTGCACTGCTTGTAATTGCTTGTAATGAGTGAATTTTGCAATGTAACTTAGATTCAGGTCTTCCTCTCCCTGCAAAATTTCGTTTGGGCAATGGAACATTCAGTTATTTACTTGTTATTTATTTTTTGCTGTTGATGTTATGCAGTTAAATGATAAAGGATAAAGACAAGGCTGCTGCCTAAGAAAAATTTAAGAGAGCGCATCAGGCTCCTAAGCTTAAAATTAAGGAGCCCGAGCTTTGAGGTTGGGAGCCCTGCCGATGACATCTCCTACCAAAATGAAATATTTTGCTGACATTTCGTGAAAAGGCTTGAAAATTCTGTTAGAAAGAAGTATGATCAGTGACTCACATTTATTAAAGATTATTGACACCCACTGTACATGACTGTTTCATAGAAAAAAGGGCTTGAACCAAGCTGTACATGTATCAAATTCTGTTTTGTGATCCTTGGGATGAGAATGTTAGGTAAACGGCATGGAAGCAATTACTTTTGGAAGATGTTAGGCACCCCACACAGGCTCCGGGAGTACAGAAATTTGGTCGCCCACACTCATAACTTAGGCGCCCCAGGCTGCCGGGCTCCTGTTAGGCAGCAGCCTTGGATAAAAAATTCCTTATTCTGTTGAAATAATGGTAGATGGTTTTGTATCTGCTTCATGTATCATTTTCACAAATGTAGGTATAATTAAGTTAATTGTATGGCTCTGTTTAGTTGGGTCTAAATGAATACAAATAAATTGAACTTGTTTTGTATAACACAAAACAGTATCTTGCTGACTAATTCCCAGAGAGAATTAAGGCAATGCCATCATTAACCCTTTATAAATACAGAGGGGTTGTATAAGTTGAGGCTGATGATCTCAGCCTGTCAATCAGTATTTCAAAGGGGGCCAAACGAGTACATTTGATTGGCTCAACGCCCAGACGGGAAGCCGACAATAGCGCTTCAAACATTCTTGAAAATCTCTGTTCAATAAACAGTGGATCACACTGAAAATAATTCAATAGTGTTAGCTCTGCGAAAGAGAAAGGAAATTAGGTAAATAAGAAATTTCAGATCATTGCATTAATTAAAAATAAAGTGGTTGTTTTTATGCTCAGGTTTTTGCATTGTGAAAAAGTGGAAAATGATTGAGGCAAAGTTATTGCTGCTAATGCTTGAAATTTTGAATGCACTCAGGGAAAATAATTCAAGCAAGATGAAGATGACTTGCACTGAAAAAAAAAATGACTAAAATTTTATCTTACTTTATTCCCTATGTTTCAGAGAAAAGAAATTATTCTTTTTTGTAAAGCCCTGATAATGACAGTGCAGTGACAGCAGGTGGTTCAAAACAACATCGCGTGTAAACAAAACGGTCAAAAGAAAATTGGAAACTTGTTAGAGAAAATTACATTCAGCTAAGCTCTTTTAAATCGTTCCCACTCGTGAGCTAACCAAAAATTAAAAGATATTGAATGAATTTTTGGCTTTTATTCATGTTTAAACGACTGTGAATTTTTCATCTATAGACACAGTTTTTCGTTTACCAGTATAAAGGTGGTTGCATGTTACTGCATCAGGGCAACTTTTTAGTTGTAATTCATTTTTTTATACTTTTATTTTTTTGTTTAAGAGCCATTTAGTCAAAGAAAAAGTTTATAACTGTTTGAAAGTTGCACGGCCATTGTTTCTCTATATTTGAATTTGTCAAATGAAGGCAACAAATTGCTTCCCATGCTCGTTTTATAGGGTCGCTCTGTGTTTAAGCCCTAAGGGTGCCAATATAGTTACATCATGCCATAACTTGGACAATACGTGTATTTGGTAGATTTCTATGAATTTTTGCCACCAAGATGTTACCCTGCCAGCAGAGGTTTTTTATCTTGCCACTTCTGTTTTGTAGTCTTTTTACGGCTGTCTTTACCGTTGTTGTTTTCTTCCACCGCGAGAAAAACCTCTGCTAAGAAACGACTAACATAAGACACTTGTCTTGTCTGTGTTTGGCCAAATGATAACCGGTCTGTCAGTAAAACTATACAGCGCGGGAAAGGTTGGCCAATCACAAACAAGGCAGGTGTCTGTAGTTAGTCATTTCTATAGTAACAACAGAGCATGCTCAACAGGGAAAGGAATCGTATTGTCGCAGAGGTTTTTCTTGCGGTGGAAGAAAACAACAACAATAAAGACAGCCGTAAAAAAGACTGTGTTTCACGTTTGAGGCGATTGTTCTTTAGAGCCAGAACAGTGAATGAACTTGCAGTTGTTTTTTAAAGTCAAGAGAAAATATGCTTGATTTGTATTTTGCTTCCTAATGGGATGGCTGCTGTTTCCTTCAGGAATGTTTTCACAAGACATACATAACATGAATGTTGAGAAAAATACTGGAAGGAACCTTTAAAATGCAACACCTGCAAAAAGAGTTTTGATTGCCAGTCAAAGCTGAAACGTCACCTGATGATACACAGTGGTGAGAAACCGTACATGTGTAGCCAATGTGACAAATGTTTTAGACAGTCGTCAGATCTGAAAAGACACATGACGATTCACAGTGGTGTGAGACCATACAAGTGTAGTCAATGTGACAAATCGTTTAGCATAGTCATCAGATCTGAAAATACACATGAGGATTCACAGTGGTGAGAGACCATACAAGTGTACTCAATGTGACAAATGTTTTAGACTGTCATCAGATCTGAAAATCCACATGAGGATTCACAGTGGTGAGAAACCGTACAAGTGTACTCAATGTGACAAATGGTTTAGACGGTCATCACATCTGAAAAACCACATGAGGATTCACAGTGGTGAGAGACCATACAAGTGTACTCAATGTGACAAATGTTTTAGAGTGTCATCAGATCTGAAAAAGCACTTGAGGATTCACAGTGGTGAGAGACCATACAGATGTACTCAGTGTGGCAAGTGCTTTCACCAGTCATCAACTTTGCAAGGACACCTGCTGATGATACACAGTGGTGAGAGACTATACAAATGTAGTCATTGTGACAAATGTTTCAGAATGTCATCAGATCTGAAAAAACACATGAGAATTCACAGTGGTGAGAGACCATACAAGTGTACTCAATGTGACAAATGTTTTAGGCAGCTAAAACATTTGCAGCATCATTTGAGGATGCACACTGGCGAGAAGCCAAATAAATGTACTCAGTGTAACAAACGTTTCCGCCAGTCAAAAGATTTGAAAACTCACCTGTGGGTGCACAGTGGTGAGAAACCATACACTCAATGTGACAAATGCTTCACTCAGAAGTCGGGTCTGCAATATCACAACAGAGCAAGTCATGATGATTCGCTCCACAAGTGCAACCTATGTGACAAATGCTTCAATGATGACAGCAGTCTGAAGAGGCATAATTGCAGCAAACGTTCTGCCATAGACAAAGAAAGATTCACCTGCTGGATGTGCCAAGAATATTGCCATACTTATTGTGGTATTCTATACCACATGTATAAACATATGACGAGACCAAGGTTTGTAAGTACTGGCAGTGATGAAGTTATGATTCTGGAAAATATCTGCCCTTAATAGGTCTTTGTCTCCGCATTTTAAGACAGGGGAAATGTTTCTGTGGAAAGTGTTGTTGAGGGTACGTGAAGGACAACTGAATAATTGCAAAATAATTTCCTTCATCGTTAGATTGGAGATATTAATCCAACCGAAAACTTATACTAATAGGATTCAAAAGGATTCTGCTGTCTGTCCTTTCCTCCCTTTCTGTCACTTGATTACCCAGACGTTATTCTTGTGATTAAGAACGCAATGAAACTACATCTACCTTATTCATTTTTAAGGTTCTCTTACAATTTTGAAGGGATTGTCGAATATCCAAGACCCCTATCTATGGGGCAGTTAATAAAATATGGATTTGTATATGCATCTTAAGAGTCAATGTCAGTAAAAATCAAAGATGGTCCTTAACATCGCGGACACAGCTCAAAATTAGATTTCGCTGATACTTTTTATATTGATAGTCTATTGTTCCAAAGTAAACGAAACGGGTTTCGTTTGTTTAAATATTTCCTTATTTAAGAGTAATTAAATAAAAGCCGTTGAGTCCGCATAAGGCCAAATTTGCTTATTCGAAGAACCGAAACTTCGCAGTGTTTATGGCGGCCTCGCGTGAGCAGAAAATAGCTTATAAACCATTTCTTGCGATAACTTTAAAGTTCGGTCCTTAGTCAATTTAATCATGGCAAAAAAGTAAGTTATTTTCTTTCAACGGGCATGTTGTGGACCTTTGTTCGAAGCCACTTTGAAGCCTTTCTTAATATAGGTCTGAGGTGGCCTAAAATACCGGCCAAAAAACCCTGTCGGTACGCAAAAATTAAAGCCCAGACTATACTGAGGATACAGCTAAGGGATAGCTCTTTTAAGTTCTGCTTGCATTTTCTTGGGATCTCTACTAGTTTTGCGAAGCGCCCTCCTGAAAGTTTGCTAATTTGACATGTTTATACTGATCGCCGCCATATTGAAACTGTAACCAAAATATCCACGCAAAATTTTAACATTTAAAAAAGGCTCGAAATCGTAACTTGTAGCAAAGTTCAGCTTGTTAATGCAAATAGAAACTTGTTGTACCTTATCTTTAAAATATTAAACAGAACTGACAGAGTAAAGTTTGCGCTGTTTACACTCAGCCGTGAATGGAATTACTAAACACCGACCTTTGGAATTTCGCTGGAAGGTGAAACATAAACTTTTGTTGAAACCGTCAGCTACAGTGGATGCCATCTCTGTCATATCAGATCTTTTGGTTTAACTTCTTGGAAGAAAATTTTCCTCAAATCCTGTCTCGGAACTGCACTCACAGACCACACAATAAGAATGAATAATCGGACTGTAGTCCTGAGTTGTGTAAACACAATAAAACACCTGTGTAAATATTGCCAAGGTGATGTACGCCTTGTTCCAAAATGTCAAAGTTCCGTGCCAATAATGTACTTCCTCCCTGATTCAACCTCGTTTTTCTCAAAAACAGCAATGTAAGTGAAGTTTGTATTTAATTGATTCGCGTCTGTAATGACTACCTTCAAAAATAGATCATGTTTCCACCAACACGGTGTTTTTTCCCTATCGTCTTCCGTGACACTGCAGTTTAAAGCTTGTGCATTCTGTGCTTGATTAAGAGCGAGACAGTTTCTTACATAGTAAGTCAAGACATAAAAAAGAAAACAAACAATTTCATGAAAAAAGAAAACGACAACAGATGGCGAATACAAACAGTTGGATTGGCTTCAACGAGGAGATTTTATCTTCCTTGGTTTTATAATTGAATTACTTACTGAAATGAACATCGTAAAAATTGCTTTCATATTTCCGAAAGGTAAATCTCGCTGCGTCAATGTTACAAACAGTTCCTGGATTTTCGAAAACGTATTTTCAAATGAAAAGATGGCTTGCACCTTTGCACTTTTGGTCGGTGGTGAATGTGGACCTGACGCAAGATCAAGGAATCGGTCGTGTGAGATTGTGCCTCTGGTTTCATGTAACAAGAGTATACTGAGCCACAAAAAATTGCTGAAGTTTAGTGGTTGCGAAACCGAAGTGGAGCTTATTTTAGCACGAAGTGCCTGTTTTTAAACGCCAGCAAATATCCAGGAAATAACCATCTGTCCTTTGCACCGTGCACGTTTGGGCATTGGCTGGCGGAGGTCTGTAAGGCTGTGTAGTATTCCAAAGAAACTTTCGGGGCACAGTGAAGACTCAAAGAGAAATGATGACCGGGACCTCAGCTTGTCTCAATCTCAACTCATAATGGAAGCAACTGGAGAATTCGTTCCAGTTGGATCAGGTAAATCTATTAACCTTTACCTTTAAATAATTAGAAAATTTGTGTCGTAGTCGAAATAGCTCCTAGGCGATCGTCGGCAAGTAAAGAAATTCGTGACGTCATGTATTGGCGCCAAAATATTGGGTTGGTAACGTCTATAGTCTATATACTAGCTGAGTAGCGCTGACCCCCCCCCCCCCCTACACACACACACACAAAATAAAACAATTACTCCTTTGTGGAAATTCAGTAATGTGTTAGAGCGTTTTAAAATGAGTGTCGTAAAACCAAAACCAAAATAATTACTCTAACCACTCACAAAAGGAACAGAACACTAAATAAACAATCAGAAATCAAAGCATTGTTAAGCGCGGGAAAACGCGTGGGAGCAAGTGACGATTGGTTTTACATGTGATTGGTTAAGAAAGTGGCGCGAGCTATTTTTAACCAAACAAAGAGGGTAGGAACTAGGAAAGCAAAACCAAAGCAAGAAAAAAAACCATTACTTTGGATAATCGATAGAAAAACTGCTCTAAGATCAGAACTAAGTAATTTAATTTCCGAATCTTTAAGACTGACAAATGGATTGGGATAGATAGATGTCTGTGGAAACAACTATCAAAAAGGAGTTTCTAAGTCTAAGTAAATTTATCTCCATCGGTGACATAAATTTGCAGTGTATCTGACGTCTTCCTGGTATATTTCTTTAAGCAGTATGTACCAAGTGCCGAAAGACACTACCGCAACGAAGAAGTGTCCAAGAAAGCAGTTTGCCTGAATCAGTTTTTGACGACATTGCGGAAAACTTAAGTGCACTTAATTTGGTAAGTGCACTTCACTTGATCACAATACGCAGTTGGATTAAATAACGTAGTGGGAGTAAGGTGCAGATTTCAGAGAAATATTTGGCTTTTTTTAGTTTTTGTATAATGTGGTTCGAGAGGGCCACGTGTGAACAAAGAAAAGATCGACGACAACATTTCTATGTCTGAACCTGAGCCTATATCAGCTAAGGTAGAGTAATAGTAATAAGGTAGTCTTGATACAAGTGCCATTTCTGACTTTTCAGGAAGAAACGCCAATGATTCGCGGTAAAAGGAGGGAAAGTATTTTTATCCCGGAGGTTGAGGAATTGAATGTTGAAGAATCTGATCTTGATGAGTCACCAGACAATAGCCAAATAAACACAGTGAACGAATCTTTGAAAATGTTGAACGAATTCTTAGCATGTCGTGACGTCAGCCCTGTGCGCCACAAATTGTCCGTTCCGTGGGACAGTGCTCACGAAAGCACAAAGCGAAGATACAGCCGTAAAGAAAAACAAAGTGTCCGCGAAGTCCTTGAAGTTATTGCTCCAGGTCAGAGCAATAAGTTATTGTCTACATTGGGTGGTAACGTACCCTCTGAGCGAACCCAGGCAGAGGTGGAACTCTTGCAGGCTTTGGACGAGAGCTACTTAAATGCAACACACTGGAGCACAAGAAGGCAAATCCTGTCAATTATGGCAGATAAAGTGCCACTTAAGGAACTTACGCAGTACATTCCTGGGATCACTAGCTACAGGTTTAACATAAGCTAACATAGCACGACATCACAAGCTTTTACATGGAAGAGGGGCGGTTGTGTCTGTTGATATCGCAAGACGTATGAAAGTTGACTATGCTAAGGTGGATCATTTCCTCAACTTTATTTCCAGCCCTCATATCGTTCAAGACATGCCATTCGGAGAAAGGATGCTGAAATTATCGACGGGGGAAGTAATCAAAACACCAAATGTCGTGCGCATGTTGATACCAGAGCGTATCACGCAGCAGTATTTTCAGTTCTTTGCCGAGACCGAGTTCACTCCAATGAGCAAGCGCACTCTACTCCGAGTACTAGACATGTGCTCTGCATCGGTGCGGAAGTCGCTACAGGGTTTAGACAACTTCTCTGCTCAAGGTACCAAAGCATTTGAAGACCTTTGCGAAACAGTAGACAGAATAGCAGACCAAGCAAAGTCACAAGCCTGGGCAAAGGAAACGAAACAAACACTTCGGTCTGCTAAGCAATGTTTAAGAGCAGATTACAAGGTAAGGCTACGTAACTCATTAATACGGACAAATAAGCGGGCTGACATAAGGGGGTGTCCACTTTATACAGGTATTCTCTACAGTAAACGCGGGAACAAAATTTAGGGACTTCACCCTAGCCAGCTGCCCGATTTACTATACCATGACGAGAGTGCTTCGACTGGCAACAGACACCCTATGACTCACAAACTTAAGGAAGCAGGTCTTGTCGCGAAGAAACAGTGGGTACCCTGACCATCTGTGCCGTTGTCGGGAAAAAATAAGAGATACTGAACCTTCCTATTTGCTTTTTAGCTGAAAAGAGTTAGATTGGATTCCTACACCCGGCCGTTGTTGAAAGTGAAGGCACAAGTTCATTTCTGTCTAAAGGGTGGGGGATATACGCTTTCAATAATATACGGTTATTAACGTTAAGGGATGTTCTCAAGATAAAATTTACAGAGGAGTCATCATGGAACGTAATTATGATTCTTCAGCAATGCAATCTGATCTAGATAAATAACATTAAAAATATTAAGTTCCGAATTAGGTTTTAAAAATCCACTCATACTCTTAGGTGCACGTTTCAATGGAGTCAGAAGTGGCTGACCACTGCTTGGCGTTTGCTTTGAGTGACCCAAACAATAGTGTTTGCAGTAGCAGGTGTCTTGCGGGATGTTCTCGTTACGAAAAGCTAGGGAACACCGTCCAGAACTGGAGAAAGTGTATTGCAAACAAGACAACGCTAGTTGCTACCATTGTGGTTCGACTGTTGGAAGTAAGTCAAGCAATCATGCGGGTGTCAAGGTGTAGAGATTTGAATTTTCAGATCCTCGAGGTGGCAAGGGAGAGGCCGACCGCCAGGCAGCTACAATAAAAGGACACATCAATATCTATTTAAACGAAGGACACGATGTAAACAACGCCGCTCAGATGAAGGAAGCAGTGGAATCAAATGGCGGAATTCCTGGTGTAATTGTCGAGTACGTGAAGCTTCCCGAAGCATCTTCTGATAAGATTATGGTCATGGGATGGAATTAGCGCGCTGAATAATTTCCAGTTTGAAGAAAGAGGAATAAGAGTTTGGAAGGCTTATAAAATCGGACCCGGAAAACTAGTTCCATGGAAAGACATTCAGAGTGATGGCGGTTCCCCTATTGTGCTAGAAGTGTTGGAGTCTCCTGTACAAAGCCCCAAGTCAAGTTTTAAGATCACTAAACCAGGACAAGAGGCCACACAAAAAAATACAGTTACTACCTCTGAGAAAGACATAGCCACAGAAGGCGTGGAAGACGAAGAAGCGAAAGTTGATGCTAACGGTTTGTTTACTTGTCCAGAAGATGGCTCCCTTCGGACGATTCAGCAGTCCTCGAGTTTACAGGGTCATTTAGACGCAGGAAGGCATAAGCGTGCACTAGGAAAAGAAACATTGTTCGACGAGGCGAGGCGAGGATACGCGGCTAAGATAATCGGAGAACAAACACAAGTTCCAACTGTCGGTCTCTGTGCAGGAACCTCTGAAAGTACAGGTGCAGACTTGCATTCGCCACTTGAGAAGGAATGGGCGCTAAAAACTACGAAGAAGAGAACTTAATTAACTGAGGAACAAAAGAAATTTCTAACAGAACGATTTTTCATTGGCGAAGAACGCGGGAAAAAAGCCGATCCGAAGGAAGTGTCAAATGAAATGCGTAAAGTCAGGAATGAATCGGGGGCTCGCCTTTCTCTTGGCGGTGATGTTCTTTCGCCTCAACAGGTGACGGGCTTTTCTCTCGTCTGGCTGCTAAGATCAGGAAGAGTTCATCGAAGCAACATGAAGAACCTGACAGCGACGATGAACATCACCAGAATGCAGCTGAGAAGGAGTCTTTACATTCAAAGCTCCATGCAGTTGTCGAAGAGGAAATTGCTTTGCGGCACCCTATTGTTGCACTTTCTCGCAACATTCGCAATTTGGTGCACGATAATAACTTATCGACCTTGTCGGTAGCTATGCTGAGGGAGATTTGCGAGAGCCTGGGTTTAAACGTGGATGACATTACTGAGAGAAAGAAAAAGCTATTGATTAATAGAATTACCCAGGTCGTTGGGGAGTGCTTATGTGGACGGAATTGACAGGTGTAACTTCACGCATGGTCATGAACAATATCAGTTAAGGTGGCTCTTAAGAGTATTAACAAAAGCACTTACACTATATCTTACGGTAGTTACAAAATGAATACTTGTTTTCTTGTCTTGCAATTTAGTTGCACAAGATTTGGTTGCGACTACCTGGCCGAAGCTGTTACCGTGGTAACAGAACATCTAGTCAGTGGAAAATGCTTTGCAGAAATTCACCATTCTCAATATTATGCAATTCTGCATATTTAGTTACTAAACTAAATTACTCCGACAGATTTTTCCATACTGAACGTAAAAAGAATATGTAAAATTTATTATTTGTTTCACAAATTTTGCGACATTTTAGAAAAATTCATTTAAGGAAACGCTAGAAAATCCGATGTTAGATTTCCATTATTTTTAACTTTGCTAAAGTACTAAAATATCGGAAAATCCGACATTTTCATGCGAGTGTGCGCAAATTGCTCGAGTCACCAACGCGCGCAACTACACAACTATTTAAACAATAGAGTTTTTCTGTCGAAGGCAGTATCGTGTAATAGTTGCCCGAGGTAATTTGTTATTCACAACATATATTGGCCCGAGAACGTAGTTCGAAGGCTTAAATGAAGTTTGAACATCAAATTTCCAAGGAAACCTATCACACATGGGAGCCTATCACACATGGGGCCTATCACGTATGAGGCCTGAGAGCCAACTTAGCGGCTACAGAACTGATAAGGATTAAAAGTTTCAAAGTGTAAATTTAAAAAAATTGCTTGTGGGGAGGAGGTAAGCCCCCATCCCGCCCAAAACCCCTCCACTCACCCCTCCCCCCCTCCCCCCCACAAAAAAAACACAAGCTAAGAGAAAACCTCAAGCGAACCCAGGTATGGGAATGATACTTAGTCTTCAACTTTCCACCTTTTAGCTTGAAATAACTGTGAACTGATTTCATCCTGGACTCGAATATGCAGGACCCCAGTCATTCGGACTGTATAATACCGGTACGTTTTATTGATGTATACTTTCATTTACCGGGGAAATATGCGTAACTACCTGAGTACTGCTCATTTATGGGCCAACAACCACAAACGTGTATGTTGTAGCTGATTTAAAATTGTTTAGTTTATATAATAGGATGTTGATTTGAGTGAGACACGCGAGCACAAGTGACTAGATCACCGTCGACAAGAGGAAGAGCCTACGTGCTTGCTTTAGAAACGTTTTCAAGAAAAGAAAAGACTAGCCAGAGGGCTAAGGAATAAACTGGTTATTTCTCAATTTTACGAAACGATGTTACCTTTAAAATGATTGTCTCATTCGCGGGACACTGAAGAAAATAAAGTCATTTTACGGAAAATAAATTTCAGCCGTTCATGTGTAATCTGCATTGCGTGACAAATGGAAACTTTTTATCATAAAAGATATCGTATTACGTTACTGTGTGTCGGTGAAACGCTGAAATGTATAAACAGTATTTATATTCACTTGGCAAATCAAACTTTTGTTCGAATAGCGTGGGCAAGCAGCAACTTTCGATGGATAACGTAATGGGAAAAAGTATAAATTCGAACTGTAAGGTCACAAACGAAAGACAGCCGCCGAGGAAATCAAAGCGAGCAATAGAATGAGGTGAGTAGAGGGCTATGTTTGCAATGACCTTAGATTTGCTCAACGGGTTTGTTCTTGGTTCAGTTTCACACAAGGCTTTACATTGTTAATGACTGCTTTCTAAGAAAGAAATACAAAGGCGATTTACATTTTCTACTTAGTGGAAAATTATGTTTTTGACGACCGCATTGTGGTGAGTACAATCTTTCAACTGTCCGAGTTGATGCACATTCCAAATTGGCGGATAGCAAAATTTCGCTTACTTTACGAATGTTTAGTTGGAAAAGTAAAGGAGATCCCAAGAAAATGGAACGGCAGAAACTGAAAACTGTCCTTTAGCGTTGCTTTGGTGGTTTACTGGTGAGTTTGGTTACGTACCGCGGGCATTTTTGGCATGTTTGTTGGAGGTACCGTCGAACCTTTTTCTGGGACACCGTGAGTGCACTTGTTCAAAAAATTACAAAATATTTAGAAATGTAGCTAGTTGACTCTTTCTACACTCAGCGGACTTAGGAGGTGTTAATCAAATAAAATTCGTGTAGAAATGTATCGAAACGCGCAATTAGCCGACTCGGCAAAGACGTAAATATTGACAATTTTGTACGTGATGTTGACGAAAAATACCGCAACTAATTTAGAATTAATTTCTTTCAAAGGAAATAATATTTGATTAAATAAACCCCAATTTCATATGTACAATACTTGGGCCTACCGATGTACAAAGTATGAGCGAAATCGAATTTTGAGCTGTGACCGCGATATCGATGGTCCTTACAGACATTCACTCTTAACTTCTACATTGTCAAAAATTCTGTATTTTATAGTATCCTTGTGTCAACTAAGAGAGTCTGGGAGAAATGGAGCTTTGAGCTTTAAACAAATCTAATTTATTATTACATATTTTTTTTTGCATTATGCTAGAAACTCCAGGGTACACCAGTTGCTGACAATGCCCTAATTATTTCTGCATCATGCATACCACTGTCTTAATTCAGAAAAAAGGAAGACTGGTTGTCATCCATAACACTTATTAAATCATCGCAGAGGTTGTTTATTAAAGCACTTACAGTAGACTCTGGACTAGAACACCTTATAACTCCTGTAGATGGCTTTTGTATTATTGGGTATAATAGATGCCAAAGAATGACTCTTAGTTTGTTTGTGTGTTTTTTTTGGAAAGGTCACGTGACCCGATAAGTCACCATTTTGCAAGAACAAAACCAAAACTTTGGTTGGATATCACATGTTCTTAAATTGATCTTATTTACTGCAAAATGACAGCCACTGGTAGTGAACCCTGTTGCTTAGTCATGTTCGCAGACATTTGGGATTCAACTGTCTGGTAAATGGCTGTTATTTACCACATTGGTTTAAGAATTACTGGTTGAATAATTTTGTTATTAAAGAGTGATTTAAAGTTCTATTAAGCCTCTCCTCTCTATTAAGCCCCCCTCTCTAATAACACCCCCTCTGAAAGTATTTTTTTTTTTAAATAAGCCCCTCATCTCTAATAAGTCCCCACTTCTCCTCTATTTTTATGAAGGCTAGAAAAAATACATAAAGTTGGCCGGTCTTTCTTGATGAGAATTAAGTTAACAGTGTTTGAGTTTTGTGCAAAAATTATTTGAAGATTCTGAAGATTAAAAAAAAAACCTCCCCTCTCTATTAAGCCTTCGACTTTAATAAGTCCCCCGTTTATGAGGCCTGAAATTAAATAAACCCCCGGGGCTAAATAGAGCTTTAACGGTACTTTCCAAAAATCAGAATTTTTAGTGAATCTTTGATCATGCAAGGTGGTCTGCAGTCGTGAACTGTGGTGAGAGAGGGCGAGAATATTTGGAGTTTTTCAGAGTTGTGTTTACGTTGTGAGTTCGAGTAACATACGTTGGACAGTTTTCCTGGAAAGATTGTTTTCATAAAGTGTGTAGTATATTGTAAAATATATGAAATATATGAATATAACATATAATTCTTTTTTAATATTAGCCTTCGAGAGTTGACGCCTTTTCCTGGCTTTGTTTTCACCCTTGGGTGAAAACAAAGCCAGGAGGAAAAGGCGTCTGCTCTCGCAGGCTGTATGAATATAGCCAATTCATAAGGTATATAGCATAATGCACATTGTAGTTTAAAAATACAGGGATTAAAATGTATCTAAAGTTATGTTACGGTAAAGTTTTGTAGTACTGCAGACTCCCATTGTCTTGAACAGCAGTTATCGCTTCTCTTGTACGTTATTCTGTTGTTTGTGTTGGCTGTCTCCAAACTCACATCTTGCAATCACAAACAGAAACCTATTTGCCTTCAGTGGATACTGTTAGACAATTTTTAAATACGAGTTAGCCGTTTAATTTCATTAGAATATTATTGTTATTTCATGTAATGTAGCTTGCTTTTTCCCCTCATAATTTTTGTAACATAGGATATGTGTTTTTATCGTATGGAGATGTGCTGCTGTTGTGGTTAGCGCGTCGGACGTTTTTCATCGGAAGATCTGAGTGTTTGTGGTGCGATGCTAGGTTCGTCTGTGTATTGGATAGTTGTTTTCTTAGGCAAGAAACCTTTTCTCCTCATTTTCTAACACTGGACAGGTGTATAAATGGGGACATGTCCCGGCCAAAAAAATGGCATGGAAATGCTGTGATGGACTAGCATCCCATGCAAGGGAAGAGGTTGTTGTTCACGATACAGAGATGACTTTAGGCTCCAACCATGCGACGGTGCCTTGCTTTTCGTTAACTGTAAAAAGGTGCTTTACTACTACAATTTTGACCAGAAATAATGTTATCTTTAAAATAAGATGTTCTTCCCTCGGCTTTCAAAATGGAATGATAATTTTGTGATTGCGCCTGAGTTTTCAGGATAGCGGGAGTCGAGTGTCTACATGAATATTTGTTACTTGTTATGTTGAACTTGAAATATCACGGTCAGTGATTTTGCATTTTTGTCGAGTTGTAATGCTGTGTGACCTTCTTCACCAATTGTTTCATGTTAAATATCACCCTTGTATGAGTTAAATAAGACTAACCGTTTCGTTAATAAAGCAGTTAACTGTGATCATGACATTGCTGTTTCGTGTAAAAATGTTGCGTTTATATAATATTTGAAATATCTCCCTTAACCTCAGGCGATGGAGAACTGAATCGAGCGCAGTGGCAATAGGAAAATCGGCTCCTTGAGGGTTCTTACAGGAATTTGTAATTTTCCTACAGAGCTTTGACATAAAACTGCCAGATACCAGAGCTGTTAATCTGTTTCCAACCTTTTTTTTCGGGGGGGGGGGGGGGGGTTAGTGAAGCGAGCGTAACTCCTGCCTTCGTTTGTTCGAGGAATGTTTTAGAAGATAGAGCTTAGTGTTATTAACCGAAGGTTACAAATAGAAAAAAGCGTTGTTAAATTTCCGGACCAACTCAGGATTGGGGTCAACTTTTAATTCATTCTTATAGGCAGACGATAGGGATTCCTGTAAACCCCTTTTACCCTGCAAACTGTCGCTTGAATTTGCTTTCAAAACTCTCTTCAATAAGAGAAATGGGAACCGTGGTTAAATTTGCCGGGCCCCAGTCTCCATGAACAGAAAAAAAAATTGAGAACCTAAAAGTTTTCGATTTGTCTGGCGTTCTTGTTTTAAAACAGACACCCTGTTACTTGCAAACTTTAACAATTGGAAACGGAGATTTCGAAAGAAACTTTTGAAATTTTTTAAAGCCAAGATATATCTTTTACGTGTGAACGGCGAAAACAGGCAATAACGATCATTAATTTATATGGCCTCGCGGCCTTCCGTCCACAAGCAAGCTGTAAAACCCAAAACGAAGATTTCTAAGAAGCCATTTCGACTGAAGTAGAGTATTTGGTCGTTTTTCCTGCGTGGAGAGCGAAAGCGAATGAACGTAAACTTGTGGATAGGAAACTAAATGAAAATTGAAATAAAAAGGAACAAAAACGGTGCATACCTGTGGACTAACTTTTCAAGATTTGATGGAAATCTAGCCAATCACTGATTAGGATAGTTGTCTGTCTCAAGATTCCACTGATTCACAGCGTATCAAGGCCCAGAGGATAACGGATTGTTTTAACTAACGAGGTGAGCATGACCATAGCGTAACAGCTCTTCCCGTGAAAACGACATCGACTGATACAAGCATAAGCATGAACATAAAAGGAATAAACAAAGAGGTTCATTGCATCCTTTTTTCAATAAATAAAAGTTACTACAAATAATGCACAGCAAAAAAGAAATTTTTAATCCTTCGCTACTTGCTTTGCTTGTGTCGAGACCGTTCTTATGATGTTGACATGAGCAATGAATTGCATGCGCCTGTCTTTGAAGTTGAAAGTACGATTTCAATTGAATAAAGACAATACAGAAAACTTAGCACCGAGCTAGCGTGCGCGTAGTCCTTACTTTCCTTCAGGGACAGAAGCGCGTGGCAAAACCTGAATTTTTTTAAGGACATGTTTACGGAGAGTGGGAAAATCCTAGTGCTGGGGTTGCCATGACAGGAGGGTTACCATGGTTACCACAGTTGTCTACCATTTTGCAGGGGGAACCGGTTGGTGTATGGTTAGTGTAAACTGTACCATTTGCGCAGTTGAGTCTACTAATTACATGAAAGTCTGAAACTAGTTTGACTATTGCCACAGGGTCTGGAACTGGTGGAAAAAACTTTTCCGCTCGGATATTCAGGTTGGCAATTCTGGAGTACCTCTCAAACGTTCCGTTTATTCTGGAGATTTTCCAGTCGGACAAGCCAAACTGGCGTTAACATTTACAGTCTAACAGAAAATTGCGGATTTTTGTTTGTATTGATAAACACTCAGGGTCTCCTTATAATCCAAGAAATTACCTGAATCACGGATTGTTCCCAGAGTCTTTTATTTTAGATAACAAGACATTTGGTCTGTTGGCCATGACGAGCTAAATTAAATGTATTATACACGTACTAACACAGTTAAGTAAATGGACCTAAAATTGCTCAAAATGCGTTGTAAGGATAGCAAACAACACTATGTAATATTTCATGAATTTTATTCAGTTAGTTCGTTGTTATGTATTGCTCAAAATGTTCGCTTCGAAATCCCATACAAAGTCTTATATTTTGAAACGCCATTTTTAATGATATTCAAATATTATGCTTGGGCTTCCTATGGTGGTATCCGGAAATATTCTCTTCGCATTTGTCACCGATTTTCTGCGTAAAAAACCTTGGGCAATTAAGAGAAGTACCTTCAGTTTCATTCTTTAGAATAAAGATATAAATAAAACCGTTTATAAACAAAGGAGTATTTTGTAATTTAATTTAGTTCCAGACGTGATAAATATTTGAGATTAGCAGCGAATTTTATCTCTAAACAGCAGCGAATTTTAAAACGAAGAACATTTATTATAAAACTAGTCAGATCCTTTGATGTCAACGTCAGAGATCAATAAAACGACATAAGTGTTAAATAATGAATGAATATAAACTGAAATCTTTATTGCGACTTGATTGCGGCTCTCGCCAAACATCAGTTTACCGTTAAGTTTACCGAATTATCGGTTGACTTGCTGATCATTCCTGGCGAAAGATACTTGTTCGTCTGCTGTTCGTTTTGTTTCGTCAAACGCGGAAACAACCACTACTCTGTTCATGTTATCAATACTAGCTGAAAGCCGTCAAATGAAAATTCCCGAGACGCGATGCGATAAAACGGAATACATACTTCACTGTTGCTGTACTTCTCTGCTCCAGGTGAGAGACAGCTTGCGTCAAACCGAACGCCATTCTCAGGAGAGAAAGAAATGGTGACAATTCTCCTAGAACGAAGAGAATTTATTAGAGCAACACATTTTACTTCGGCAGACTTGTTCCTTGGTTGTTCCTCGGCTATGGCGGTCGGATCGAAATTGTGAGCGAGTCTCGTAGACAATTTACTTCCGTTGACAGCTCTATTGTTAGAGGGCCAATCAGATTGCGAGTTCCCGCGGCCAAAATTTGGCTGCCGACACGAACTCCTGTGAGAGATTGTATCAGGCCCTATTTTAGCGAGCGACCAACGTAAGAGAATATGAGAGCGATGCTAAAATTCGGCCTGATCGCAGGTTATTTCATCATTCGTTGATAGACTCGTTCAGCCTATAGCACGATCACAAAACTTGTATCACAAAGATACAACAGACTTAATAAATTTTGTGGAAAAGACAAAAGTGCCTGGCAACGTTATCCTAGTCTCAATGGACGTCACTAGCCTCTACACAAACATACCACAAGAAGAGGGGATCAGCAAAAACGGTATGCCAAGTATACCAACATTTTTAGGATAACAAGCCTCCCATTCCAGTCGGATACCTCAGAGAAATGCTTAGTCTTATTCCTAAGTAAAACTCTTTCCAATTCATTGGAAAAGATTACTTACAAACCCATGGTACTGCTATGGAAACGAAAATGGCCGTAGTTTTGCTAACAGTTTAATGGCCAACAATGAGAACGAAATCCTTAGACAGAGTACCTATAAACCGCTAGTGTGGAAAAGATTCATCAATGACGTGTTTTCACTGTGGGAAATAACAAAAGGTGAAGTACAATTGACTTTATTAAGCAGGCAAATAAGTTTCATCAGAAAATCATAAGGAGTTGAAACGTGTAACTCGCGTTCGATGCTCGTAAATATTGATTTTTCTAAGTACCATATTTGGAAACCCCTCGCTCCAGTCCACGCACGAAGTGTTGCGAAGTGTTGCAGCGTTTCTTTGCAAACCTGTATGGATCAATGAAACTTCTCCGAAGTGAACATCCGGGAATAAGTTTTTCGCAAATGTCGTACGATTATTGGTTCTAAAATGTGGTACAGGTTTGATGTTTCCTGAAAAACTTGTTGTATTCATCGCCCAAAGCGGATTGAAGCTGTATGATTTTAACATTGTAGATGGAGAGTTGAAACGAACACAAAACGTAGTGGTTCCAGGTTCAGAGGCAGCGGACGGGATGTGGCAAAAAAACATGTTGACAATGAACCAAACAACTGGGAAAGCGATCATTCAACTTATTTTGCATTACGTTCTCTTTATTTGAACATTTGGAGCTACTTGAACTCAGAGCTACATCGACTGCAGGTAAAACGATGTTATTTTTGTAGTATATAGCCGAAGCCGAAGGAAAAGTCGCCCTTTCTTATTTAGCTTATTTAGCTTGATTTTGGTAGCGAATCACTGAAAACGTATGACACTTCAATATTATCAAACGGTCAGTTCTCTTCAATTTTACTGTTTTATTTTTGTATCATGTCTTGATATTTCGGTGTCAAAAGTTTTCCGTATAAAATCTACCTTTTGTGAACATTTGTTGAGAGTGCGACGGGGAAAGAAGCCGGACTGAAAACATAAAACAACGACAGACTATTTTGGTTTGGTTTCACAGTCTAATTTAGTTCTTACCCAAGCGCTTTGCTCCATGTTGTTTCAATTACTAAATTTTTTGCCTCAAAAATTTCCTGCTTGGTCTTCGAAACCGGTATTTCTTTTCGCTTTGTCGTTCCTACGTTTGAAAGTTTTTCGGCTTTATTTTCCCCAGTTTGTCGGCCATTAATCTATGAACAAGTGCGCGAACTTGGTGTAAAATTATGTCACGTCGTTCACGAAGATTGATTGGTCAGTTCTCTCTATCTTCATGTTCCAAATATGGTACTTGCGAAAATGAATAATTACGAGCATCGTTCAAAACCTATATATGCGAGTTACACGTTTCAAGTCCTTACTAGTTTCTGGTTTCATCCCACTATCAAATTTACGGCTGAAATCTCAGAGGAAGAAATCACATTCCTTGACAAGAACGTGCACAAAGGGCAGAGGTGTTTATTATAAAGAATCCCTGCTGGACGTGTGAACGCATTACAAACTTACAGAGACTTTTCTGTACACAAACTTTTATTTGTGCCACCTACCACGTGTTACAAAAGGTTTTATCAAAGGGGAAGCACTTAGGCTTCTTAGAACAAACCCCTTTAAACCTACGTTTGAGGCGAACATAAAGGACTACTTATGTCTCACTTGATATCTAGAGGATATCCAGTTAGCCTGGTTAAAGCAGCTTGGCGACTGAGATCAATTCACTGACAGGCACTCTACCCTAACGCAGAAAAAACAAATCGCACGAAAGAAAATATTGCTTTTTGTAACACAATACTGCCCAGCACTACCTGGTCTCAAAAATATACTAAGAGAGAAATGGCACTTTATACAAAACCATCGAAGGTCAAAGGAAATTTTCAAGGAGCCTCCTCTTATCGTACAGAAGAGGGAAATCTCTCAAAAACATTCTAGTTAGAGCTAAGCTATAAAGGCTTAGAAAATACCACGTAAGTCCCAAGGCCTAAGGGCATCTTCGTCGACGTCAAATTCCCAGCTGATTCCCCGTGCCCCACCCCTTGCTATCACGCAAGTTAAAATTCCATTAAATCACCCCCTCATCCATCTTTCCCTACTCCCAACATTTTATTTCTCCCTGCTCCCTACATTTTCGCCCCGATTTTTCCCTCCTCCCTACTTTTTTTGGCCATTTCTCCCTCCTCCCTCTTCCGTTCCTCCCCCCTCCATAAAGTCCCTTATTTCTGGTGTAGGGTTTATCGTTAGCGAAGAGAATGGTTTTGGACAGTTTTGCATTTCCACGATCATGCTGTGCAATTCGCATGTTCTGTCGTTAAGTAACAGGATTTTTCGTCTCCCATACAGAGTTGCAGCGAATAACAAATCGAGCGCCAGCTGACGAAAGGGTCAGTGAGACGTAGCGCAGAACTCCGTCTGGTACCTTCGGTGAAATTCCACCTCCTTATCTTATATAGGGTATAAACATCATTGATTGGTAAACTTTGTTTTGAAAAAAAAAGGGTTGGTTATAAGAATAGGTCAAGATAATTCACATGTTTTAAATTTAGCGCGGATAGCGGTTGGGGTGACGTGTTTAGCTGCACGCCACCCTGCACACTACCCTACCACCTCCTCCGGGGTAGGGTAGGGATCACACAACGCAATAATGAAAGTCACGTGATCGAGTTGTGCGGTGTCCATGTGTTTCTGTGGTCAAAGAAGAAGGGTGGAAGTTTCTGTTTTTATTTGTGCTGCCTTTCTGCGTTCAAGGTACGTAATAGAGCCACTAATACCTGAAGATAGTAAATCTCACAACACAAGAAGGGTTTGAATTTCAATCGGAGTGTTTTCTGTTTTGCGATCGCGTTTGGAGAGGGTTTGGCTTGTTGCATATGTTCACTATGTTTTCGATAGCCTCTACCGTTGATTTCAATTGATTTCTTGTCATGTTCATTCGGACAATGCCTTTTGTTTGTAGTAAGTGCTTTTCACTGTCGGTTATGTGGGTTTTTGAACTGATTATGCTTCACACTGCTTGTATTTGTACGTACGTCGTATGAATACTAATTGAAAATCAGGATCTGTTCCAACATAACGGGACCTCTGGATTAAGGATATGAAACAAGCAAACAAACAAACGAACAAACTACCGATAGCAGCAGCTAAAGGAAGTTATTACACCATGTGGCAATTTTTTTAAATCTGGAAGCGAAAGTCATGCAAGCCTCGCAAGCCACGCAACCCCTGCAGCATTTTGTATTAAAACAAACATGGCAAACTGCTAGCTGTTTCACGTTAACATAAAGCCGCTGCATGTGTTCTGTTAATGTGTTTGTTTAATGAGGAAAAAGAAAAAAGCTACTACCTACCTGTGCTGTCAGAGTCGATTTTGTTACGTGACAACACGTGACCGGTTATGGCTGTTTTTTGGAGCGGGCTGAAGAAAAACAGCAACTTTTGATTGGAAAACTCTGAGGCAGCTCTCCTGTCTGGGCCAAACGAGAGAAAACTCTTGACAGCTTTTTGAAAGCAGGTGAGAGTCACCAAGATTGCATGAGAGTTTGAGTACAATTGAGAGCGAGAGTTTGAACTGTCAGCTACTCTTGACCTACTCTGGGTGCCAGACTGAGAGGCTTTTCTTGCAGCTTGTGTTCACCTCCGGCCGATTTTGCCCAACGCTAGTGAGAAAATACCCTCTGGTACCCAGGGTACTCTTGCTTTTGTTTGGCCCAGGCTTAATACTGGGTTCAATAATCATTCTACAGTCTCCCCAGGCACACCCCCAGGGATACTTTTACTTCATGTTCTATTCCCCTCCCCCGGCACACAAAAAGGGACAATTCCCTACCCCCCATGACTGGCTTAGACATCAACTATGTAAAAGTGATTGCTTTGTTTTGGAAGAAAAACATTAAATAGATACAAATGTACAAAACCTTTACTTTTAGAAAAGTTAAAAAACATTCTGAATTCTTCTGGGGGAAAGCTCGAACACTCTCCTTTAGATACTGAAAGTAATCCAGGTACCATAAATGTTGCATCTTGACTACTGAAGAAGAGGCAGGAGCCTCGAAATGTCTAGTTCTTTGAAACTTTTATTCCAGGGCCCTGATAGAAAAACTTTTCAAGTTATATCTAATATTAAAACACCCCTCTGAAATAGGTATTTTGAGGTAAATTATGCCCCTATTTAATAAACCCCTCATTATCTAATAGACCCTCCTGTATAGTAAATACCTTTTGTGAAGGGCAGGTTGAATAGGACAAGCTAATCCAATGAAATCAACCCAATATAGTTTTCAGTATAAATAACTGGTATATATTATTTTAATATTGACAAAAACAGCCGTACTAGTGAAATTAAACTTTATTAATAAACAATGATTTTGTGTCAAGAATTTGACATTGAATAGTTGCCTTTGAATCTATAAAAAGTGGAACCTATATTTTAATACTTGTTTGGCCAAATATAATAATTGCCCACAGAAAATGCCCAAAATTTAATAAATACCTTGGGAGTTTTTAGATCATTTACATTTAGTTTTACTCTTACATGTAAAAGGCACTATTTTTGTCCAGTCATTTGGTCACAAACTGATCAAAGTTAAGTGTGAAATATGTGGACTTGTCCCTGAGGTTACATGGCATTGTGTCGGCACACCCATAATTCATTGCATGATCACAGGGTTAACTTTGCGCTCCCACGGTCACCTGTGGCAGTTAAAAAGTGTCCAGGGCTGCTAAAAGTTGATGTTTGATGGCCCGAATGGCGACTACGATTTGAGAAGTACGAAAAGAATAAAAATAGCTATAAAATAAAATGTTCTTTCCTCGGAGTACCTTTTTTTTCTTTCTTTTCTTTCCTCGACTCTTAAATCCGTCAAGTTTAGTTCTAAAGTGCAAAATTCCTCATCGAGTTTTTAGGTCGCTTCCATTTTTAGACACCATTTTGATTTTATTGACACCTCACTCCAGACCTACAGTATGTTGCCCAGTTTTCGTACGGGCCCAGTTTTCGTACAAAAAGAACTTTATTTGATTATTTTCGTCGGTCATTTAAATCTTCGTCAACCGAAGAACTCCAAAAGTAAAAGGAACATTTCAGCTATAAATTGCCGGTGTTGCCGGGCTTTTTGACGAAGAAGCAGGTCAGTGCGGACAATTTCTTTCGAGGTGAGTGAAAGTTTAGCGGCTAATATTTGCACTTTTCACTGCACAGTAAAGGTATTGTAGATGATCAAATAGCCCGTTTTGTAGGTAATTTTGCAAGCAACTTCATGATTTTTTAACAGATGATAGACAAAAGATGAAAGTGAATGGAAAAACTTTCAACGCCAGCTTAAATTTAACTGCTCCTGAACAGTTAGCGGTGAGAATCTTCGCATACATTTTGACCTACTGTGCCAGTTTTCGTACACTTAGCTGCGCCTTTCTCAAAACCTATTTTTAAATAAGTTAAAGAACCGAAATTTAAGCTTTCCTGTTCGAAAACTAATAGGTCGCAAGTGCAGCAAAGATTACACAACAATCCTTGCAAAGTGCGATACACTACATGTATTTTTGTTGTGGTATAACAGCGACGCTTTACGTCCAGGTCACGCAAAGGTCACGAATATTTAATAAACGTAATCCCACGCGAACAATCTAAATCGTCAAATAATTAACTAAGGTAGATGTCTATGCATAGAATGTTGACATACACCGTGAAATATAGTTAGCTTACCGGTTTTACTGATTTTTTCACTCCGTTGCGATTCTAATAAACATTTACAAAAGTAGGTAAGAAAAGCAAGCGTAAGCGGAAACGGAAGTAAAGCGTTTGCCATTCTAAAGGCGTAAGCGGAAACGGAAGGAAAACGTCGAATCTTATACAGGCCTTTTCTTAAGAGTTGTAATACGCAGAATAGTAACCTGTCAACTACCTTTACCAAGGCAATAAATGACGTACGACACACAAGGATTGAGCTTAAAAAAAGCCGCCCAAAAGTGAGGGACCAAAAAATCAACACTGCAGGATCGATTAAACATCCACCCCCGAATAACCATTTGCTTTGTACACCAAACATTGGTCACTCAGCCGATATTTATTCACAAACCGAAGAGAAAACGCGATAAGCACTCAGTGGGGTGGCTGACACATCAGTTTGCGTCGAGCGTTTTCGTGGAGAAATGTTGTTTTGTCGATGTACGAAAACTGGGCCAGGTGTACGAAGACTGGGCAACTTAGGAGTTTTTGGAAAAATGGCATATTTTGAACGTACGTCGATCAAGGGGCCAATCGTTTTATATATTGACGGTAAGTAAATGGGCTATCTTTAATAGAAATTTCAGAAATTTTCGTCTCACAGACGAAAAGATATAGCGATTAAAAACTAAAGTGTACGAAAACTGGGCAACACACTGTACCCAGAGTTCTACGCGGTACATTTTCAAACATGAATATCACTGATCATTTTGCACTGCTCGATATAATAGACTTACTTTTCACCTGGGTTTGAACAATTAATCCATTTCTGGGGCATTTTTGGTGTTACTAGAGGAAATCTGAGGGTTACTTTACAGTACCGGTCAATGTAAGTTGACAGTCTGTATTTTGGCCAGGGCCACAAAAAATTCAGGGATGCTAGCCCAACTGGCGACCAAGCACTGAAGTTAATTTTTAGCCCTGTGAGCAGTTAGTTTTTCAGTTACCACGATTCATCCCCAAACCCCTTTGACAAGACCACTTGAAAATCCCCGGGCCAGAAGGGCTGGATTTTTCCAGGGGTGTGCCTGAGGGTGGGGGGGGATGGTAACGGCTAGAACTGAACCATGCATAACCATTAACAAAGTGCAAAGGGACTGGGAAAATGTGTTCGTTGTAATGTTCACTGTAGTTTGTTATATAGGGGTTTGTTTGATGATTATTTTGCCCCAAAATTACATGTATGTTGCAGTTAGATCAAAAGATAACTACCGAGTTTTGAATGAAGAGATTTGTGGCTATTTGTAGGCATTCAACTCACTCGTTGATCTACTATCATGCATGCATTCAGTATCAGTTACGTAATGACATTGATTTGTAATGTTTATCATATTGGAGAATTCATTCTTCTTTAAGAATATCGGGTTACTGTTCTGTACATTTTGCTAAATATCATTTGTTATGGTGGGGACTTCATTATAAAGGGGTCTGTTATATTTGGGTTCCTTTGTAAAAATCAGCTTACACCATGCAACACGCGGACTTGTTGCGAACCAGGATAAGTTCTTGTAGTCTGTATGTAGTGATTACACAAGGGGAAAGCTTTTTTGTTTTTGAATGGACCTTGTGTTTTTTGGTGGATAGGTATAGTCTCACAAACAGCACACACAAGGCCAGTGGCCTTGAAGGGATAGGTCACTGCAGTGCCTCCCACAAATTCAAATCCATGAGTTAATTCTATTAATTCGTATATAAGACAAGGTTGCATAACCTGCGATTGAATTTGAATTTTGTTGTTCAGTTGTTGTTGTTTTCTTTATGGCCAGAGGTCCATATTTTGTAGGGACAGGGCTTTTTTAGACAAAAAATTTAGTTTCTGCAATAATCTCTTTTCATTAGTCAGGCGTTTAAGGTCATTCCCCTGTATTGCATTACGCATCCTTACTGCACACGATTTGTTGCGTCAGTAGGGACAACCTCGTCCCCAGGGCCTTCTCCTCATTTAAAATGGCGGTCGGAGAACCCCCTGGCCAAAGCTGCTGAAATACTCCACGAATCATGGAGTATTTTGTCGCGTGACACATGATAAGTTGGCTTTTTCAGAGGTTGTTTCCAGCATCTGGCAGCCCTGTTTGTTTTACTGCAATCGGAAACCGATATTCCACGCACTGTCCCAGAGTGGAATCATCTGCCCCCTCATATTCGGAACGCTTCTTCTGTTGACTGCTTGAAGTCCACCCTCATGCGAGACCAAAACATTAACAATTTAATCAGTAAAAGTCATTACTATGACTGACTAACCGCTGATCATTCCCTGTGCACATATATCCCATGAGGGAGATTTGCATAGTATAAGATTTAGATTTAGAAACAAAACGAAGACATTTCATCGTGTTTGCGTGACGAAATTCTAACGAACTTTTGGAGCCACTTTAGCAGCCTTGGCCAGGGGCTTCTCCGACCGCCATTTTGAATGAGGAGAAGGCCCTGGAGACGAGATTGGTCCAGGGAGTAATGGTTTTCCTATGAGGCTAAGCTCACCAAATATTTTAAATCTTCCATTCATCCTCTTTCTGTTTAAAGAGTTAGAAGAAAAACACCTGGTCGAAATCACGACCTCGAGAACACGCACGTAAGGAAGGTTTTTTAAAGTCAATTTTGTCTGATGCTTGGAGCATCTGCCATAAAACTTCCAGTAAATTGCTCCTTGTTATCGATATTTTACAGCTGGTACATTGTTTCAAGATTTGCTTTAATCTTGTGCTTCTTCTTCCTATGGAAAGTAGCGTAAACTGATCAAACAAACATGTGTTCGTAAGGCGAAAATGCAAGGAATTATGGGGTAACTTGAGATGATAATATCTTGTAAACGAACATGGGGACCTATTCTTTTTATTTTATATTTCAAAGCATTTGTGAAAGTTTAAATCGTATCTTTAATTTTATTTCGGGAAAATGACCTTAAGTGAGGGGTATCTAGTACTTTGCAATGAACTAGCATCCCATCGAGGGAGAGACTACTACCTCTTCTTGTACTGCTTCATTCTTCAAAAACTGGAATTACACATCAGCCCCCTTTGGGCTTCCTGTGGCCTGAGTCACTTTTAAGTCTAACCTTGGAACATAACCTATTAATACTAATTCTTTGTGTGCGCTGAAATTGTTCTTAACCATGAGACTTTGAACAGTCAGTAGGGAACACAGGGTGACAGCATCATCCCACAACTTGAAGACGTTTCTTAAAACATAAGCAAAAGCAATGTTAATTGGAAAAATAACACATGAATTCTGAACTCAGTTGAACTGCCGGTTTCATTTTGACTGCCATCAGTTAAAACCATTCTAGTTAGGAATAGTTTAGAACACGTCTTTGCATTAAAACCTATCTAGAAAACTCAAATCTTTCTCAAAACCTCTCAAGTGAAATTCCTACTAAGATTTGTAAATTCTTTAAGTGTTGCTGTTTATAAGCAATTTTTGCATTAAAATCTAACTTATTCATGTATGGGGAGAAAAGGAAAATATTAGATTTTCGCACAGGAAATGTTTATGCTGGAAAAATATATTCTGGCTTTGTATAAAAGGAAATATTAATAACGACTAAGCAGCTTTTTATAAAAGGTAAAATATATTTGAATTATAGATTTTTTGCTTGCTAATGGAATGGCTGTTGTCTTCTTAAGAAATTCTCTCGCAAGACAAAGCAGAAATGAATGCTCAGAAGAATACTGGAAGGAAACCTTTCAAATGTAATACTTGCGACAAGAACTTTAATCGCCAGTCAGACCTTAAAGTACACCTAAGGATACACAATGGTGAGAGACCGTACAAGTGTACTCAATGTGACAAATGCTTTATCCAGTCATCAGTTTTGAGACGTCACCTGAGGACACACAGTAATGAAGAGTCATACAAATGTACTCAATGTGACAAATGTTTTAAACTGCCATCATATTTGAAAGTCCATATGAGGATTCACAGTGGTGAGAGACCGTACAAGTGTACTCAATGTGACAAATGCTTTAGAACGTCATCGACATTGAAAATCCACATGAGGATTCACAGTGGTGAGCGACCGTACAAGTGTACTCAATGTGACAAACGTTTCAACCAATTAACAAATTGGAAAACTCACCTGAGGGTGCACACTGGTGAGAAACCATACAAATGTACTCACTGTGACAAATGCTTCACTCAGAAGTCGGGTCTGCAATATCACAACAGAGCAAATCATGATGATTCGCTTCACAAGTGCAACCTATGTGACAAATGCTTCAATGATGACAGCATTCTAAAGAGGCATAATTGCAGCAAACGTTCTGCTACAGACAAAGAAAGATTCACCTGCTGGATGTGCCAAGAATATTGCCATAATTATTGTGGAATTCTATACCACATGTATAAACATATGACGAGACCAAGGTTTGTAGGAACTGGCAGTGATGAAGTTATGATTCTGGAAAATATTTGCTCTCAATAGGTCTTTGTCTCAGCCTTTTAAAATATAGAAAAATAGTGGAAAATGTATTTGTGGAAAGTATTTTAAGGGTACATGAAAGGACAACTGTTTAATTGCAACCTTATTTCCTTTATTAAAAATTGGAGAAATTAATCCAACTGAAAACAGGTTGGTCTCTCTATAGGATGTATAGCATACAAAAGGATTCTGCTGTCTGTCCGTTTGTCCTTTTACGTCACCAAAAAGTTACATTTTTGATTGAACACAATGGTACCACCTTAACCATTTTTAAGTTTCCTTTCAATGTTCAAAGGATTGTCAAATATTCAAGAACCTTTTTGGAAGGAGGCCACAATTCAGGCTGGAAATCATCTGTTCTTATAGATTCAATTTACTTACTGCAAATGATAGTCGATCGTTGATAGTGAAACCTTTTGCTCAGTCATCATGTTAGAATTATGAGATAATATTTGATCATGCAACTGGCCTGTAGTCGTGAACTATGGTGAGAGAGAACAAGAACATTTTTTTGCTACAGTTTTGTTTAAATTGTGGTTATTATTTGTGAGTTTTAATTAGCACATACGCTGGAAAATTTTCCTGGAAAGATTGTTTTCAAGTAGATTTCAAGATTGTTTTCAAGTAGTATATAGCACATTGGCAGTTAAAATATTAGAGATTAAGGGATGTATTTAAAAGTTGTTTACGTTACAGTTTTGTAGTACAGAAGACTGCCAACAGCAGTTATCGTTTCTTACCTTGTATAGAAACACGTTTTCCTTGGGTTTGGGTTTTGCTTGGCTGTCTCCAAAGTGACATCTTGTATGTGATACACGTTTTCCTTGGATACTGTTAGACAGTGGTGCGTAGTTAGGCGTAGTGTTGTTGTGGTTTAATAGCGCGTCGGACTTTTTTCATCGGGGGCCGGTTGTTCGAAACCTGATTAGCGCTAAAGTTGGTATAATACGGTCCACGATTTCTGATTATTTTGTTTAAAAGCGTTACCCGCTGCTAACTTATACGTGAGAATTAAAAAAAGCAGCCAAACTCAAATTGTCAAGTGAAAGGCATTATTGGCCTAACAATAAAAATTTTATGATATCCCTCGCTGTCATTGATTATCTTCAATTTTCAGTGCGCGAGGGAAGGACAATGCTCTAGGGATATCCTTGAATTGGTTAATGGGTATACCCTCTAGACCTGTATGCCATCTAGCGATCTAGCGATCTAGCCTCAAGCAATTTGTTGAGTTTCGGAGCTACAAATTTAACCCACCTCCTCCCACATTGCCCTTTCCTCCCTCTGTTTCCTTATATGTTAGGGTTGCGGTTCATTGCCCTCACCCTTGATGGGTGTAGCTTTTGTTTTATTGTGTCGTTAATTTTTGCAGTGAATTTTGGAATATTAAAGCGGCTATGTGTTGCTTGCACATAGCCAAAATTTATCCAGACAAAAGGTGTGTGTCTTTTGTTCTGGCCCATCAAACTGAGCTACCGCTGACAACAGTAACTAGTCCCTGTTAAATTTGTTTGAGAAGATATGAACATTCCAGAGGGATAGCATAAGATAATTTATTGAAATCCACGCCGCTGTGGATTAAGAGTGAATTTTTAAATAGACGCTAATCCTAAGGTGTTCGTGGTTCGATGCTACTTGTAAGTTCATCACTGCAATTGGATTATTGTGTCGATAGGCAAGAAACCTTTTCTCCACATTCTCTAACACTGACCAGGTGTATAAATGGGGACATGTCCTGGCCAAAACTGCCGTGGTAATGCTGTGATGGACTAGTATCCCATTCAAGGGTAGAAGCTGTTGTCACGATACCTTACCTTTCGTTTACTGCGATTTGAACATGAATAATGATACCTTTAAAAGAAAATGTACTTCCCTCGGCTTTCAAAAGGAATAATAATTCTGTGATTGCGCCTGAGTTTTCAGGAAAGCGGGAGTCGACTATATACATGTATATTTGTTACTTGTTACTTGTTATATAGAGCTTGAAATATCTTATTACAGTTAGTGTTTTTTGCATTTTTGTTGAGTTGTAACTGCTGTTCCGTTTTTCACCAATTGTGTCACGTTTTCTGTTCCTGAAATGTGACCCTTGTATGAGTTAAATAAGATTAACTGTTCCGTTAATAAAACAGTTAACTGTGATCATGACATTGCTGTCAGTTTGTGTTCAAATGTCGCACTATTTGAAAGCTGCTCTCGTTTCCCTTGGGAGATCGAGAACTGTCGATCGAGAAAAAAAAGTTGAACGTGAAGTAAAATCGTTTTGTAAATCACATCTGTAAATCACTTTACGGTGATGTTGGCATCCCAGAAAAGATAATTATTCTTTTACAATAAAAACGAACATGCCTATTAACCCTCTGGAATAAGTAACACGCAAGATCTTTTTTGTCTTTCATGAATCTCAAAAGAAAATCAATTTACAAATCCGATCTTTTGGGACGAGGAATATTCTTCTAACACCTAGTAGCTCTGAAACACGAGACCCTGTAGAGTTAAGCCTGCGTAGCAAGCGTTTCCGTGGGGTTTTAAGAGCAAAAAAAAGTCCGAAGAACGGGATTTTCGAAGGTTAATGTAGTTGCTCTCGCCCCATTTTTCGCGCGGCATATTGCCCTCGCCCCACTTTTCGCGCGGCCAAAACTTCGAAATCCCGTTCTTTGGACTTTTTTTACTCTGACACCCCACGGAAACGCTTGCTACGCAGGTTATGTAGAGTTTAGAGACAGTTTACCGTGGGTCTCAAAGGAAGGGAGTTCGAAATAAACGACCGCCATAGGCGGTAGTATCTGGGGGGTTCCGGGGACATGGTCCCCCAGGCCCGGGAAATTTTGAAATTTTGTACTTCGGGAAGAAGATTTTCAGCATTCTGAGGGGCAAATCAAAGTGGTTAAATTGCTGTTTATTTAAGACAATTGCTTGCGTCAAAATGAACAACTATGCTGATAACGTTGATACAGAACCTGAAAATCGGGCAACTCGTTGCTGTGAGCGACTTAGGTAATTGATTTGTTTTCCCCTTTTTGACATCGCAGACCGTAAATGAAGCTTCCAATTTAACAGATTAGCAGAAAAAATATATATATGATCGTCTGCTGTCAGTATGGATACAACGTTAAACGCGGTCAAACGAGAAAATAAGAAAAGTACTTCAAAGATAAGGGAATTATTTTCACTGTTCAAAGTTTGATACTTAATCAGTACCCTGTAGATTTACTAAAATGTTTCGAACTTAACTAAAAAGTTCTAAGTGTTTAAAAACGAGAAACGGACTTCTCGGCGCAATTTGTAAAAGTAATTTTGTTCAGGTGTGGAATATTTAAATAGCAAGGAAACTCGTTTATTTGAGAGAAATGCAAATATATTGTCTCACCCACTATTTTATATCAGTTCTTGCTCATGTTTCTACTGCATCGTGAATAAATCTTACGATGAAAAACGAAAAAACTGCCTCAGGCGTTTGACCGCGGTGGAGATACAACGTATCAAAGGCCCTACTCTTGACTGGCTGCACTGAAGTACCAATCGAAAAGACTGATTATTATCTTTTATTGGTAAAACACACAATTTCCTAACGTCGCTGTCCATTGAAAGTGCTTACTGTGTCGCTGTCGTATTTTGCCGGGTCAGTTGAGTCGCCTGTCGGTGTTTAGAAAGTCTCGTGTCGCCAGTTTTCAGGGCCGTGTCTGTTGTCGCTTTTACCCCTTGGAAGGCCTCACCCATAGTACGACAGAAACTGTACGGTTTTAACCGACGACGCAACCATAACCATAGTGTTAGGACGGTTCTTGTGAAAACGACACCGAATGATTCACGCATAGGCATGTCGAACATAAAAGGAACACCTTATCGTACCTTTTTGGTACGCTTCGGCGGCATATCGGACGAGTTTGGTCGAGCGATGGTTCGCAATCTCGCCAAAATACCCATGGCGAGACCAAACGAGCCTGATTTGCTGCCGAAGCGTACCAAAAGAGGTACGATTAGGTATTTACCGTACCCAACTTCTTCGTGCTAAAACCCGGCGTTATTTTTCGAGTTACCGTGATCAGTCAGGCAGTAACGTGGCAAGTGAACCGTGAGAAGAATAGTGCGTTAATACTCTTCTCTAACTCCTCATCCGTTATTTTTTAATTCCTTTGTTTGGAGTCTTATTTTCGTAATCTTGGAAGACCAAATTAAGAGGGAAATGCTCCATTTTGAAACAAAAAAGTTTCAGCGCTCTCCGTAAACCCCCCCCCCCCCCCACACCCACCACCACCACCACCACCTAGCCGGGTGTTATCGTAAGCGAAGAGAATGGTTTTCAGCCGTTTTGCGTTTCCACGATCATGCTATTTAATTGGCGTGTTTTATTCTTTAGTAACAGGTTTTTCTTATCTCTGGTGAATCGGCCTGCCTAGTGCCAAATCGAGCGCGGACGAAAGGGATAGCCAAAGGAGAAACTCCTTTGGTACCATCGATAAAAAATCACACCTCCTTATCTTATATAGGGCACGAACATGATTAATTTGTAAATTTTGTTTTATTGAAGGTCTATATCTGAAATTATAGTACAACGCTAAATTTTGGCTTGCTCCCATTGGTCGAAATCGATCACGTGACGCGATAGTGTCTTTCCTCAGCGGGCTCCTATCAGCGCACAGTGCCCGTTTTTTGGCAATTTTTCCTCAAAATTTAGCGTTGTACGATAAATACAATAGAGTCCTTCTGTCTCATGCCCTATGTGTGATAGGTTGCCCTCGAACCACGTTTCGGGCTATATTTGTTGTGAACATGAAATGTCCTCGGGCAACCTATCGCACGATTGTGCCTTCGACAAAAGAACTCTATTGTTTAAATAGGGCATGATAATTCACTATATGAGGTCGAATTTTTTTAGGGTACCACCCTCAATACATTTCAAAGAAGAACTCCTCCAGGGAGGGGTAGGGATCACACGCGTTCGCTCTACGAGAATGTCACGTGATTGAGTTGTGCGACGCCCGTGTGCTTGAGTGGTTGAAGAATTTCTGTTCTCATTTGTGCTGTGTTTCTGAACACGAGGTAGGTATTGAGGTCCATAATACAAGAAGCGTTTGAATTTCAAATAAGTGTTACATTCTGTTTTGCAATCGCGTTTCGAGATGGTTTGGCTATTTGTTGCAACTGATGACTACTTTTTCCATAGCTTTTAAGCTTACTGATGATTTCATCATCCGGGGACTGTCTTTTGTTTGTAAACAGTGCTTTCCATTATTGTTAATGGGGTTTTTCTAACTGATTTATATGCTTTACACCGCTTTCATATGTCAGGGGTGTAGCCAGGATTTTTCCAGAGGTACGCACAATTTTCCAAATCCCCCTCCCCACTCCAGTCCTAATTTGTTTCACCCTGATCAAAAATAAAACACAAACAGCGGTAATAAACATTATAAACTTACGCATTTTTATATAAACTTGACGTTTCACATGCTAGTAAATATACATTTCCATTTAAGTGACCGTTACAATTTTGACAAGCCTTTTATACAAAAGTGATAAGGAGTCTGGAAACAAGATTAAGAAAACAATCTTAACAGTGAATCTATAAAAAGCTACAGCTGATTAACGAAGTGTCAGCTTCTCACTGCTGACGTTGACATTAAAAGCTGGCTTCAGTTCTTGGATTAACAATGTTTCTTTGATTTTGCAGTGGTAATCAGTTTTGCCCGATGCTAAAATGTCAAAATGATCCCACTTGATGTTGTGTCCGGTGGTTTTGACATGGTCTGCAATGGCAGACGTGTGGTCATTTTTAACAATAGATATTGCTCTTGACAAACTGTATTCTGTTTCGATCCTCCTACATTACCTCGTTTCGTTTTACATTAATTGTTAGAATTTGCCACTAAGAAAAGCCATTCTCTTTTTGATGGCCAATACTACGACCAAATTGATGGCGTAGCTATGGGTTCGCCATTAGGCCCAGTGTTGGCTAACATCTTCATGTGTCACTTTGAAGAAAAATGGGTCATGAGCGGTCACGTTTGTCCTTCATTTTGGTACAGGTACGTTGATGACAGTTTCACCATGTTTGAAAACAAAGATACTGCTAATGGGTTCTTACGGTGTACGATGAGTATCATTACTTTAATTTTTCTTTTGTTTCGATAAATCTTGAAAACGTCGATGAATTTTGAAAAACTCGATGAATCTTGAAAACGTCGATAAATCTTGAAAGCGTGAAAAAACTTGAAAAACGCGAAAAAAAATTGAAAAATAAAAAATCTTGAAAAACGTTAAAAAACTTTCAAACGCGAAAAATCTTGAAAAACGCGAAATGACTTGAAAAACGCGAAAAATCTTGAAAAATGCGAAGAAACTTGAAAAACGCGAAAAATATTTTTAAACACACCAAAAATCTTGAAAAAACGTATAAAAAATTGAAAAACGAGAAAAAACTTGAAAAACGCGACAAATCTTGAAAAACGCGAAGAAACTTGAAAAACGCGAAAAATCTTGAAAAAAACTCAAAAAATCTTGAAAAACGTGAAAAAGCTTTCTGACCTCGAAGAAGAGGTTATTGTTGATAACAGGCGGAGTCATAAAATGGGGTTGGAAGGCCTACGCGACTCCTACTTCACGCCTTTGTTCGCCGCGCCTTATCCTTGTCTTTTGACCAATTTTGCTTCTTGTGTTTTAGTAGTGGGCTTAGTTTGGAGGATTTTTATATGGTGACTGAATTGAGCTGTTACAACTTAGGCGTCGCATTTTTAAGACTTTGATCTCGAGGTCATATCTAATCAATTTTCAGATAACCGGTGGGTTCTTGTGGCTCAAGCGCACTGTTTGTAATTCTCAGCTAAATTTGACCTCTGATCGTTTGTTGAGCAACTAAATGTGGTTTCTGTGCCGCTTTCGGCATATTAGGTACGTTGAATCTGGCTCGTTTAGGAACTTGACAGAGTTTTTTGCAGCCTCTCGTGTTTGTATTTGTGGCAATAAAGGATCTGAAGTATTATCTGCAACGTTATGAGTTAATTTCACTGCTGTTTGTAACGCGAGGCCCGGCTTATTTGTATAATTCTGTTGCAGGATGTTGTGTTTCGCATCACGGAGTGTGATCTATAGACCCTTTTCGTCATGAAACTGAAGTTGTAGCTTCTTTCTATCTATGCAACATGCAATAGACGGCTGAACTCTGCTTCAGTGAAACATGTGTGAGTAAGCTCCTCTTGAAACTGAGAGTTTCGTGTTTAGGAGCTTTGTATCTTTCCTCCTGTTCTTATCAAGTCTATCCACCGCGTGCTTGTGTATGCCAATATGTACAGGCAAGACCATGGCTTCGACCCTCCTAATGGGTCTCATCAGTTGCCGGGATTGGCTTTGTGAGTTGCTCTTATGCAAGCTCGTGTAAGCTCCTAGCCACGAAACTCTCAGTTTCAAGAGGAGCTTACTCGCACATGTTTGACTGAAGCAGAGTTCAGCCATCTATTACATGCTGCATAGCTAGAAAGAAGCTACAACTTCAGTTTCATAGCAAAAAGGGTCTATAGATCACACTCCGTGATGCGAAACACAACATCCTGCAACAGAATTATACAAATAAGCCGGGGCTGGCGTCACAAACACCCGAGGGGATACTCCCTTATATGGCCTATACAGGGACGTGCCGCTGGACAGGGTATGGTTTTTGGCCTCTCTGTCCTAAGCAGGGTATGTGATTTCGTGGGAGTCTGTCCTAAACAGGGTATATAATTTCGCGCGAGTCTGTCCTAATTATAAACAGGGTATTGCATGTCCTAGTAAACAGGGTAATAAAATTGAGGTTGTTGTCCTAAACAGGGTATGTATTTTAGGATTTTTTTGTCCTGAACAGGGTCAGGGTTTCAAACCCTCAGTGGCTCACCTATACCCAAATATGGGTCGAGTACCCCCCCCCCCCGGTATAAACATCAGCAGGAAAACTCGTTACGTTGTCTATAATATTTCAGAGCCTTTATTGTCACAAATCAAACACGAAAGCTGAAAAACTCTATCAGGTTCCCAAAGGAGGCAGATTCAACGTACCTAATATGCCGAAAGCGGCATAGAAACCACATTAAGTTGCATTAAAATTACATGAAGTTGCTTAACAGACGATCAGAGATCTAAATTAACTGAGGCGCCATCATACTGTTATCAGGAAAAGATCGATATGACCTCGAGAAAAAAGTTTAAAAATGCGACGTTTAAGGTGAAATGGCTCAATTCATTTCAGTAACCATTTAAAAATCCTCCCGACTAAACCCACTACAAAAATACAAGAAGCAAAATTGGTCAAAAGACCGAGATGTGTAAGGCAAAGCGTACGAAAGCGTGAAGCAGGAGTCGCGCAGGCCTCCCAACCCCATTTTATAACTGTTCAAGATTTTTCGCGTTTTTCAAGTTTTTTTTTCACGTTTTTCAAGATTTTTTAGTTTTTTCAAGATTTTTCGCGTTTTTCAAGTTTTTTCGCGTTTTTCGAGTTGTTAGTTTTTTCAAGATTTTTCTCGTTTTTCAAGTTTTTTCACGTTTTTCAAGATTTATCGACTTTTTCAATTTTTTTCGCTTTTTTCAAGATTTATCGAGTTTTTCAAGATTTATCGAAACGAAAGAAAAATTAAGTGATGATACTCATCGTACACGGTAGGTTCTTGCAGTATTTAAACAGACGTCACGACAGTATCAAATTTACCATTGAATTTGAACAGGACAGTGAAATTTCATTTTTAGACATCCTTGTGAAACGCTGCCCGAACAACACTTTCGTGACATCCATCTACCGGAAGAAGACATTCACTGGCCTTTACACCAAATGGGATTCGTTTACTCCGCGCAAGTACAAAATAAATCTCATACGCACTCTCACTTATCGTTGCTACCGAATTTGCTCCTCTGCTTCCTTGGTGCAATCTGCTCCTGGCGATCTTCGAAAGCTTCTGCTTCAAAATGGTTACCCCCAAGGGATAATCACCTACAACATTAACGATGTTCTAAACAAGAACAGAAACAAGCCAAGGAGCCCTGTCTCCACGGTTCCTAAGAAAGATATCATTATTCTGTTACCTTACTTAGGTGTACAGAGCAACCAAATCTCTCAACGCCTGAAATCATGTGTATACAATTTCTACTCTTTTGTCAAACTCAAGATAATTTGTAAAAATAATTGCCGCATCAAAATCTTTCTTCATACAAGGACCGCTTGAATCGTTCTCAAAAATTTAAAGTAATTTACAAAGCCAGTTGCTGGGACTGCAATGATTTCTACATCGGTAAAACAAAACGACGACTTCATGATAGAAAAACTGAACACTTGAAGGCCCTCGTTAAAAATGACCACACGTCTACCAGTGCAGACTATGTCAAAACCACCGGACACAACATCAAGTGGGATCATTTTGACATTTTAGCATCGGGCAAAACTGATTACCACTGCCAAATCAAAGAAATATTGTTAATCCAAGAACTGAGGCTAGCTTTTAATGTCAACGTCAGCAGTGAGAAGCTGATACTTTATGAATTAGCTGTAGCTTTTTATAGATTCACTGTTAAGATTGTTTTCTTAAGGCGGCGGATGACAAGCTGCTCATGAATAAGTTTATAAAGGAAAATTATGGTGGAGGTCTTACATCAGAAAACTTTATATCTTGAACGTTTGGGAGCCGATTCCGTTGAAACTTAACAGAAAGCTTGGGGAATGGTGGAAGTGCAACAAGGTTGTTTTTAAGTTGGTAGATCGCTCTTCTTTGCGATGCTCTGAGCTCCAAAAGTTAAGATTTTGTAAAACGCGACTCCGTGTCCAAGTTTCCTCCTTGTGGAGAAAACAACACTTCTCGATTTTACCACTCACAGATCAGTTAAAACCTCTATTGTGTCACAACAGAAGCCGATTATGGGATTTCGAATTCCATTGGAAGTTGTAAGCTTTCAAATGAGTAAAATCGTCCTTGTTTTATTTTGAAGCCTTCAATATTTTGTTTAAAAGCCTGTTTGAAAAAAATTGCTTCTGTTGTGACAATCTACAATACACCTAGATTATCTGCCTGTTGTGTCAGTTCAGGAAATTCTATTTCCGCGCTGTATTCTTGGACACAAAATTGGTGGTTTTAGGGCTTCCGAAGGCGTACCGAATAGGCTTCTTTCGGTATATTAAAATTCAGCTTGGTAGCGAGGCCTAGAGGACACAAACAAAAGAAATGAATAAACATGCTTGTAAAATTTCTTTTGTTTGTGTCCTCTAGGCCTCGCTACCAAGCTGAATTTTAATATATCGAAAGAAGCCTATAAACACGAATGTTTAAGGTAAGACTATGCTAATTATGCCATTTCAATTTTAGCAACTATTGTTCACTGTCCAGAAAAGAACAGTGGGTTACAATTTAGAGATCGCAAATATTTTGATTGAAGAATACAAGTGTTTTTGAAACTCTTTGTCAGTTTTAGGGAGTAGTGTTTTAGAGTGTTTTGCTTTGTTGGACACTTCAATTTCAACAGTATTTTTTGTTTGAAAATGATATGCTTTAAAGTCACCAAATATCCGCGGCACACAATTTAACGCACGTGCAATTACTGATTCAGAAACTGGAAGTTTTCCTGAAAGCCTATTCATGAATATTTCGCGCCATGTCGCTACCATTCGTCCCACTTCGTGCATACGCTTTAAATAAATGAATACTGATAACTTAGTTTCTCACCTGCGGCCTTAATCTTGGTTCCAGACCCCTTATCACTAATGTATAAAAGGTTTGTCAAAATTGTAACGGTCACTTTTGAAAATGTATGTTGACTAGCATACGAAACGTCAAGTTTATATAAAAATGCGTAAGTTTATAATGTTTTTTACCGCTGTTTGTGTTTTATTTTTGAGTTATTCTAACTTCAGAAGACTGCATTGCTAAAACATGAGTTGTAATTTGTTGTAATCTTGCATTTTATGACATCAAGATGTAAAATAGAAAGATGATGTTGAAATAGTCGCCTTTTCTTGTCCATCGAGGGTTTCAAGTGTTGTCATAGCTGCTGCCAAATCAAAGTTTTCATTTTACGGCTATCATCATATTTGTCATCCCTTGTTACGAGTTGGGAGTACCCTGCATGTTGGACATATGGGGCCGGGGAGTTCACCATTCACTTTTGCCCCGGGGACCGGGGAGTTCACTGGCTTTCATTTGCATAAAAAGTGATGCCCCGGTCATGCCCGAGGGGGGGGGGGGGTTCGGGGGGTTTCAAATGACTGGTGCATTAAGCTTCAATAGACCATCTTTTACCGTAACAGTAACGTATGAATTTCAGAATTTCCAACAGCCAAGCTTCTCGCTGATACTGCTAAAGCATGTCTGGAAGTAAGCTTATGGCCTGCAGATTCCTCCGTGCTAGGAGGGTCTCAACGGGGTGATGGCTTTTACGGCTAACGGTTAAAATTTTGGTCTTTTTACGGCTAACGGTTAAAATTTTGGCCATTTTACGGCTAACGGTTAATTTCTTTCCGTTACGGTTGACAGAAATGTTAATAATTAATTTTCATTATTGTAAAACACCTTTACGACCGGTCGTTTACCTCTTAGGTCAATTCCGGGATAAAAAATATATAAACAAAGTAATTACGGTGTTATAAGAATTGTAATGGACATATATAGCATACTACTACAGCAGTAGTATCCGGGGGGGGCAGACCATTATTTGGCCTAAATGGGTATGTGCCGCTCAACAGGGTATGGTTTTCAGGGTCTTGCGTCTTAAGCAGGGTATACAATTTCACTATTTAGCGTCTTCAACAGGGTGTCTTTCTGGACCGGAAACCTTGAACCTTACGTGTGGGTACCAGCAATTAAGTCAAATCTCATCCTAGGATGTCATTTATATAAAAAAAATATTTCTTGTATGGGAAATGAAAAACAAGGCAGACAAAAACGCAGAACACAAGCACAATATACTATTTTAAACAATTAGATATTTTATATTTTTAGAAAATGTATTTAGCAGGGCCCCTCTGGAGACCAGCCACTGTGCTGAATGGGCCACCCTGTATAAATAAAGTTTTACTACTACTACTACATATAAAGGTCGCTTGTCTTAAACAGGGTATTGAAATGAACAGATTTTGTCTTAAACAGGGTCAGAGTTTAAAAGCCTCGGCGGCACACCCCCACCCAAACTTCCCTTAAATGCTCCCCCCCCCCAGGAGTAGTATTACTATACCTATAGAAATATAATGTATATGAAACAGCATGTACGGTAAACAAGGAACGACGATGCCATACAATTAACCTACATCAAAAGTATATTTAGCCGTATGAGATATATGCCTGTTAAGACGCGGTTAAAATAGCAACCTTGCTAGCTGGCTTACGGCGCTTCAATAACGTTCATGACTTTACTTGACCTCTTGCCTTTTTGCGCTCAAACATCAAACCGTGTCCGCACCTTGGCTTGTCTTCCAGACCTTGTTATCATTGGCTTACTAGTGATCAGTTCCTCCGAATCAAGCTCTATTCCCCGGAGGGGGGCTCTTTGTCACTATCGCTGGTTGACATAGAGTAATTTTTCTTTTTTCCCCGCTGATTTTCACAAGGCGGTAGAGTTTCAGGTCAAATCACCCTAGCCCTGACTTAAAGCCCTGACTTCTTGGCTTGGTCGTTAAGACCAAGAAAATCGATGAGATTTCTTTTAAATGCTGAAATAGAGCGGTGTTCTTCTCCGATTTTAATAGGCCATTTCCGAGTTGACTTGTACCTCTTTTTCAAAGCGAGTCTTGGTGCATAGCCTTTCATATGAAAATAAGTTTTCATTCACATGCAGATAAAACTCATTTTCATATGAAAGGTTTTGCACGAGGCCTCGCTTTGAAAAGGAGGCACAAGGCTATTCGAAAATGGCCTATTCTTGCCTTACATCTTTCAATTGGCTTCTCCGCCTCAGCTCGATATAAACTAATTACGCCTTTCAAGACAGCCATTGCTCATACACTGAATGAAGAAACGGAAGATCCTAAAAATAGTTTCAACAAAGAGCTGTCTGTCAACTCATCCAACGCGCAAAAAGCAGACACTTCCGGTTCGCGGAATATGACTCTGCCGGACCTGAGCCAAATGACTTTGTTTTCGGTACCAGGATAGAATATGTAACCGTCGTAACCGCATTGGCCACAAGACAAGACACATAAAAGTCTAAGATTTTGACACTTTGACCCTTTTTTTACGGTTAACTTCTTTTACGACTAACGGTTAAAATTTGGCAATTTTTACGCCTGACGGCTAAATTTTTGGCCGTTTTACGGCTAACGGTTAACCCCATTGAAACCCTCTGTTAGGGACGCCATGTTTAAAACTTGAAAACATTCCGCTTCATTTTTCTGCGCGAGTTCGTAGTTCTTTCTGATTGGACAATATAAATCGAAGCATGTTCGGACCTCTTCGGGCTTCTTCGGGCATAGATACATAAATTGATCAAAAGAAGTACTTGTTCCCCCGACTGAAGAGAGCTTGCGAGTGTTTAAAACGTTCGCAAACCTAGGTTTTCCTGACTGGCTGAACTGCGGTTGAAAGGCTTCTGGACGGTCATGAAACAACACATGGACAACTTTTGATCTGGTATGTAAACTTTGTTGGCTATTTGTTGTTATTTTTCGTTTTCTGAGTAAACTGACGATCAATTTCCATGAAAATCCTTATTTATTTGACACTAAAGAAATCAGTTCGTGAGCCTGGGTGTCCTGTGGGAAGATGTCACGTGAGGCTCGATGTGCGCCCGCGTTCCTTCGCGTACACCGGACTTCCTCGGGAAGACAAACGTGTAGAGCTCGGATCTGGCTTGGATTTACCGAGGAGTTTACCGAGATCATTTCCGTTGTATTTTTTGAAAGGTACGTATTGAAACCCATATCACATTAGATTGATGATCACAGTACACAAGAGCCATTTGAAATTTAGCTGGAGTGCTGAATTCAGGACTTCTCAGATTCGAGGTCGATGTTCCCCAGCATTATCAGCTTTGTGTGTCGGTTTGTCTTACAATTAGTGCACTTCAGGCTTTTATCGTTGACTTTGTGCCATTTTCATGCGTAGATTGTTATTTTTGTTGGCAATCAGTGCTTCTACGTATTGTTAATGTACGTTTTCAATCTGGTTTTGCACGTTTCCTAGGTTGTCGATGCTTGCTTATTGAAATCTAGGAATTGCTCAAACAAACAGGACTTCTGGATTAGGACGTTCGCGCCCAAAATCTTCCAACGTTCAGATTTTTTCCAAACTTTTGTGGCAGTTAGATAATGATCAGTTCATGTCAGAAAAGCAAAAATATTGTGAGGTCACCTTGCTCGTTTTGGAGATAAAGCGTATTGGAAATGTTTTATTTTTAGAAGCTTTGGCTTTGTACGGCAAAATCAGCTTTCTTGCTACAAGGAATAAAATAAGTTGCATGGAGGACTCTAGATGATTCTGATTTATTTATTTCATCGGAAATAGGCCTATTTAGTACATTTTTGCAGGTAAAAAGTTACAACGTTTCTTCAGGTAAAAATTAGTCTTGCAGAAGTATAATTATTGTAAGCCATATATACCTGCATTCGTAGAGACATTCAATCGTATTTGTATATGTAATCGCATGAGGCCGAGTAGAATTAAGGATAAATTTTCACGCGTATTTTCAAAGTTTTCACAAAATACGCGACTCGGGCAATTTGTGAAAACTTTGAAAATACAAGTGAAAATTTACCCTTAATTCTACGAGGGCTCAATGCGATTACTTGTTTATAACATAGAGGGCAAAATTTTCTGAAAACTTTTCATTGCACGTCGAAACACAATCCGCCGCCGGCACTCAGAATAAACAATTCTCCACACAAGCAGTTTATTAAACTGCTACTCAGCGTCCAGAACAAAAAAAGAAACTGTCGTTTATGCATATGTTCATCTTTTGAGATAATTACAATTCTAGTTTGTTGACAAACTCACACTCAAAACTCAAACTAAGTAAATTTATTTAAGCTTACCTGAGTTGCGAAGCGACCTCTCGCTCGCTGAATTAACCAAGGTTTTCGGTAGTTTTAGGACAAATAACCATTTGCTGTTTCCCGTAAAACGTTCAGGTTCACCTTCTGGAATTTCTCTTCGAACTATCAGCCGATTACCATACCATTTTTGCCAACCAACTCGGCTAAATTTAAACTCTGAAACTATATTCTTGTGTTGAACAACTCAAATCCAATTCAAAATCTGCTTTCGTTTCAAGACGCTTACAAAATGCAAATGGCGCGCTCTCGCGCTTAGCCAATCAAATGCGAGTATTTTTGGCGCTTGCCCAATCACGCGTCAGTAATTTTGCCCTCGTTGGAAAGAAAATTAAGAAAAAATGCCCCCTGTCTCAACCAATCAGCAATCAGTAATTTTGCCCTTTATGTTATAAGAATAGAAATAGCAATAAAATTAAAATTTCTCACGTTCAGAATTTTTTTTGTTTTTGGACAAAATGCAGAGAACTAGTAAAGGAAGTGATTTATCAAAAAAAAGAATGGGGTCACCATACATTTAAGAGAGCTAAGCTTGTTTATTGACAAATACCACTGTATTTGTCTATATTTCTTATGCAGGGAACACGCTTTATGCATGGTGTGGCATGACATTGCAACGTGAATCACGCGCACAGTAAGGATACACACAAACAATTTGCGTGAACGTCCTTAAACATGAAAATGTACAATTTTATGCACGAAAGATATTGTTGCTTTACTAACGTGGCTGTTTTCAGCCAAAAGTTTAAGTGATTGTGGCTGTTTTCAGCCCTAAAGTTTAAGTGATTAAGGGCCTGCAGAGCAGTTTTTTTGAGTGGGGAGGCTACTTGAGCTTCCTGGGGGGGAGGGGGGTTAACCTGGGAAAATTTGTTTAAAATGCCCTCTAAAATTGGTAAGTGTGGTGCAAATTAACGTTTTCATTTTAAAAAAATTGGATGTGCCGAGCTGTACATAAATCGTTGCTATAAATAACCCTTTAACCACAAAATGTACAAGTTGACGACAATGGCTTTCTGATCCCTTAAAATTAATACTTTCAGCAAGTGAACTCTGTAAATATTAATTTGTAGTGATTGTTAAGATACCACAGCCTTTAAAAACCAAACCCAGTTGGAGCTTGGATTGAAACGGCCCAATTATAAAATTGGCTGTTTTCCTGCAAGGTCCGCTAGACAACCTGAAATGGTTTACATTTAGAGGTGATCATGGTCAATGACCTTTGGTCAATTTCACCTCAACGTTACCTTCTAACACAGCTTGCACTTTTTTGACCTCTATTTAGTTACAATCCTGTCTATACAGGTATTGATAATTGCAACTTTTGTTCCTTGTAAATTAGAATGAAAATCAGATTTTATCACCATGTTTCCATTAAAGACTTACCAAGTGAAAAGGCTTTTTCAAAATTTCTCTAACATATATATAATTATATTTTTCAACAGCACAAAAGAGTGGGAGAGCTAAAGCCCCCCCCCCCCCTCCCCTGTGCAGTACCTATGATTCTAATTCAAGGGACTCTTCCTGAGTGTCTAATAGAATAGTCAGTGATCAGAATGATGGTCTAAAATTAAACACCTTTGAACATCAATTGAAGGCCCGGTGGAAAAAGGGCGTAAGTGATGATTTGAGGTTAAAATCGAAATTGCTCCTATTTAGCTGAACATTGGCACACAGGCTGGTTTTCATGTGAGGAACGCTGTTGCGCACTTATTTCTTGACCTGGGAGCTTCAATTTGAAGAATTAGCGTATTACTTTTTCTTAAAACTGACACAAAGAAAACAACAGGACCGCGGATTCTTGGTTGAATTCCTTTGTTTTATTTCAGGCAGAGAACAAAAGAAATCTTTCACGCATCACTTGAGCGAATTCAGTTCAACAAAACTTTTCACGCAAAAGTAATACGCTAATTCTTCAAATTTTAGATCTCAGGTGATAATTCGATTTCATTGATTTCCAATACCAATCGATTAATTGTTATCGATGGATATTGATTATAAATTTTTTATTGATGAACTAGTGAGCAGCACATTGGAACTGACCTTGCTGACTGGCTTTGTTTCTCCTTCCCGTGTTGTCTGATTGTTACAGACTTCGTCAAGGAGCTTAATGTGATTCCATCAAAATAGAAGGAATATTTAAAATTTCCTAAAACGTGGTCCAATATTTGATAACTATGTTTTGAACATTTAAAAAATGCAATAAAAGATGGGGTCACCTTGCTAGTTTTTGTACAATATGGATAGCCATTAATAGCAACTATACAACCCATGAGGTTTCCTGAGAAACCCTAATAATAAGAAATGAGAAATATAATTTCTTTAAAACATCATTGCTTGCATTGAAATATTGGAGCAGTTCAACAAAACAGACATTTATCTTGCATTGTATACTATTTTAGTTAAACAGGAATTAAGGATATGAAATAAATGAAAGAATCTGCTGAGTGCATACCCCGCTGCAACTTAAGAGGTGTTCTTTTCGGCATTGAAATGGAAATATCTCAAAGCTGAATTTTTAACTTTTCTTAAAGTCGCAATATATCGTTCTTAATGGTATGCCATTGAGGGTCACTGTGCAGGTTTAGGAGAAAACGATCATTTATTTTGCTGAACAGCCCAGTTTTCATAGAACACCTGCAAGTTCCAAACGCATGTGCGTGCGCTAATCACGCAAAACACGATACATAAAAAGGTTGCACAATGCAATTGAACGGAATCACCTTAACAAGATAGCTATATGGAACCTGAATTTTATGCTTAACCATTAACAGTACAAATCACGTTCAAGTAAGAGTGTGAACACCAAAAAGCACCAACAAAAAGTACCTGCAGGATAGGACTTAAATCCTGCGTTAAAGAATGTGCAACATTCAATTTAGTGGCTCACGGATTTAATGTAAAATCCGTGAGCTCCAAAAGGCAATTGCTGTGACTGATCTCCTGTTTTGAATTCTTTGTTGCAGTGAATTTGTCTCCAATTTCAACAGAAAACAGACATTGGTGGAACCCTTTTACACAAAATAAATGTCAAAAGCATCGATAAATTTCATCGATAATTAGCCAATATCAGTCAATATCAATTATCTAGTTTTTTTAGGACAGTGCCTCCTTTTGTTACTGTGCATACATTCTGATCCAAGTTATTCAATTTTAAGGAATTTTCCCACTAATGCAAAGGTATTTTTGGGCGCTTTAAGACTGTGAAAAAAGCAGATCTTTGGAAGGGCTTTCAGAATCCAGATAGAAACTTGAAGGTATAACCATGCATTTTTCAGTGATAATTGAGCTTAAATTTGAAAAGAAATTGCCAGACGTTCTTTGTATTTTAGAGCTTTTTAAAAATTATGGCTGCTTAGTTAGCTCTGAGAAATTCTTGGTTACCCACATTTTTCTTTTTGGATTCCAATAGCCCTTGCGAAGATCTGCTTTTTCCTCATAGTCATAACCTTTGCAAAAATACCTCTTTATTAGGAGGCACCGTCCTTAATTGATATTGATTGATTGCTTGGATTTCCAATGATTGATTTTCATCAATTGAACATGCCAGTTACATCCTGCAGTTACATTAAAAAAGATAAAGACTTTCTTATTCTGTTGAAATGCTGGTACATGGTTTTGTATTTTCTTCATTATCAATGTCAGACATAATCAAGCTAATTGTTAATGGTTCTGGTCAGCTGGGTTCCAAACAATTTGAAATAAATTGAACAAAACAGTATCTTTCTCACTAATGCCCAGAGAGAATTAAGCCAATGACATTAACTTAACTGTATGCGCAAGACTACAATGATAGTGTCTGTGTGTTTGATTCCTTTGCCTTAAGGACGTTCGCGCTAATTGTTTCTGCGCATCCTTACTGCGCACGCAATTCACTTCGTGATGTCATGCCATGTCATGCATTGAGCGCGCGTGCTGTTGAAGAAATGTGGAGATATATAGTGCTAGTGGGCACTTAAATATCTATGCACGGGTTTAACTCTTAAATGTTCAGTGACCCATATTTTCGTTCGATAGATCCCTTTCTTTGTCGATTATCTACCTTTTGTGAAAAATTGAAGGAAATCTGTGTTGTGGAAGTTTGTTTTTTTTTCAAGCTTTCTGCCCTCGCATCATCGAATTCTGCTATTATTGTAGCTGCACAGTGTTTGCTAAAGTCCATCTTAGAGGTTGAGTTTAGCTAAAATGATGACACCAGTTCAAATTATTTACTTGACAGACCCACGTAAATAAAATTTGACTAAGAAAGTGGGTCTACAGCGAATCATTTTTAATATTTTTCAACGAACAAGCACTGAGGCCATGCCGACTTACAAGGACTGAATGTGTCAAAATTGGGGCAGTTTTCCACGCCCTTTATTTTGAAAACGAAGTCAGTGACCCCCCAGTTTTTTTGCATTTCTGACATAGGCTCATTATCTGACTGTAGCCAAATTATGAAAAAAATCTGTGTTGTAGAAGTTTTTTGCATGAACGTCCTTAAGTATAAGCAAGACAGGAGTGCTATACAGTAGTGTAGACAGCAAGGAGAATGTGCAAGGATGTTTTGTTAGTCCTCAGGTTATAAACAGAGATTTGAATATCTCTTGATTCTGTTTTCTTAACTACTGATTTTTTTTCATAAGTTACCTTAACGGTGTCTTTTATTTGGTGGTTCGTCGTTTACCGGAAGGTGAAAAGGCCTTTTTTGGTTTGAAATTGGCAATTTTGACCTCTTTTAGGTTAGAAATTTTCTGGTGGACTTATTTCAGGTGGACTTTTTTTAGGGTTGATAAAAAGCGTGCATACCTCTAAAAAAAGAAAAGGAAAATCACTCTTTTTTGGTAATATAACAGGAGACAACACCACCTTGGAAACATGAGCAGTCTCCCCAAAGTTTGTATGATGACTTAAAAATTAATTATTATAACTTAATTGACCACTCCTTGTGAGGGGCTTTTCTGGGACAATGAAAGAAATAATCTAAAATTATGAACATAACAGCTTTAAGAACTCCAGCTGGCTGGGAGGCAGACCAGTTGGCTATATACAAGCGTAGCCAAGGAGTTGAACTCGGGGCCACCGAGAGCAACTCCAGCTAGTGCTTAGAGCAGGACTTGAACCCAGGACCTGCGGACTTCAGGTCCGGCGCCCTAACTACTCGGCTACGCTGCCTCCCAGGAGTTGTAAACTGTCTCGGACTTTCTTGTAATTTACATTCTGGGTGACTTTGTGGGTCCAATTTTAACCTATAAAATTTGGCCTCACTCACACCTCTCAATGTATACTTGAGTACTCCCTCCCCCCTTGCTGGGGGTCAGTGGTTTGAAGCTTGGTTTTTCATTTATGAGATACAGTAGTTTCCTTAGAAAAAACTGTAACATCACTTGGTCTCTATCCGTGTATATAAATAGGTACCAGAGAACCAAGTGAAAACTCTTCGGGCTCTTCGGGCTCTTCGGGTAGACTTTGTAGTGTTTCATGATACTGAAACTGGAGTCAAACTGTGGCCATGTGGGCGTCCTGTGGCCTGACTGTGGCTTAACTCTTGTTCATTTTCAAACATTTTTAATTTATTGTCTTATTCATTATATTAATGACTCTAGACAGCCCATTTTCAACACCATGACATTTTTCATGTATCCAAAGCAATTTTAGTTGAGAAAATAACACATAAACTTCAAGTAGAAGTGTCATTCAAGATTTAAGCAAAACCAGCAGTGTTTTAGGCCATTGCCCTTCAGAGCAAAAGCAGTGAATGAATTTGCAGTTGTTTTTTAAAGAGAATTAAATAGTGCTTGCTAATGGGATGTCTATTGTCTCCTTCAGGAATGTTTTCACAAGACAAAGCAGACATGAATGTTCGGAAGAATACTGGAAGGAAACCTTTCCAATGCAACACCTGCGAAAAGAGTTTTAATTACCAGTCACAGCTGAAAGATCACCTGATGATACACAGGGGTGAGAGACCATACAAATGTGGTCAATGTGACAAATCTTTCAACCGGTCAGCAAATCTGAAAATCCACATGAGGATTCATAGTGGTGAGCGACCGTATGAATGTACTCAATGTGACAAATGTTTTAGTTTGTCATCAACATTGAAAATCCACATGAGGATTCACAGTGATGAGCGACCGTACAAGTGTACTCAATGTGACAAATGTTTTAGAGTAGCATCGAAATTGAAACTCCACACGAGGATTCACAGTGATGAAAAACCTTTCAAATGTAATCAGTGTGATAAGTGCTTTAACCAGTCATCCAGTTTGAAATGTCACCTGAAGGTACACAGTGGTGAAAGGTCTTACAAATGTACTCAGTGTGACAAATGCTTTAACAAGTTATGGACTTTGAAACGTCACCTGAGGATTCACAGTGGTGAAAGACCATACAAATGTACTCAATGTGACCAATGTTTCAGGGAGTCATCAAGTTTGCAACGTCACCTGAGGATACACAGTGGCGAGAAACCATACAAATGTACTCAATGTGGCAAATGTTTCACTCAGAAGGAACATCTGAAAAACCACATGAGGATTCACAGTGGTGAGAGACCATACAAGTGTACTCAATGTGACAAATGTTTTAGACAGTCATCAGATCTGAAAACACACATGAGGATACACAGTGGTGAGAAACCGTACAAGTGTACTCAATGTAACAAATGTTTTAGAGAGTCATCAGATCTGAAAAAACACATGAGGAGGATTCACAGTGGTGAGCAACCGTAGAAGTGTCATCACTGTGACAAAATGTTTTAGTGTGTCATCGAATTTGAAAATCCACATGAGGATACACAGTGATGAAAAGACTTTCAAATGCTATCAGTGTGATAAATCCTTTCACCAGTCATCCAGTTTGAATTGTCACCTGAGGGTACACAGTGGTGAAAGGTTGTAGAAATGTTCTCAGTGTGACAAATGCTTTAACAAGTTATGGACTTTGCAATGTCACCTGAGGATTCACAGTGGTGAGAAACCATACAAATGTATGAAATGTGACCAATGTTTCAGGGTGTCATCAAGTTTGCAACGTCACCTGAGGATACACAGTGACAAGAAACCATACAAATGTACTCAATGTGAATTCAGAATTCAGGTCTGCGATATTGCATGACAACAATTCATGGTCAAATGTTTCAATGATGACAGCAGTCTAATGAGGCATCATTGTAGCAAACGTTCTGCTATATACATGTAAAAAGAAAGATTCACCTGCTGGATGTGCCAAGAACATTTTCATAATTACTGTGGAATTCTATACCACATGTATAATAATAATAATAATAATAATAATAATAACAAGGGGCTAGGCATTTATTACCTGTGAGGGGGGCCGGCCATTTTGCTGGGGGGTCATTTTCAAAATTTTGATTGTTTTCGGGGGGTCATTTTCAGATATAAAGGGAGTGTTACTTGGGGGTCATTTAACTGCTATGAAAGTGGTATTTAAACAACATCTTTTTGTTAAAGAGAGCGATGTAGGTATACAGTGTATTGATTTTCCGGAAAGCTGAGACTATTTAGCCTGCGAGATCGAGAGCAGACACATTTCCCACAACAAGCACTTTTGTGGGAAATATGAGCCTGATAGATAAATACACTGAATCGGTGTCTCACTCAGACTATTCTTAGTACAAGTTATACAGTGCTTCCTACTCGACACGTTGCCAAAGCGATCATAAACTCCATTCTTGAGTACACGTTGTGAGTCATATTAATATTTCTATACCTGGGGAGTTTCCTGATGATCCAAACCAGACGAACGAAGATAGTGTTGGCTGTACTTGTTCCGAAGTTCGCAAGGTGTCCACTGTTTCAAGCTGCCTCAGGATACTTCTACAACCACGTGGCAAACATGAAATAGGGGAACGGCTAAACTGCCTTGCCTCTGAAACCCGGTCAATAGGACCCAAGAAACAAAAGCTGCTTGGGTTGAAGTGCAGAGTGAGGAGATTTGTACCATTGACTGTGTCTCTAGTAAAGCTACTGGCTTTATGGGGGGTCATATCTAAAAAACTAAGATGGAGTGGAGGGTCAGTTTGAAAATCCTGTAAGCTTCTCAAAATGGCTGGCCCCCCTCACAGGTAAGAAAATGACCCGCCCCTAATAGTTTATGAATTTGTATAGCGCATTTTCCATGACGAAATGATCAAACCCAATCGCCCAGAAGTTACATCTTTTCATTAAGACGACAACGGCACTACCTTAACCATTTTGAAGGTTCCCTTACAACGTTGAAGGGATTGTCAAATTTGCAATTATCTTTGCTATTTATCTAAAGGCCAGTTAACAAAATATGGCTTTTTACATGCAGCTGAACTTCTACATTGTCAACATTTCTGTATTCAGAGGACAGACTACACATCTGCTTGACTGCAGCACTTCATAGTTTTCTTGTGTCAACTAAGGGAGTCAGGCAGAAGTAGAGCTTTCGAAGTTCTATTTCTGCCAGACTCTTTTAGTTGAAACAGAGCTTTACACAAATCTAATTGTTACATATTTTAAACGATGTGAGAAACTCGAGGCCATGCCAGTTGCTGATAACGCCCTTTTTCTGTCTCACGCATTCCACCATCTTTATTCCATAACGCTCATAAAATTCTTGCGGAGGTTGTAGTTTGTGATAAATGTAAAGTCGCACACGAGCCAAGGGGGCCCACACGGCCGAAGCTTATCCCGGTTTCTGTAGCATGAAGCAACTGAGAGTATTGCTACTCTCCACTGAATGGGATACTAGTCCATCACAGGGTTTCCCCCAGCAGTATGTTGCCGGTACCCATTTATACACCTGCGTGGAGAGAGACAATGTGGGGTAAAGTTTCTTGTCTAAGGAAACAACATGATGGCAGGGGCTGGCATCCAACCACTGACATTTAGTAGTTTCTGGACTAGACCAAAAACACCTTATTAATTCCATAATGTATTGTATTATAGGGAGTAACCAAATTATGTACTTCGTTTTAAGGGGTATAGGAATCACTTAAAGTCTCTTTGATCGACAAAAATGCAAGGCTGCAAATGTTTCTTTTTCGAACTGAGTACACGTGACCAGATAAGTCACAAATTTGGAACTGAACAAAACCAAAATTTGTTGGATATCACATGTTTTTAGGTTGACCCTATGTACTTTAAAATGATAGTTATTGATATTGAAACGTTTTGCTCAGTCATCATGTCTCTGTTCACAGATAGCTGGGCCACCCCACCAGTTTTCTGAAACTATGATTATGTTTGGATGCGAATGAAAATAGAAGGCAACCTGAAAACATTAGGCTAAAGTTTTCAAGGTTTTCCCTAGCTTCTGGCTTCCCTAGGTTTTCCCTAGCTTCCAGCTTCTGATCATGGTTTGTTCTCCTTATGAGAAAACATGAAAAGCCCCAGGGGCATTAGACCCCGTCGTTGTTCTTCCTCCCCTCAGGATGCAAAATATATTACGATTACTCAATGTACAAGTCCAAGGGTCAATTTAATAAAACATTTACAAGTGTGCCTATTGTTTTCAATCTCTGATACAATAGCTACACTTGTAATTTACACTTGTTAATGTATTAAATTGACCCCAAGTCGAATAGTGGGAATTTGCCACGAATATTTGTTTGGCCGAGCGAAAACCGGAGCAGTGTGGGGCAAGTGACCATGATAAAAATGAAGAAGAAAGAGAAGATGAACACGAAAGAAAAAGGAAAGGGTACTACTAGACCCTGTCCTGACAGCTGGGTAATAATTCGATTTCTTTCTCTTGGTGTACTTTCTTGGAGCGTTTCGAGAATGGGTATTTCATTTGATTTTAGCACACTTTCCACCAAAAACGCGAAAAATCCCCGTGACGTAGAGTGATTTCCTTGCAAACATTAGAATTTCATTTAGACCATCCTGTAGTTGTGAACTTGGATGAGAGAGAACAAAAATATTTCGAAATTTTTTTCACAGTTGTGTTTAGGTTGTGAGTAGTTCATTATCCCTTTTGCTGCCTCATTAGCATTAAGGTATGGGAAAGTCCTCCCTGTCTAGTAAACGACGGAGGGAAGCACGAAGTGCTAGAGAGGCAACGTGGGGGAGTGAGGGTGGGGCGACTTGTAATCCCCCGTGACTTGTCAGCTTAACTGACAGACATGCATATAATTAAGTTGCTTACATAATGCCAATGACGGCATTGCTAGGGGTCATGAATATTCAATGAGGTTTGAATAGTTCATTATCCCTCTTCCTGCCTCATTAGCATTAAGGTATGGGAAAGACCTCCCTGTCTCGCCCGGTTGGGAAGCCCTCCTAAAGCGACCACCGTACCACAACAACTGAATTATGAAATCTCTATCCCCAATCCTTACTCCGCAAATCCTACTCTCCAAATCTTACTCCCAAACCTTAAAATCCACAATCCCGCGCAAACGAACGTCTTTCTCTGGTCTGTTTGACTGAATCACGCTCATTTGGGTATGGCTTGAAAGATCTCATCTCCCTGCACAAGGTAGTTGTCAAAGTTGTCTAGGATCGTTAAAACTGATGACGTCACAAGTGATACCAGGGACGTGGTTAAAGAAGGGCGGTTACGGGCGGTTCAGGGGTCAATGTGTTAATAAATAAATTACCAAAACCCTTAGAAGGCTTGAGAAAAACCCAGCAGCTCGTTTTCTCTACGGTATTTGTTTGATAAGTTCACTGGCATCGTGGATACCAAGTACCCCGCACCGCCCGATCCGAATACGTGGTTCAACTTAATGTAACGGCGGGCCACAGAGGAAGTCTTCCAACCCACATGATCCATTATGGACTGGATTTCATAACCATTTAATACCGCCTCCCAAGTATGAAAATGTTTGTGGAGCTCTCCCGCCTTAAAAGAATCAGGGTCTCGGAAAGGGATATCGGTTACTCGTCGCAAATCTCCGTCTAGAACCCCGTCAAGCTCCCCGAGTAACAACGCAGGCTCTGTCACCTCCTCCGAGCCTGGGTTTCCATCCAGGAATACCTACTTAATACTGCGAAGTTTAGCATTCTGACAAGCCGTGATTGGATCAAATTGTTGTTCCCGCCTTTGCCTTTTCTCCTTCGGCTGCAATAAGGCAAAAGGAGAAGGATGCCTAACCAAAAGTTACGGTACCCCTAGATGGAAACCCAAGCCCGGAGGAAATGACCCATCTGCCCGAGAATTCGTGGCCACAAGGGAATGCCTTATAAGACAAAGCGCTTGCTGGGCCATCCCACCGATCAATGGTTACGGAAAATATACCAAACACGTCACGTTGTAAACAGACAACCTGTTTAGAATCCAATACACCGTAATTCACTTAACCATGATAATCATATTCCATTGTGTGTGTATATGTGCGTGTGTGTGTAACGGAAAAAGTCATTATTCTTTGTCATAACAGTGTTCCTTCTTTGTCATCATTTGCTGTACACATTTATATTAGACAGTCTATCGATTATCCAGTATCCAGTCCTAATCTACATTTTGCACTACATTACAGTACTTTAACACCTCGGTTACCCAGTACTCTACGCAACATTCTCTTTCCTCACGCTAAACAGAGAATTGCACACCATCACTTCAGGCTGAAATCAACTCATCTAAATTTACATAAATTCATATCAGCCAACATTTATTCCATAAACAGGACCCCAGATTCCCTACATATTCTGGCTTCACTCTAGAGACTTCGAGTTCCAGGTCTCTATCAAAATGTCACGCCTAGCTTCCAGCCCATCAGAGGGCTACTCTAAACTTTAACTCTAATACCACAAGAACTATTTGCAGCGTTATCCCTTGTGTGGTGCACTGCCACGCCACTAGAGAGCATAAAGCCACCTCTCCTTTGTGGACACACAGCAACAGCTCTGAGGACACACTGCCAGACGTCTTTGTGGGCACCCAACCGCTGCTTTGGGAGCACACGGCCACACATCTTTGTGGGCACCCAACCACACCTCTAGGTGTACACACAGTCACACCTCTTGGGTGGGCACACAGCCACAACCCTAGTGGGCACATAGCCACACCCCTTAGTGGCAGACAGCCACACTTCTTTGGAGGGCACACAGCCACACCTCTTGGGTGGGCACACACCCACACCCCTTAGTGGGTACACAGCCACACCTCTTTAGTAGGCACACAGCCACATTTCTTCAGTAGCATGCAGTGACACCTCCTGGGTAGGCACAGAGCCACACCCCCTGGGTGGGCACACAGCCCCAACCTTTTTAGTGGGCATACAGCCACACCTCTTCAGTAGCATGCACCCCCACCACCAATATGGGCACACAGCCACACCTCCTGGGCGGGCATAGAGCCACACCTCTTATGTGAGCAGACAGCAACCCCCTTGATTGGGCATACAGTCCCACCTCTTTGGTGGGCACAAAGCCACACCCTAAACCCTATACCTAAGGGCTTCACCTCCTTCCATTGGTTACAATTCCAGATCCTCTCTCTTTTCTGTGACAACAGCTAAGCAGTCGACAAATATAAACGAATGCAACATATGAGTGTATGAGCAAAGCACAAGTAGAAATAGGAAGACCAGTCGCATCCGGAAAATGAAAATAGGGGTGTAGCCGGCCAAAGTAGTTCCACAAGAGCTAAGGGACGGACCATTATTTTTTTGGAGGGGGGGGGATGAAAATGTTTTCAAGACAAACAATTTTTTCCTGTGTTGTTGTCCGTGCAAACAATTTTTTTCCGGCTGCATCTTCCTGCAAACAATTTTTTTGTGTGTGTGTTTGTTATTATTATTATTATTATTATTATTATTATTATTATTATTACATTTATTTATATACGGTTAAAATTCATCAGGTAATCTTATGTAGTAAAAATACTTAAATTTAACCATTACTGCCTAAAACTGCTTTCCACGAATGCCGTGTCTCTATGTCTCTAACTTATAAAAGTATAACTGCACCAGGTCTTGTTTTGTTTCCTAAAAAAATTGAAAATCTCACATCAAAGTATCCTGAAACATTAAAATGTGAACGTAATTGCAAGTAATAATATAGAACTGCACCAGCGGCATTTTCTCCCCTGATCCTAGGGACGATTGAGGAGCCAAATGAAACACCGCCTGCTTACACTTGCGCTTTATTTTGTCGTTTATGCAGACTGGATCCAATTTGCCTTCTTCATGCAAGTGGAAAACAGGAGGCTGCTTGCTGTTTAAGTGATGATTTATTACATGTCATCATCAAACCAGCCTAGGACCCTGTTGCAAAGCCAGTGTGACTATTACTGAATACATGCAACCCAGCGATTTAAGTTAATCCTTTCTCTTAGTTAGAGTTTCATTGCACCTCGAAGTGTTCTTGATTAGTAATGGTAATTGGTCTAAGTGGAGCACAATTCAGGGAGTAATTGGGCGAGTTACTTTAAATCAGCCGAGCGCGTAGCGCGGCGAGGACGATTTGAAATTACGAGCACGATTCACTCGCTGAATTGTAGAATACGAAGTCCAGTTAATCCTATCTATAACAAAATGCGAGATTAGAAAATCTATGTGCCCTTCAGGGATATATCTTTAATTAACAGTTTTGCAAGCAGTGGAGAAACAGCTATAAAAAGAACCCACTTCAGTGCACTTGATTGATCCGTGCGCAACGTAGTTGTCCCAGTACAGCTATCCAATTACAAAAAGTTCTTGTTATAGAAACGATTAATACAATAACCTAACTTTAACATTTAATGCTTTCAAGCTCCTCAGAAGAGATTATTTTTAATAAAGGGGTTAGTTACTGATTTTAAGAAACTGTGGTAATTTGTTGGTGGAAAAGTAAAAAACAGAAATTAGGGTTTATCAACCAAGTCGATTTGGTAAATTAGCCACCGGAAAGAAATGACAAAACTGATGTTTGAGTGTTAAATAGCTCATTTGTTCTAATGAACAGCTAACACTCAAAATGTCAACTTTAGAATTAGTTGGTGGTGGCTAATTTACCATGTCAAACCAGTTGATGAATCCAGATTTTGCAAATCATTTTGTTGCATTGTTATTTTGCATTTTAACAAATAGGACTAAATTTACTTATATAAATCAAACTATGTATCAACTAGTCTGCAAACTTTTTATTTTCTCTTTTCATGTCTGCAAACAATTTATTTGGGCTTTTTGGATTTTGTAAACAATTTTTTTCAGGATTTTTTTATCCCCCCCCCCCCCTCCAAAAAAATAATGGTCCGTCCCTAATACATAGTGCTAGAACATAATGCTAGACGAACATACCCGGATGAGCATCCTTGCATAAATTACCGGCCATGTGCTTGCGAAGAAACGACCAACAAGCCGATAAATATTACACCTACGACAAGCTCGTTATAACCTGACAAATCAACAGTAACTAGAAGGATTAAGCTACAATTCTCACCACCAAAGTTCCTTCTGCCTTATTAGTTTCACCCGTTTTCTCAGAGTTTACCAGGGCTTGTGAATCAACAGAATCTTGTCGTGAAGCCACCGAGTCCTGTTGAGAGTTCGTTGGGCCTGAAGAAGTTGAAGCCCCCTCACAGACAGGATTATTCGTCCATTATCGGCGTTGGGCTGTGAAGCCTGAACTATTTCCCCCACCTCTTCAGTCGTTGTTGACCGGAATAGGACGCGACTGGTCTGCCATAGCGTTTCGACTTGTTGACTTCGCCACTTGTTAGCTTAACTGACCCAACGTGCATATAATTAAGTGGCTGTCCGCGTAAGAACGGATAAAGGAAATTTTGGACCTTCACCGATTTCCCCAATTTTCTCGGTGAAAGACAACCATTATGTCCCATGAACAAATGTCACATTTATTTGGATCAATTCAATTTTTATTCATATTTGGGAAACGATTTACCACGTCACCTTAAAACGATCAAATTTGCCTCCGGAAACTCAACGATTTTGTCGTAAATGTCGAGCGCTGGCAAGACGTAATTCCTTATCCAAATTAACTGAACATTTGATATATTAAAGTTTCATTTTTCTTTAATATTTTAAGGGTTTAAAACTTGTATGCTATAAAATTTTGACTGAGTTATGAATTTTTCAAAACACCAGAAAATATCCCGGAATGCGTGAAAAATTTACACATATGTAGTTACCACTATTTTCTTAAAAGTGGGACCTGACTTAGAGTCAAGTCTGTAATAATTCAAAAGTACTAAGACCAGTCTACTAACTTGTAGAATAAAATTTGTGGCCACTTTCCTTTGCACGCCGTACCGAGCCCCGCGAATCTCCCTAAGTCGCCATTTTGACCAAATCGCAGATAAGGTGGTCCGACTGATAATTATTCCCATTTCTAAACCACATTGTTTGAAAATATCATAAGCACCACAAAATTATAGACTCGGGAATACACGTGAGTATTATTTGCCTTTTCAGCCTCAGTTCTTGAAAAAAAGTTTATCTTCTTTCGGTAATCAACAGTAAGAGCGATAAATATTTTCCCTTCTTGATATGCAAATTAGCTTCAGAAGTTCGGTTTGCGACTGAACGTCTCCATCCTACAAAAACATTTTTCTTATTAATAAAATTAAGTTTTGGGATAAAGAATTGTTGTTTATTAGGCGAAAAGAGTCTTTAATTAGCAACGTACGAAAAAGCTTTCCTTGTGTGTACTATTTTCGTTTCCCATGTGCGCTAACTTGGTTTTTGCCTTGCGAAGGTCACTTGTTCATTTCATTCTAATTTAATTAAACCCATCAAATGCTCGCCACTGAAGTGGTTTATTTTGCTAGGATGTATCATAATAGCCGCTTAATGTCAAATCCTGAAGTAAAGTTATTATTATTTGTCTTATTTGTTTGCTTTCTTTAAATTCTGCCTTATTTTGACATTCAAAAGTAACAGCGATGAATAATTTTCCTCGATATCTATATGAAAATTAGCTTCAGAAGTTTTGTTTGCGATCGAACCCCCGCATACAAAAAATTACAAAACGATCTACCCTTAATATAATTTCCAAGCCATAGAATAGATTCTTACTAGGGGAAAACGTATTTTAGACTCTTTGAGAAAGCATTTCCTTTGTGGGCTTTTCTCATTTGACACAATGCACTGACGCTTTTTTTTTTATTTCATTCTTATTCAATTAAAACTAAATCAGAAGTGCTTGCAGATTGCGAAGCTGTGAATTCCGTCAAAACCACTTTAAAGCCCTCTCAAATTGAGTAAATTTATTCGATGCTGTTCGACGACCTCTGAAACCTCACCGTGCGGAGGACACGATACAAAACCCAATCAAATAGTTCATCCCGATACCCTCCTCTCCCCCAACAAAACTAATAATAATAAAACCTATACAGCTACAAAAACAAAACATTCGTTCTAAAGCTCGAATTCTAGAGTGATGAATGGAGGGTGTATCGAGACATATTTTTCAAAAAGTCGCGAATCATCCCGCATTCCACTGCTAATACGTTGTGGTATGCAGGACACTTTACTCGCCTTCTACGTCGCGATTTCATTTCGTGGACGTTTTCGGTCAAATCACGAGCCACGCCCCTCATAAACAGCAGTTCATGGGTCATGGCTGAGCCTAACGTCACAAATAACATTGTTGTCGAAACATGGAGCGCACTTGGGACCAACAAAAAATATATATAGTAGCCAACGACAGGGTGGCCAGGGTGAGTGGGGCTAGGCTGGGATGTACCAAGTACATTTAATAAAGTACTTGATATATCCAAAGGCTTCCCTGAAAATAGGGCAACTGTATACTGCATACCAGAAACCTTAGATTTCTTTTGTGAAATAACCCACTACTCTAAATAACCATTAAGTCAATTTGTAATCTGAATGCGACAACCAGGACACAATCCCTCTCTGTGATGTGCTATCCGGACTAAGCTTTGGTGTCACGCTAAAAGGTCAAGGTCAGCATCCTATTTACAGTTGGCCAATCGCATGCAGGTTTTTACGTGCGAGAAGTAACACCATAACTAACTAACTAACTAACTAGCTTCTGTTTCATTCTCAGCATATGTGCTTCAAGCTTTAGTTCTTTGAGCTACAAGCCTGCTACACAATTTCCCTTCCTCCCTTTCCTTGCTGGGTCCTTAGATAACATGTGACACAGTCAATCGTGAGCAAATGCCTCGTTTCTAGCTACCATACTATTTTGGTATGGAGAGCTTATGGTCAGTGCTTCTATAATTTGTAACCCCTTTAAGCCCCATTGGCAATCACCATTAAATTCTCCTCATATCTATGCTTTTGAAAACGCAGTTTTGTGGAAACGAAGGGAATCATAACCAAGGAGAATTTATCCTCACACAGATTGTCCACAACTTTACTAGTGATATGTAAGGAGAACTTGCATGCTGATATCGGGGATTTAAAGGAGTTATACATCATGGCTACCCATGAACTGCTATTAAAACAATATTTGATAAGATTTGTGTAACCGTATATCATGATGTTTTATCAAGATGTAATTGTTTGGTTACAGTCAATCAGCTTAACCCTATTTAGCCTTGGGGGGGAGGGGTGGGCACATTGTGCCCGCGCTGACTTTAACGAGCTATAACGTTTAAATGGCTGGCCGAATAATCACCAAATCTCGTGACTTTTCCTGAAATTTATCAGGGAATATTTTCCTGTGTCAATGACGTGTCTATGATGATTGACATTTCCATAGCAACCGTCTTCTCAGGAGTGTATTTTGACTATTTTCTGTCGTTTTTCAGTCTTTTTTTCAGTTTTTTACCCTTCGTATGTAAGAAAAAGATAATCCTTTACTTTTTTGTCCTCATTTCGATTAAGTTTGTTTCCTAGAACAAATTCATATATTGTTCGATGTCGTCATTGTCAACTGTATGACTGCAGGATCGGGATCCAAGATGGCGGCCTCAAATTCAAAATGGCGGGTTTGTGACGCCATTATGATGTCATGGCGCGTCAGAATTGACACGTCATAATACCAATCTGTTAAGCTAATGACGTACAAAAAACCTGCCAAGTTTCATCACAAGATCGTTAATACTTTTCGAGATCTGTAGGGGGGGCACAAAGTGCCCCCCCCCCAGGCTCAGAAACTCAAAAAAAGCCCAGGCGAAATAGGGTTAATGCTGTTACGAACTGTGCAGGGAGTCTGCATCAGTGGTGACATTTCATCAGTTATGCGAAATACCTTTATTAACATCATTAATGTGGCAAGCATATCATGTAGCTTGATTAATAATTGAGTCAATGAAGAGTTTTTAGAATTGAAATAAATCATGGATTCGGGATAAAATGCCCCCATACAGGTCACCCTTTGCCCCATAGACTGACACGTTTTGCTATTTTGGGGCATTTTGCTCCCACGCCTTTCCTTGGCTGGAGAGAATTATGATCTCTCCCTTAGCAACCTACACTCTGATAGGATAAGGACCTCTCTCGGGGGGGGGGGATGATGACCCCCCGGAGAGGACTAGTGGCTACGACCCCATGCCCAGAGAGGTTTGTGAACTCTCACTGTCATGTAGTCTTTAATAGTTTGCTATCTTGACCTGTATGCGACTAATTTGAGTCCTTTAGCCCTTTCTCTTTACTCCATAAACGTGTTGCTCTTTGTCATTTCCCTAGTGAGTAATGCTCAAATTATAGCTGACGAGGTAGCTGAATGGTCCAACAGGAATAGAGTCAAGTTAAATATTGACAAATGTAAAGAGCTACGTATTTCGTTCGCCGCAGTCAGTCGCGAGTTCCCTCCTGTAGTTATCGGAGGAGAGTGTATAAAGGCTGTTAGCGACGCTAAACTCTTAGGGGTAACCATTTCAAGCGACCTTTCTTGGAACGCGCATATCACAGAAGTGATAAAGAAGGCAGCCAAAAGGCTCTATTTTCTTATCCAGCTCAAAAGAGCCCGAGTTTCTCAGAAAGATCTCTGTCTTTTCTACGTCACATGTGTGCGTTCCGTTATTGATTATGCCGCACCTGTCTTCCATTATTCTCTGCCGGCTTACTTAACGCACGAATTAGAGCGCGTTCAGAGGAGGGCGATGCGAATCATCTGCCCCGGCATTGAGTATCAGCATGCTCTAGCGCTAGTGAACCTTCCAACTGTAGCGAAGCATCACAACGATATTTGCAAGCACACCTTTGAGAATATCTGTAACGACAGCGGCCACAAACTTAAGAAACACTTTTGCCACCCTTATATGATTGTAAGTACAATTTAAGGCACGCGCGCACCTTTAACTTGCCGCGGTGTAAGACAAACAGATTTAAAAACAGTTTTATTATGGCGTCATGCTCTCTGGTGAATGCAAAAAGTGAATAACTAGGTTTTTAATGTTATCAGTATTAGCGATATAGTTTTTAGATATTATAAAAATAATTATTAGTATTATTAAATTTTATAACTATTATTATTATTTTTAGATTTTAGACATTATAAATTTTAAATTTTAAATTTTGTAAATTTGTATCATAATGTAGAATACGCAATTCAGCTCTATGAGCTGTAAAGTATTTTAATAAAGTACCTACCTACCTAGTCGTGGGTTGGAAGCGTTACGTTTTCGTGTAAAAATACTGTATACCCAAAAACAAAACCTGGCATTCCTTTTCCCCTAAGCCCCTAGCCGACCTTGCTAATTGACCCCGTTAGCTGATTTATCTCACCCACAAAACAATTAGAAGTACTATTTGCCCTTCTTGGAACATGCACTGATCGGTAAAACTAAAGAGCAGTTTCCGACAGCTGCTTGAAAAATCTCGATTTGATTGTAGACGCACAATGGTCATCTAGTGAGATGAGAACTAAATAGGACAGCTAAGTTAAATTAAATTTGTCGGAACATTGAATGACAATACATTATACGTAGAACAAAGGCTACATTTCGCTGGAAAAAATAAAGATAATGGTAATTGCGTGATCCGACGATCGTAGTTTCACCGAATAAAAAATATATTTTCTTCGGCCATTCGAAAGTTCACCGCGTGTCTTCCCGCCACAGTCGCAATTTCATCAGTGTGACCGGGATATTGGCACGACTTTCGTGCTCGCCAGAATCTTCCTGAAAGGTGCCTATGCCTCGGGCAGATGGTCATCCCAACGACCAGGGCTGCTGAAAAACCGCGAATGTCAGCTCTCGCCAAGATCAGCTCGCATTCGGTAACGTCGTGACAGCTCCCCAGAAGAAATATCCGAGCTGCACTCTGAAAGCAAAATGTGGCTCTCCTCGCCCCTACTCGATCCACACTCGGTCTGCATGAATTCATGTGAAGAATAGCGGAATGCAAAAGAAGCCAATTTGCAAAACAGACCTTCTCAGAGCAAGCTGAGCTGGTGTTACAAAATACACAAACTTTATATTACGCATTTTCTGATTTTTGTCTTAATTGAATTAGCGTGAAATGAACAAGTGCGGCTTGAAAAACAAACACTGCGTTAGCGCGTCGTGGGAACTGAAAAAGGAACAGGCCGAATAAGAAAAACTTTCAAAGAAAGTCTAAAATACCCCCCCCCCCCCCCCCACTCCGATAAGAACTAATTCTTTTGTTTGGCCATATTTTTATGGCGAAAATGTTTTGTCGGATACAGGTATGAGATGACAAACAAAAATTCAGAATTTAATTTGCATATCCATGAGAGCGAAAAATATTCACTGCCGGTTACTGTTGAATATCAAAAACGGGCAGAGTTTTCATCAATAGTGGTTAAAAACACAAGTGTTGTTTATTTTTTTACTCACTTATTTTCTGGCTATTATGATACTTCCATACATTTTGTTTCAGAAATCGGAATAATTATCAGTCGGACCGCTTTACGTTCGCTTTTGGCGAATTTGGGATATTCGCAGGGGTCGATACGGCGCGGATTGGAGAGTGCCCACAAGTTTTAATTTTTAAGTTAGTAGACTGGTCTTAACACTTTTGAATTATAGCAGACTTGACTCAAAGTCAGGTCCCACTTTTGCGAGAATGGTCTTCAAGTTCTGGTATGCAAATTTCCCACACACTCCAGAGTTTCTTGCAGGTATCTTAGAAAATCCATACCTCAATCCAAATTTTGTAAAATACAGTTATTAAACCTTTAAACTATTAAAGAAAGACGGACCTTTAATATAAAAAAACATTTGGTTTATTCAGATGTGTACCCACGTTTTGGCAGCGCTCGACATTTATAGCAAAATCGCAGAGTTTCCGAAGGCAAATTTGGTAGTTTTGCGGAGACCTGGAAAAACACCTCGCAAAATGCGAAAAAAGTAGAATTGATCCAAATAAATGTGATATTTGTTCATGGCATATAATGGTTGAATTTCGCTGAAAAATTCAGGAAAATCGGCGAGGGGCCAGAATTTGCCTTATCCGTTCTTACGCGGACAGCCATTTACATTTGATCCACGTCACGCGTGAACGGAACTCTAAAATTCAAAACAACGTGATGAGTCACGTTCTCCATATTTGGGCATTCGCCTTGTGTTTCTTGAGATTCAGAGAGGGATTTCGATAATCGAAAGGAGATTTCCAATCTGTCAAAGATTTTTCGAAATGTTCAGACCTGGTTATGTTTTAAAATGCCTTAGGTCGGAAGAACAGGCCATGTAGGCCTCTCCACAAGGAAACGAGAAGACGAATAATTGATCGTTATTTGACTGGAGAGGGACCGAAAGCGATCTCCACAGCAGCTCGTGCAACTCCTGGCGCTGTTTATTGTATCATTCGACATCATGAAACGTTCAGTACACGTGAGGCGTTCAGTCAAGGGGGACGAAGTTATCCTTCTAAACTTTCACACGACGTTGCATGTAGAATCTATTGAATTGTTCAAACTAGCGAAACCTAGGATATATGGGTGGGAAAACCGCGAAAGATTGTTGAGCAGTAGCTTATGCAATAGACGAGGCACAGGTCACCAAAGCGTAATATGAGAGTTTGTATGGAGCTGAAATTCGATTGAAAATAATCGGCAGTTTTCGTGGAAAATTCCTAAAAATCAAAATAGAGTTTGAAAAACCTTACCTGTTGTCCCGGGGGGGGGGTACTTGGGTCAATTTTTGCTGGGTATGTGCCGCTGGCCTATCCAGACCCCTACCCCATTATAGTCTATTCTGTAGCCAATTATAGACCCCATGTTAGTCACTTTTGGGCAAATATACCCCAAATCTCTACTTGCCGGAATTTACTTACCCCCGAAATCCCGCAAATTTGCGACCCCATTCTAGTAACTCTATTAGCTCCTAATGAAAATGCAACCCCATTATAGTCAATCCAGTCGTGAAAATGCGACCCCATCCAGCGGCACATCCCCATTAGCCTATTACTAGGAAGTACACCCCCCGGGCCTGTTGTGTGTTTGCTGTGTCTTTACCGTTTTTCCGAACTGCTGAAGGCCGTTTGGGGCGATATTCTGTTTAACGGTCGAAGCGACGTCTTGTCACGTACTGGCTTTACTTTGACAGATGTCGCATCGACCGTTAAACAGAAAATCGCCCCAAACGGCCTCCAGAAGCTCGGAAAAGCAAACACACAACAGGTAATGGTCTTCAAACTCTATTTCGCTTTTTAGGTATCTTGCACGGAAAACTGACCATTTACATTTTGGATCGAATTTCAGCTCCATACAAACAACTCACATTACGCTTTGGTTAACTGTGGACGAAGCGTCGGCTTTGTCTTTAATCAACCTCGCAACTAGGAAAAACTGTCATCAGTAATTGCTTGACACGGCAGATATATCTTGGTTTTCGTCCACTTCCTTCGGAGCTACCGTTCTTATAATCTCGTTCCCAGATCTCGCGGGTGGGCGAAGCCGAAGGCGAGATCTGGTCAAGTAAGAAAATTCGAATTTTTTGATTGGCTGTTTCAAAACATGGCTGTCACAGCGCTAAAATTTGAACGTGCGTTGCGAGGCTTCTCAGGGCCTCTAGGGAATTCAATGTCTGTTTTTATGCAAATTAGACATTGTGCACGCAATCATAATATATGCATTCTTGGGACATTTCGTTGTTCACAGTCAGCCTCAAAAGTCAAGAAGATTTCTTCTCAGTTCTTCATAGCACTATAAAGCTATTTCTAACGAATAACGATGTTCCGCCTTAAGAATCCGCCGTAAGAATACTTACGTGACCCGATCAAATTTGCATAAAACCTAGACATGTCTAGTCATTGCATGTAGCCGCCGAATGAACACTTAATCAAATAAAATATTATTTACCCGAACTGAGCTTTGATGATTGCCTTCTGCTTTATTCTGTAGTAAAACACTTTGCTAGATATCATTCCAGGAAAGACGAGATTGGTTAAGCATTCGTTATTCATTTGGTTAAGCGTTGGTTATTCATTTGATTGCCATTTTCTTAGAATTGTCTCGGGCATGCGCTATTGACTTGCCTGCCACATTCCTGACAGGCAATCACGTGGTACAAATCGGATTTTACCAGATCTCGCCTTCGGCTTCGCCCACCCGCGAGATCTGGGAACGAGATTATTCAGCTCCAAGGTTTGTGCTCGTTCGGTTGAAACAGGAATCACGCGTCAGCAAAATAATTGACATAATTTCACCTCCTTCTAGTCGTCTAAAACGTTTTTGAACCTCTGACGAGAAGCGAACCCAGAAAATAACGCGGTCTCTCGACAAAACAAAGATTTGTCCCGTCACAACCCCTTGCTTCTACAAAGATAGAAGCCATTTTCGGAAATTTCAATGAGATCTTCAATATTTCCCTTGTGATCTCCGTTACGTCACTGAAAGTAGCTTGTTTATTTGAAGACTCGGATCACGTGTTGAGGTTTCCGTTCACGCGTGACGTGGATCAACTGTAAGTTGCTTACATAATGCCAATGACGTCATTGCTAGGGGTCATGAATATTCAATGCGGTTTGAATAGTATTTGTTAGTTTGAGTTATTTACATACATTGGACAGTTTTCCTGGAAAGGTTATTTTCTTATAGTATATGGCATATTGTAGGTTACAATATTAGGGATTTAAGATGTATTTAAAGTTTTGGGACGTTGCATTTTTGTAGTACAGAAGACCCCCGTTGTGTTGAACAGCCGTTATCGCTTGTTGTCTTGTTTCCTTGGATACCGTTCTACTGTTGTTTGTATTTGCTGTCTCCAACTCACACCTTGCAGTCACAGACAGAAACCTGTTTCCCTTGGATACCGTTTTTACTCGATTAAGCGCCTCCCCCAATTGAGCGCCGCCCTTGATTACACGCCGCATATGAATGCGTCGCATTCATTCACAACAATGCGGCGCTTAATCGAAGCATCATCAGAAACGAATCCTTTTGACTGTGATGAATCTACGCCTTCTGATGTCGTATCTGACTACGACTGAGTGGCATTGACATCTTGTAAAAAGGAGACAGTGGATGACATTGATATGAACATTGTTTATCTTGTTGTTAACATTTGCTTGTTATCATTTACAAATGTTATGATTTTTTAAAGAGCGTCGCCCTCCAATAAACGCAGCCCCCGAATAAGCGCCGGATCCGAAACACTAAAAATTTAAAGAGCTCCGCGGCGATTAATCGAGTGAAAACGGTACTGTTAGACAGTGGTGCTGTTGTGGTTAGCGCATCGGACGTGTTTCACTGGAAGATCTCAGTGTTGGTGGTTCGACGCTAGGTTCGTCTGCGCACTGGATTTTTGTTTCCTAAGGCAACAAACTTTTACTTCACATTCTCTAACACTGAACAGGTGTATAAATGGGGACATGTCCCGGCCAAAAACTGCCATGGTAATGCTGTGATGGACTGGCATCCCATCCAAGGGTAGAAGTTGTTACACCATTCAATGTTACCTTTAAAAGAAAATGTATTTCCCTCAGCTTTCAAAAAGTATAGTAATTTTGTGATTGCGCCGGAGTTTTCAGGATAGCAGGAGTCGTCTGTGTTTTTGTGCGTATTTGTTATTTGCTACTTGTTTTAGAGAACTTAAAATGTCTTATTACGGTCAGTGATTTTGCATTTTTGTAGAGCTGTAATGCTGGGTGCATTTTTCACTTCAATGTGATCCTTGTGTGAGTTAAATAAGACTAACCGTTTCGTTAATAAACCAGTTAAGCGTGATCATGACATTGCTGTTTCCTGTACAAATGTTGTGTCTTTTGAGAATCTCTTTTTTCCTTCGGGCGATCGAGAACTGAGGCGAGCGCACGATCAATAAGAAAATCGGGCTACTCGAGGGCTTTATAATTTGTCACCAGAGCTTTGACGTTAGTTAGTCTGCTTCCAACCTTTTTTTGGGAGGGGGGTGGAGATAGTGACGCGAGCATGCCAGCTCGTTTAATTTAAAAGCACCCACTTTCGTTTGTTGTTCGATTTATCGTTTGTGAAGATAGAAGGTCTTTGAAAAGACACTAGAGCTTACATGTTGTTTTATTAATTGAAGTCTACAAATAGAGAAGAGCGAGATTAAAGTTCCGGGCTCCTTGCATAGTTCTCTTGCGTTTTTATTTTAAGACAGAGATATTCTATCAACGGAGATTTTGAAAGCAACTTTCGATGTTTTTTGAAACCAAGATTTATCGTTTGGGTGTGAACAATAACGATTATTTATTCATATGGCCTGGAGGCCCTCCGTCCTCAGCCATTACAAAGTTGAGGAGCGCGGGCTCACTTGCCTGAGACAGCGGCTAGTAATGGAGCCTATCATAACTCAAAGTAGAATTTTTGGTCGTTTTCGTTGCGTGGACTTTAAAAGGGAATGACCGCAAACTTGTGGATAGAAAATTTTAAAATCATGCAGATGAACAGTAAATGAAAATGAACAAAAACGGTGCATGCCTGTGGACTTCCGTTTTAAGATTTGATGAAATTCAACCACTGACATATTGGGAGTCTTCCGGCCTAGTTCTTACTTCACGACGAGACTATTTTACATTTTTTCTGTTAGGTTGCCGGAGGTGGTGTGCAGGAATCCCCCCCCCCCCCCAAAAAAAAAACCCACACCTATTTTCTGTTGCAGGTGTTATCGTCAGCGAAGAGAATGATTTTGAGCCGTTTTCGTTTCGACGATCATGCTATGCAATTGGCGTGTTTTATTCTTTAGTAACAGGTTTTTCTTATCTCAATTGCGTAATGCCAGCCAGCGCTGGCCAGCGAGCCCTCGGGCAGGAGAAACTCCTCTTGTACCATCGGTGAAATTACACCTCCTCATCTTACATAGGTTATGAACATGATTAATTTGTAAATTTTGTTTTGAATAAGGGTTGTATCTGAAAACAGGGCAAGATAATTCACATATTTGAGGTCGAATAGCAGCGTTAGGGTACTCAATCTGTTAGCTGCACACCACCGTCGCTAAATTCCGAAGGAGGACTCCTCCAGGGAGGGGTAGGGATCACACGCGCTTGCTCACAGAGAATGTCACGTGATTGAGTTCTGCGCTGTTCATGTGCTAATGTGGTTGACGAAGAAGGGCTGGATTTTCTGTTTTCATCTGTGCTGTGTTTCTGCGCATGAGGTAGGCAGTGGAGCCCATAATACATTACAGTGATAATCTACGTAGACAAGAAGCGTTTGAATTTCAGTGTTACATTCTGTTTCGTGATCGTGTTTCTGGATGGTGTGGCTTGTTGCAAGTTATGACTATTTTTTCCATACCTTTTAGCGTTGATCCGAAGACTGTCTTCTACGTTTAATCTGTACTTTTCATTATCGTTAAAGTTGGTTTTCGAGCTAATTATACTTTCCACTGCCTTAAATTGTATGTACGTCGTATGATTCGTAATTGAAAATCAGGATGTGTTCCAAAATAGCGGGACCTCTGGATTTAGGACATGAAATGAACAATTTCAGACGGGAAAGTTGTTACACTGTATACACAGAGCTCTCAAGTCTCACGCATTGAGCGTGAGACTCACGCAAACGAATGCAATCTTACACTCTCACGCTGAAACTAATATTTCTCACGCATTTAAGGTTTTTGATTTAAACAGTTCATTTTGAGGCAGAAAATTGCTGCTTAAGTTAAGTGACTGCCTAATGAACCATCACTCTGGGAATAACTCACTCCATGTTCCCCTTGTACCGGCTTTGAACGCTTTCTTCTCGTGCAGAGCCAGCGTTATTTACTAACTATTGCACATGCTCACATGCTGACCGCAGACCGGTAACATGGACTCTCTCCACACATGATGGGGGAACTACAACAAAGAGCATCAGTGATCAGAGTGACAGCATGTAGAAGAAACTTCTGTTGTTTAGCGTTATGACATGTTAATTTGACTTCTGGATAAGACAGAATGTTAAGAAAGAGTTGATATTAGTCCAATTGGAAGAAAATTCTGGGATGTGAATAGTTACTTTCGAAGGGCCTCGTTTCCACTCAGAATAAAGGACAACACGTCTTAGCTACTTCAATTTATCGAATTTTCTGGGGAGCATGCCCCCTGACCACCCCCCTAGAAAGGTGACACCTTCAGTGTCACAACAGACGGCCATGCCATCAAAAATCTCACTATTTTATTGGCAACAAATCAACTTGAGAACTCTGTATACATTTAACACAGTGACTAATTTTAGTCACGACGTATTAAGCAATTCACTTCCATCCATAAATACAGTGGAACCACAAGATAATGCGGGTTCAATTCCAGCTGTTACCATGCCTCCCCAGACACACTCCCGGGGATTTTTTTACTTGAGTCCTATTCCCCAACCCCAGGCATACAAAAGGGGACAATTTTAGAACAGTTGAAAACCCTTCTGAGTTCTGAAGTAGGGCAAATAATCTTAATCTGATTAACCTGAATGGAACTCCAATCACACTGCCTTGTAATTTAAAGTGAATTACTGACAACTCTTAAATTCCTAGAAAAAATGTGGAATGGCATCTTTTGTATCTTTCAGTGACAATTTATTTCTTGTCTTCAACAAAATCAAAATGTTTAACTCTAACTATGTATTACAACGTCATTAATACATCTGAAACAAGAAAATGAATTTCATTAAACCAAAAACACTAGCTATATTTCTTCTGGAGGAAACCCGAAGCTCTATCTCTTGGATAGTAATTTTCCAAAACCAATCTGGAATAAGGATCTTTTTTACTCCTATATGTAAAAGATAGGGCATTTTTCTGCAACAATTTGTTTACAAACTGCTCAACAATTACCTGGAAAATGTATACTGACACGTAGACTTAATGACCATTCTATCAAGCCATGAACATTCCTTGCATGTAAGGAGTTATTAAGTTGGGTCGACTTGCCTTGCCCCCTACCCTCAGAAGAAAACCATGTGAAAACCTGTGGGCCAGAAGGGCTGGAGTTTCTGGGGGGGGGGGGGTAGGAGGGGGAAAGGGACTGGGAAGATGTGTTGGTTATATTTATAGAGTTCTATGTGTGCAGGGTTTTGGCTAAGATTTATTTGGCTTTCAAATTCAACAGTTTTATAACTGTTGCAGCACCCAGTGATCGGTTGAATCATGCAATTGCTACACAGTTTTGAATTAACCCTTTAAGCCCCAACATCATTAATACAAATCCTCCTTGCTGATCTCCGTAGATTTTATGATTATTGATTTGGAGAATCTGTTTGAACAATGCTCATACATGAATTGCTTTTAGACCACAAGGGGACAATATTAAATGAATTTTCCAAAAGAAAAAACGAGCCAAAATTAGTTTTTAAATATTTTATCTGAGACATAAGGCAGAAACTTGAAAAATTCTGCCAGACGTTTTCAAGTCGCACACCATTTCCATCCTGGCCATCCCTCTCCAGACATACTTATTATAGTTTCCGTGTACTGGAATACCCATTTTAATACTACTGGACCATTATTTTTAGGCTTCCGTAGGTAAAAATGTGTGTTTTGGCTTTTCACAGTGAATATACTAAAAATTGACTGCCCCTTTAAGACAATTCATGTTTGGCGATCATTTGCAAAATTCTTATGACCTGTATGAGGAGAAAGTTGATGCTGATCACTTTTGGGGCTTAAGGGGTTAAGAAGTTAAATTTGTGTCTTATAGGCATGCATCTCTGTTGATCAACTGTGCATTCAACATCTGCAGTCACTTGATAATATTTATTCATTTCATCAGGACAATAAATTTTAAGTTTGAGCTTCTGGATTGTGTTCCTTGTATGTTTTTCAGTGCTGAAATGTTTCACAGCTGTTGATACTGCTGCATTTTGAACTTCATAGTAGCCATCATGTTATTGATAGCACAACAAATACTGAAAGGTTTTGTTTTTAAGATTGTTAGCAAATTTTTATCCATGCAGGTAAATCTCCTTTTTGCTGACCTACTAAGTGTAGAAAACTGGAACTCTTTCTCACAACATCTCAAAAGCAATTTTATCTGAAATTTGTAACTACTGAAAAATATGTTACTTTTTGAAGGTAATGTTTTTGATTTTGTACCTAAATGCACATTGAAGTAAGGTATTCAAAAAGGAGAGAGCATTTTGGCGAAGAAACCTTCAATATAAGCAGTGTCTAAGACAGAAGAATAAATCCCAGATTTCATAATAATAATAATAATAATAATAATAATAATAATAATGATAGTAATAATACAAAATGTAATAACGACTTTATTTAATTAAGTAGTATATCCACGAGGTGGCTCTTTGCCCACTTATTCCAATTACAGTGTGCACTAACTACAGTCTACTTTTACACAAAATTAAGATTTAAGGTGATTCCATAGAAATAGAAGTAAAATTCAAAATTTTCTAAGACTTGGTCCAAATGAACATTTAAAAAATGGGGCTTGTTTTGGCACAACATGGATAGCCATTGATAGCAACTATAGGACCTGCAAGGTTTTCCTGAGGAAGCCTAGTAATCAGAAATGAGAACTATAATTGCTTTAAAAAGTCATTACTTGTTTTGAAAATTTGTAGCAGTTCAACAAAATATACATTAATCTTGCATTGTATACTATACTTTAGTTGAACAGGAATTAAGGACATGAAAAAAATTTAAGAATTTGCTGCCTACGTACATACCCTGCTGTACCTAAAAACGTGTTCTTTTTGGCATTTAAATAAAAATATCTCAAACCACAATTTTTAACTTTTCTTGAAATAGCGATATATTGTACTCGACCATGTGCCATTTGAATTTATGTATTAAAAAATGGGGGTCACTGAGCTCGTTTAGGAGAAAACGACTTGTTATTTCTCTGAGCTGCTCAGTTTTCAGAGAAAACCTACCAAGTTCTGAAGGTGCATGTGCTCGTGCGCACGCTAAAAACGTAATTAAATGATGGGCAGAAAGGATGCGCAATGCAATTGAAGGGAATCGCCTTAAGTAAAAACAGCAGTGTTTTAGGTTACTATTGTCCTTTAACCCTATTAAGCCTGGGGGGGGGGGGCACATTGTGCCCAGGCTGACTTTAACGAATTGTAGCTTTTAAATGGCTAGACAGATAATCACCAAATCTCGTGTCTTTTCCTAAAATTTATCAGAGAAAATTTTCCTGTGTCAATGACATGTCTGTGATGATTGACATTTCCATAGCAACTGTCTACTCAGGAGTGTGTGTTGACTATTTTCTGTCTTTTCGGTCTTTTTTTTCCAGTTTTTCCCCTTTGTTTGTAAGAAGATAATCCTTTACTTTTAAGTGCTTGTCTTGACTATGTTTCTTAGAACAAATTCAAATATTTTTCGATGTCGTTCACTCTTTGTCAGCTGTATGACTGCAGGCGCAGGATTCAAGATGGCAGCCTCAAAATTCAAAATGGCTGGTTTGTGACGTCATTGTGATGTCATGACAGGTCATAATTGACACTTCATAAGCCCAATCTGTTCAGCTAATGACGTGCTAAAAACGTGCCAAGTTTCATCACAAGAGCGTTAATTCTTTTCAAGATCTGTAGGGGGGCACAAACCCCAGGCTCAGAAACTCCAAAAAAAGCCCAGGCAAACTAGGGTAAAAGCAAAAGCAGGGAATGAACTTGCAGTTCTTTTTAAACAGAAAATGTGTTTGATTTGTGTTTTTGGCTTCCTAATGGCATGGCTGTTGTTTCCTTCAGAAATGTTTTCGCAAGATATACGAGACGTGAATGTTGAGAAGAATACTGGAAGGAAACCTTTCAAATGCAACACCTGCAGAAAGAGTTTTGATTACCAGTCAAAGCTGAAAAGTCACCTGATGGTACACAGTGGTGAGAGACCGTACAAGTGTAGTTACTGTGACAAATGTTTTAAACGATCATCAGATCTGAAAATACACATGAGGATTCACAGTGGTGAGAAACCTTTCAAATGTAATCAGTGTGACAAATGCTTTAACCATTCATCCAGTTTGCAATCTCACCTAAGGGTACACAGTGGTGAGAGGCCGTACAAATGTACTCAATGTGACAAATGCTTTAACAAGTTATGGACTTTGCAATGTCACCTGAGGATTCATAGTGGTGAGAGACCATACAAATGTACTAAATGTGAGCAATGTTTCAGGAAGTCATCAAATTTGAAAGATCACCTGAGGATACACAGTGGCGAGAAACCATACAAGTGTACTCAATGTGACAAATGTTTCACTCAGAGTTCAGGTCTGCGATATCACATGAGAACAATTCATAACGATTTGCTTCACAAGTGCACCCAGTGTGACAAATCTTTCCATGATGACAGCAGTCTAAAGAGGCATGATTGTAGCAAACGTTCTGCCATAGACAAAGAAAGATTTACCTGCTGGATGTGCCAAGAATATTGCCATAGTTGTTGTGGAATTTTATTCCATATGTATAAACATATGACAAGATCAAGGTTTGTAAGCACTGGCAGTGATGAAGTCTTAATTGTGCAAAACATTTACCCTTAGAAAGACCATTATCTCCGTATCTTCAAATAGGGAAGGGTGATATTGCAGAAAGTTCTTTTGAGGATACATGAAGAACAAATGTTTAACGGCAATCTAATTTCCTTCATTGAAAATTGGAGAAATTTACCCAACCGAAAACTGTAGGGTTTTTGGCACTCCGTCCGTCCCTTCCTTTCATTCCGTCACCTAATCACCCAAAAGTTATATCTTTTGATTAAGACCACAACGGCACCACCTTAACCATTTTGAAGGTTCCCTTAGTACAATTTACATTTTTGTTTTCAGAGGACAGACTACACATCTAGTAGACTGCAGCACTTCATAGTTTTCTTGTGTCAACTAAGGGAGTCAGGCAGAAGTTCAAAGCTCCATTTCTACCAGACTCTTTTAGTTGAAACAGAGCGTTACACAAATCTAATTGTTATATGTTTTAAACGACGTGAGAAACTCGAGGCCACGGCAGTTGCTGATAATGCCATATTTTTGTGTCACGCATTCCACTATCTTTATTCAGGAAAATAAGGACTGGTCGCATTCCATAACGCTCATAAAATTCTTGCGGAGGTTGTAGTTTCTGGACTAGAACAAAAACACCTTATTAATTCCATAATGTCTTGTATTATTGGGAATAACCAAATTATGAAGTACTTCGTTTTATAGTCAAAGCCGGCCAAGGGTTCCCATCGTTAACGGACTAATGAATTCATTAATGGTAAATTGATTCAATCAATCAACGAACAGAATTAATATGCCATTAACGAATTCAATAGTCCGTTAACGACGAGAACCCCTGACTGGCCTTGGCTGTAAGGGGTACAGGAATCACTCAAAGTTTCTTTGATCGACAAAAAGGCAAGGCTGCAAATAACGTTTCTTTTCGGAAAAGACACATGACCAGATGAGTCATCAATTTGGATGAACAAAACCAAAACTTGTTGGATATCACTTGTTGTTAGGTTGACCCTATGTACTTTAAAATGATAGTTATTGGTATTGAAATGTTTTGCTCAGTCATCCTGCTCTGTTCACAGATAGTTGGGCCACCCCTGTCTGTTAAAGGACTGTCATTTGTAGCTTCTGGCTAAAGGGGCTCTATGTCTAAAAGACCTACTGCAGTCAAAGGAAACCCAAAGAAATAACTCACTTTTGTTTAAAATGATCCACCAGTTTTCTGAAACTATAATTGTGTTTGGATGCGAATGAAAATAGAAGGCAACTTGAAAACATTGCGCTAAAGTTTTCAAGGTTAATCATATCACTCCGTCAAGAGTGGTTTCCTTCCAAAAATTAGAATTTCATTTTAAAGGGAATCTTTGATTATGCAAGGTGGCCTGTAGTTGTGAACTTGGATGAGAGAGAACAAAAACATTTTGAAATTTTTTTCACAGTTGTGTTTAGGATGTGAGTAGTATTTGTTAGTTTGAGTTATTTACATACGTTGGGCAGTTTTCCTGGAAAGGTTATTTTCATATAGTATATGGCATATTGTAGGTTAAAATATTAGGGATTTAAGATGTATTTAAAGTTTGGTACGTTGCATTTTTGTCGTACAGAAGACCCCCGTTGTGTTGAACAGCAGTTATCGCTTAATACCTTGTATACAAACACGTTTTCCTTGGATACCGTTCTACCGTTGTTTGTATTTGCTGTCTCCAACTCAACCCCTTGCAGTCACAAACAGAAACCTGTTTCCCTTGGATACCGTTTTTACTCGATTAAGCACCTCCCCCGATTAAGCGCCGCCCTTGATTAAACGCCGCATATGAATGCGGCGCTTAATCTAAGCATCATTAGAAACATGTCCTTTTGAATGTGGTGAATCTACGCCTTCTGATGTCGTATCCAACTACGTCGAGTGGCATTGACATCTTGATATGAACATTGTTTATTTTGTTGTTAACATTTGCTTGTTATCGTTTACAAATGTTATGATTTTTTAAAGAGCGCCGCCCTCCAATAAACGTCGCCCCCGAATGAGCGCCGCATCCGAAACACTAAGAATTTAAAGAGCTCCTCGGTGATTAATCGAGTAAATACTGTACTGTCAGACAGTGGCGGAGATGTGGTGCTGTTGTGGTTAACGCGTCGGACTTTTTCCATCGGATGATCTGAGTGTTGCTGGTTCGATGCTAGGTTCGTTTCTGCATTGTATTGTTGTTTCCTTAGGCAAGAAACCTTTTCTTCACATTCTCTAACACTGATCAGGTGTATAAATGGGTACATGTCGCGGCTAAACACTGCCATGGTAATGCTGTGATGGACTAGCATCCCATCCAGGGGTAGACGCTGTTGCACCATGCAGAAAGCGGCTTTATAGGCTCCAGCATGCGACTGTACTTTGCCTTTCGTTTACTTTCTTTACAGTATTTTACTGCTCCAATTTTGAACAGAAATAATGTTACCTTTAAAAGAAAATTATTTCCCTCGGCTTTCAAAAGAAATAATTTTTTGATCCCGCCTGAGTTTTTATGATAGTGGGAGTCGACTGTATACATGTACGTACATTTGTTACTTGTTATATCGGAACTTGAAATATCCTATTACGGTCACTGATTTTGCATTTTTGTTGAGTTGAAATGCTGTGTGCCTTTTTTCACCAATTGTGTCACGTTTTATGTTAAATGTGACCCTCGTATGAGTTAAATTAGATTAACCGTTTCGTTAATAAAACAGTCAACTGTGATCATGACATTGCTGTTTCTTGTTCAAATCTTGCGTTTTTTGAGAAAGCTCTGTTTTTCCTTCGGGCGATCGAGAAGTGAGGCGAGCCCACGATCAATAAGAAAATCGGGATCCTTCTGGGCTTTGTAATTTGCCACCAGAGCTTTGACGTATAAGTGCTGGATACCGGAGCTAGGTTCTACTTCCAACCTTTTTTTGGGCGGGGGGTGGGGATAGTGACGCGAGCGTGCGCTCTCGTTTAATTTAAAAACACCTGCTTTCGTTTGTTGTTCAATAATCGTTTGTGAAGATAATAGGAAGAGACTAGAGCTTACATGTAGTTGTATTAATCGGGGGCTACAAATATAGAAGAGCAAGTTTAAAGTTCCGGGCTCCAATGCATAGAAACCAGATTGAAAACCTTAAAGTTTTCGAATTTTCTGACCTTTTTATTTAAGACAGAGATACTCTGTAACATACACAAATCCTTGCACACGTTAACAATTGAAAACGAAGATTATGAAAGAAACTGCTGATTTTTTTTTGAAACCAAGATTTATCGTTTGGGTGTGAACGATCATTTATTTATATGGCCTGGCAGCCCTCCGTCCTCAGGCAACCTATTAAATCCAAAGCAAGCTATCACAAAGTTGAGGAGGGCGGGCTCACTTACCCGAGGCAGGGGCTGGTAATCGAGCCTATCACAAATTAAAGCACAGGCTTACCACCCTCTGTTTGTGTTGCGGGCCTGTGCAAGCTGTATATTAATAGCCGCTCCGGCTGTCAACAAAGGATTTTGTGAATACCACATTTACGGTTTTTTGAACAGATGAAAGCCAAATAAAAACGCTTAAATAAAAACATGAACACTATGTTAATGTTTGCTATTATGGGCTTGGCTTGTCGATTTAAATCTCCGGGAGGCGGTTTTACAAACTTGAAGTTTGACTGACTCTATAAACATGTATAAAGTCACAAGGTTTGCAATTTCCAGAACCTCAAATTACCGATCGCCTTGGGATTTCGCCAAAATTAATACACTTTATCTCGTGCCTTTGACAAAAGAATCCCGGTTTCCGAAAGAACAATCCGCGTCCGCGGCCTTTAACATCCAGCACAAACTTTCGAATCTGATGGTGTCGAAAACGCACAAGCAATACGTTTACTGTTAAAATCTCCGTTGCACAAGCAATACGTTTCCTTTGAAAATCTCCGTTTAATTTCCTCCAAATGATCACAAACTCCGCTTGAATACAGGCTAGAAAAACTCCTCTCTTACAACTCAACCGCGTGCTCAGTGTATAAATAACGTAATCCGATCTCTCGAAATAACTCACTCATTCCCTGCTAGCAGAGGCCCCTTTTCCTTTGTATTCGCTGAGCTGACGGGCGTAATACAAAGGAAAAGGGGCCTCTGCTAGCAGGGAAACTCACTCACTAAGTACAAAGCACATTTTATGCATTTCCGCTCATTATGTAACTAACGAAACAATCAATCAACGATATGTCCACAGTTCCCGACAGACGGAAAATTTGTTTCTGCCTATGATCTGCACAAGTTGCCTACTCAAAGACATCTCAAGTATGCAGTTTTCTATGCAATTTGAACTCGCAAGACCAAAGCGGCTTGTTTGGCACGCGAAGGAACTAGTTGAAACACTTGCGCGTGCAGCCACGCATCGCAGCGCAACAATATGGTGATGAAAATAAATTTTGTTCACACCTCATCTTTAATACCAGTTTAAGGCTCTCGCGGCCATTGTCTGTCCCAACAACAACTACACCTTTTGCTGTTCATTAGCGCAAAACGTACATTCATTTGTGCCAAGCGATGCATCAATAACTTGTATTGTACTTTCTTGAACACCGCAAGCAACATCATTGGTGCGAAACGACTTTCAATAGCGATATTTAAATACGCGCGAGCATTCAACAGTATCAATAGACAATCAACTAAACGACGGGACAATCATTTGGGTGGAACGTTATTTCATGTGCGCGCAATGAAAATTCAATAGCACCAATTGACAAACGGTTGCATTTATTGACAATCATTCAACCAAAAATGAAACTTCATTAGTGTTATTAGCATAAACAAGGCAATCTATAGCGCGTTTGGACAATCGTAGCCATTCGAGATTATATTCTTTAGTGCGTTTTGACAATCATTTGAGCGGTTCAAAATACAATAACACAAAAGAAAAAATCAATACTACTTTTGTATTTTTCTATGTTCATGGATCAAAAAATAGCTAAAACAAAAAAGATTGCTCAAGATTCAGCATGAAATTGCAGTATAAAAGCAAGTTTTCGTCAGTTCAATTTCTCTGTCGCTCCAGAAACAGCCAAAATGCCTCGTAGAAATCGCATCATCCTAGAGCAACGCGAAAGGATTATTCAAGCTTTTGAAAACACAAATGAAGATTATCTCATGGTGGCCGATACAATCGGTGTTAATCGTTCCACAGCCAGGAGTATAGTTGCCAGATATGTACGGGAAGGTAGAATTGCAGAGAGACCAAGGGGAGGACCAAATAATGTACGTGTCGATAACCAGATGAGGGACACTCTCAATGACATTGTAAATGAGAATTGTCAACTAACGCTGGCCCAGATAAACCAAGAATTACGGCAACGTCTTCCCGCCAAACCACAAATCCACGACCGTACTGTGGCAAGGACCTTAGACGGAATGCTTTTTCGTGTGAAACTAAGCAGACCACTCCTAGCAGAAAGAAACAGACCCGATGTCATCGAGAAACGATATGCTTATGCCAATTGGTTTATGGGCCATGCCATAGTAAATCATTCTGTTTTTATAGATGAATGCGGATATAATATTTGGACTTCTCGAAGCCAAGGCAGAGCGAGAAGAGGAGAAAGGGCCTACAGGCAAGTCTGTGGTCAAAGAGGAAGAAACGTGACGGTTGCACTCGCTATTTCACCGACTAATGGCCTTGTCTTCCACTCTTCAGTCATTGGAGGAATGAATGCGCAGAAATTTAACGACTTCCTGGCACAGACGCGTTTAAATCTTGACCCAGATGAAAACGTCATTTTCATTTACGATGGTGCCCCAGCCCATCACAATCCAGTCAATCCAGGTGCAAACACTGAGCTGAAAAAATTGCCGCCTTACAGTCCATTTCTAAACATCGTGGAACAAGCAATAAGCTCCTTGAAAGCAGCGGTAAAAGCAGATATAAGTCGTCCTGCAATACAACAAGAAATGAATAATCGAGATGAAGCAAGAAATCGGGGCCTTGCTCTGGGCCATTACCGCACACAGCTGCTTTTGGAAGCTTTGAATCGAAATATTGGAACAATCACTCCAGCTAAAAGTGGGCAATGGTTCCGTTTTATGCAAACATATCTACCCCGTTGTATTAACAGAGAGTTTATCGAAGGCTGAAATTTAAATAGAAATGACAAGTAGTATTGATTTTTTCTTTTGTGTTATTGTATTTTGAGCCGCTCAAATGATTGTCAAAACGCACTAAAGAATATAATCTCGAATGGCTATGATTGTCCAAACGCGCTATAGATTGCCTATGTTTATGCTAATAACACTAATGAAGTTTCATTTTTGGTTGAATGATTGTCAATAAATGCAACCGTTTGTCAATTGGTGCTATTGAATTTTCATTGCGCGCACATGAAATAACGTTCCACCCAAATGATTGTCCCGTCGTTTAGTTGATTGTCTATTGATACTGTTGAATGCTCGCGCGTATTTAAATATCGCTATTGAAAGTCGTTTCGCACCAATGATGTTGCTTGCGGTGTTCAAGAAAGTACAATACAAGTTATTGATGCATCGCTTGGCACAAATGAATGTACGTTTTGCGCTAATGAACAGCAAAAGGTGTACTTAGGAGCTCAAGCAACCACGACGGCGACGGGAAGGAAAACGTCAGTTTTAAAATGACTTCACAATCTTTTAAACTTCTTGGCGATTATTCTGACTCGTTTAACCTGTCTTATGTAGTCGAATTATCCAGGAACTGAATCTGTAAGGACGGCTTTTCAGTTCGAGAAGAAATTGTTTAGAAAATAAATTAGAAAACAGCTCTGACAGGGGGCTGTGTGTCTCCAATTAGCGCCCTGTCTTTACAGGGTGCTAGAACACTTGACACGTAAATGAAGTTATTATTATTATTATTATTATTATTATTATTATTACAAGTGAGACCGGAAAACAATATTATAATTATTAGTTAATCATTAGCAATACACCTCTCATCAAATTAGAACCAGTGTTTCATAAATTTTAAATAAGCCTCTGTTGTAGGTAATATAAACTTAAATATCTAAGCAATTTAAATGCTTTATTCAATAAGTGATTTGAAACCGGGATAATATAGTTCAATACGTTTTCTACAGTGTAAGACGCCCTCATACTCATATTTTTCTCCTTATATGGTAAAATGACGCTATAGTTGAATGATGATGATGATGATGATGATGATGATGATGATGATGATGTACCTTATTTACTTGTATTAATTCCCCGGGACGTTTAATTAATAGTAGTAAGTTGTGAACCCTAAAACATCCCAGGGCATTGCTTTCTTTCTTGACTGTCCAATAGTGGTAGTTACTCAGAAGGAGTAGCTTACTGGAGTTAATATGAAATATTATTTAAATTACTGTAAAAGCCCTAATAGTCCTGCTCTCTAATACGCCTTCTTACCTACTACTTGCTAATTACAAATAAATTATTTGCTTACAATTATGTCATGACATTGGGGCTTGAAAATTATTTTATGTTTCGACTGATGCCGGGTATTATTTTACTGCCAGAGGAAGATTCGAAGAAGTGCAGCATTATGCATGTAATTACTTACATGTAATTCAGGTGAATCAATTCATTCATCTATTTTAAGTACCAATCAGTCAATCAATCAACCACTCAACCAACTGGCTGATAAATCAGTCAATCAGCCAATTAAAAATAAATCATTCAACCAATCAATCAATCAATCAATCAATCAATCAATCAATCAATCAATCAATTAATCAGTCAATCAATAAATCAATCAATCTGTGACTTCAGTGTTGCCAATGCGAATAACAAATGGTCCAGTAATGACTAGTGACTTTATTTGATGCACAGATTATAACTCACTCTCTTACTACCCCAGACCGTGATGGCAGTAGATCTCGAGACTTTAGTTCATTTTTGGTTTGATAATTTATTACCAATAAGCATTGTTACTGATTGCCATAATCTGGTACCAAAGAAAAACAAAAGGAATAGCCTCTTCCTAAATCATTTCAGAATAGTCTGAAACCTAACAGGCAATGAACTGATAAAAAGGGATCAGACTGTGGTGAACCAGTCAATCGATATAGTTTTCCCCATAAAGAGAATTCAATCAAATAGGTCTGACTCTTCATTCCTGGGATAGTAGTGGGGAGGGGGGGGATAGTCCCCCAAAAAAAGATATGGGGCAGGGTGTGCTCATCAGATATTTTGAAGTAGAGCCCTAAAAGGTGTACTCCAGGATTCATTCCATTTTCATACATCATCCACTTAGTAGTACTGAGGGGTCAGTCAAACTTATCAATGACATCAAAATGTTAAGCAGAAAAGACAAAAAAGATACAACCTTATTTCAAAACTGCTCTTCAAATTTTTTATTTGAATTGGTAAAGTGTGTCTGGGAATATAACTAAAAGTACAAATTTCTTAACCAAACCCTTACAATAAACTGCCATATTTTCCTGACATCAGGTTGATGGAATAAAAACCTGTAAGAAAAACAAAGCAGATTTTAATTATCGCAATTACCAATAGTAGGACAGTCAGTGTGCATGCGCCAGAGAAAAATGAGAGACTGGTCGTAGTCTATGAGAATGGTACCAACTTGGGCCGGTACGACTTCAGATCGACTCCAAATGCTTCCCTCTGTTTACACGAAACGTACGAAACATGAAGCTAGTATAAAATAATTATCATCTTAGGCTGTGTTTACATGAGTGGTTTCATCCCGAGAAGACTTTCAAATCGGTGTCTGGTTATTTACCTGCAACTTTTTACATGGTTTGGAGCTGAAATGGTGTTTACCCCGGGACGATTTCATCCCGGTGCTGAAGACCGGGATGAAATCGTCCCAGGGTGGACACATTTCAGCTCCAAATCACGTAAACATTTACAGGTAAATGACCAGACACCGCGATGAAAGTCACCCCGGGATGAGATAAAAGTCATCCCGGGATATAGTCACTCATGTAAACAGGGCCTTAGGCTGCTTTAACTCATCACTGCTGCTGAACCAATATGAATGACTCAGAACGGTTTGAAATCAGACTGGGGAGCCACTTAAGCATGAACAGGGTTCCAATTGGTCTGAGATATTTGTTTTGGGTATGCACGATTAATAAGTAGCGTTGGAGCATTCCAAGCTGTTGGATAATAGATAAACTGGATTTTTAAGGATGGGATGGTTGCGGACCACATTAACACAAACAGAGTTTAGATTGGTCTCAGGTAAACACTTCATGCCAGTCTGACTTTCAGACCGGTCTCATGTAAACAAAATCGTACCAGTCTGAGTTTGCACCGGTCTCATGAAATCAAGGCGTTACTGCCCCTGGGTCTCTGAGGATGTTGTTAAACATTCTTGAGAGCTGCTTGACTTTAGGCTAACGGGTTGTTTACATAATACCAGCATGATTTTCATTCTGGTACAAGTTCCTCCCGATTTCCTCTTGTTTCTCTGTATTTGTTTAATGATTACAGCACAAAATGTCATAACTGTACAAGTCATACCTGTGTGAGCTTGCCCCAGTAGTGGTACTGGGTCACAATAATCACTGTGGTATGGAAACCCATACATGGTATAACTGTTTGATTCATTCTGCATTACGTTTTGACCCTTTAACCATCAAGAATAAATCTTACATCACCGTGAAAAATGGATTTTGTAACTTAAGTGGGTATAAGGTTTTCATCACCTTAACCCCAGTGGAAGTCTTGATGGAACAGTGATGTAAATGTTGTGATTTAATTTCATCCTTGGTTCAACTGTTATTTTCCTTTCCCTTGCACCAAGAGCCTGGTAAAACCAGGGTTTTACCCTGGTCCAAGCCTGGTTAAAAAACCAGGGTACCCTGGTTCTTAAACCAGGCTTACCAGACTAAAACCCTATGTGCAAAAAAGTCTGGTAACCCTGGTTACCCTGGTTATTTAGAAAACCAGGGTTACCAGACGTACCAGGGTAACCAGGGTTTAACCAGACTCTGAGAAGTCTGGGTTAACCTAGGTTACCCTGGTTACCCTGGTAAGTCTGGTGACCCTGGTTTTCTAAATTGCCAGGGTTACCCGGGTTTAACCAGGCTCTTGAGGTCTAGGTTGACCAGGGTAACCCTGGTAAACCTGGTTAGCACATTTTACTGAAAACCAGGCTTACCAGACTCGGACCCTATGTGCAAAAAAGCCTGGTTAACCCCGGTTTCCCTGGTAAGCCCGGTAACCGTGGTTGTCTAAATAACCAGGGTTACCCAGGTACAATATTTTTGACTATAACATCTGGGTCAACCCCGGTAACCTTGGTTTTTCTAAGAAGCCTGGTGATGCTGGCAAATTTCAAGAAAGCATTGGAAACCAGTAAACTGAGGTTTGTAGCCAATGTTCAAAAAGACTAAAAAGCACAGTATCCTTAACTATGGACAACATGGATATAGTCCTGGGCCCAGTTGCATAAAGCAACTTGAGATTAAAAGGGTTTTTTTGCAACAATTCCCTTTGTTCTGGAGGATTTCTTCGTGTTCTCTTTGTGTTTCCTAAAGTACTCTACTCTATACTCACTAATCTGTCTTCGGCCGAGTTATCCGTGATACTGTGCCAAAAAGTCCTCCAAAACAAAGGAAATGGTTGCAGAAAATTCGCACTTAATCTTAAGTTGCTTTATGGAGCCGGGCCCTCCCGAGGGAAAGAAAAACATCTACGGGTTTCAGCAATACTACTAACAGTGCGTTTGCCGAAATAGTGCTACATTCGTTGCCAAATGAAAACAGAAGGAACGTTAATTTACCACAAAATAACAGTAGCTACGGGCTTGCTCCAAAATAATGCTTATGGTGATGAGCTTGTGCTGTTTTGCTTAATTATTCCTTGTGTTCACTGTCTGTTTATGTTTTATTTTTACAAAAAGCGTAAGTGGCTATTCTGGTTTTGCGTCCATCGACATCAGTCGATGCGATCGATCACGCAATCAATCGATCGGACTGTAATAGATCCATGTATATGCATTGAATGCAAACTCAGATCTTGAGTAGTTTTCTCCAGTGACATCTGGCGACGAAGACGTCAATATTCTTACTACTTGTTTTTGTCTTATTATTCTTATATCGAGTGGAAGTGGCTACTCTGGTTTTACGTCCATCGAGAACGATGATCAATCGATCGATCAATCAATCGGTTGTTATAAAAGCTCCATACGCGTTGACTACAAAGTCAGATCTAGAGTTGTTTTCTCCGGTAACATCTAGCAAGGAAGATATTATGATTTTCAGGGGCTACTACTGTGAATATCAGCTTGCTGAAAGGCCAGTGCAGCAGGGTATAATTTGCGAAACGTCCGGCAAATGCACCAGCCAAACTTCAAAACAAAAGCACAACCACGCAAAGCACTTTGAGTGACACTGGCTCTTTAAACAATACCGCACCAGCATACTACCTAAAATCTTCAAGTACAAGGTATACATTGTAGGTTGTAATGAGAAATGATAAAATATAAATAAAGTAATATTTGTCCAGGTTTATCCTGCATTCAAGACTACTACAACAAACCCCAAGCCCAGTGTACGTTAAATGTACACGTACACTGTATGACGCTTTGTATTCTATGCCAGTCACTTTGTGGCCACATTCAGTTTACCTCAGAATGTCTATTTTTTAACAAATCTCCAATATCAGTTAAAATATTTACAGTGTATCTGTGCATATGAGGCAAAACCAAATGAAAAGAATCATTGAGTAACAGGGAGTATACACATTCACTGATTTTACATTTACGGTCTTATCTGTTTTGGCTGCCTTCATTTCACTTGCGGTTAACAATCTTCTGAGTTCAGTCCTCTTATGGCCTTATACATGTAGACGTGGTCCTAGAAAAAAATATTGAGAAGAAATTAAAAAAAAGTTCTAGGCCTGTCATACACTCAACATTATTAGGTTGTAATGTTAATTTTCAATAACATAATTATATAAAGGTTCATGTAAATTTACAATAACATTATGATACAGTTCAAGCAGTGAACAAAATTACAGTGTAGTAAAAGGTGTAAATATTAATTTAATGACTTTTAGTCAAGTATTGGGTTCCAAAGCTGTGGAGTGGCAAAATAAGAAAGATTCTTAAAATAAACTGTCACTTTAGTGACATCGACAAACATCGTAAGCATTACAGTGATAGTCCATTTCAAAACCTTAATAGCCCTGATCAGAATACAATTTTCTAGTACACCATAACAGAACACATCCTGTTTGCATGTATTGTACTCAGTGAATTCACGATGATCCGGTTTTCACATGTTCATGTACGAGGTTCCAACAAATCTCCAAAAATGATGTGCCTATTGACTGAGTGAGAGGACTAGACAGGAAAATATTTGGCTTAAGGTCATGGTGTACAGACTGAGCACAGCGAGGTCTGTGTGCCACGACCGGCTTGTCCTAACTCTGTCAATACACATTTATCATACCACCAATTTCATGCTACATGTAAATACATGTATTTTTGGAAAATTTCAAAACAATGCTTAAAAATACTCAAAGCATGTTAAAGTGCACGCGCGTTGAATGAACCAATGATGTGTGCAAGACTGGACGGCTTTTTCCAGACTGGCTTGCATCAACCCACCTGGCCCTACACACATCAACTCGGAATACATCTGTACCGTATACACTAAGAGAGAACTGTTGTCCACCCATCATGGAAAAACGGCTACGTTACAAAAAGCCAAAACCACACCACTTCTATACTTTCCTGGCAGGGATGTGCAACACTGTGCCATGGCTGTTGATGTGTCACTACTTTCAACTACTTAAGGCTGGTTTTCACTAGCGACGGAGTCGGAGTCGGAGTCGGAGTCGGAGTCGGAGTCGGAGTCGTAATCAGAAGCATAAAGCGTTACGATCTAGTGAAAATCAAACAACGGAGTCGTAAGCAGAGTTTCCTTTTGCGCTTACGCTTCCGTCGCTTACGATCTAGTGAAAACCAGCTTGTCGGAGTCGTAAGCAGAAGCAGAAGAACTAAACCAATCATAAAGCGTGGGAACGAGCACCATGATTGGTTTATCCTTCCGCTTCTGCTTCCGACTCCGACAATGTGGTTTTCACTAGATCGTAAGCGACGGAATCATAAGCGGAGTCGGAAGAAAATGGAAACGTTCTGATTCTTCCGACTCCGATTCCGTGGAGCTTATGACTCCGCTTACGACTCCGATGTTTGATTTTCACTAGGTCATAAGCACTCTTACGACTCCGCTTACGACTCCGACTCCGACTCCGTCGCTAGTGAAAACCAGCCTTTACGCAAATTGATGTCAGTTTTCAAGATATCATGTTGTTGAGTGGTGAATTGTTCATGGGTACCAGCTAGTTTTTTTTTATAATATTGTGTTGGCGGGGATGTACGGTGGTATAAGAAGTTGAGGTCTCAAGTGACTGAAAAATGAAAATGGTGGACATGAAATTCAAAGCCCAGATGCAAGGAAATACAATGTATGCTACCATTGTAGTTTTAACTCTGTTATCCCAAGCAGTTAGCCTCTAGTGGTCTAACGTGGTTGTAACTGGGTGTAGCTGTTATGTAGTGAAATGAAATGAGACCCCAAGAGAAGCTGAACCTGAGGTGTTCCCTATACCAGCCCAGAGTTCTAACCGCTACATGTACAGTAACCTACATTGTACAGAATGTAGATTACATAGGAGTCTAGACGTGAGCTACAGGTGTACAGCTGTATTGTAGGGCATTACTTACAGTACAAGGTCACCATACAGTCAGATGCCTTTAACACTGCCCTGTCTAGCACTATGCAGGACATGATACAGTATGAACCTAGTAAGATGACCTACTTCACTAACAGTTTTCTTGTAGATTAGTACAATCATGTAGCTGGAGTGCAGAAGGTCATGGGTATGACTTCAGTTAGGGATTTAACTTGGTGTCCTAATCCCACAATTGCTTCATGTTGAGCACATGTATCATCATTCTTTTGGTTAATAAATGACCAATCTTAGTAATTATTTACAACATCAGTAATTACTTTACAATATTAAGAACCATGGCTCTATATCAACAGGGCTTTTGTTTCAGTGTACTGGTCGGGATTGTGGTTTGTCCACAATAATCAAGTATCCATGTCTTAAAAATTCAAGCATTCAATGATCACCAAGGAGATAATGTCTTCATATGACATGAATCCATATGCCATTCTGTCAAAATCTTTAAAAGGAATGCCTGCAACCAATGCCCAATACACTGTACATGTACACGTCCTTTGTTTAAAGAAAACAGATCTACATGTAAGCAACACAAATTTGAAGTGTAACATGAGGATTCTAATGTATACAGCTAAAACGTTGTCTGATTTTACAGCCTTGAGCTTACACGAGGAGACCGAAAGGTAGTATGGGTAGCTGAAAATGGTTTGTGATTCGGCTGTAATTTCGCAGTTGTCGCTTCCGTAGGAGGGGTGAAAGTACGATAAACACTTGCCTGTATGATTTAATTTGTGTAGGGGTGAGCCACAGCTAAGCTTGGTAAATTTATTAATAGATTACCCATAGCACCTTGTGGTCTCATTGCGTAGGTTTTCCGACAACGTTAATTGTAGCTGTATGTTTGAGTAACTTACCTGACCATGTGTGATGCATTCCTTTGCTATGTACAACATGCATCAAGAAACTGTTTTGCTGTAGAACTTGGAGTCATACTGATACAATGTGTACAAATGTAGAAACCTGATGAAAAATTTTGAGAGTAAAATTAATAACTGGATCATAAAAAATAAACTTACTACTCACATACATGTACATGTAGCTACATGTATAAAGGTGAATGTAAATCATACTTTAATTTCATCTATACCACAGTACATGAACTACTTTACAGATCCCAGGAGATTGTTGAAGGAGCAGTGTACATGTAGATGTATGAGGTTCAGGTTTGAACTGAAATTTAACTTCTATATAGGATGTTACTAAACAGCGCCAGTCATCTAGCCCAGTTGATTGTGTTATTGACCTTTCAAATACATGTACAGTACATGTGTAAGTTAATATTTGGTTCTTGGGCAAAAGTGCAAAAAACTCACTGGAGACAGTTTGACACATTGAACACCATCCCCTTAAAGCCAAATAATTTTTTCCTTCAGCTCTTGCTTTAGGTCAGTAAGTACATAATTTTTTGAATTAGGAAATAAGCCAAAAATTGAAAAGTTGCCATTTTGAAGGCTGTTTTCCCATAACATGATTGAGCAGTTTTGATGATTTTCAAAAAAAGTTTACATTCATGAGACACTCAAATGCCCTCCTGGATTTATAAAGTTCTTTCATCTACATGTAGACTACTCCAAACAAGTAGGTACATGTACATTGTTTTCATAATGTTTTCTGCACACTACAGGTGTAATTAGTACATCACATGCCATTCACCTCCGAGCACAACAGTGGTCACCTCCACAGTTTTTTTGTCCGTATCTGATAACAAGTTACCTGTACCAGTCTGTGGGGCTGGATATTAACTTGTGTGGCATAATAATTATTATACTGAGAGAACCATTATTCACCTTAATGTCTGTGACATTTAACATTTATTCCATGAGCATGTATGTACTGGGTATAGGGTGGTAAGTAACCAACAAGGTGCATAGCACAAAGTTGATAAAAATCACCTCATATCCTAAATGAGCACAACAGAATTAATAATATTCCTTTATTAAATCTCAACTTTAGTTATCTTTTCTGAATTATGGGTGGCTGTATTTTGGACAAGCTTCTAGCTTTTACTTGGATGATATGCTATTTTGAATGCCATGGTACTTGGCATGCAGCAAAATCAAATTTAAGGTGCCAGTGCATGAAGGGACATGTTGAAATTTGTGTTGCATGAGCTCAAAAAGCACCAGCCACACACCAAAGGGTGTCACATGTTGTTGCAAAAATGTAAGCACCTTTCGATTTCCTCTCTGCTAATGTTCCTGCTACAGTACATGCCTTTAGCATAACAATTGCAGTGTCGCACTGCTGTGTGTCTCTGTGACATGTCCCTGCAACATGTCCCCTCATACCCTGGCATCTACCGTATACAAAAGGAAGGAATTCAATGCCTGAAATTGAGAATTTAGTGTATTACTACTACGTGTATAGGGTCTCCACTGTGAGTCTGTCATGGATAAATTACTGTTTAGTATTTAGGCATACATTGGACATTAGGTTGGGATGAAAGTTCATAAATCTGGTGACCATTTTAGAACTGTTGATTGCAATGAAAAACTCCCATATGCAAACTCCCTTGAAAAGAGGACTTTGAGAAATGCACACATTTCCACCTTATGCCACTAGAATAAAAATGCTATGGTGTCAAGTCCTGGAGTCGTTACTATTCAAATAATATCAAATCTGATCATGTTAGTACACAGCACTATCTTTGCTTAAACAAAAATCAAGAAATCTCATAAACCGTTAAAGAACTCACTAATTGGCAAATTATGCATGTTTCATTTCATGTTTTCTCCGCTTTGACAAGTGATTAAAGAAAAATTTAGGCTTTCATTGTATTCAAGTTTATGTGTACACGTATCTGAGTGAAACGCATTTCAACTGAACTGTTGGTTAGCGTGTAGGCATTATGAAATCACCTACAACTAATCACCAATGATACATGTAGATGCATGGAGATACACGTACGTGCTTACATGTGAAATGCCTACTCCTCAAATTATTCGGATTTGCGAAGTTCTGATAGTGGTACGTCGACTACTTCTTGGTCGGTAAACCTTTGTTTTACTTCGCCGGGCTTATCACACTTTGATGTGAAAAGTGTAAGTCACAGAATGCCGCATGTGTGAACAATGGTTTTACTTGTTACTTGATACCACTGTCCCACTTGGGGTCAATTTCACAAAGGCCGTTTTTGATTAGGATTTGCAACGTGCAAATTTGCACAGTGTACGCTTACACTGTGGGTTAAAGCTTGTTACACTCATTTGGCAGAATGTCACAAAGAAAGGAACTTTAAGCCCTCCATTGAAAACTAAATGTACATGAAATGTTAGTCATACCAGCTACGTATTATGAGGAATTAGGTTACATGTACTCACCGGCCTTGAAATCGATCGATCAGTCCGTTGGTAATTCAGTCCGTTTATACTTGAATCGAGCAATCATCAACCATCTTTACAATCATCTTCCAACAGAGCACGTTCTGAGTTGAGCCTCGCTAATCGTAAGCGAAAATAATCTAAAGAATAGCGTAATAAACCACTTTCACGTACGATAACCAGCTCTATTCGTCACAAACCCATTTTATTTGAAACTCACCGCCGTTACCCAGCTATGCGACCGGGCCGCTTTCAAGAGGTCATGTGATTTACAACCGCACGCTCGAGAATTGCAGGCGCAAGTAACCGGTGAATGTGTGTCTGTGTCTGTGATCTGTGTGTGTTGGATTTCTCCGTGTTTGTGTGCGCCAGAAAGTGAAACGTGGATAGTTTTTTACTCCAGTGGTTGAAGAGTTGTGGGATTCGATGCAGAGCTGCCCTCCCTTACACAAAGGTACAGTATTAATCTTAAATTTCTTGAATAGATTCTGCCTCCTCTTTGGCGGCCATTTTGGGTTTTAACCTCGGTGTAAGAACCTGACAAGATTTTCTTTGTTTGTTAGCTTTTGTTTTGCTGTAAGGTATTGTTTAAAATGTTTTTGTTTCCTTTGTTTTACGTCATCCGTGAGTTTCACAGGTTCTTACACCGAGGTAAAGCCGCCATTTTGGTTCGTTCGGTTCGGCTGATGTCAGAAAAGTACATGTAAGTTACTCGGCCGAGTTTGGCGACCAGACATAAATGTCCAGTGAAAAAAGTGAGCTTCATTTGCAACATATTCGAATTTTACCTAATAAGTTGGATTTTTGCAAGAATATAGAATAATAATTCTTAGATATTGACTTTTCTTGCAAGTAAATAGGTCGAATAAATTTCAATGACTGTGTTATAGTCAAGCAGCACTCTCGTTCTGCAGCCAATTGGAACGATCTTTACAACAGCTTGATATACAATGTCGCCTCAGGACAAACGTTCGTTACTCAAACTCAGTCAAAAAGTTGGACTTGGTGAGCAAATATAGACAGGCTAAATTAGAATCTATCTGGCAAGCCATTTGCATGTCACTGAATAAGAATGCTCTCTTTTGTTCATAAAACATTAATGCACAAGTAAATAACTGGCTGGATATTCTAAAATTTCTCAATCAACATTACCTTCTGTAAAATCAAAGTGAACCAGTTTTGGTGTGAATTTTTATCAACTTACCGTTATTGTGTTTTTGCATTCCTTCTACCATGAATGACTGGGAATTATTAATTTAGGATAACCTTTATTGACATGTCACTTTTTGGTCATATAAGAAATAATGTACATGTGTCAACTTCAGATTTTACTTCCAATTCAATTTCTGGTGGTCTGCAATAGCAGTACTGTCAAGTTCTATTAGTTGAAACTGTTATTTAAACATACTTTAGCATGCATGGTTGCTGAAGGAAAGTATTTATGTGGGGCCTCTTTGCATGGATTTCCTGTCTGGATGAATAACCCTACTTTATTTATGTTTTATTTATTTAGTTATTTATTTATTTATTCATTTTGTTATTTGCTAAATACTGTATACAAGATGGTCACCCACCCACTCTTTCAGTTTTGTAACTAAATGGTGGCTACAGGTATACAGAAAGGACAAGACAAGCATTTTAACCCTTTTTGGGTGGGAAATCTAATAAACTAGCCAGTCCACCCAGTCTTTCATGTAGAGCTGGCCCTTCAAAGACCTTTGCAAGTCACTGAGTAGGTGTTTCTAGTTACAGTTCACCAATCAACTTCTGTTATGTTACAGTACTTTTTTGCCTCACATTTTGTCAGTGGCTGAGAATATATACTATACACAGACATGTACATGTATATATGGGTCCATTCAGTGACTATTTGGCTTGTTAAGCATACAATAGTATTTTTCACTGTTTAAAAATACACCATTTATTAGGGGTTGCATGTACGTAATTATAAGAGCACGCAAAAGGTGTGCCTGTAGGTGCCATACCAAAGGCACTAGCTACTCCTATTCATCTGAGAGGAACTGTACAATATGGTTGCAGTTTTTTGGTTATTTCCCTTGGTATTTTATTTATGTTTATTTTACTTTGTATTTTTTTTCCAGGTGCATTTGTTAAAAAACTGAAAACAGTATTTCCAAGTCTAACAGGGAATCCTGGGCAACAAAGCAGATAAGAAATACCACAACATTTGCAGTTCAGGGCCTATTTAGATAGTCTGAGTTTTACTTATGCTGCTGGTCTGGCATATCATTGGAAATATTGTAACGAGTTCATTTATCATTGCCTCTGGCTATGGTTGTCGTAAGGTTTTAACACATTTCAAAATCCTGCCGCATTTTTTTATGCCATGCACGACAGGCATGAGAAAGTTTTAGCTTTTATTTGCATGGGACAACTTGCATTGTAGGCTGTTCATTAGCATGTCGCATACAACATAGTCTAAATTGGCCCTTTATATGTACAGTGTAGTTTTGTTACTTTTTCAATTAGACCTGAAACTGAACAGAACAGAACAGAGGTATTAGTTTAAACATGGAGCAATCCTGTAGGGTGAGACACTTTTGCTTGGATCACTTGTTACATGTACATAAGCCACATTAGCAGTTCAGACATATTTGTAAGATTTTTACATGTTGAAACTCAGATCAAAATGATAAGTTTAAAATGTTCGTTTAGCCATGGACTTTTGCCACAAAAAGTTATAAATGAGGAAAAGCATCAAGAGGCAAAAAAACCAGGCTCAAAAGAAAACTGGGGCTATGCAGGAAAGAATGTAATAATTAAAAATTAAGTCCAGCTAGCATGATGAAGGTGGCAACCAGCACAATGAGACGTCAAAATAAACCAAATTGAAGTCAACATGTACACACAATGTACGTCGTTCTCTTTCCAGATTTTTTTGTGGAAGCAGCTTTCTATCTTGCATGTAATGGTTAATACATTTATTGAATGAGATCAAGTAACTGAAACTACAGCCCACCGAAGTTATACCTTCACAGATTCCTTTCATTTTTGCGTTGTAGGTGAAGTGACAAAAATGAATAGGTATGAGAAAAATAATTTTTTTCAGTCTAAAGCTTCAGTTTATTACATGGTGATGTAAGATACTGTATCAACCAGTGGCAAATTGACTGTTTTACATAACTTGATAATTTTTCATATCTTTTGGCAAAAAAAAACTCTAAGCACAAAAAATACTTTTAAGTTAAGTTACATTGTAATGTACATAAGAGATTTTCGGGGGCATATCTTTTTAATATGTTTTTGACAAATGCTATCAAAATTAGATTGAAAGATAATATGTACTTGTAATATCAAAGTACATACACGGTAATCACTGCGCAAGAGCTTGCTTTGCAGTTGTGCATGAGTGGCAATTGTGCATGTGTTTTTAAATTCTAAGTGAGCAGCTCCTAAACCAATTTGATGAAATTCAGCCAAAGTTGTAATATAGTTTTCCAGCAATACCATGTCCGCAAATTTGAATTTTCCTTCTATTTGAAAGGTTTAGCTTTTTTTCCAGAGGTACATGTAGTGCCTTTTATCTCTCAGCCTTACATTGTAAATTTTTAATTTTATTTGAAAGTTTTAGCTTGTTTTCTTAAGGTACAAGTAGTACTTTTTATCTCTAATCCATATTTACACATGGAACTTTAGCAGCTTACAAACACAGATGCAAACACAGATGCAAACACAGATGCAAAAAATCTGAATCCCGGTTTGTGAGACCACTGCATAAAGAATCAAATCCAGTGGCAATTGAAAGATGTACAGGAGAATTCATATTTTTTGAAAGAAATTAAATTTTTAACCCTTTACTAGAATTGTTAAGCTTTAATCAATGGCTCGTACAAGTGTTTGTCAAAACAATGGACATTACAGTAGCCTGTATGCAGACGGTCCTATGGAGTGGCTGATGACTTAATAGTCTAGCAATGGAAACATTTTTGGTTCCTCTGCTGAATTTGATTTGCAGTCGTAAAAGCTCTGGCTGATCAGTATTATTTTGCAAATGTATCAAGTTCTGTAAAGTATCTTAATCAACATCTTCAGACGACAGTGCAATGCAACACTTTAGTTTTAACTGTATTTTTTTTTGTTTGGCTCTTCAGTAGAGACTAAAATATTTCAGTCAACCAAAGTAAAATTTTGCAAAGTACAGTGTGTGTACCTGTAAATGTGTCGAATGTAACAACCATTTTTAATTCCTAAGCCGTCACTTGTCAAGCTGAAAAGTCATAAGCCAACTTAGAGTTTAGTTAATGTTTATAGGGTTGCTCCATGTTTAAAATCAATCATTATTCAAATCAATCATTATTCACTGTACGTTGTTGGTTTTGGTGGTATGGCAATTCTAGTGCATGCTTATATTTTGTACCCTGGCCATTTGAATTTCCATAGAAGATGTATTAGAAATTGCACTACAGTTTGCAATAAAAATTATCATTGAGGCACATAGGAATTGCTTGGAACGTTTGTCAAACACTGTTAACCAAAAGCCTGGAAAGCCCAGAGAAACCTGGGCTTCTAGGTTTTTGAATTCTTAGAACATTGGGCTTGAGGCTTTTCAAGTACTGTGATGTTTTCCAACCACACTAACCGGGCTTTTTAGGTGCATGTGATATGTTCGAACCAGACTTTCTGGAAAACCCTGGTAAAACCAGACAAACAAGGTTTTTGAGGTTTTGTCTTTGAACCAGACGTACCAAGAAAGCCTGGTTAAACCAGGCTAACCAACCTTTTCAGGTAAATTTTTTCGAACCAGACTCGCCATAAAAGCCTGGTTAAACCAGACTAACCTGACTTTTCAGGTTATAACTTTCGTCCCTAAACCGGCCTTACCAGGCTTCTGTGGTACAATACAACCAGGCTCACCCTAAAAGCCTGGTAAAACCAGCCTTACCAGACTTCTTACCAGACTTGTTTTCTTCACAAAAGCCTGGTAAGTCTGGTTGAACCAGACTTGACCAGGCTTACCAGACTTTTTACCAGGCTCTTGGTGCAAGGGTTGTGAGTATTACGATTGCCAAATTTTCTTTTTCCGAAAAGGCTGTTTTAGCCACCCAGTCTTCATGTGTTTACACGACGATATAAAACAGATCATGCTCAAATTCCACACTACAGAAATTTGTGCTTGTTCTAGTAGTTATAGAGTTGGCGGTTCTAGATCACTTTCTTTGAAAGTGATCTATAACAACGCCAACTCTACAACTACTTTTCCATCAGATGGAAATTATTTTATGGAAATCATTTTATGGGAAGGAGCCGAGCAGGCTCGGAAAGTCGTTGACGAAGTCAACGAGTGAGGCTCCTTTGCAGTTTTTTTGTGGGTAGAGACTAGTCTCGTAGAGACTACGTCTCGTAGGGCTAAAAAAACAATAAGGTTTCATATGCTTGATTCATCATATTTTTACGTCGCTGGTTCCATCAAATTGATAAACATCATTGCCCCATATATTTTGCATTGGGGAACAAAAGCGGAGCTTTTGTGAGGCAGTGAATTGATTGCGAAGCAATCAAGAGGGGATGTTTCTTTTTGCAATGCTGGTTCCATCAAATTGATAAACATCATTGCCCCATATATTTCGCATTGGGGAACAAAAGCGGAGCTTTTGTGAGGCAGTGAATTGATTGCGAAGCAGTCAAGAGGGGATGTTTCTTTTTGCGATGCTGGTTCCATCACATGGCTCCACATCATTTTTTTATATGCCAGATCCATATTTTTTGCATTGGGGAACAAAAGCGGAGCTTTTGTGAGGCAGTGAATTGATTGCGAAGCAATCAAGAGGGGAAGTTTCTTTTTGCGATGCTGGTTCCATTTTATGGATAACTATATGTATTTTATTACATGAGCGCAATTATTTGGATTTGGATACTATATGTTGTATCTCATGATGCATCCAACGCATTATTCAATCACGTGACTTCATACAACAGGGACTTTCCCGAGGAAATGAGTCATTAAGTTTTTCAATTGTTTTTCTAACGCGTTAGACAGTTCTTTTTGTCTTGAAAACCACAGGGACTTTCCCGAGGAAATGAGTCATTAAGTTTTTCAATTGTTTTTCTAACGCGTTAGACAGTTCTTTTTGTCTTGAAAACCACAGGGACTTTCCCGAGGAAATGAGTCATTAAGTTTTTCAATTGTTTTTCTAACGCGTTAGACAGTTTTTTTTGTCTTGAAAACCACAGGGACTTCCCCGATGAGTCATCAGATTGTCATGTAATATCAGATGAACTTGTATTTGAAGTAAAGTTTGTCAGTAAAGTTTGTCAGTAAAGTTTGTCAGTAAAGTTTGTCAGTAAAGTTTGTAGTGAACAGAAAAGCAGACTGTGTTTGCGGAACTTGTATTTACATAAAAAAATATCTCATATAATAGTATAGAATGAATTGTAATAAAGATATACACGATGAACTGAAAGAATTAGGAGAAATTTCATGTCCTTTTTGTGACCAAAAATTGGAAGATTCTAATGAAAAACCACAAGATCGTTTAGTGAAATATTATTCATGCTGTGATAATCAGTATATTATTAACGACGATGGGATGTTAGCATGTCTAAGTTGTGGTGTAGTACAAGGATATAATTATGTGAAAGAATATGTTAATTTTTATGAGAACAGACATCGATTTGTGAGAAAATCTGTTTACCATCGAGAGTACCACATCAACAACATATTACTTGATATCAAAGAAAAATATAACATTGAAATATCAAACTGTCAGAAACATAAGATTGATATAATCTATGCAGAGATTGGTAAGATTATAAATGAAGTTAATGGTACAAGGAAAAGGATGATTAGCGTAAATTTCATTATGAGAAAGATATTCAAGATGATGGGAATACCTTACAAAAATATTCCAATTAGTAAATCGAAAAAAACATTAGCTTTTTACGATCGATATTGGGCAAGTATTATGTCTCTTATTGGTGATAAAATAAAATCTGTTATTAGATGAATACCTTATCATATTTCTTTTCAAATTTGTCAGTTAAAGGACACATTTCAATGATTATTTCATCAAGAACTTTGACATGATCAAGAAATTCTTTTTCATTATACTCCAGTCCTCTCATAAAGGATCGTAAATGAGTTAAAACCTTTTCATACGTAGTGTACGCGAATTTACACATCTCGATCTTTCTTTTGTAATTTTTGACCTCTGAATATGTTTTTAGTATAAGCCCTGCGCCTGATATTGATCCAAGTACAGCGGGGTTTAACGTCACACCACCAGCCACAGTCCCAGTTACTATCAATACAACAGATCCAATGTTACATGCCATATTCTTTTTCTTGAAGCTTTTAAATGACTCTTTGTGGAGCCAGTATTGCTTATGGTAGAATTTGTACAATGCTTTCAACTCAGATATTTGATCTTCTGTTAAATTTTCTGAAACATGGTTCCAATTGAATATTCTTTTACGTCTATCCATATATATTATATGGTTACATTTTTTCTTTTTTGAACGATTTCTTAATACTGATGTATAATTTTCTAATGTTTCGAACTATTTTTTCTATATTCTCAATAATTTCGTTGATTAAAGTTGATGTTTTCATATTATATTGTTTAGATTATTCATTATGTTTTTCATCGGAAACCTCAACGCTTATTTCTTTTGGGATAATATATTCTAAAAAGTATTCCATACTCCAATCAGATGGATATCCGCATTGTGATATATGATGAATGTAAAAATGTTTATGGCACTCTATATTTAACAAACATTAAGAGTTCTTGATTTTTCACAACTGAACCCAGTTCCACAGCCAAATGACCAAACGCTAGTACTAAATTGATATTTATTGTCTGTGATTTAGTTGATTGGGTTGAAGTGTAAGTGATTGATTGAGTTAAATGGTCACTGTGTTTTATTTTTAAAGAAATAGGCTTATATTTACTTTTGAGCTTGAAATAGAGCACTGTTATAGTTAATATGTGGCTATGATTTGGAATAATTATTTTGTCACAACCATTCAATAAAAATGTGTTCCCGTTTTTCCTATTTAAATACCCATGTATATAATGAACTGAACCACTTAATTTATACCCATTTAAAGACAAATCCGTTTGCATTACCATTTTACCATTTTCTACAACGTACGCCGTATCATACACATCCGAGTCTACATTACTCTGTGATCCTTTGACTCCATATACAATCAAATAACTAACTCCTTGAGTGGAGCTACTTGCAGTGCCCTGACAATGCATGTCAATGTAAATGTATTCGGGAGGAGTTATGCTCCACTTATGTAAGTGAACAATCGATCTACTGTAATTAACAAACAGCTTGGTTGATTGTTGACCAATATTTAGTGAAGTGGAAACGACACTCACTGACAAATTTGTTGTGCTTGGAGCGAAAAATTCAATAGCTAAAGTGTACTCGCCTTCTGGAAGTTTGAACATGTTAAAGCCAATGCGAGAAGAATACTCATTTTGACCGTCTTTCCCCATTTTAAATTTATAAGCTTTTTTGTTGACATTGTGGGGGGAACCAGAAAAGTCAACAATGCCATCAACTATTATGTTGTTTTCACTTGAAGATTCATCGGCATTTTCCATGAGATACCTGAAAACGTCTTTCTTATTGGTTGAGCTGGTGATGTGAGACTCCTTGATTTTTTTGTCAAAGTAAGTTTTCAGCCCTACAGTCACATCACCTTTGGCGGTGTGTACCTTACTGCTGACATAGCCGACATTAGCTGCTGATTTTATGTCTTTGTCATCGGTGTTCAAGTTTATTATTGTTTTTTCATTTAAATTCAAGTTTCCAGTCATATTGTTAGTGCCATCAACTTTGAGAAACTTTTTTTGTGTCATGTCATCAATTCTGTTGTTAACAAACTCGACACATGCGGCGTCTCTTTGGTTTGATGGAAGATCAAGATTGATAATTGAATTATTTTTCATATCAATATCAGATCCTTTATCCAGTTTTTTTTCAAGCTGATTTTCGACATACTTTTTGTTTGTGGCTTGATCTGCCTGTGTTGGGTCTTTCACATTTGTGATGAAATTATTGTTCATGTTAATGGGTTGCTCCATCCGACCTCCTTCTTTCTTTGACAAGAATATCTCCCTTTGTGATTCATAACTTATAACCTTGTTGAGATCACCATGAACTGGATAATTGTCTTTTGGGACAATGAGTGACCCTGTCATCGTATCACCAGATATTGCAACAAATTTAGATGTATCAATACTTGGAATCTTAGATATCTCTGAATCAAGATATTGTTTAGTAACAACGTCATTATTATTGGTTCCCTGTTTCACATTAACCAGTTTTTTATTCTGCATATCATAATCATTATTAGCATCTAATTTAAATCCAATACCAGGTAAACCTCTTGAACCTATCTTACCTAGTCCTTGAGAATCATCATGATTAAGGATACCGTTGGTATAACTCATATATTAATGGTTTATATTCTTTCATCGAAATTTCGGGCTACCTTTTTTTTGACCTTATCAACATACAAAAAACTATATGGATCCTTAATA